>CM029672.1:10598925-11198925 GCA_017311315.1 Dendrocalamus latiflorus
CGATCGATCTCATCAGCTATCTCGTGCAAATTAAGCTAGCTAGCAATATATACACACATGGAGACACCGGCAAATAAGATGGTACCAGTAATAGCCTGCTTTGCCCTCGTGCTGGCCATGTCCGGCACCACGTCCACGGCGCAGAACTCGCCGCAGGACTTCGTGAACCTCCACAACGCCGCCCGCCGCGCGGAGGGCGTCGCCCAGGAGGTGACGTGGGACGGCAACGTGGCGGCGTATGCCGAGAGCTACGCGAGCCAGCGCATCGGCGACTGCGCGCTCAACCACTCCAATGACCTGAGGAGGTTCGGCTACGGCGAGAACCTGTCCATGGGAGGGGCCGGCGCGAACTGGACGGCGGCGGACGCCGTGGGCCAGTGGATGGCAGAGAAGCCCAACTACGACTACGACAGCAACAGCTGCGTGAAGGGGACGATGTGCGGCCACTACACGCAGGTGGTGTGGAGCCGCACGACGGCCATCGGGTGCGCGCGCGTCGTCTGCAACAACGGCGGCGTCTTCATCACCTGCAACTACGCCCCCGCCGGCAACGTCCAGGGAGAGCGCCCGTATTAACAGCAACTAGTGTTATGCGTACGTCTGTGTAGCATAACACTTACATTAATTATACTATGTGTACGTCATGCTATGGTGCTGTACTGTATACGTACGTACTCTTGCTTACATACGGACGTAGCTGGCTCTCTGCAGGCATTGCGTGCTATATGGAATAAGCCATGCAGATATTGTAATACATACATGCATTGACATATGCAGTTAAATATACATGCTTGCAATAATAATAATAAATAAATAAATAAATTATGAGAGATTGGAATATATGTCTATGTTTGTGTGGTGCAACTCCGGAGTCCTGCGCGCGCATATACTCACTTCCTTTTTATGTACGTATATAAAGGTATTTATAAAATACGCTAACAATTATGGACTTCCTTGTAATTTTTTCGTGTGGTTCACATTGGAGTATCTTATAATTAGTATATGAGTATACCTAAAGTGATAAAGGAGTATTTCAAGTTTGTTTAGGTGGTATATTAGATGTGGGTGTAATTACACCCGGGAGTAAAAGGTATTTTTCCTATATATATATATATGTGTGTGTAAGCTTTATGCATGTACTTCCTTCGGTGTTACAAAAAAAATAACATTTTGAATATTGATATAGTATCTAAAATACAAATTTAGCCACTAATTTCTATTTTAATATAATAATAAAATCTAATAAAATTATAATATTATGTAAGTACTTTTTGAGATAAATATAAACATATCATTTTCATGTGCCCAATCTAAATATTTATCGAAATATCAATAGCTAAAGTTTATAAAGTATAACTGTATGCATACTAAAATGTCACTTTTTTGTGACCGAAGGAAGTATAATATATGATGCTTGCATTTGTGCTGTAATAAGTCATGCAAATGTAATACTAATCTCCTAGCACGAAGAAATGGGGGATTGAAAGATTGGGCTGTGTACGTACGCATGGGGATTGCGTTCGCCGGAGTTGGAGAAGATGTTGGCAATGAGAAATTTGACTGAGTTTTTTTTTAAAGAATCTCCGTAGCATGGTGTAGAGAAAATTAGTCCAAATTTGTTTTGAATAGCGTGATGTACAGCAAATCATCTCCAAAAAATGTCTTGCTCGTCTGCCTGTGGGAGCAATCGAGCTCAAACCGTTTGACGAGTTCAGGCTGAGTGATTCCTCCTAAGCAAGAAATTAAAGATAGATCAAATACAGAATAATGCAAATACAAAACATGTTGAACACATAGAGATGAGAGGAGAACTCCTTTCACGGTGGCACATACGGGGCACATAAAATCTTCTTGGTTCGAAAAATTCTTTACATCAATTTAGTGTTGTATCTAGGCAAACCACAACTAGAGATTTAATTAAATACTATAACAATTGTCATGAAATATTGAAAGAAATGTTTCATACCTATACATTCTCTATTACTTTGACATCAGACATATGGAGTGGTAATTTCTTATTGTAGTCAATCATGTTTTGAAACTGTTTTGGGACAGATTCAAGTTCAGCAGTTAATTTAGGACAGTTCAAACATGAAGCAATAGGCTCAAGTAATGAAGCTTGTAATTCAGCAATTTTGTGATCTGCCCTTTTTAGGTTCATCTTCAAGTTGTTGCAATTTTCACAAGTCTCGGGCGGATCAAGGAGCATGGTGTAAAGATCTCTAAAAGCATTGTCCTTATCCTCACATGAGATGCAAGAAGTAGTTTCAACAACAGACGAAAGGGGTGCAACCCTACTCATTTCTAGTTCAGCCAAAAGACTAACATTCTCCACCTTAACCATGTCTAACTCAGAGGACACACTATTATGCAAGGTCCTTAGCTTCTCCAAGTCATCGAGCAAAGCAGTACAAAGATCACAATCGTCACGGGAGGGAGCAGATCTAAGTGAAGTAAGCTCCCGTGACAAGCTCTCTACTTCCTTCTCCAACTTGCTACATCCAGCTCTAGATCTAGCATGGAATTTCCCTAGCTTAAGAAAAGCATCATTAAGCTGGTCGTAGGAGGGGTATACCTCGTCGGAGTCAGAATAGAGCTCGCTGTCGCTGATCTCGCTCTCAAGGGCCATGAAGCACATGCCGGAGAAGTCGTCGCCGCCCTTGGGATCTTGCTCGTCCGTCCCATCGTTGTCGCTCCACCCCTCCACCTCGCTGAGGTCGAGGTCGTCGAAGGTGGTGAGGACGTGGTGGAAGAGCCTATTGTTTTTGCCAAGGTCGCGGAACTTCTTCTTGCTTGGGCATGAGCTGAGGGCTTCTTGTTGCGGTTCTTGTCGATGTAGTCGTTCTTGCTCACACCGCCGTAGTCGCCCTTGCCCTTCTCCAGTTTGGGGCAATTTGCCCGAATGTGGTTGGGGCCACCACATTCGAAGCAAATGATCGGACCACTCCTCTTCCGACCTCTCACTCTCTTGTATGCGTGGGAAAACTTTCTGGCTAAGAGAGCGGGTTGGTTTTCGGGAAGCTGCTCTAACTGATCATCAGTTATGTCACAGAGAGCAGATAGGGAGAAACCACCAATCAAGTCAGAAGAAGAGCCAGAAGCTGAACTGGGATCGGTGACTAAGGCCATCGACTGCAACTTCGACCTACGAGAGACTATGTCAATCTCGTGAGTCTTGAGGCATGAGTACAACGCGTCAAGAGTCAGGGTCGAGATGTCGGTCATGTCTTTAATCGTGGTCACCTTCATTTCCCAAACACGCAATCAAGAGTAGAAAGCATTTGGCGAGCGTTGTCCGAGTCGGGGTATGTGAGACCGACTGCTCGGAGGTTGCTCAAGATCTTGTGAAAACGCGCAAAGCACTCATCCAAGGACTCACCAGCGAGCATTTCAAACTTGTTGTAATCTCGCTTGAACTGGTCCTGTCGAACCGTCTTAATCTGGGTGGTGCCCTCATGGTATGCATCGAGGGTCTCCCAAATGTCGAAGGCCGACGACAGATGAGAGATGCGATCGAACTCGCTTCTGCTCAACCCCTGGATTATGATGTTCCTTGCCTTTGCATTTGCCTCGACGTCAAGCATGTTTCCAGCGTTGATGTTCTCATCGGTAGGAACAACATACCGTACTTTGACCTTACGCCAGATGGCGTAGCCTTGAGCCTGAATGTAGGTCTCCATCCGGCTCTTCCAGAAGGGATAGTCGATCCCATCGAAGACCGGGGGCTTGGTTGAGTACTTGTCTGTCGCCATGGCTCTAGAGACCGGTTAAGATCTATGAGGAAGAGCTAACCGGCTCTGATACCAATTGTTGGATCGAAATCGGCGACAGAGGGGGGTGAATGTCGTCTTTAAAAATTCTCCCAAAGTACTCACGGGACGACTCTTCTTCACTAGCTACAAAAGCTATGAAAAAAAGGCTCAAACTCCCTGGAACTTACAGCTAAACTCAACCAAGAAAGAACCTCAGAAGAAATAAGCCAAGATGGAGACAAAAGGCCAAAAAGAAGAGGGTCGGTCTGACTGTTCTTAGTCGGCCAGTCAGACCGCCGTTAGGAGGATGGTCTGACCACCTTTAGGAGGCCGGTCTGACCGCTCTTCGGGATTCAGAGCAGACAACAGTCTGATTTTTCAGACAGCAAAAAACAGAAATCTCACAGCAGAAAAATTGAGGATTTCCCTCTGGTTTCTTTAGCCCAGTAATGCATGACTATAACCTAAATAGCCAGAGGAGCCTAGGGAACCAACAGATTCAACACAAAACAAAGGAATTTAGGATTTGACCTAAAAACTGAAAATATGCAGAGAGCAACACTAAACTTCAAAATCCCATCTAGCCTTTGATCCTTTGGTCATGAAACTTTGAGAATAGCTAATGAATAGCCTCAGGACTTAAGATACCAAGTTTCATGCCACCACATGATGGAAAACAGGAACAACACCAAAACCCTAGAAGAGAGAAACAGAAGGCTCAAGAGCACAGAACGGAGACAAAAGTGATTCTTGCGATTTAATCCATGTGCTCTTGGAACTAGCTGACCAAAAGGTCTAGAAATGTAATTCCATCACAGAGCAACCCATTTTGCTACTCCTCAGTAAGAATCAACACAAAAACGAAAATCTCAGAAATCAGGCAGAGAGAGCATCGAGAGGAAAAACAAACGGAGAAGCAGGAACTCAATCAAATTCAAACAAAGCCATCTCAGATTGATAATGAGGAAGAGAGATGAATGATTACATGGAGTATCAACTCAATCCATCCCTACAACCCCATACATGATTGGATTGAGAGCACAAGCTACATGTCTCTTCTCAAGAACACATACACACACCAACGAAGAGGAGACAATGGCCAACAGAACTCTGCCTCCTCACCAACTCATACCAACTAAAGCCTCAAAGCAATACAAAGCAAAACCAACCCCCAAAATACTTGAAGACCATGCAGGAGACACCCTCCTTTTATAGCCTCCCACTAATGGATTTGCTTCTCTCTTTACCCACTAAGCCTCCATCAACTCTAGTGCTTTATCCATAATCCGCTTCCTTTAGTACAGCTTTGCGTATTCCCCAAAATGCCCCTCCTGCACCTTCCAGGAAGCTTCCTCATTCCTTGTCGTCCAAGTCTCGTAGCTACCTCGAGCCCTCGCCGTCTTCGGCACACCTCGACCGTTCTGACCTCGGCACCGCCCGCGCCTAGTCCGGTCATCCCGTGCCTCGCCACGACTCCACCTCGACGTCCTGCAGCCATCACAGACAAGAAATACATCAAATAGCACCGCTCGATACATGTAAGCATAAATAGCATCAATGAATCATATTTACCCATGAAAGAGCCCAAACCTGTCGAATAAGGAAAATAAGCATCCTAATCGCTTCGACCAAGTCCAACCAAGCCAATTGCACCACACAACGACATGGTCCGAACCACACAAACCAAACTCGACTTTCCTACAACCGATGTCAATTACTCATCACACACTCGGGGTCACCTCCACATGGTCCATCACAAACACTAAGGCTATGGAAATCTTTACTTCTTTGTTTAATACTTATGCACAATCTTTTTTACTGCATCAACGTTGTGCTTGTCATATTATTAATCTTATTGTTAAATCTGGTTTAAAAAGATTAAATGTTTGTATTGATTCTTTTAGGGATACAATTTCATATTTTAATTGTTCTAACCAACGAATAGCCGCATATAAGAGCTTTTGCATAGCAATGAACGTCCATCCTAGAAAATTTGGCTTAGACATGTCTGTTAGATGGAACTCTACTTACCTTATGCTTAAATATATATTGCCACATAAGAGTATCTTATCTGTTTTCCTTCACACCTAAGGTCATCAATCTCATAGTTCCTCTAGTAGAACCCAAGTTAGAGACCCTGAACTTACCGAGGACGATTGGGTTGTTAGTGAAAAAATATTTTTCTTTTTAGAACTTTTTCATAAAGCTACACTTTGTCTTTATGGAGTATATTATCCATCCTCTCCTCTAATTGTTCATAACATTCTTGAAATTGCCACTCACCTAAAGGCTTTTGAAAATGATCCTATACTACGGGATGCTGTAGTTGCCATGTAAACTAAGTTTTTAAAATATTGGAGGGAAATTCTTATTTTATATGCATTCGCTTTTATTTTGGATCCTAGGGCCAAACTTCAAGGATTTATAAATGTATCACAAATTTTAAGTGGTGATGCCGGTTTAGACTATTGTACATACTATAGAGTAGTTAAGGATAAATTATATGAGGTACATAAAAAAAATATGAAAATAAGTATGGGTCCATGCGTTTGGAAAGACCCCCGGTTGCCCCTAGCACCTATAGGGGGACTATGCAATGGGGCAAGATTTTTGGTTCTTCCTCTAGAGATTCTCGTGCAGGTGCAGGTACACATCAATCAGGAGAAGGAAGACGACAAAGCATTGGAGACCTATCAAGCTATCTCAATAGTGATAGCATTAGCTTCGAGCAAGAGTTGAACATCCTCTCATGGTGGCAAACCTAGAAAGTAACATATCCAGTGCTATCCATATTAGCGCAGGATATGTTGACTATTCCTATCTCTACAGTCTCCTCAGAGTTAGCCTTTAGTCTATCTCAAAGAATAATCGAGGAACGACGAACAAGTCTCTCGAACGAGATGGTCAAAATCCTTCTGACCATCAAAGACTAGGAACAAGCTGAATCAAGACTCTAACATACTGCAGATAATAGAGATTTAGAACAATCTTTTGAGAATTTATATCTAGATAGTAATGAATAGTATTTTCAATATTTTTCTTCACATGTAGTCACTAATGAGTTTTATAGGCCGTACTCTTTTTTCTTTACCAAGGTTTTCTCAAGTTGAGTTTTTTACTTAGTAAAGTTTTTAATGAGGCAGCCATCCCATGTAATTTAACAAGTTAATAAAGCTTATTATGCCATTGAAAATAATTATTTTGATGATTAACAATGTTTAGAATTTTCTATATTTTTTCTAAATTATTTCTTAATTTTCTACAATTTTTTAAATTTTCTACCATTTTTTAATTTTTCTCCTTTTCCCGGCTTAACGGGCCGACCGGGTCGGCACGGCCCGTTAAGTCGTAACTGTGCCTGTGCCGGCATGGCACAGTCGCGGGCTGTGCCTAGGCTCGGACCGCGGGCCGACACGGCACGACCCGTTTGTTTAGCGGGCCTTAACGGGCCGTGCCGGCCCGGCACGGCCCATTGGACACCACTAGGAGTTACCGTGCTCGATGCCAGCAAGGCGAGCACAAGGGGGAGGGAGAGATGGTGGTTGGTGAATGTGAGGCTACAGGTGGGTCCGAGATGACTCGGCCCCATAGTCGATGACTCACTGGAACGTTGGGGCCACATGTAAGTTTCTTGGAAATGAGTTTTCCAACTTCTTTTCTGTAGGGGCCGAAAAATTGTATGGAGACCAATGGGATGTCTAAGGGCCTATTCCAAATGAATTAGTTTCTGATTTTTTTTGTTTTAGACTAGTAGAGTGCCCGTGCGTTGTAACGGAAACACCAATTTTGTATAAGATTTCATAGAAGCACACCTATGTTGGCCATGCATGTGTGTCACATCGGCCACCAAACTTTTGCACTGATGGAGCATTCAGAAATACCAAAGCAATAATGATCCTATAACAATTACGTAGTCTGCATTGTTACACCATTGCTTAAGAAGGCACAAGGAAAAATTTAAGTTATGACCTCCAAATTATAAGTAACATTTACAACTCAATACTTTATTCTAGCTCCATACTGATCAAACATAGAAAAAAATAACAACAAACATGTTCATTTTTATTTCACAGCACAAAAAATTTACAAAAATCAAGTAACACGTGCAACGTTATCTGATATTCTATATAACATATTGATCTTGTTAAGGTCAAACTTCATAACATGAGGAATCTGCTTGCTCTCTTTTTGTTTTACATTTTGTCTTATCATTCACACAAGTCATAATACAGAACTCCAACCATAAACTAAAAAGATAAGAAACAAAGTAGATACATCACATAAGATGTAACATTAATGTTGATAGCACACGCAGGGCCAAATACAAAGTAGATCCAACAAAAGCATGACCTTAACAACACGAGCAAGGTCAAATAAGGAGGATTACCTAGTGTGGTGTTGATCGAAATGCTTGCGAGAAGACATGTCACCATGGCATCTGCTCTTTTTTCATTGAGCTCATTGCATCCCTTGCTGCATATAGCGCTCTCTCCTCTGCACCAAGAGGAATTAAACAACATGAAAGGGCAAATTTCTCCAAGGTAATTATAAAATGTTGTATCTTAGTACAGTAGTTTTACACCTACCATAAAAGAAGGATGGCAGAATGATTACACATTTATGAAACCAATAGAATCATTTCTTAATTAGAAAATGATGTGCCAATGAAAAGTTACTCGATTAAATTTCTTTGGATAATTAGGACATTGCACATAAAAAAAAAGCAAAAGAATAAGTAGTGCAAGAATTAACTTCTAGCAAGTGCAGATCATGGCCTTTCTCAATCAAACCTTTCCAGTAAAACTAAATGCTTTGTAAGAAATAGAAGTTGAGAACCCAAAAAAAAAACAAGTGCAGATCATAGCCCTTCTCAATCAAACCTTTCTAGTATAACTAAATGCTTTGTAAGAAATAGAAGTTGAGAACGAAAAAGATTGAACTAATTTTTACTAACTACATAGAGCAAAATCAAAATGGATGAAAGGTTTTATACCCTCACTGGATTCACCTCCCCACTTTGCTATGATAATTTATCCATTCCTGTCCATAAAAAGTAGATGAATACTACGATTAGCACATTCACATTAAGGCATTAAAATGGTGTAAAGATAGCATCAACATAATTTGGACAAGGCAGCAATGATGCACATCTGATTATGTTGTCTTGCCACATAATTTGAAACTTGGGGAGATAATTCGTTAAGTGCAACAATCCTACCGCATAATTTGAAACTCGGTAAAATAATTATAACAAGTAAAAATAAATAGCTTTGTTTAGATGAGTCAGCAAATAGCTCCAAGCTTCCAACCACATCAACTGCATTTTGCTAGTTTGAGCATTAGATAAGCACTGCATTGCAGCAGTTACAGATCAACATACATCGGCCATTTAATCATCAACTTCTCTCTAAAATTAATTCATAGTTAATAGCACAAGCAATTTACTAAGTTCTTGGCCAAGTTGTGGCTGGCATGTGCAATATTACTACTGCACCAAGATTATGAAAAACAAAGATGAGCAAATAGTCAATCCATAGCTATAATCATGTTGCAGGTCCAATCAGAAGTTATATGGTTCATGAGCACCTTTTCATATTATCAATTCAGTCAAATATCAAACAATTCCTTAGGTAGATAGGCAATTCATAACTATACACACTGTACGCACCAGAGAGGCAATTAGTAATTGAATGCAGCCCCTAATTGAATACAAATGTTCCCAATGAATCAGAAATGAAAAATCATAAAATATTACATATTCAAATTTACAACAAAACATGTAGTTAGATTTGTCTCATTCAAGCATTTCGTCCGGCACCAGTTGTGCATCATAATCAGCACATGAGAGAAGTGGTAAATCAAAGATGAAATATTGGAGGTATGGCAAAGATACCTGAAGCGTTGCATTGGGCGTGGTTCACGGCCTCACAGGCATGGTGAGGATATCAACAATTGAGCCGAGGAGTATAACGGTAAGATTTGGCCAAAGGAAGCAGAGGCGTATGAGTTGTTTGTACATGCAAAAATAATCACACTACCAGTTGCAATTGAGATTGGAGCATGGATGTATGTATTATTTAGCAATGCATGGGATGCAAGTAAACTATATTAAAGAATATTTAGGCTAACACATAAATAGAAATTTACCTGCTCTCCCATTGAAAATAGAACATTCTGTTGGTCTCTCTAGATTCAGTATGTGTGTAGGAATCCAAAATGTGGACTTAAATTAGAGTTGAAAATATACATTATTTGGAAGCAAAGAAAATCCCATAAACAAAAAATGTAAATAAGCAATTATGCAAATAGTTTAATAACTCATGAATCCCCTCTGGAGCAAAATAGCTAACAAAACTAACTGATTCTGGCACCTAAAATGGTACTCCATTTCAAAATGAAATTTTCATGCGAGGCAGCGAGGGGCAAAGTAATTTTCAGACAAAAGATGGATGGAGTTCTGACCTCAAAATTCGTGCACATGTCTCAAATGCGCATGCAATTGCATTTAGCTTCCCACAGCAGGCAACTATCTTGCAGTAAGAAAAACCACCAAGATAAATCATCAATTTACAATTAACTGTAGGGCAAAGAGGATTAGGCATAGTAGTCCCACCAGGTAAAAATAGTTATAAAAATAGATAAGTCCACATGGAAATTAAGTTTGTTAGCAGCTGTCATATTTCATAATCCACATTGCTAGGTAAACAAATTAATGGTCGTACGATCAAATAGGAAAAAGACACTCTCCAAAATAGTCATATATTTAAACCAATCAATTCCACATTAGTGTGGCAGTTAACTGTAATCAACAACTGGCACAAACCGGTAGTAGTTTCAGAAACACAAGCATTTTCTAATTGGCTGCTCCATGAGATCTGCTCACAGATCAATCAGATACAAATGTGGACTTTTGTTAATGGCTTTATGATGAGTTCCAGCACAACTCCACTATAAGTTCTGGCACAAAGTTGGACAAACCTTGTGCTCACACATAAAAAGTGGAAATAAACTCCTGAATCAGTAATGTCCTGCAAAATAGCAGTTTGACGCCTGCCTTGTTGCTTGGGCAAGGGGGAGGCATGTGCATGCATGAAGAAATGTAGCAGGATTCCTGTAGAATAGTTCAATTGAATTTCAATTTAGCATTAAAGGTAAAAAATTCACAAACCGATGGCAAACCATACACATGGATCAAAAAACATAGGTTTCTCTCTTCTAGTGTGTACAATCCACACGTACCAGGGAAGGGAGGCACTCATCAGCGTGGTGGCGTAGCACATAGAAGCCGCCGTGTGTGCTGGTGTGGGACGCGGTCAGCATCTTGTAGAAGGACCGCATCGTCGGCCTCGCTGGCGTGGAGCCCGACGTAGAACTCATTTTCTCCGCATCCACCTCATTTTGCTGCAGAAACAAATCGAGCATAGTTAAACCCTCCTCTCTCGCATCATAAAAAAGATCCCCAAATCTTTCCCCCAAGAAATTGATGAAAGAGCTTACTTCGGGCTCCAGCATGAGCATGACCTAAGCGTATACCTTGTCGGTGTCTGGCACCGCCTAGCAAAGTCCCTAGTACAAATTAACCAGCCGAATCGAAATCGAAGCACACAAACAGACTTAGACTTTGTTCACGCACATAGCAGAATTGAAACAATGAAAGCGATCAAAAGGAGAGAAAACAGGCACCTTGAGCTCGACATTGAGGACGTGGCAGGGCATCATGGAGGGCAGATTGTAGAGGTGTATGTTGTTGCTAGCAACCTGATTCATGGAAGCCTCCACCTGAAAAACTGCAGGAGCAAGCAAATCAGCGTGCCAAACCGAAGCGAAGCAACCTCTTGGGGCCGAACGGGGGGCGGGAGGCGACCTGCTCGATGTGTCGTGGGGCACATGGGAGAGGGAGGACGAGAGCAGGAGAGGAGTGAGCGGGGGGAAGTGGCGGTGGTGTGGCCGAATGGGAGGAGGTGGGTGGAGCCCTCTGCGAGAGGAATGTGAGGGGAAGAGTGGATGCGTTGTGGGGAGTAGTTGGAAACCAATCATCAATCGGCTGGCAACCAAGAAATCAACCGGCTTGATGCAGGATATACCTGCTCATTGATCTTCATGGCGGGGATGCGCTGGTGGTCGAGGATCTTGATGGCGAAGACGCAGCCGATGCCGGTGTGTTGTGCCAGCCTCACCTTACCGAAGTGGCCTCCCCTAGCATCCGCCCAATCTCGTACTTCCCCATCTGCATTCGGCGCCCGTAACTGAAGCTAGAGGGGGGGCAATTAGATCGAGAGAGGGGAGGGAGGGCACAAGACGGATGAGGGCGGAGCGGAGGAGTCGGCGGCAGAGCGGAGTGGGTAGGAGGAGACAGGGCGGAGCGGAGGAGCGGGGGAGGAGGAGGCGAGGGCAGAGCGGAGGAGCAGGGGAAGGAGGGGGAGGCGGCAGCGCGGGGTGGGGAGGAGGAGGCGAGGGCGGATCGGAGGAGCGGGGGAGGAGGAGGAGAGGGCGGAGTGGAGGCGGCGGCAGCGCGGGGTGGGGAGGAGGAGGTGGCGGCGGAGCGGAGGAGCGAGGGAGGAGGAGGCCAGAGCGGAGCGGAGATGTAGCCGAGGCGTGGGCAGAGCAGTTTCGGCGGAGGAGGCGAGCGCGGGTTGGGGAGGGGGAGGCATCGACGGAGCAGAGGAGCGGGAGGCGGTGGCAGCGTGGGGTGGGGAGGAGGAGGCGTCGGCAGAGCGGAGGAGTGGGAGGCAGCGGCGGCAGCACGGGATGGGGAGGAGGAGGCGTTGGCAGAGCGGAGGAGCGGCAGGCGGCGGCAGCGCGGGGGCGGAGCGAGGTCTGCGGAGGAATCGAGGGGTGCGGAGGAATCAAGGGCGGAGTGAGGTCTGCGGAATCGAGGCGGAGCAGCCCACATGTCGGTAGTTGCAGGAGAAACACCTGTGGAGAATGGACGGACTGCCATCAACTCCAATTTTTAAGTAGTAGAGATTTATTTAAGATAGAAACCATTTGAAACGTAGCAGTTTCTAATTTTAGCTTATTTTAGTTTTTCTGGCTTTTTTCAGTTTTTTGCCTTTTCTTTTTCCCTTATTCATTTGCAATGTCCGTGGTGATATAATGATTTTTTTAACTTTTTTATTTTTTCTTCAAAATACTAACAACCGTTACCGTGCAGTTTCAGTCAAAAACCACAGCCAGAAGTTTAAACCAAAAGATAGTTGGAGCACTACCTAAATTGGCTTCATGCACAACTATGTGACGAAGAGTAATAATTCATCGCTATTTTATTTTCACTGCATGTCAATATCATGTATTCCTAATGCGATCGATTTTGATATTGAAATTTTACAAGACGGTAAAATATACCTTTCCCTACATGTCAGAATTTTATAATTTTTTTAAAACTTTTTAATATAAGCAACATAAAAGTATTATAGTAAAAGAGAGCAGCACGTGAAATTTCCTCCTCCCTCCCACTGTTGTCCCTGTAGAGAGTATAGAGTTGTCAAATACCTCTTTGCTCCTGCATGTGTATGGATTTGAACAGTTGTCTTGATCAGGCTACCGAGTGCCTCACCAGTATTAAAGTTGGGTTACATGCAACTTGATTGGCAAATCTGCCTAAGTACCTTTCGTCGTCTCATGTCTCAAAAAAAAACGTGTTTGAATCGGACCGCTTAACAATAAAAATCAAGTTGATTCATGCATGGACTTGCTAATGATCTTCACAGGGAAAAAAACAACACTAGCAAACATGCCAGCAAAGCAGTGTGCATGCATGACCGGTGAATTAGGTAAAACGAATCTTTTTTATTATTAAGGAAAGGTCGCTAGGGCGGCAGCGCAAGACCAGGTCTAGTCATACCAAATCTCTCACATGCATTGGAAGATTGGGTGGTATCGTGTTTAACCAGCCTATTAGGCACGGCCACTTGCCAAGCAGGAGTATTAATTATACGGCGACTTGCCAAGTAGGAGTATGGCTTTACTAATTCTTAATTAATTGCAAAATTTTGATCTCTCGGCCATCTAAAATTGCACAACACTTATAATGTCCCTATTTGTAAAGGTGCCTGGTAATCCCTCCAACTACCCAGGACTATTCTATTGCGGAGTATTGTACATGAGTAAGCACCATAATAACATATGCTTACAACAAAAGAGCCAAATTTTATTACAAAAGTAAGGTTTAACAACCAGGTTTTGACGCAGTGAGCATGTAAGTCTAAAGTTATCTTACATTACAAATGAAGAATCCACAGGCAAACTTGAGTGTGGATAGGACCTAAAACCAATCGACGTCAACGAAGTAGGGTTCTTTTGGAACTTCATCAATAGCTTAATCATTGATGTCCCTTTGATCTTCTGTTTGTTGTTTAGCAACTGTACCAAGCAAGTCATAAGAGTAACTTCATCAATAGCTCCACCTTGCGATCGAGCTGGGCACTCTCAATGCTTCTAATCAGCAATACCTATATCATGCCATCTAGGATAAAAGCTGAGGTGGAGAGAAAATTGAAAAAGAAAAAGAAAGAGAGAGAGAGAGAAAAGTAGTGTCCCATGTAAGACAAAGCTCAGACACATAAGCCAACAATTGGACATACTTAATTAGCTTGGGCATCCAGTATAAATATACCTCGCGAGTAACACATCGATCATAATGCAACACAACCACATACTTACTTGCACACACATCGATCGATCTCATCAGCTATCTCGTGCAAATTAAGCTAGCTAGCAATATATACACACATGGAGACACCGGCAAATAAGATGGTACCAGTAATAGCCTGCTTTGCCCTCGTGCTGGCCATGTCCGGCACCACGTCCACGGCGCAGAACTCGCCGCAGGACTTCGTGGACCTCCACAACGCCGCCCGCCGCGCGGAGGGCGTCGCCCAGGAGGTGACGTGGGACGGCAACGTGGCGGCGTATGCCGAGAGCTACGCGAGCCAGCGCACCGGCGACTGCCAGGGCATCCACTCCCCCGACCTGGGGAGCTTCGGCTACGGCGAGAACCTGTTCGTGGGCGGGGCCGGCGCGGACTGGACGGCGGCGCACGCCGTCGGCCTGTGGATGGCAGAGAAGCCCAACTACGACTACGACAGCAACAGCTGCGTGGAGGGGACGATGTGCGGCCACTACACGCAGGTGGTGTGGAGCCGCACGACGGCCATCGGGTGCGCGCGCGTCGTCTGCAACAACGGCGGCGTCTTCATCACCTGCAACTACGCCCCCGCCGGCAACGTCCAGGGAGAGCGCCCGTATGACCGTATCCTTATTAACAGCAACTAGTGTTATGCGTACGTCCGTGTGTAGCATAACACTTACATTAATTATACTATGTGTACGTCATGCTATGGTGCTGTACTGTATACATACGTACTCTTGCTTACGTACGGACGTAGCTAGCTCTCTGCAGGCATTGCGTGCTATATGGAATAAGCCATGCAGATATTGTAATACAAACATGCATTGACATATGCAGTTAAATATACATGCTTGCAATAATAATAAATAAATAAATTATGAGAGATTGGAATATATGTCTATGTTTGTGTGGCGCAACTCCGGAGTCCTGCATATATATGTATGTGTATATATCTATGTGCAATCTACAGTGCAATCAACATCTACTCTTTTCATGTAATCTAACGATCGGCATTGTACTGGTGACTTCAAGTCTGCTCGCAGTAGATTAGAGCGGATTTGCACCGTAGAAAATAATCTAGAGAGCGAATTTTGTGGAATTTGAAGCGATCTAGATAGACAATTGAATCTACGAGTATCGTATTTTGATGATTACCTTTCGATCCACCGGAGCGGCTTGTGCTGATAACGTATTGAGGAACCCTCATCGGCGAGTCCAGTTCGAGTGATTTATCTGAGGCAAGAGAGATGGATCAAATACAGAATAATACAAGTAAAAAGCAGATTGAACACAGAGATATAAGAGGGAAACTCCTTTCTTTATTGATTTCTCTTCTTCAAGTATAAGTACAGTGATTGATATCCCTATTTATAGACTAAGTAGTGAGATGCCCAGTCTTGCAGGCCCAGATTCCCAACGCAAACAAAGGCTCGGCTGTAGAACAAATTGACGGCCCAAGCAAGTTGGATTCTTTGGGCGCCCTATTCTAGAAGGCCGATGAGATTGGCGGCCCAAGTTCTAGCAGCAATGCCCAGTGCTGAGAACTAGAGATGTACTGATGTCATGGCAGAGGTGGCCTCGTATAGTCAGATAAGAATACGGCCCAAGTTTCTAATGAGCTGCAGCACGCTCCCACTTTCAACTCGAGATCAAAAATCTATTGGTGATGTTTGTTCATTCACCTCAACCCTACTCCTTCCTTTTTCGTCTGCTCCTCCGTTATAATTGCTGCGCCGACGTGTCGGACATACGTCTGTTCCACCTCCCAACTTCCTCTCCTATATCCCTAAAAATCTTTTAACAAAAATAGAAAAATCAATCTATCAATAAACAAATACACAGGATTTTGAGATTAGATGTTACTTGATTAGAGGGAGAAAAAGAAAAGTTGCATTGGAATTCTTAAAGAAAATTTTACATGAGGTTGGAGCTTATCTTTGGTTTTCTTCGAAAATTTGTAAGAAAAATTCCTATCCTATGAAATTCTTTTGATACAATTCTGTGATCCGAACACTGTGTATAAGAGCTTTTCCTTTTGATCGCAATCATATATTCTTCTTCCAAAATTCGTTTGTTTCAAAGAGGGTTTCTCAAAGTAATCAAGGTGAGACGAGGGAAGCTTGACGTATCTACCCCTATGAAAAGATGTAATTAATCACTGAATGCTGCTATTGGAGAATGTATAGGTAGGAAAGTAGTGATTAAATTAATGCACCCCGGTTATCAAATTAATACACGGGGTGGCAGTCGCGCCCTCGACCCCGGTTCCAAACTCGGGCTATGTATATGCGGCTGTGCCCTCGCGACTCAAGACCTGGGGAACGCAAGTGGACCCTGCGCGCGGTGCTATCCAATGGCGTCGTCCTGTGGGCTCGCGTGAAGTAAATTGTCTGATATTGTATCTCTATCATCTAAACACTTTTTTTGTCGAGGAAAGACGTGCAATATTAAAATAAAGATTCTGATTATATAACTTTTGACTATTTTGTTTCTTAAAATCAGTTACTTTTCTATCTATTGGATAAACAATCAATGGCTTCCATCATCTTACCCACCATATGCAAAACCCCCTCTCCACACCAAACCCTAACTCCTCACTCCCTTTCCCTAGCCACTGCCACCCCCACCCCACACCCTCCCACGCCCCGCCTGTAGCACCCCACATACCGATATGAGATACTACAGTGAAACATCATCGTCGTCAAAGTGAAGAATGAATAATAAAAACAATAATAGAAATCACGAGTCAATAAACTTCACAGGTAATTTACTAAAGAATCAACAGAGGCTGAAATAAATGTTTGAAATATGGGACCGGTCCACTTCCAACCAAGTAAAGAGCAAATAAAATGACAAATAGTGGCAAGCCACGGTGCTGAAAACTTGAGTGCTCTCACCCATGCATGATACTATCACTCCACTGTCCTTTTACCTGAGAATAGAAAGAGTAAGCGTGAGATTTGGAAACCTCAGCAAATACCCAACAACAGTCGCAGCACAGCGAGTAAAGGACAAGTAAGCAAGTAAGCAATTGACACAGGTTAAGTGCAATGAAACTAGATTACCGGAAACACTGATATAGATCAGAGATGGAGATTGCTGATGGCTTCCGGCTTTGGCTACCAACTACATCTGAATGGCGATAGTTTCCGGCTTCTGACTGTCGACCACTTCTAAGTGCTGATGGCTTCCTGCTTTCGAGGAGTCTTTCCCAGCGGTCAATTTATACCACGTCGATACGGGACCCTAGCATCCTACTCTACTAAGTTCACACCTAAAGTATGTTTACTACACTGATTCTGCTGCTGTTGCATCGTTAGATCAGTCAAGCTTGGTGTGAATCATGCACACTTTTAATCACCTTAATTCTATATGGTGTTCGATACTGATGAGGTCAAACAACACAGGCGGGTGTGGCCAATGCAAAGGCTACGCTATCAAGGGCCCTATAGACTAACGAGACTATGGATCATGTCAACACCTACATCTACATCAATCATTCATCACATACATGGAGAATGTGAAGCGAAGACTGAAGATAATGACTAATGTGCAGCTCAATCGGAGGTATTATATGGGTTTGCCCTGCAGATGTAGTTAACTGGAAGCTTTCTGAGGCCCCGGGAACCAGGAGATCACATCATCTATGTCAGATCTGCTATACAAAGCAGACTATGGAGCGCATATATATAAAGGCAACTTGTAATTTTGTTATTCTCAAATAAATAAATAAAATACATGTTTCCTTACTTTTTTATGTTTATCATTTTTTGTATAATTTAGTACACTGGCACGTCTGTATGTTATACCCCGTGACAAGAAATCTTAGAGGGATTTCTCACGTCAAACAAAAACTTTGAGACGTTTGGATACAATAAAAGCTATAGTTTTATAAACCGTAGTATGCCAAATACTATAGTATTTTTGGAGTATTAAAAATCTTCTCTCCACTTTTTTCCTAAACCGAGGCACGCCTACTGTGCTTGGACGTCTACAACCACTTTCAATGCTCAGGCGCCATCGATCGCTCGCTGTACCCGGACGTCACTGACCGCCTACTGTGCTCAGTCATCTATGACCACTTTTAATACTTAGGTGCCATCGACCGCCTTCCGTACCCGAACGTCACCAACCACTCGTTGTGCTTGGATGTCTATGACCACTTTCAATACTCGAGTGCCATCGACCGTTCACCGTACCCAAACATCACCAACCATGCATTGTGCTTGGATGCCTATGACCACTTTTGATACTCTGGCGCCGCCGATCACCCGCTGTTCTCGGACATCACCGACCACACATTGTGCTTGGACGTCTACGACCGCTTTCAATACTCGGGTGCCACCGACCGCCCATTGTACCTGGACGTCACTAACCATACGTTGTGTTTGTACATGTACGACCACTTACAATACTTGGGCGCCACCGACCGCCCGCTGTACTCGGACATCACCGACTATGTCTGATGGTCCGATGGCTTCCCACTCTCGACTACCGATTATGTTCGATAGTTGACGGCATCCCACTCCCGACTACCAACTATGTCCAATGGTCTATGGCTTCCCATTCTTGACTACCGCCTATGTCCGATGGTCGATAGCTTTTGACTTTCGACTATGTCCAATGGTCGATGGCTTCTCACTTCCAACCACTGACTATGCCCAATGGTCAATGGCTTCCCACTGTCGACTACCAACTGTCCAATGGTCGACGACTTCCCACTTTTTACTACCAACCACTTCCGATTATCGATGGCTTCCAATTTCTGACTACCTCTGATTGTCGACTACCGCAGTAGCCGAGCTATAGTGCTAGGAGCTACAATACTCGATCCAGCATGACTACTACTACAGTAATCGATCGTGCAATCGACTACTTCTGACTCCGACTACAGCCGACTGCCATCTGCCGTGGTAGCCGAGCTATAGTGCTAGGAGCTATAGTACTCGATCCAACATGATTGCTACTACAGTAACCGGTCATGAAGTCGACTGCTTCTGACTCCAACTATTGCCAACATCAGATGGTTTTCGACTTCTGGTTACTTCATACTTCAACTACTACCGACTACATTTGATTGCTGATGGTTTCTGCCTTTTGACCGCCGACTACTTCCAATTGCCGATGGCTTCTGGCTTCGACCTTAAACTAATTCTGATTGCCGATGGTTTCCGGCTTTCTACCACCGACTACGTTCGATTACAGATGGCTTTCGACATTCGACTTGCAACTACTTCTAATTGTTGATGGCTTCCGAATTTCGACCTTCGACTACTTTCGATTGCCGATGGCTTCTAGCTTTCGACCACCAACTACGTACGATTGCAGATGGCTTCCGGCTTTTGACTTTTGACTACTTTCGATTGCTGATGGCTTCCGGCTTTGACTACCAACTACATCTGAATGGCGATGGTTTCCGGCTTCTGACTATCAGCTGATGGTTTCCGGCTTTCGAGGAATCTTTCCCAACGATCAATTTCTACCAGGTCGATACGGGACCCTAGCATCCTACTCTACTAAGTTCATCACCTAAACTATGTCT
The DNA here is from genome assembly GCA_017311315.1 of Dendrocalamus latiflorus. Taxonomy (NCBI): domain Eukaryota; kingdom Viridiplantae; phylum Streptophyta; class Magnoliopsida; order Poales; family Poaceae; genus Dendrocalamus; species Dendrocalamus latiflorus. Next base: position 10,618,850 of record CM029672.1, read on the forward strand.
ACTACACTGATTCTGCTGCTGTTGCATCGTTAGATCAGTCAAGATTGATGTGAATCATGCACACTTTTAATCACCTTAATTCTATATGGTGTTCGATACCGACGAGGTCAAACAACACAGGCGGGCATGGCCAATGCAAAGGCTACCTATCAATGGCCCCATAGACTGACGAGACTATGGATCATGTCAACACCTACATCTACATCAATCATTCATCACATGCATGAAGAATGTGAAGCGAAGACTGAAGATGATGACTAATGTGCAGCTCAATTGGAGGTATTATATGGGTTTGCCCTACAGATGTAGTTAACTGGAAGCTTTCTGAGGCCCCGGGAACCAGGAGATCACATCATCTATGTCAGATCTGCAATGCAAAGCAAACTATGGAGCGCATATATATAAAGAGAACTTGTAATTTTGTTATTCTCAAATAAATAAATAAAATACATGTTTCCTTACTTTTTTATGTTTATTATTTTTTTGTATACTTTAGTACACTGACACGTCTGTATGTTATACCCCGTGACAAGAAATCTTAGTGGGATTTCTCACGTCAAACAAAAACTTTGAGACGTTTGGATACAATAAAAGCTATAGTTTTTATAAACCGTAGTATGCCAAATACTATAGTATTTTTGGAGTATTAAAATTTTACTCTCCACTTTTTTTTTTCTAAACCGAGGCACGCCTAGTTACTTACCCATCGTACAGGGCATTGCGCCGATCTCTAGTCTCGCTACGTAAGTTTTTCTTGGCCACGTTGATCTCCTGAGTATATCTACGTAGTTTCTCTTTCCCGTTCTCTGGTATTGTTCAACGTTGCTATCGAAGTATCCCGTTGTTGAAGAACATGGGCATCTAGACGTCCACGAGACATGATTGTTGCAGTTGTAGATATCATCCATGTGCCATGTACTGGCTATGTACAATAAAAATGTTCGCCCAAAGACCAACCAGCTACTATAAATTTTGGTAATAACAATTTACTTAGCCTAAGAGAGCTATCTTTTAAAAACAAAAACTATATTAATACTGCAACTACAAACAGGTCATAGTTTTTACCGAAACTGTAAAAAAACTGTGATATTCATAGACTGGCATTTCGTACCTAATACATGAAAAAATATGGTTTTCAGATACTGTAACATCCAAACAGACTAAGTCTGCAAATAGAAACACTATTTCTCCATCGACTTCCACAATTTCCACGGCAAGTTGCCCTAGCTTCCACGATGCTCCTACGTGTCTCTCAGAGTTACCAGAGAGGCATGCATCAACAACTTGGAATCTGGTAACTTTGGTTGGTCACGCACGCCACATATCCAAATTAAAGGGGTACATGCACGCATGTATACAGAAAACTCCGGTGATTACTGATACAGTGAATAATCTTCTAGAACCCTAGCTTGGCTATTTATGCATGATGGATGCATGCATGCACGCACACACGAATGATCAAGATCGGCCGGCCTGATGAAGTAAACCTTCCAAAAGGCCCTATCCCTTTAATTTACAAGTGTTATTCCCCGAACAGGTCTAAGTTCTGCCCATCGATCGCGTGCTTGGAATTCTTTCCCCTCTTGGACAAAATTAGGCGCCACTCTGATTGACCAGTGTAATTAGTTTAACAACATTTCTTCATCAGTTTACTTGTACCTTGGAGAAGTCGTCGAGTTAGCAGTATAAATACACACTCGCCACAACTCACAATGGCAACCTAGCTAGCTAATCACACGCACATATCTCTGTCTTACTTGTTCATCTTTTTTAAAGCTTAGCAATGGAGTACTCATCAAAGCTAGCCTGCTTTCTGGCTCTCGCGTTCGCCATGGCTGCCAGCATCGCCACGCCGTGCGCGGCGCAGAACTCGCCGCAGGACTACGTGGACCTGCACAACGCGGCGCGCGCGGACGTGGGCGTCGGGCCGGTGTCGTGGGACGACACTGTGGCGGCGTACGCGCAGGCGTACGCGGACCAGCGGCGCGGCGACTGCCAGCTGGTGCACTCGGGCGGGCAGTACGGGGAGAACCTCTTCATGGGCCCCGCCGGCGCCGACTGGACAGCGGCGAAGGCCGTCAATTTGTGGGTGTCGGAGAAGCAGTACTACGACCACGGCAGCAACAGCTGCTCGGCGCCGGAGGGGCAGTCGTGCGGGCACTACACGCAGGTGGTGTGGCGCGACTCCACCGCCATCGGCTGCGCGCGCGACGTCTGCGACAACGGCGGCGTCTTCATCATCTGCAGCTACAACCCGCCGGGCAACGTCGTCGGGCAGAGCCCCTACTAGCTACTACTAGCTCATGTTGATCCGGCCAGTACGTGTAGAACACGTACTGCATACGCACGAGCATGCAGCCATGCATGTATATATGCATGTAGCGTCGCGCATACATATATGCGCATCTACACCGGAGGGAATAATTTGTGTGATCAGATGATATGATAAAATGCTGGTACACGACAATAAAACCATGTGAGATTGTTGTTGGGATTCTACCCGTTTCGGAATCAAATCATCGCAACGCATACGAGGAGGCGAACAGTGGACGCGCAAGAAACCAAGGACTTGCCATGCGAACCATGGAATCTGTTATAAACAAAAAGCAACAGGTGCCCAATGTACAGATACCTCTTCATACAGAGATGTCTTTACAGCAAAAGACACCTTTTCAAGCCACCCCATTATCATCTATAAATTTGTAACATCATGTACAGATCAATGAATAAATCAATAGCTTTCTCTCAAACACTTGTGTATCTCTCTTGCAATACGTTATCAGCATACATACAGTGAAAGAGAAGAAAAAAAACAAAGGTACGGCACAAACAAATGTGAGTCTCTGTTCGGTCACAACAAACACAAGACGCCATGACCTCTGCGCCCGCACGAGCACCGGCCGTAGCCTCGCCTTCCGCGCCTGCAGGCGCACTGGCCGCCGCTTGCACCCGCATGTGTGCAGTCCGGCCGGCGCACGGTCGGCTCTTGCCCAACGCGTCCGGCGGCTCCCGAGGCGGCAGCGCCCACGGCTGGCGGCTCCACGACTCGGCGCGGCCGAGGCAACGCCGCAGGGGCAGACGGTGGCGCAGCAAGGCGGCGTTGGCGCATGGCGCCCGCGGCGGCCTGCGGCCGGCGCAGCACCCACGGCCGGTGAGCCCTTGGCCTGGCCGGCGGAGCGGCGCCCGAGCCGGCTCACGGCCGACGGTGCCCAAGCCGAGGCGGCGCGGCAACGCCCGAGGCGCGACGTCCGATGGCGGCGCAACCTGGCCCTTGCGGCCGGCGGCCAGCGGCGGCGCCCACGTCCCGGCGGCACGCGGCGCAGCCCGGCCCGAGGAGGCGCGGCGGTGCGGCGTGGCCCGCCGACGGCGCGCGGCCGACGGGGCCGGCGGTGGCGACGTCCCCCAGGCGGCGTCCCATGTCCGGCAGGGGCGGTGGAGACCCGGCGCGGGTGGACGAGGCGGCCGGCCGGCGGCGGCGGCTTGCCCGGAGGTGGCGGCGCCCTCAGAGGTGTCGCTGGAGGGGTGGTGGCGCCCAGGGCCGACGGCCGGCGATGGAGGCAGCCGGCGGCGGTGGCGGCGGCGCCCCAAGGAGCAGGCGGCGGCGGCTCCATGGCATGGTGGCTAGGGTTTGGGGAGTTAGGGAACCCTAACTCCCCCTCCTTTATATATGCTGCCCATTTAAATGGGCTTTGGCCGAAAAAAAGCCCCCACCTCCCCACATAGGCCCAAAGGCCAAACGGGCTTTAGCCCAGGTTTTCGGGATTTTACATTTTCCCCCCTGTATTTCATAGAAAATGCAGAATTTTTCTTTTAAATCAATTACTATTGTAATTTTTGCAGTATAGTTCTTGTGCTTGTTTATAATTGTACCCGTTAATCAGTACTTTTATAAATTAGCATTTCAATCCCTACAGGATCTGAAAATTATGTAATTGTTCAAATAAATGTGCATGCACATTTCTATAACTTTTACATATTTAGGATTATTTTATTGCAATTTATTTACAATATGAATTACTACCATATTTACATTGGCTATCTTTAGCAAATTTAAATTTCAAATTCCCATTTAGTGAGTACCATTGTACTTAATAAATTGGAATTTTTGCAAAATATTGTACCTACCATATATACCATAAAATCACAATTTATGTCACTTTGCTACATTTATTTGTACGCTATGCCATACAATAAATTGGTGTGCACCACCAATATTGTGATTACACGGTATTATAAATATAACCACATGTTATATTTAATTTGGGTATATATTCATTTGGATTACAATACTCATATTGTTTTCCACATATTTTGCATTTTATTACAACATTACCATACACATTAATTTACCTCATGTAAATTAATTATTTATGGTGTACTTTTCATGTAGGTTTTAAATGGCTACCAAAGATTTTGAGCCACTCACTCGCGATGGTACCAATTACCCTACATGGGCTATGGACCTCAAAATCAACCTAACCACACGTGGGTTGCAACGGGTGATATTTGATCCTCCAGCTGATCAAATTCCTCCGGATATTGTGAAATATTCCGTTTTGAATATAATACGGAATCACATACATCCAGATCTGAAGGCTGCATATTTGTATGAAGAAAATACACTTACATTATGGTTAGCCCTCAAAAAATAGATATGAACAGCAAAGAGTTGTTATCTTACCTAAGGCTAATCATGAATGGGCATATCTTAGACTCCAAGATTTCAAATCTGTTGGAGATTATAACCATGCCCTTCATACTATTTGCTCCAAATTGCGGTTTTGTGAAAAGGAACCAACAGATGCGGACAAAATAGAGAAGACTCTCTCAACTATGCTCCCATCTGACAGGGTCCTACAACAACAATGGCGTGCTGCAAATTACCAAACTTATTTTAAACTTATGCATATCATGCTTCAGGCAGAAAAGCATGCTGAACTTCTTTTAAAGAATAATCAGCAACGTCCCATTGGGGCCGCTCCACTTCCTGAAGTTCATGCTAATCAAACTAACAACAAGTTCAGTGATTCACACAATCACTCAAAGAACTTTAAAGGTAAACACAAACGCAACAAGAAGCAAAAACCAAGTGGATTCAAGAAAGATAAAGGCAATTTTGGTAAGAGAGTTGACAAAACTGAAATTTGTCAAAAATGTGGTTGCTACAACCATCCTACCAAGAAATGCCGCACCCCGAAGCATCTTGTGAACCTCTACCTCCAGTCTTTGGCTCACGGCAAGAATGCTCAAGGGAAGCGTTTTGAAGCACACTTCAACCTCACATCCAACAATGATGCAGCCGGATGTTCTCCCAAGTTCCTTCAAGAACTCAAAGACACATGTGCTTCTCCAAAGAAGGATGATCTCATGTGCACCGAGGACACGCTTGAAGAATTTCATTCTCAAGACATGTTTGGAGATCTCAGTTAGACTCCTCGTTCCATAGCTAATAAGTACTATAGTGTTGTAATATAAATAATGTTGTCATCTATATTGTAAGCTTGTATGTTACAATCATATATCGAACATATTCGATATTGCAAATAAAGTTTGTATGTATTCTATATATACTATAAGAATTTCATTAAATTCTTCTTTTGTGTATATAGATTTTTGGAGTCAATCCAATAGAGAAGGAATTATGCCTTGTGGATAGTGGTACCACAAACTCTATACTTAGGGACACAAAATATTTCCTAACTCTTACTAGGAGAAAAGGAAATGTTTTAACCATCGCTGGACGCGATGCAACGATAGTAGGCTCTGGTCGCGCCTCTATCACTCTCCCTATGGGTACACAGTTGGAAATTAAGGATGCACTCTTGTATCCCGATTCAACACGTACCCTACTTAGTTATAGAGATATTCATCAGAATGGTTTCCATGTTGAAACCCGAAATGACAACAAAGAGGAATATCTCCTCTTAACCAAACACAACGGATATGGCAAACAAGTACTAGAAACAATTCCATCTTTAAACTCCGGATTGTACTATACATACATCAAACCCGTTCAACATATTGTGTACAAAGTAATTTTCCAAAACACTAACACATTCCAAACATGGCATGATCGCCTTGGCCATCCAAGCATTGGAATGATGAGGAAAATTATTAGCAATTCAATTGGTCATACATACCTCAAAACAAAATTTCCGGAATCCTCAGATTTTGTGTGCACTTCCTGTGCCACCGAAAAATTGATTTTAAGACCCTCTTATCTTAAAATCAGAGCTGAACCACTTAAATTCCTTGAACGCAATCAAGGAGATATATGTGGTCCTATACAACCATTGTGTGGACCGTTCAGGTACTTCATGGTTCTAATTGACGCATCTACTAGATGGTCACACGTGTGTCTTTTATCCACATGAAACCATGCATTTGCTAAGTTAATTGGTCAAATTATCCAATTACGAGCACATTACCCTGAATATCGAATTCAATCAATTCGAATGGATAATGCTGCTGAATTTTCATACCATGCCTTCAATGACGATTGTATGGCTCTTGGGATACAAGTTCAACACTCTGTTCCATATGTCCATACACAAAATGGTTTAGCAGAATCTCTTATCAAGAGAATCAAGCTCATTGCAAGACCATTATTACAGAATTGCAACTTACCAACATCATGTTGGGGTCATGCAGTTTTACACGCTGCTGACTTAATCCAATTGTGTCCAACTGCATATCATAGAACTTCCCCGCTACAATTAGTACGTGGAAATCCACCAGATATTTCCCATCTGCGAAAGTTCGGTTGCGCTACATACGTACCGATCTCACCACCGCAGCGTACCTCAATGGGACCGCACAGGAAACTTGGGATCTATGTTGGGTATAAATCTCCGTCAATCATAAAATACCTCGAGCCCCTAACAGGGGACCTGTTTACGACCCGGTACGCTGATTGCATATTCAATGAGGAACATTTCCCGGCATTAGGGGGAGACAACAAGTACCAAACAAAATACCAGGAAATTAATTGGAATGTACAAGGCATTCCTGCCTCAGACCCACGTACCAGAGAGACTGAACTTCAAGTTCAGAAAATCATTCATTTGCAAAATATTGCAAATAACCTGCCAGATGCATTTACTGATTATAAGGGTGTCACAAAATCCTATAATCCTGCTGTTGTGGGGGTGGCCCCCACCTAAACCCAGCAGGCCTGGTAGAAGGGTATAAGGTCCGGAATAGGCCATGTGTAATGACATAAGTGCCCCTGGAGGGGATACTCAAATGTAAGGGTATAATTGTAAAAACACTCCCCATGTATATATATATGGAATACAGGCCATGGGGAAGACCCAAGCCATTACTCATCTCTCTCACTCTCCACTACCATCTCTCTCTCTGTTTGGTCTGTAACCACAACAGTTGGCGCCGTCCGTGGGGAGGACAGGAGCAAGCCTGAAATCTGAAGAAGGATGGCACCGAAAAAAGCTTCGTCAGCGGCAGCGAAGGGAAAGAAGGCGGCCGGGTCGGAGCGTCGCATGAGTACCAGGGCTTCGGCAACTGCTGTTGCGGGCGCGGGTGGCGACGCAGGCGTGGTGGTCGAGGACGTCGACGCTCGCGCTGCGACGACCGACCCCGTCATCGGCACTGCGACGACCAACCCCGTCACCGGCACTGCGACGACCAACCCCGTCACCGGCACCGCGGCGACCAACCCCGTGGTCGAGGACGTCGACGCTGGCGCAGCGACGACCGACCCCGCCGACGCGACAGCAGCCAACCTCGCTGCCCTCGCCGCAACCCTCGCCGGTAGCACGGACCGGGCAGCTCGAGGTAGCCACAATGGAGCGACCGGCAGCTCGGGAGCTCGCGACGCGGTCGTGCCCGCGTCGACCCGTCCGTTGGGCGCGCCGGCGGTCCCGCCCGCACAGGCGGTGGAAAGCGCCCTGCTGGCAGCCCTCAAAGCGTTTCAGCAGGAGCTAGGGGATCTTCGCAGGGCTGTCCGAGGCATACAAGAGGCTCGGAGCCAACAGGTCGCGCCGACGGCCGCGCCAGAGCCCACGCCGGAAAGGGCAGACAGCCATGACGCCCCCACATCCAGCCGCGTCCCGCTACGACGCGTCGATCCAGAGTCCCTCCTTTCGGCAGGGCTACAGCAAGCGGCGTGGCCCGAAGAATTCAAATTCCCCAGTGTCATCGAGCCCTACAAAGGCGACACGGACCCCCGCGAGTTCGTGCGCGTGTACGAAACCGCAATCGAGGCCGCGGGCGGAGATGACACCACAAAGGCGAAAGGACTCCCCCTCGCGTTGCAAGGAGTGGCGCTCTCCTGGTTTTTTACCATAGAGCCGAACTCCATCTACACGTGGGAGCAGATCCGCGACCGCCTTCACAACAACTTTCAAGGAAACTATGTCGAGCGGGTCGACGCGGACCAGCTCCTCGCAGTAAAGCAAAAACCTTCGGAGAAGCTCCGGGACTACTTCAAACGCTTCGCGAAGATACGTTGTCAAGTCAAAGACGTTAATGAAACCACCGTTGTCAATGCAGCCATACAGGGCCTTCGTCCGGGCCCGATGGCCAAGTACAACGCGCGGAAGCCAATCAAGACAGTGACGAAGCTCTTTGACAAAATGGAAGAATACGCCAGGGCGGAAGAAGATGCACGGCGAAGGCAAGGCGACGACTCCGACACCAACCAGGCCGGTGCCTCGGCAAAAGCCGAAGACCCACCGAAGGACGGTTCGTCGAAGGGAAAACGGAAGCAGGAGTCGTCCAAGGACGCTCCGCACAAGGAGTCGTCCGACAGGCCCAAGCGTGGCCAGCAGAAGTCGCGGCGAGGCCGGTACGTCCTCGACATCGAAGGCGGTTCCGACGAAAGCGCTCCCGCGGGTCGGGGTGGTCAGGGGCGCGGCCGTGGCCGGGGCTGTGGTGCGCAGTCCACAGTCGTGGCAACCACGACACTCGCACGTGTACCTATATCACGGCGCTCCGCGAGAGCGTCACCAGGGACAGGAACCTGGAAGCACGCCCGCCCGTGGTGGCCCACGTACAGCACCCATACGAAGCCCCTGTGCACATTCAGGCACAAGGGACACAGCTGCACGAGGGTCCGCTGCGGATTCAGGCCCACGTGCAGCAGCCTCAGGAGGGCTTTCTGCAGCTGCAGGCTCCGGAGGTCAGCCACCGCAGGGTTATCAACGTCATCTCCGGAGGCTCCTCATTGGAGTTTGCCTCGGCACGGCAGCGGAAGGCCTACATACGGAGGCTACACCACGTGGCGGCATATCCAGCACAGACACTGCCGGACTGGGCACAGCATGAGGTCACGTTCACCCCCGCCGATGCCGAAGGCGTGGAGCTTCCTCACCAGGACCCCCTGGTCGTCCGGGTCGTAATAGCGGGATGCGACGTGGGACGTGCCCTAGTCGACGGCGGCAGCTCCGCGAACATTCTGTTTGCAGCAGCCTTCGACCAGATGGGGATCCCCCGAAGCCGCCTCAGCCCATCGGGAGTCCCGCTGCAAGGCTTCGGAGGACAACCTCTACAGGCGCTCGGCCAAATATGCCTTCAGGTCTCCTTCAGCCAGGATGACAATGCAAGGGTCGAAGATGCCATATTCGACGTCGTCGATCTCCCATACCCTTACAATGCCATACTAGGGCGTCCGGTCCTCAACTCCTTCGGGGCGGTACCGCATCACACCTATTTATGCATGAAGCTCCCGGGGCCCCGGGCCATCATTACCATTCGTGGCGATCAGGACATGGCCCGGCGCATCGAGCACGGCACCAGATATCCCCGTCGCAGCGACCAACGACACACCTAGAATCGGCACCACAGCGCGGGGACCCACGGCGCCATCCGGTGACGGCTCGGCAAGCTCTACAGCCAGCGCAACTACTAGAGGCTCCAGCTGCGCCAGAGACAAGTGGTTAGTACCTCCGCCACATGTAATTGCTTACCCGCGCAAACGGGAATGAAATAAAGTTCCGTTTGTCGCCACCCGTTTTCATTGTGCAAAAAGATGCGGCGAGAGCGCGCGGAGGCTTCGCCTACGCGCGTACTCCCGAGGTATAAACCAAAGATGCACGTTCGCGTGTGCACTCTCCATAGCCAGGGGTACGGGTATGAGTATAAACCAAAGACGCACGTTCGCGTGTGCACTCTCCGTAGCCAGGGGTACGGGTATGAGTATAAACCAAAGACGCACGTTCGCGTGTGCACTCTCCGTAGCCAGGGGTACGGGTATGAGTATAATCCAAAGACGCACGTTCGCGTGTGCACTCTCCGTCAAAGACACGGGCATGAGTATAAACGAAGACGCACGTTCGTGTGTGCACTCTCTGTCAAAGACACAGGCATGAGTATAAACGAAGACGCACGTTCGCGTGTGCACTCTCCGTCAAAGACACGGGCATGAGTATAAACGAAGACGCACGTTCGCGTGTGCACTCTCCGTCAACGACACGGGCATGAGTATAACAAAGACGTGTGGGGGGACGCCTCTGCACGCACTCTACGGAGTATAAATAAGACGTGGATGTTCTACCTGCGCACTCTACTGAGTATAAACAAGACGCGAACCCCGCGCACGCCAGGGACTTTGTCCCTGCGCGTACTCTCCGGAGTATAAATACAACGTGGATGTTGACCCCCACGCACTCCACGGAGTATAAATAAGACGCGGATGTTCTCCTTGCGCACTCTACTGAGTATAAACAAGACGCGAGCCCCGCGCATGCCACGGACGTCGTCCGTGCGCATACTCCCCGGAGTATAAATAAGACGTGGATGTCAATCCCGCGCACTCCACGGAGTATAAATAAGCTGCGAAGGCTGTCGTGCGCTTAGCAAAACGCAAGCGCAGCGCGAACCTTCGTGGCTAACAATCGCGCACCTCCTTAGCGCGTAGAGGCTTGCCTTCGCACATCACAGGAGGTGCACGCAGGGTGTATTATGGACGCCAACTCCGAGAGCTCCAAGAAGTACCGACGTAGCGCGCCAGAGGCTGGCCCCAGCGTCGGCGCGCACGCGGAGTACAGGGTACACCAGAGGCTGCCCCCACCTCGGGGTGGGGGGCAGAGGTCCGCCTTCACACGCGCCAGTCTACGGACTTTAAACAGGTCATCGTGCGGAGGTCCGCGTTCGCACGCGCCAGTCTACGGACTTTAAACAAGCCGTCGTGCGGAGGTCCGCTTTCGCACGCGCCAGTCTACGGACTTTAAACAGGCCGTCGTGCGGAGGTCCGCCTTCGCACGCGCCAGTCTACGGGCTTTAAACAGGTCGTCGTGCGGAGGCCCGCCTTCGCACGCGCCAGTCTACGGACTTTAAACAGGCCGTCGTGCGGAGGTCCGCCTTCGCACGCGCCAGTCTACGGGCTTTAAACAGGTCGTCGTGCGGAGGCCCGCCTTTGCACGCGCCAGTCTACGGACTTTAAACAGGCCGTCGTGCAGAGGTTCGCCTTCGCACGCGCCAGTCTACAAACTTTAACAGATCGTCGTGCGGAGGTCCGCCTTCGCACACGCCAGTCTACGGACTCTAAGCAAGTCGTAGCGTCGAGGTCCGCCTCCGCACGCACCAGTCTATGCGCAACTACTGTCAACGGCATACGTCGAAGGTGGAGATTTTGCCCCAACACAGCATGACCACCCGGCGCACAGCGCCCGGCGCATATCCTAATTGCCAGCAGATGTATACATTGGGAAAAGCTTATAAGTACAAAGGCCCACCAGCATGTCTGACGCTCTAAGCCGCTATTCGGCGGGCTCGTCTTTAACGCGCGCTAAGGTCGGGACCTCGCCCGAAGAGGATCGGCCTGCCCAAAAGTTCAGCGACTCCTCGACCCTTTGCCAGCGTCGAAGGCGCCGCCGGGTTGCAAGGTTGGACGCAAGCAGTCGTCCCCAGCAAGGAAGCTGCCCGGGGCACAGGTCAAATAGTCAGTTCGTAGAACAAGTACGCGCTTTATTCACAAAGAAGGGGCGGGCATTACAACACACGCCTACACCTAGCTATCTCGACGCCGCACCTGCGAGTCCTCGGCGCCCTCGGAGGCCCCAGCGTCACCTTCGTCGCGTCGGGGGACCTCGTCCAGAAATTGGCCAAGGCTCCCCCCCGTAAAGGGACTTCTGGAGCTCGACCTGCGCGGCGGCCACCCCGACATAGTCCCAGATCCGCTCGTAGAAGTGCTTGATGGCGCGACGAACGGCGCGGACGGCACCGGACATTACTCCAGCCCCGCCGGGCATCTCCAGCTGGGGGTCCTCTAGCCCGGCGATGTGCGTGCAGCCACGATGCCGCAGGAGCGCGCACACCATGCAGGATGCCACGTAGGCACAGTGGTTGCCGAAGGTCGTTGCGGCGCCACGAGCAGCGTCAGCGGCATGTTTGATCCAGCGAAGGGTCCGCGACAGCTCCTCCGGGCCGAAGGCGTGGTCCGGTACTTTGGCCACAAGCCCTTGGAGATGGCTTTCCAGCGCTTGCATGGCCTCCCATGCGACTACCGAAGCGTCGCCAAGTGTTTGATCCCGCTCCGCTAGAGTCAGGGCGAGTTCGCCTTTTTCCTTCTCTAGCGAGGCGACCTGTTGCAAAAGGCCATCCCGCTCTGCCGCAAACTCCTGCTACGCAGCCTCCGCGGCCGACTCCCGCGCCGACGCAGTAAGTCCCTCGGCGTGCGCTTTCGCTTCGGCGCACTCCGCTTCCAGCTGGCGGATGCGGGCATCTTGGGCAGAACGGGCTCCCGAGGCTTCGCGTAGCTCCTCCTCAGCGGCCCGCAGCCTATCCTCAAGCGCCCTTTGGGCACGAGTATAGGCCGTTTGCAAGGCCTGCCCCAGCACAAGTGTCTACAGAACGGAAAGGCTTAGCAAGCTCAGCAGGTCCGGGCGTTGGCGTATGAGTACTTACCCTCACCCCCGACACTTCAAAGGCGTCCCCGAGGCGCCCCGCCCCGTAGGCCTGCAGCGCTTGCTGGCCGACGCTGGCAGCCGCGTCGTCCACAATCCCGCGCCACGCCCTCAGCGTCTCCGGGGGAGGCACGAAGTCCGTGGGGCTCGCACGCGCGGCGGTCCCATGTTCCACCAAGAGCTCCTCCTCCTGCACAAGCGACACTGCAGGCAGGAACGCAGGTGAGCACCGCAAGGCGCAGCGAAGAACACACCAAGGTAAGCTAAGCCGCCTTACCTTCGGTAGCGGAAGGAGGGCTTCGGCGGCCCGCCCCCTAGCCTCAGGCGGGGGAGCGGCGGCGCAAGTCCCCGCGGATGGCATGGTCCCGCAAGGAACAGAAGCCTCCGCGTTCGGGGCCGGCGCCAACTGTTCCCGCACGGCAGACGGCGTGGCCTGGGGAGTAGAGGGGCGGGCACCGCGGGGACTTCGGCAGGTGCATCCGAGTCCCACAAGCTCCCGATGCTCGTCGCCACCACGAATCCCCTCCTCGTCCGGTGAAGCTCCGGCCGCAGACACGGCCGCTTAGCCGGGGCAGGCGGCAACGACACCGCCCCAGCGGTCACTGCCGAAGAGGCCCCCGTGGCTGCAGCACCCGGGGGCGAAGGTTCCGCTGCGGCAGTTTCTGCAGGGGGCACCTCGGCTTCTGCTGCTGCGGTCGGTGAAGGCAGCACGGCTCCGTGCGCCCCCACGCAGGGCGTCTCCGGCACCACAGCGGCCACGGTCGAAGGCTCCACCTCAGCATCGCCGGTCCGCACGGATTCTGTCTCGGCGACCGCGGTGGGTGACGAGACTTCCCCTCTCCGGCTGCTCGCGGCAAGCCCGCCGTCCAGGGCACTCGCCGAAGATCCTTCGCCTCCGGCGTCCGGCCATCCAAGCCCGAGTCGGCATACTTCGCCGAATCCGACTCTACGTCTGCCGCGCCCTCGGGAGCGCTAGCAGCAGCAGTAGCAGCTGCCGCACCAAGTACGGCAGACGTTCCACCTCGGCCCCTCTTCCGAGACGGCGCCTTCTTCCTCGTTGCACCGTCGTCCGTAGCAGCACGGTCCGGCACGGCAAGGCCCAGGGCCTCGCACACGCGGTTTATTCGCCCTAGCCCCGCCTCGGCGGTAGCGGACGCGCGCTGCTCGTGCTCCCTGCCGGTATACGACCCCAGGAATACGCGCGCGGCCTACTCTGCATCCTCCAAGCGAATCCCTGAAGCAAAGGAGATAACATTAGCATATAACGCATTTCGCGTGAGCGGAGGAGGGACACGGTCGAGGCTTACGAAGACCGGAGGGCGCCGGCAGCAAGCAGATCGACGGTGAAACATTGTCATCTCGACGCTTCTCGGTGGCAAGACGCCAGTCGCGAGCAAGCGGCGCCACGCCGTACATCACGTACTCTTCGGCGAGGTCGCGCATGTTGAAGCGGGCGGCCACGCCTACGAGCCGCCGGGCCCTCCGCCTGTCCTCATCGTCGAGTGTCCGGCCGGGTGAGGGCTTGAACGCGATCGGTCAGCCCGTGCACTCAAGACCGCTCCCGCTCTCCACACGGTGGTAGAACCACCGCTTCATCCACTGCGACTCCCACTTCCCGCGAGTGGAGTTCGCGGGGAAGAGCTTGCCGCAAGTCGACCAGAGAATAAAGGCGACGCTGCCAATGCTCGACACCGTCCCATCCTTCCGCTCCTTGGGCAAGGCCCAGCTGTAAACCGCGAGCCGAGCCACGGCATTCGGAGTCAGCTGCGCCAGCTCCAGCCCGAAGGTCCGCAGCACGTCGCCCACGATCGCCGCCGCTGGGACGCGGAGCCCTGCGTCGAAGAAGGCGACGAATATGACCGCCTCTGACTCCTCGGGGACGGAGCGCGCTTGTCTGCTTCGACTAGGCGCCAGCTCCGCTGCCACCCGTTCGAAGGGTGGAGGACTGAGCCCGCACGTCTACTCCGACTTGGCGCCACTTCTGCTGTGTCGACGTCAGCAGCTCGATACCGGCGAATATCATACGAAAGCGCGGTGCGCGCATAGGAGGTCGTCTTCTCGATCGCCACACCAGCCTGGCGGCGGCTTCGGCCTGGACCTCGGCTTCGAGAAACGAACCCGCGCGCACGAACTCGCCCGGTGGCACCTCCCGCACACGGCAAAGGCAAGGGTCATGTCCTGCAAAGTCTGCCTCGTTCTCCTTAACAGGCCACCTACAGTGCATCAGCATTTTTCAAAGTGATGCGGACGGGCTCCATCAGGAACACCGACTGAAGGTAGGTCTGTTAAGAAGAACCGGGCAAACCTTGCCGTCGTATGCAGAAACGCAGCACGAAGGTAGGAAGCGCCATTGGTCACCCATAACAGACGCTAACCAAGCTCCCGAGAAAAATGGACCTTCATCTGTACATCAACATCCCTTAAGCCGCTCAGCGTCGCTAGGGAATGTTGATGCACGGAAGGGGCCCATTTTAGGGGAGCAGCTTCTATCAAAACAAATGCAGGAACAACGCCGCACCAGCGCCGTATATATATACCCCATCAGCAGGGAGCCAACCGGCGGAAGTCCAACCGGCGGAAGTCCAATCGGCGGGAGTCCAACCGGCGGCAGTCCAACCGCCGAAAGTCCGTCGTTACATTAATGGTCACGACGCCTCAAAGCCCACACCGCGCCCAGCACGCGTCGCCACGTGGACGGCCAGAAGAACGAGCGTCGCAGCGCGCCCCTTATCACTTAAGGCACATGCGGCGGCTCAGGGGCCCGCTACGCTTACCTATGCCGACGCAGCGCCCCCGACTCGCTTCGGCTAGGCGCCAGCTCCGCTGCCACCCATTCGAAGGAAAGGGGACGGAGCGCGCACGCCTCTACTTCGGCTGGGCGCCAGCTCCGCTGCCACCCGTTCGAAGGAAAGGTGACGGAGCGCGCGCGCCTCTACTTCGGCTGGGCGCCAGCTCCGCTGCCACCCGTTCGAAGGGTAGGGGACGGAGCGCGCGCGCGTCTACCTCAACTGCAATCCACCCATCGGCCTAGGCTACAGCCTCAGCCCCCGGACCCCCCCTGCGCACCAAAGCTCTGCAAGATTCGGAGGGAGTTCACAGGCCGCAAGGACGGAGGGGGCCAAAGGACTCGGCAACATGGCTTCGGCCCTGTGAAGCCCTTCACCATGAGAGGCTCCTGTTGTGGGGGTGGCCCCCACCTAAACCCAGCAGGCCTGGTAGAAGGGTATAAGGTCCGGAATAGGCCATGTGTAATAACATAAGTGCCCCTGGAGGGGATACTCAAATGTAAGGGTATAATTGTAAAAACACTCCCCATGTATATATATATATGGAATACAGGCCATGGGGAAGACCCAAGCCATTACTCATCTCTCTCACTCTCCACTACCATCTCTCTCTCTGTTTGGTCTGTAACCACAACACCTGCCAAAAATGTACCTGAAAGAGTGGAGGTACCGCAAAATACCACTCAACTCCCAATTCAAAATAAGAGGGGGAGAAGTACGGTACACATGGCGGATACAGCTTCTAACAAGCGACAAAGGAAACAAAAGAATGTAAATGCAGATCAACCTCAAGTTGATAGACACCAAAGGATCTTTAAACCCAGATCAACAGTGCACTCAATTACTGATCCTGGGACATCGGAATACCCCGACTCAAATATTTTGGGAAATAACATTGAGTCACCAGAGGTCCAAGAAATTTCCACTAACTATACTGATTCTGGAGAATCATACGATCATAAGACTACAATTGCCGACATTATTTCTCCACAACAATTGCAAACAACCTTCAAAATGATCCAGATCCCAAGACCATGGCAAAGTGCAAACAGCGCTCGGACTGGAATCAATGGAAGGATGCAATTCAAGCGGAGTTAGCCTCGCTCAAGAAAAGAAATGTATTCACCAATGTGATACATACACCTCCCAAAGTATTCCCTGTCGGTTTCAAATGGGTTTTTGTCCGCAAACGGAATGAAAACAATGAGGTGGTGAGATACAAAGCAAGGCTTGTAGCACAAGGGTTCACGCAGAGACCCGGCATTGATTTCAATGAAACTTATTCACCAGTAATGAGTGGAATAACATTCCGATACTTAATCTCATTGGCAGTTAAAAATCATCTATCTTTTCAGTTGATGGATGTAGTGACTACATATCTTTATGGGTCACTTGATTCGGAAATATACATGAAAGTTCCCGATGGAATTTCAATTCCGAATCCAAACGCAAATCGCAATATGTATTGTGTAAAATTGAACAAGTCTTTATACGGCTTGAAACAGTCGGGTAGAATGTGGTACAACTGACTAAGTGAGTTCCTAACCAAAAAGGGATACTCCAACAATGATGATTGCCCATGCGTGTTCATTAAAAGATTCTCGACAGGATTTTGCATTATATCTGTGTATGTTGATGATCTAAATATCATTGGTAACACATAAGATATAGATGAAGCACGTAATCATCTTATGACGGAATTCGAAATGAAGGATTTGGGTAAAACCAAATTTTGCTTAGGTATACAACTTGAGCACCTTCATTCAGGCATCCTAGTGCATCAATCAGCCTATGTCCACAAAATATTGGAGAAATTCAATATGGACAAAGCATATCCATCGAAAACCCTCATGGTTGTTCGATCTCTCGACAGGGACAAAGATCCATTTAGACCCCGAGATGAAAATGAAGAGTTATTGGGACCTGAGGTTCCATATCTCAGTGCCATCGGAGCGCTTATGTACCTTGCAAATTGCACCCGGCCGGATATTGCATTTGCAGTAAATCTACTTGCTAGATATAGCGCTGCTCCAACCAAAAGACATTGGGTGGGAGTGAAGAACATCTTTAGATATCTTCAAGGCACTAAAGATCTCGGTCTATTCTTTCAGAAGAATAAAAATGTGGGTTTAATAGGATATACAGATGCTGCCTATTTATCAGATCCCCATAATGCCAGATCTCAAACAGGCTTTGTATTTTTACATGGTGGAACAGCCATCTCTTGGAAGTCTTCGAAACAGACTCTAGTGGCTACATCCACTAATCATTCTGAAATAATTGCATTATATGAAGCATCACGTGAGTGTGTATGGCTTCGCAGAATAATTAACCACATACAACAATCATGTGGTATAGGTGCTATTGCATCACCTACCATTATCTACGAAGATAATGCTGCTTGCGTTGTTCAAATGCAAACGGGTTACATAAAGAGCAATATCACAAAACATATTGCACCCAAACTATTTTACCCACATGAATTGCAAGAGAGTGGGGAAATAAATATTCTGCAAACTAAGTCTTGTGATAATCTTGCAGACTTATTCACCAAGTCATTACCAACTTCCACATTCCAAAAATGTGTTCATGGAAATGGTATGCGGAGACTACGTGATTTGCAGATGTCAGGGGGAGAAATCTCCTAAGACTTAACCCGTTCAATACAATATTGTACTCTTTTCCCTTTATGAGTTTTCCCTCTAAGGTTTCTCATCAAAGGTTTTTAATGAGGCAATATAACAACGTAATCATAAATATATCTCTATTTTCCCACAAGGGTTTTAAAAGAGATATAATCAAATATATACCATATCATTTTCTCCTTAAATTTTCCCACTGGGTTTTAAAGGAGTTTTTCATGGTATATCTACTCTATCGGTTCTCCTCATATTTTTCCCTACAGGGTTTTGGAGGAGTTATTCCAAGATGATGAATCAAGATGATCATATGAAGATACATTGGTCAAGGGGGAGTGTTATAAACAAAAAGCAACAGGTGCCCAATATACAGATGCCTCTTCATACAGAGATGTCTTTACAGCCAAAGACACCTTTTCAAGCCACCCCATTATCATCTATAAATTTGTAACATCATGTACAGATCAATGAATAAATCAATAGCTTTCTCTCAAACACTTGTGTATCTCTCTTGCAATAGAATCGATCTCATCCGAGCCTGCGTAACCCATGGCCAGCGTGCCTGCCAGCTCCAGTACTGCTCGCAGGCGCCATGCGAGTGGGGCTCGAACGTCAGCTGTGTGGATTGGATCTATTTGGAGGTGAGTCCCGGTGCGAAGCGCAACCGATTCAGTGACTCGCGATCTAGTGATTTAGGGTCAGGCATGGGGATGCACTCTTCGGCGCAGGGAAGAGGGAAAGATCTGGGGTGTTCATCTATATCCAATGGCCTAAAATTTTTTGATTAGATTTGCAAGTAAAAATATTGATCATGGTATCAATCAAACCAGGACATTGGACAATCAGACTGATCTTGCTTCAGATCAGGGAGAGGTTCTGTTGGGATTTGGCCCCTAGGATCGAATACACGTGAGCATGTGGACGTAACTTACACACGCACTCCAAACTCTGATCTCAGTAGTCATAACCTGTTTGCAACTGCTCAGCTCTGATACCAGATGTTGGAACATAACACCAGGATCACATACACTAGGTTACCCATGGACACACACTACACGGTGAAGTCAAACAAACACAGAGACACGGAGAGAATTTTTTCCCGACGCGAACTCAACTTGCGTAGCTTTTCCTCTTCTTTCTCTTTTCTCTTATTCGAATTTCTTCGCACCTTCGACTTACAACTCGACTCAATTTACATACTCCTTTTCCATTCAAAAGCTAGACTCACTCGGTGCATGCCCAAATACCTATGGTTCAAGCCGATGGCCATCATCACGCAACAGGCGACGAAGGAGAGCGGCAGCGTGTCCTTCCACTACTCTATGCTAACATCCTCCAACTACACCATGTGAGCAATCAAGATGAAGGCACTGATGGATGCCCAGGGGATCTGGGAGGCCATCGAACCAACGGTTGGAGTGGTCGTGGAGGCCAAGAAGGATAAGTCGGCGTGAGCTTTCATTTTCCAAACCATATCTGAAGACATTCTTCTACAGGTGGCCAAGAAGAAAACAACCAAGGAAGTATGTGAATCTTTGAAAACCAGATACCTTGAGGCAGATCGGGTGCAAAAGGTGTGTATACAAATATTACAGAACGAGTTTGTGGCATTGCGCATGAAGGAGGGAGAGTCCATCGATGATATCACCGGGAAGTTGAGCGGGATGGCGAGCAAGTACAGCACGCTCAGTACAACCCTGGAGGACCCTGTGCTCATGAAGAAGCTCCTCAACTCAGCGCCTGACAAATTCCTTCCGATGGTATCGAGCAGTACTTTGATCTGGAGACGATGCCATTTGAGGAGGCCATAGGGCTGCTAAAGGCGTATGAGGAGAGGATCAGTCATCGTGCCAGCAACACCAACACTGATGGATAGCTCCTCATCACTCACACTGAGTGGTTGGAGCGGCAGAAAGATGGCGGTGGGGAGTTGTTGGCAAGCAACAAGGGGGCGAGGCACTGGAAACTCAAATGGAATTGGTCGGAGCAAAGGTCGTGGCCGAGGGCATGGTCGTGGATGTTCTGCCAGCTCTGGCAGGACGTGAAAGGAAGGAGCTGGAGGTGGCCGGGACAAAAGTCACATCTAGTATTTCAATTGTGACAATAAAGGGGCACTACGCCTTTGAATGTTGCAACAAGCACCGAGAGGAGGTGAACCTGATGCAAGGCTAGGAGGAAGAGCCAACCCTGATGTTGACGGTATGTGCGGAGGATCCATGCAACTTGGTGCTTCTGAACAAGCAGCATGTCCTACCGAACTTGCGTGCAGAAGGTGATGAGCATATCACAATTCTGGAGTAGCCCACTTATGAAGGGTGGTATTTAGACAATGGTGCTAGTAACCACATGACGAGACAATGATCGTTCTTCACTGAGCTTGATGAAAGTGTCATTGGCAAGGTAAGCTTCGGTGATGGATCGACTGTACAAATCAAGAGAAAAGGCTCAATCCTGTTCGAGTGCAAGAATGGAGAGCAGCGGGTGTTGACCGAGGTATATTACATCCCTAGTCTTTGTAATAATATCATGGATTTGGAACAATTGACAGATGATGGCACCAAGATTTTGCTCCTAGACAACCTACTTCAGGTGTATGACAGGACTGGCAAACTCATGATGAAGGTAAAACGCACGGCCAACAGATTGTATAAGATCGTTTTGCATATTTGTGCTCTAGTTTGTCTTGCAGTGTCATTGGCCAAATCGGAGTGGTTGTGGCATGGTCGGTTGGTGCACCTTAATTTTCAAGCAATGAAACTGATGGTCGACAAAGGTATGGCGTAGGGAGTGCCAAGAATAGAACGTCCTGCACAGATCTATGAGGGTTGTTTGCTAGCTAAGCAAAGCCGATTACCCTTCCCAAGTCAAGTTCAGTATAGAGCAGTGCAGCCATTAGAACTTGTTCATGCATATTTGTGCGGCCCGATCACACCTTAGATGCAGGTCAGGAGCAAGTACTTCCTACTGCTTGTTGATGATTTTAGCCAGAT
The DNA here is from genome assembly GCA_017311315.1 of Dendrocalamus latiflorus. Classification (NCBI taxonomy): domain Eukaryota; kingdom Viridiplantae; phylum Streptophyta; class Magnoliopsida; order Poales; family Poaceae; genus Dendrocalamus; species Dendrocalamus latiflorus. The sequence goes on from CM029672.1 coordinate 10,640,128, forward strand.
GGTGTGGTTATACACACTAAAGTCGAAAGCCGAAGCTGTCAATGCTTTCAAGAAGTTTAAGGTGTTGGCAGAGGAGACTGGGTGCAATCTAAAGACTCTAAGGACCGACTAGGGTGGTGAGTTCTTGTCAAAATAATTCGCACAATTGTGTGATGAAGGAGTCCACCAGCATCTAACCGCACCTTATTCACCTAAGCAGAACAGGGTGGTAGAGCATCAGAACTGGACTGTGCTGGCGACAATCCGAAGCCGTCTGAAGACTATGGGAGTGCTAGGCATGATGTGGGGAGAGGCAGCTCAACATGCTATTTACCTGCTGAACCGGGTGCCGACCAAAGCTCTGGACAGTGTCACCCCGTATGAGGCATGGATAGGTAGGAAAACTGAGTTTAGCACATCTAAAGATCTTTGGTTGTACTGCACACACAAAGATACCTGCTGTCCACTTGAAGAAATTGAATGACAGGAGTAGAGCAGTAGTATACCTGGGTGTTGAGGAAGGATGTAAGGCTCATCGCCTATATGATCCCTATAGAAAAAGGCTTCTTGTGAGCCAGGATGTGGTATTTGAGGAGAACAGAACGTGGAATTGGGAGGAGCCATGCAGTGGTGAGATTGGTGAAGCAGCAGAGTTCATTGTAGGAGAACCTACAACAGAAACTGACAGGCAATTGGATCAGCAAGTCTCAACTATGGCAGACCCATCAGCACCAGAGCCAGAGGACTGGACATCCACATCACCTATTGGTCAGCCAGCCTCAGCAACCCATTCAGGCCCCTCATGTTCTTATCCTGGAACAGGTGAAGAACCCAAGAGGTACCGAGCACTCCTAGAAATCTATGCAGAAACATAGCCTATTAAACTAGATTCATAGCTCTTGTTGTTGGTAACTAAAGAGCCGCAGACCTACCAAGAAGCTACGAAATCACCCGAATGGTAGGATGCCATGAGGAAGGAGCTGGCGGCAATAGAGGAGAACAAAACCTGAACCCTCACTGAGTTACCGACTGGTCACAAAGCAATTGGAATCAAATGGGTATACAAGGTGAAGAAAGATTCAAATGGGAATGGGAATCTTGTCAAGCACAAAGCACGTATTATTACAAAGGGTTATGTGCAAAAACAAGGGATAGATTATAAAGAGGTGTTTGCACCGGTAGCGAGAGTGGAAATGGTGAGATTGTTGTTAGCACTAGCAGCTCAAGAGAGTTGGGAGGTCCATCATCTTGACGTCAAGTCGCCATTTCTGAATGGAAGGCTCCAGGAGGAGGTTCATGTGAAGCAGCCCGAGGGTTTCTCCATTGCAAATCAGGAGCATCTTGTGTACAAATTGTCCAAGGCGCTCTATAATCTGCGACAAGATACAAGGGCATGGAATATCCAACTAGATAGTACTCTGAAGTAACTCGGGCTTCAGAAATGTCCACAAGAGCAAGCTATCTACAAAAGAAGCACTGGGTCTGAGTTGTTGGTAGTAGGAGTATATGTTGATAACTTGATCGTTATCGGCACAAGCAAAGACCATATACACATATTCAAGCAACAAATGATGAGAGAATATGAGATAAGTGATCTTGGACTCATCTCATACTACCTGAGAATTGAGGTAGAGCAAAGGAAAGGATCTATCACCTTGAAGCAATTAGAGTATGCCAAGAAAGTGTTGAAAGTGGTCGGTATGTGGGAATGCAATTCGGCAAATGTTCCTATGGAACCAAAATTGCATTTGAGCAAAGATGAGGGCGGAGTACCATTGGATGCTACAGACTTCCGTCGCATAATTGGGAGTCTGACGTATCTCACACACACATGACCGAATTTGAGTTACTCAATGGGCATGTTGACCAGGTTTATGTAAACACCCAAGGAGTTGCACCTACAGGCAGTCAAGCAAGTTCTGCGATATGTGAAGGGCACCATCAACTCTAGTCTGGAGTATACGCAAGGAGGTGAAGGACTCTTGACAGGCTACAATGACAATGATCTCGCTAGAGATGTGGAAGACAGAAAGAACACGAGTGGTTTCACCTTTTACCACTCCGGAAGTTTGATTGCTTGGAGCTCACAGAAATAGAGGATAGTTGCACTCTCCTCGTGCGAAGTTGAGTTCATGGCGGCAACAAGCGCAACTTGTCAGGCGATCTGGCTCTGAAATTTGCTGAGCAAGATCACCGAGAGGAAGCCTGAACTAGTGATGTTGTTCATCGACAACAAGTCGGTAATCACACTCATGAAGAACCCGGTGTTCCATGGAAGAAGTAAGCACATTGATACATACTTTCACTTCATTAGAGAATGTGTGGAACATGGACAAATAATAAGAGTGGAGCATACCAGCATAGAGGAGTAGCGAGTCGACATCCTCACAATGGCCCTCCCAGAATCAAGTTTGTTGAGATGTGTGAGCTGATCAGCGTCAGAGACCTCACAGCCTAAGTCAGGTTTAGGGGGGTGAGTGTGGTGGAATAAATCTGACTGGACGGAAGCTCCCTATGTGGTCATAATGATCAGGTCTCTATGTGGTCGTAATGACCGATGTCTATATGGTTGTTACGACCGGTTCCTTGTGTGGTCTCTTATGACCGGTCTGTGTGGTCGTAATGACCAGGTCTCTGTGTGGTCATAACGACCGATGTCTGTGTAGTCGTTATGACTGGTTCCCTGTGCTGTCATTTACGACCAATTCTCTGTGTGGCTATAACAGCCGATGTTTGTGTGGTTGTAATGATCGGTATTTGTGTTGTTGTTTATGACCGGTTTGTATGGTCGTAGGCGCCGTGGTCGTGGCTCCTGCGTGTGCTAGTCAAAGCACAGCGGTCGTGGTGCCTGTGTGTGTGGTCGTAGCTATAATGGTGATGTACTCGAAGGTCCGATTGTTGGCCCGATCTTTCGATGAGAACGATAAGTTCGGTAGGCGTCGCTCAACTCTCACGATCCTGGCTACGAACACGCAAGGCTCGAAACCACGCAATCGCTGAACTGCTCGACAAGTCGTTATCAACCGTGCACGAATACCCGGATGACCTGACCACGAAGGTCGATTCCTGCATACACCGAAGAAGAACGCAAGAAAAAGATAAAGCAATCTGAAATTGCAAATAGGAATTGAAATATTGAATTGAGTTGAGATTCTGAAGCGGTATTATGGTTGGTCTAGTCGACACAAGCCAATACACGAAGTTGCAACAAGGCTAACTTTTAACTAAACAAAATCCGAGAAAACTAGAGGGGGTGCGACCTCCTTAAATAGGGGATGAGGAGCCACACATCTAATAAAACCAGCGGGGTGGGACTAAAGTCATGGATTACTGTTCACGTGAACAGTAATATGCCCTCCAGGTGGGCCGTCGGCAGATGGGCCAAGTTCAGTATGATTACAAGGCCCAGATTGGCCCAAACAAGTGATCTGACGTCTTCTTTTGATGATTGCGATCAGTCCAGAAGGAATTTGATGATGAGGCTGGATCCGTTGGAAAGAGGACGAAATAAGCTTTCAATCAAGTACTCGTGGACCTCCAACGGACTCTGTATGTGAAAGTTATGCCCATTTGAAATTGGTGCTGTCAGGCTGATTCCGAACTGATCTGACCAAAACGTATCCAGCTTGGCACATGTAGTAGCACCATGGCTTGTAGACATAATACCATGGTATGTAGACGTAGCACCATGGCATGTAGACGTAGCTCGATCCAATTGGGTAATATGGTCTTGCATCAGCCGAAAGTCCTATTGGAGAGGATGTTGTTGAAGTAGAGGATGCAGTGCCACAGGGCGAAGTAGTGGTTGCATCCTTAGGTTTGATGTCCTCATCAAATGGTCATAGCTACAGCGTCAGTAGCTACAGTGGTCATAGCTACAGTGCCACGGCCAAAGACATGCTGAGGTCGGAGACACAACCGAAGACAAGCTATGGTCGGAGAAGCGGTCGAAGATAAGCTATGGTCGGAGAAGCGGTCGAAGAAAAGCCGTGGTCGAAGCCAGTGGCCGTGGTCGTGCGGCCAGTCACTGTAGTAGTCGGCGATCACTATAGCAGTTAGTGGTAACTGTAGCAGGTGTCAACACAGGTGGTCGTGGATGACGCAGGCTATCCTTCAGTCGGCGAACTGCTCGGTATGAGCAGGCGACGAGGTAGCTGGGGCTGGAGAATCCGAACCTCAATGAGTCTTGCTTTTGAATAGAAAAGGAGTCTGTAAGTTGAGTCGAGTTGTAAGTCAAAGGTGTGAAGAAAGTGAATATGAGAAAATTGCCCTAAACACTCTCCACCTCATACAACTCTGTTTTTGTTCCTTCTCATTTCTGTTCTACTTTGTTTTTTGTTCGACAACAGAGTACTCTCGGAAACTTTGGGCGTGTTGATCTGCGGGTGTTTTCCAACAGATTCCAATCCATGCGAGTGGAATTCGTCTATATCAGCAGGCAAAATAATCAAGAATTTGATCAAGTGGCTAAACAAGCGCTAAGAATTCATTACAGCACAAAAGATCGAAACTGTTGTAACTCTCTGTATCACAACAGATGTCCTGTCTAGGACCGCTCTATGTAATCATGACTTATGTCATGAACATCTGTAATATATCTCTTATTTGTAATGAGATCAGCCCCTCTGGGGCTTTTTTCCTTTCAATAAAAAGTGAGAATGAGATGTGGGATTTGTTCCATGGTGTTTCCTGTGAGGATGTAAGGCCTCGTCATAAAAAAAATTCATGTTACTAATTGTTGCTTGGCTGTCAAGAGTATGTGTTAAGACCTAAATCAAATTTGATTAAACTACAACACAATCGAAGACCAGAGGAGGAGAAAAATCTTTTAAAATGATCGCCATTTTTACGCATTTCCATGGCCAATTCTAAATCCTCCTTACGCCTCCCGTGATTGGAGCTCTGTCCTCTCATGGACAAATTATCATCCACTAACTTGACCTAACAATGCACAGGCCTTTTATATGTACGTACCAGCTGCAAGTTTGTAGCGACTCGACCACGCAGTCGCTAATCTACTGTTGATGGCCAGTTAATTGCACATGTGGAGCTAATATTGAAAGTAATATTGCTACAAGAACGAAGCTATATATGAGCCTATGACGTATACGAACAATGTTCATGTGTATGTAGTATGCACGTATAAAGCTACGTACAAGCATGTTGTACTGTACATGTTCATACAACACTTGAAACAGAACATCAGGATATTGTTTAGATTTATGCTCTGTAACTGCATCCCAGTAAACTAGGCATAACACAATGATCAGTTCATTGAACTTTGACCATATACATATGTGACGTGTGTATAATAGACTGGAGAGCGAAGGTAAACAATAAGCAGCACAGTACATTCAACAACAAACTCCTGAATGAAATGGCACTTGATCAATAACCAACCCATATTACAAAGGGAATTGCGAAACAAGACACTATCAGACAGGTATATATGTATCAGATTGCAAAATTCAGACAGTGCGTGATAAAAAATTTCAGAGAAGATTCACAACAATTACAAGTCATGCCCCAATTGGAAACATATAGAACGGTAAGAGCGTTTCTATCAGAAAGGAAAACTGAAAACATATGGATGCCAAGAGTGCACTATCAGAACTGAGCACAACAGGAGTTCCTCTGTACATGGTGGAACTCAAATGCTAACCGGCAGCGCACAATGCCTGATTCCAAGTCGCTTTTGACTGTAGTTCTGAAGTTCTCTGTCCAATCAGCTAAGCAATGAGAAGGAACTATAGATGCCTGGAGAATTCAGGGGGAACGCAAAGCTAACACCATTCCTACAATCTGAAGTGGGTTTGAATACATCAGGTCTCTAACAAGCTCCTTGTTCTTGCTTACTTCAACACACTTCTCGTTAGATTCAGTAACCTCAGAAAACAGACGCACAGTGAAATCCTTCAGATTAGACGAGTGCGTCCTGGTCTTCCTGTCCATGCTGTTTAACATCTGTATCTCAAGGTTTCTTTCGATGGCTTATGAGGATCGAGTAGTACCACGAGAGCGCTCCTGGTACAGATCCCTGAAAAACGAGAAGATTGAGGCAAGTAAAAAGACAAGCACATCAACTGAGCATTAAGATCAACAATGCTTGAGGTTGTTAATTCACCTAGAAAAAAAAAGGGCTCCCATAGATTGGTAATGGTAGTACGATCTGCCATGAAGTGACCCAACGTTAGATGTAGTTTCTGAACTACGGGTATACGTTCGAAACGCATCAATCACAAAGTTGCCCTTCACACTCTTCATAGGGTCTATCACAACTGCTATTGCTCTGGGCCCGTGCGTAGGTTTACTGTTAGGTTTCGGCCCATCAAAACTGGGCCTAATGTCAACATGTAAATTACGGAAGAAACGCATGGGCCGGGCCTCTCTCTGTGTAACAACATCCGTTGGGCTTTTTTTTTTGAAGAAAAATAGCAGGAAAGAATTCTCTGGGCTTAATTTGGATTTCACGGGGAACAGGTCTTGCCCGTTTAATGTGCTTCTTCAAGTCCCCAATACTAAATTATATTTCCTCGAGAACAGTTCTTGTTTTCGCTTCCATATAAATACCACTCCAAATCCAAGTAGAATTAGATCGTGAAGTGAAACGCATGTCCATGTATATGTGCAGCATTATTAGCACGGCAAAAAAAAATGCACACGTCCTCCGCAGGACAAAAAAAATTGTCGACATAACTGCACCGTAGGGTACACAAGAGTCCTACAAATTGATATTTTACCGTGCAACATCTCAATCATTTCAAGCCATTTCACTCCATGTACGTGCATAAGTTGAGTACGTATATAAAGGTAGCAGAATGACCAAGGGTCTCCTTCGAATGCAGGAATTTTTTTCAGTAAACACAATACTTCTCGTAAAATTCTTCTGTCCCAAACAAGACCTGAGTAGAACCTGCTCGATTGGACTGAAAAGTTATGACTTATAGCTGAAATTTCACTGTAGCTGACAGTTGCTTATTTGGTGTAATTAAATCTAAAAAATTAAAAATATAAAAAATATGCTAGCTTATCACGGACAACACAAAACAAATACGGAAAAAACGGCAAAAAAACTTAAAAAAAGCCAAAAGTTCATAAAAGGATGAAATTTATGAATAGTGAAAAATAAGTCAGAAATCAAAAACTAAATCCGAAATGAGCGGGCCTCCGTAGACAAGTGTCGTGCAGGTTTCTCTGATTTCTTGGGTCACCCTCGCCCATGCGTATATGTACACACGACCATTTGTATTTTGACAGGTGGCAGGTGATGGTTCCTCCATATTCCAGTCAGGAGGGATCGGATTTCGCACCAAGTTGCAAAGCAGGAGCTAGATAGGGAAACTGACGCATGGGATCAAATCAAAAAATCTCATGAAAAACTCGAATCAGATTCACAAACAAAGAAGTCCTACAAGTTGCTCTCTCTCTTTTTTGTTTTCTCCTTTTTTGCGTCGACAGTAACTGTAGAAGTAGTAGTATCACCAGATGAAAAAACAAAAAGAAGGAAAATGAAAGGGGAGGAAAAGGGCTAAAGAGTTGCAGCGGACTGACTGAGTTAAGAGGGGACAGAAGGGACGTTCGAGTTGACAGGGAGTGGGCCCCACCCTCGGCTGCACCCCCAAGATGGTGGGGGCTCCCTTGTTATTATGTTGTCCGCCCCCTATTGGCTGCAGCTTTCGTTGCGCCCACTCGCACTGTTGTTCAACTTTTTCTTGCATGCAGACCCCTACACCATCGTGTATTTATTTTTCCTCACATACAAGCGCGCTCTTTTTGTGCTGCGGCGGTTTATAGCTTTTGGTTACGATTTATTAGTCTAGTAGCTAGTGATTCTGAAAGAAAACAAAGACAAAAAACCAATTGAAAGCCGAAAAGAATAAAGTCACGGCTACACTGATTGATTTGTACTAGTACTACTCCATATGCATGGATGAATTTTGGAGTACTGTTAATGTTGAACTTTGCTAATCTTTTTCATTTGTGAATGAATGCACGGATATATGGGGAAAATGGGAAAATAATAGAGGGATAATTGACAGAAGAAAAAGGGCATTTACATATAGTAGCACTGATGTGATGATCTTCACATTGATATGTCTACGGGCTTGAATTCTATATTATTGTCACAAGAGCAATCTAGGTAATTTATTGGTACTCGAGTCAGAGAGTCCACTAGCTACGAAATTTTCTGACACGGAACTGTACGGAATGGTAGAATTTTTGGCACTTTTTGTATGTTTAAAATATGTATTTGCAAAAATAGTTATGAGCATGTGGAATTGATACAAATAGCATTTCTACCGCCCGATGACCGGGTGGCAGGGCTGTGCAGCTGACACCTATCCATCGAAGCCCAGCCACTGGGTGGCAGGGGCCTGCCGCTCGGCCACCAGGCAGCACCCTCCCTCCCGCCCTATCACCGGATGCCAGGTGATTAAGCTGGATGCTGAGTTGGGATTTTTTATTTACCACTTATTTGAATTTTATATATAGCAAATTAGCTCCAAAAAACAAAATTTTATATACAGCATCTCAACATAACATACTTCATCGTGTAATTTTTGACAATTTTATCCACTATGAATATTGCTTAAAATTTTATACGATTATGATATTTTTAGGATTTATTACATTTAGCAAACGAGCTTCAAAAATTACGAAATTTTATGTGCAACCTTCCAACACGGTCATCCAAATTGTTGGTTTTTTAGGAATTATGTGCAATAAATTTATCATGTTATTTCATGTTAATTTAATCGTAATTAGTAATACATGATGCTCATTTAATTAGCGATTGTAATCGCCTGCCGCATGGCCACCATGCGTCAGGCATCTTTTGCAGTGTGTGACCTCTATTACTGCCACAAGTGTGAGCATGGGAAGCAAAACGCAGTTGAGATGAGCGATGAGCAACTGTGAGACCTCTGTAATTGTAGACAAGCAAAAATAGAGCGGAAGAGGGGGGACACCATAGACAGAGTGACAAGTGTACGCACGAGGAATCAGATGAGGGGGGACACCACGGACCCAATAACAAGTATGCGCATGAGAGCGGGCGAGGAGGGACGGCACAGACACAGTGACAAGTGTGTGCACCATGTAGTGGGCGAGCAGGGACGCTATGAACAGAGTGATAAGTGTGAGCACAAGGGAGTGCACGATTAGGGGACGCCATAGAGACAGTGACAAGTGTGCGCATAAGAGAGTGGGCGAGAGGGGACACCACGGACACAATGACAAGTGTAAGCACGAGGGAGCGGGCCAGGGGGGACACCACGGACAGAGTGACAAGTGTGTGCAGGAAGGAGCAGCCGAGGGGATACCAACTTTTCAGATCGACTTGACAACACCGACCTCCTGGGCTTTTCAGACCAAAAAGAAAGGACTCAGCAAAGCATGACATAGCAAAGCATGACATAACAACACTTTACAAACCAAGACGTGACAACACTCTGCCTTGCTAGCTTTTCAGATCGATATGACAACACTATACCTCCTTAGCTTTTCAGACCGAAAAGACAGGACTCTACAAATCAAGACGTGACAGCTCCCTGCAATAAAAGATATGACAACACTCTACCTCACCAGCAACTTTTCTTAAAGATAAGGCAATACTCTGCCTCGCAGAGTACTCACATGAAATTAACCACACCATGCCAACCCTTTGGCTTATTAAAGGAAGTGGAAGAGATCTGGGGATGATGAAGCAATGGAGAAGACCTGTGAATTGGCAAGGCCTGTTACGGTCCACGACGAACAAGAAAGGGCTACCGTGGCCCAGAACAAAGAAGCGGAGCATGCCAGAAGGTCCTCTCTGCAATGACACCCCCTAGCAGCAACCCCATTCTGAACGTTTCAACCGAGTATTCGCTGTAACACCCGCCCGAGGAGGAGACTCCGTCCGCTCTATTGGCGCAGGAACTCATGCAAGTTCCTCAAGTCTGAGTAACAGCTCAGCCTGAGCATGCATTACTGGAGTTGTGCGAACTACTCCTGTGACTATCCCGACCGCCGTTGTAACACGAGCAACTATCAACACCCGATAAGGACAAGTTATAGTATATTCCTCTATTATTTCTCTTTGAAAGTATGCACTAACAATCTGTTCTACCAACCTATAGTCCCTAGAACCGCTATGTGGTTTCCACAAGTGGAACAACCTAGAGATCCACTTACATGACTAGTGGACTCTCGACTACGAGAAGCGGGACGTCAAAAGGGCTTGCGAGGTCTGGGAGGAGGAAAACTACAATGACGAGCAAACCAAGCATATATGTCAGGAGATTAAAGCTCATCTTAAGATGTGCACACGTAGGGAGCGTGAGAAATGAGAAAAATAGTGGCCAAGGTCAAAAAGGCCACCGACGAGTTGAACGTTGAGCTCGCAAGGAAGGGATAATAGCCCGGTCCACACAGTAGATCAGGCCGTTCTGAACTAGTCCCCTGAAGGTTGAACTTATTTCCATTTCAAAAATACACATTTGTATCATATGAGTACTTCGGTTTGTTTCGTTGTGCCTGATGCTATTGCTTATGCACATAACTAAACCCTGTGCACCATGTTATTTTTAGTTTTATTATACCAAATCTCGTTACCTTTTCGCATTCAATTCTTCGAAAGGAAGTCCATTTGTTATCATCTTACCACCAAATCCTAAGGTTCCAATCCATAAATCAAGTCCGAACTAAATTCAATCATTACCTCAATTTATAATTTATAAACTAACTACAATCACACCTGCAAGCGATTTCAACTGCTAAACAAATGAGCATCGCATATCGCTAATTATGATTAAATTAACATAAAATAACATGATATATTGATGGCACATAAAATTTCCAAAAAATTCAACAATTAGGTCGACTATATTGGGAGATTGCACATAAAATTTTGTAATTTCTGGAGCTTATTTGCTATATGTAATACATCCTAAAAATATCATAATCGTATGAATTTTGAGCAAAATTCATAGTGGATAAAATTGCATAATGATGCACGTTCGGAAGACTGCACATAAAATTTCATATTTTTGAAGCTTATTTGCTATATTTAAAAATTTAAACATACGGTAAATAAAAAAAATCCTAACTTAGCACGTGATTAAGCCGGTGGCCAGGCGGCAGGCGGGTGGCCGCTCGGTCACCGGGTGCCAGAAGTGTCATTTCTGCAATTCCACGTGTATACGGCTTTTTTGCAAATACGAATTGGAAACATGTCAAAAGTGCCGAAAATCTGGAATGGTAGGGACGTAGATGCAAAAATGACTGGAAGCTAGTTGGTAGAGAGAGAATTTGCACGGCCCTACTGCCTGGACAGTAGAAGTACCATATCCGTATATGGTTATTTTTGTAAATACAGACTAAATATATACCAACAATGCCTAAATTTCCGGAATGGTAGGGACGTAGATACAAAAACGACCGGGAGACTAGTAGGTACGGAGAGAATATAGCTCACAGTGGCACGGATCCTGGCAAGCTCGGTCAGGACCGTATCTTTTGTTTGGCCTGGGAAGAGAAGTGAAGCAGGAAACACTACCAGCTAGCTGCAGCTGTCTACAGTGAGTTGCATACACGCACTGCACTTGTACAGAGGATGAGCAGTTCCAAGTCCAACGCTGTTCTGGGCGACCGACGGGTGGGCCCGGTCCGGCCGGCAGCGACACGACGGGAGACTGCAGAGGCGCCCCCGCGTACGTCCAATCGGCGCAGACCCCGCGCGATTCGCGGGGCATTTCCTCCTCTCCTCCTCTCCATCCATGGCCTCTCTCTCTCTCTCTCTTTCTCTCTCTCTGCGTGCAGTCTGCACGAGCTAGCTAGCTGCGCGTCTCATTATTGGCAAAATTACACACAGCACTGTCTCTGCTCCGTGCACCACCTCCCTACACGGTCGCAGCACTGCTCTCTCTCCCTGTCAGTTCTCTGCTTTTACCTTCACCTTCCTTCCCTTCTCAGTTCATCCCAAGGTGTTGTAACATTCCCTGTTGACTGAACACTGAAGCTTGTTATCAATGGGCTATAGCCGCTCCTCCCGTGCACCAAGCCCTGACAAAAATTACCTCCGATTACAGGTGTCCTGAGGTAAGGTTTTATGTCTCATGATGACCAAGCTTTATCTAGGCAAGATATCAACAAAAGACCTAGAGAATAAAGTAAGTAAGCCATTTCTTTCATTTAGTTGTCGAGAGTAGGACGTCTTAGACAGCTTGTAAGGAAAGGTCTTATCATGAAGACTTACAGATGGATAGGGCCAAGTATAATATGTTTACCAGATTGAAATGGTCATGCGCCGCTGTCGTGGAAAACTACGGATAATTAGCTGGATGATGGAGTTTTCGCTACGAGTTATTTGCCACGCAGAGAGGTGAAAGGGGGGGCTTCAACGTCCATAGTAGATATTTCCCACCTGTTTTCACTTATAACCAACAACGGAAAGTACAAGTAAGCCATGACGTGGTTTCTTTTGGAAAATTTGTAACCGCGCGTGCACGTCTACTTACATAACTTTTCTAGAATTACTAATAAGGTTATGAACTGGAGGAGGACCAAAGAGGTACATATAAGGCACTTTTTTCTTTGGTTTTTGGTTTCTCCAAAAATTAAAATAGATTAGACGATTTTTTAAAGCGAATTCTCTAAATGGCTTTTCGAGCTTAAAATCATGTGTGCCGTCTGTTGCAGTCTCAAAAACATAGCTATTATGGGGATGACCCCCACCGGTATACATTTGGCCGACCAAGAGGCCCCAGTAAAACATAAAGACATGTATATCATTGGAATAGTACCCTATGGTAGGGATATTGTTGTAATAAGACCTTAGAACCATGTATATATACTTCCTTCGATTGACAAGGGGGCATAGCTTATTTTCTCATACTCACTCTACTAGTCCCCTCTTCTACTGTTCGGCCCATAGCCACGACAGTTGAAGTCGTTTGTGGGGAACGACGAGCAAGTTATGAGCTTGAGAAAAGCAATGGCGCTGAAGAAAGCAATATTAGCGAACGGTTCGCACCGACGCGGGAGGCCAGCTCCAACGATAGCGTTGGCGTGGCGCTCGACCGCGACGGCAGGGCCATCGACCACGGCGCTCGCGTCATGACCGTCAACCATGACGCCAGCGCAGGCACAGCCGTGGACCTCGACATTCACGACCGTAAATGTGCACGACCTTGTCAAGAAGTGTCCAGGATGCTAATGATGGGCAGGACCATTCATAGGCCCCCACACATTTCCAGCATATCCTGCCGGTCTAGCCGTTGGCATGATGAGGACTCGACATTGTTGGCCCCCTACCATGTGCCCTGGGAGCCTTACGATTTGTCTTGGTCGCATTCAAATACTTCTCCAAATGGCCCAAAGTGGTCGCCCTCACCAAGGTCACCTCCACGGCGGTGCCGGCTCTCACATGGTCAACACCGCTGGTATTCTCTCTTCATCTCACCCTCCCCCATCATCTGGTCCTTCATCTATCATTGTCGGTAACGGAGCCCTGCTTCCTGTTACCTCTGTTGGGTCACACTCATTTTCCACACCACGACGACCTTTGTTTCTTTCTAATGTTCTAGTCTCCCCTAGCATTATTAAGAACTTGATTTCTGTTCGTCGTTTTACCACTGATAACAATTGTTCCATCGAGTTTGATCCCTTTGGCCTTTCTGTGAAGGACCTACAGACACGGAGCGTGATCGCCAGGTGCAATAGCACGGGTGACCTCTACCCGTTCTTCCCACCAGCCAGCACTCCTGCCCTCACTGCTGCTGCATCATCCACCACCCTCTGGCATCGCCGCCTAGGTCACATCGGTCATGAGGCTCTGTCCAAGCTCATTAGTTCCAATGCTATTTCTTGTAATAAGCACCACAATGATCATATTTGTCATGCCTGCCAATTAGGCCGCCATGTGCGTCTCCCCTTTAGCATGTCAAACTCTCGAGCGCTACATCCGTTTGATTTAATACATTGTGATCTTTGGACATCTCCAGTTGTTAGTGTGTCAGGCTATAAATATTACCTCGTCATTCTTGATGATTGCACTCACTACACCTGGACTTTTCCCCTTCGCCTCAAGTCCGATACTTTTGGCGTTCTCTCTAATTTTTTCTCGTATGTGCGCACACAGTTCGACTCCCCTATCAAGGCAGTTCAGTGCGACAACGGCCGCGAGTTCGATCACTCCTCGGCCCGCACGTTCTTCCTCACCCACGGTGTAGTCCTTCGCATGTCGTGCCCATACACCTCCCAGCAGAATGGTCGCGCCGAGCGCGCCCTTCGCACGATCAACAACATTGTGCGTTCCCTTCTGTTTCAGGCTAGTCTTCCCCCGGTCTATTGGGCTGACTCTCTTCACACTACCACCTACCTCCTCAATCGTCACCCCACCAAGACTCTAGACGGCCTCACTCCTTTTTTTGCCCTTTACAGCACTCAGCCTTCTTATGCTCACCTTCGAGTCTTTGGCTGCGCTTGCTATCCAAACTTGTCATCCACAGCTCCACATAAATTATCACCTCGCTCCTCCCTGTGTGTCTTCCTTGGTTACTCTACTTATCACAAAGGGTACCGATGTCTTGACCTTCATTCCAATCGGATCATCGTCTCGCGACATGTTGTGTTCGATGAGTCGCTTTTCCCCTTTTCCGAGATGTCCACCTCCCCTTTGGATCCCACCACACTGGATTTTTTGAGCGATGATGACTGTTCCGCTTTGCCCGTTGGGCCAAGTGTTGTGCATGCAGGTACCCGTCTTCCCGGCGGTGCGGATGCCGCTCCTGGCCCTGCGCGTGCGCCTGCTGCCACCTCGGCGCGGCTGCATGCCTCGCTCGCTGGTTCGCGGGTGTCAACAAGCGCCTCGTAGGTCTCCTAAAGGGCAGATGGCCACAAGAGCTGTCAAGTGTACTCTGGTCCATCCGCACCACGGCGATACGTCCTATGGGTTTAAAGCTGTTCAAGTTCATCTTCGGAGATGAGCCTGTCACACCATATATATATATATATATATATATATATATATATATATATATATATATATATATATATATATATATATATATATATATATATATATGACGCTGAAATGGGGCACCAAACCTCTTTGCCCTTGGATTGCTTTTAGATGCGTGCTAGTACAATAGTATGGAAAAAGTCATTAACATGGATGGAAAGTCTTAATCATGGATGGAAAATCTCACTCATAGATGGAGAGTCTCACTCATGGAGTCTGGGCACCATGGTGCCACTGTTATATATATATATAGCAAAAATAAAGAGTTACAATGAAAATTTTTCACCCAAATCGTATTGGAGTATCTTAGAGTTAGTATTTAAGTATACCAAAAGTGGTAAATAAGTATAACACATTTGTTTAACTGGTATATTAAAAGTAGGAGTATGTATTCTGGAAATATGAAAAAGGTTTCATACACACACGCGCATACAATTTTTTCGTACATAAAAAAGAGTATATATTAGAGATGGCAATGGGTACCCGAAACCCGAAACCCGGTGGGTTTTTACTCTATTAGGGTATGGGTCTGAGTCAATTTCCTTACCCATGGGTCTCTTAATGGGCAAAAAGCCCAACCCATCGGGTCTGCCGGGTTCGGGTACGTTCCTATAGTACCCAAACTCGTAAACCCATGGGTAATATAAACCCGATCCATAGGAGTTATAAACCTTGGCTCCCAGCCTTCCAAGCAAACCAGCCCAGCCCATAGCCCATTAGCCATTTAGCCCCAAGCCCCCAAATCCAATGCGGCAATGCCCCATTACCCATACGGCTAACCCTAGCTAGCACTCGCCACGGTCACTACTCACTCCTCCCCAGTCCCCACCCTGATTCAACAACCGCCGTAGAGGCGGCACATCTGGCGCTCCGCGCTCGGTCTCCGGCAGTCTCCACGCTCGCCCTCCCGTCCCGCAGCTCCCGCTCCTGCTCCCGCCACTCTCGCCGCACGCTCGTCCTCCCGCACGCCCACGCCGCAGCCAACGCGCATCACAGCAGTAGGCCCTTGGCCATGGCGCTGCCCTCCGGCTCCAACGAAGATGGCCGGTGAACTTCTTCCTCATCTCCATTAACCATTGTTGCAGCTCGCAGTACTGACCCAACGGGCGACCCATGGGTACCCGTTAACCCAGTGGGCATGGGTCTGGGCAAAAATTTGCACCTGTCACGGGCATGGATTTTTTAGCGGGCACGTCCAACTTTCATGGCACGGGTTTGGGATAGCAAAACCCAGCGGGTTTATGCCCGTTGCCATCTCTAGTATATATGCTATAAAAAGTGAACTTTGGTGAAAGTTTTCATATAATTTATTTTGGAGTATCTTATAATTAATATTAGAGTATGCTCAAAAGGATAGATAGATACAATAACGTTATTTAAGTGGTATACAGTAACGTTTCGTTTTTATAATCCGTTCTTGTCATTCCATTGATATAAGTTGTTTGGGCCCGCAAGTGTTGGGCTTTTAATTGGCAAGAGTCGCAATCCTAAACGTAAACGTTAGATGTAAACGCACGTAAGTTGGTACAATTTGTGACGTGTATACAGATTAATCGAAATAATTAAAAGCAACTTTTGCATGCAGCAAAAAGCAGCTTAGAAATGGAAGCATCAGGTCATATTCTCGCAGCTAGCTTCCGTTTTACACAACTCCTCTGACGGTTAAGGTTTGTTCACGGTGGCTTTTCACTTTTAACTAAAATTATACTGTAGAGATATTAGTTTTTCTAAGATATTTAATTAAAAAAATAAATAATAATAAAAACATCGTTATATCTTCACAGATAATATAAAGAAAAAAGCCATATTAAGAAACTAACCTAATTCATGTGACTTTTGGTTTCTTGCCGAAGCTAAAAACTGGTTGGAACGAGGGCTAAGTTCTGCATATACCAATCAATTTGCTTGAAACAGTAAAATAGTTGAACTGTACGTTTAACTATATGCTTTTTTATGCCTATGTTTCAAACTACGCAATACCAGTTTTGAACACTCATTGACATTTTAACTCTTATAGCATGCATATACTACCGAGTTTTATGCACTATCCAATTTACTCAAAGTCTGTAAATTGTTAGGTAAAAACTGGTATCATCTTAATTACCGTTCTTCGTGAAAGCACCTGATCTTAGTTGAAATGCCACGAACAGGAAACAACCTAGCAATGCGCATGCCTGGCTAGCTAGTACATGTTACGTATATTTAATTAGCTGCCATGTCACTTTGTCGGCACCAGTACATATATTTCAGCTAGTAGCTTTCCTAGTCGATGGGCTCTACACATCAATCAATGGATCTGGGCCAATCTATCAAAGTTGAGCAAGACGGTCAGTGATTTATAATTATGATTTTTGGCTGCTAACGAGTGGGTTTATTAGCAACCGAGCCGAGCAGCTGCTAACGAGTGGGTTTTTTGGCAGCGATTTATAATTTATAATTATGATTTTTGATTATTTTGTAAATATTTATATAAATGAATTAAATAATAATAAACTGATAAGTTATTCAAAAGAATTGTTCTAATAAACCATTTTAAAATAACGGGAAAGACATCATTATACTTATTAATTCAAGAAAAAACTATAAATCATGAAAAAAATTCGGCCAGTGAGTCCACAGTCTTTTTTAGTAGTCTTTTCAGCTCAATTAAAACATTCATTCGATCGATCGGCATGCAATGGACAGACAAGGCAGCACTTTATAATTATTATTTTTGATTTTTGATTCTAGCATAAATATTTATGTGAACAGTGAACGAATTAAATAACAATAAATCGATAAATCATGTAAAAAAGTATTCTAATAAATTGTTTTTAAATAATAAAAAAATAATTATACTTATTTGTCTGAAAGAAGCTATAAATCATGAAAAAAAATTCGGCCAGTGAGTCCACAGCCTTTTTGAGTAGTCTTTTCAGCTCAAGTAAAACATTTCGTTCGATAGATCGGCATGCAATGGACAGGCAAGGCAGCACATGCATTCATGAGATGAGCTGATGGAACTGCATGTCATGTAATTTCAGGGGCAGCAATCATCTTGCATGTCATTTGACCAACTCGTGCCTCGAGAAAAATATGCAACCAAAGTTTTTTTTTCAAAGTTTATTTATCGGAGTACCACATCTTTCAAGTTTCAACAACGACGTACGTACTTGATCAGTATTACGCTCTTTAAGCTAGAGTTTTTTTTATGGCTACCGAAAATATGCTTGTGTCGTCCTGAAATGTTGAAACTTGGAACACAACAAGCTTATGGAAACTTTTCTATCTGCGCTTAGCAGATACTATATTTTCTGTACCAGACGGCCATGGTTATTACATAAGTATCTTTTAAATCTTATGTGTCATGTTATCTGCATATGATGTGTATACAGTAAAACTATGTCTTATGTACGGCCCTGATCAACTCGGCTTCGGCTTCTAGCTTCTGGCTTATTTTTCACTATTCATAAGTTTCATCTTTTTCTGAACTTTTGGCTTTTTGTTGAGCTTTTTTGCCGGTTCTTTTTTTTCCGTATTTGTTTGTATTATACGTAATGGGCTAACATATTTTTTATATTTTTAAATTTTTTTAAATTTAATTATGCTAAATAAGCCTCTGTCAGCTACAATGCTTTTTTCAGTCAGCTACAGTGTTTTCAGCCATAAGCCATGAGGCTTTCAGCGGAACCGATCACCACCGTAATAAGAGGATGTGGTGTAGGTTAAAGGCTGTTGCATGCATGTGACTAGCTTGGCTAAAATTTATAGCCGGGTGATACAAGATTTCATAAAATTTATTGTTCTACGAAATCGATTCTTAAATATATAGTTACTTGGGTTCTGAAAACTTATCTGTTGATTTTGCGAAATATGTTCATTTTGGAACATTGAATATTTTATTGATTCGAAATTGTATTATATTATTATTATTATTCTATTTAAATAATCTTACACATAGTATGTGCAACTTTCTTACCAAGAAACAAGGCTACTAACATATACGGTACACCGCGAATCACATGGAGAGCTTGTGGCCTTGCTGCCAAACTAGAGGTGGGTTTTTTTTGCTGCGGTATATAGTTATGATTTATAATTTTTGATCTTAATATAAGTGTTTGTGTGATGAATCGAATGTTGTAATGCAATAAGCAGTTTTGAAAAAAGTTATTCTATTAAATTATTTCAAAGTAATGATAAAAAACTATTTTATTTATTTATGTGAGAGAAAAACTATTAAAAAGCTTATCCATATGACGAAATGAATGGCCAACGGTAAGGCCAGGGAGGCTGATGGGTGTAGGGCTAGCATCAGGCTAGCTTTGCATAGGCCTTAGGGGTTTCAAAAAGGACACCGTAGGTGCCTTTGCTTAAGTCCCATCCAGCTGTCCGATAAGATTCTTTTGACCATTATCCCCTGGATAAGAGCAAGTACAATAGTATAGCCAACTAGTGGCTATAACACTTGTCTATTTCATCTATAGCCTTCAAAAAAATAGTTCATACAATAAGGTAGCTATTACAATAACTATTTGGCCCCACGTGTAAGAGAGTGAAATGCATATTTTTACGTGCTATAGCTAGCTGTAATTTAGTAGCCAGCTTCCTTCTCTCTCTTCCTTTCTCTCTCTGCCACGTAAGATTTTGTTGATATTATATTTGCTATAGCCTGCTGACTAAGTCTTATTGTACCTGCTCTAATAGATAAACTGCAGTGGTGATCATTTGGGCTTTTTTTTGTGATTTATGGATAAAAAATACTGTAGTTGACAAAGACTTATTTAACATAATTAAATTTAAAAAAAAGTAAAAATATAAAAAATATGTTAGTCCATTACGTATAATACAAATAAATACGGGAAGAAAAAGAACCGCAAAAAAGCTCAACAAAAAGCCAAAAGTTCAGAAAAAGACGAAATTTATGAATAGTGAAAAATAAACCGGAATCTAAAAGCTGAAGCTAAAACGATCACAACCTCAGCTGCTATCCCAGCTTGAAGTGCGTACACATATAGATGTATTTGTACACTCATCCGTGTTTTTGTCATATATATAGCATCTTTTCAATGTCATATTTACGAAATAGCCTATACAAATGATATTAACAAAAATAACACTTCTATCATTCAATCATCAGACGGCAGCATCCAACGATTGACACGTGATGCCTACCGCCTGACCAACAGACGGCAGGCGCCTGTCGTCCGGCTGCAGACGGCAGCTAGCTTGCCGCCTACCACAAAACTACAGATCATTAAGCTAGCTAATTAGCCGGCTTAATTCCGATCCTTACCTAAATTTGTAATTTTATGTTATAATTTTTGAATTTGTAAATATAGCAAATGAGGTCAAAAAATTATGACATTTTTTGTGGAGCTTTCCGAGGTAGCGTGGTATGCTGTGTAATTTTTTTGTAATTTTTTAGGCCATTTTCTACCTCTAAAAATTCTTAGAGCAATGTATAATTAACTAGGCAATTAAGCAGTTATGCGCCGCTCTAAGAATTTTAGAGGTAGCAAATGGTCGTGAAAAGTTACAAAATTTTTTGTGAAGCTTCCTGATGTAGTGTGCTACGTTGTATAATTTTCACATAATTGTTCGTGCCACTTTGCTACCTCTAAAAATTATTTGAGCGGCATGTAATTAAACACATTTTTTTTGTGAAGCTTCCTGATGCTATGTGCTACGTTGTATAATTTTCAGTCTCAAGTTATTCTCGAGGACACGCTGGAGGTGCTCTTAAGATGCTTGTCTCATTTGATTTTGTATTCATTCCGCACTTGATGAGAAAAATCATAAAGATAATACATGTGTTCTATCAAATTTTGCAACAAAAGTCTTTTGGATATTTTAAATGCATTGGATTCTGTTTCAAACTCAAAGGTGTTACTTCACGACTTAAGAAAGAATAGTTGGGAACCTCTTTTAGAGAAGGTTAAATCTTTTTGTGTAAAACATGAAATTGAGATACTTAATATGAATCGTAGGTATATCTAATATATATTTGGACGACAATATTTATAAGTTATTTTTGTCTAAACCATTAATCTGACAAGTCTTATAAACTTTGGGTATGTTAATGCGACTAAATCTCGCAACAAGCATGATAATACTGACACTTATCACCATTATAAAATGGATGTCTTCAATGTCGCAATAGATCAACAGTTACATGAGTTGAATGAAAGATTTGGTGTACAATTAACAAAGATTTTGAGACCAAGTGTATCCTTGGATCCAAGAGTTCCCTCGTTAAATATGTCAGATATACATATTTTAGTGAATAAGTTCTATCCTGCAGATTTTTCTAGCCAAGGAAAAGCTCAGCTGGAGTGTCAACTACAACATTACCAGCTTGATGTATGCATCCATCCTAATCTAAAGAGTTTGTTCTCGCTTGATGATTTAACATACGGATTAGTTAAGACTGGTAAAGCCACTATTTATCCAATGGTAGATAGATTGCTAAGATTAGTGCTAACTCTTTCTATGTCGACTGCAACCACTGAGCAAGCATTTCCAGCTATGAAACTCATCAAGACATGTCTTCGAAATAAAATAGGAGATAGCTTCCTTCGAGATTCTCTGGTTGTCTATAAAGAGAAAGAAATTGCACAGAAGTTTAGTTCTGATGAAATTATTAATATGTATGATCTTCTCAGTAGCCGTAGGGCTAAATTTAAGTTAATAGAAATGTCATTTCTTTTATATTTGGCAAACAAAAAAACATAGTACTATATTTGTTAGTTGCCATAGTCATGTTGGAGTTTAAAGATATTGTTATGTGCACTTTGTTTTTTAATTGTTCATAATTGATTTCTCCATGTTTAATTTTTTTTATTATTTGGCTCTTTTTATGTTTAATACCTGGTTTGGCCTCTGGTGAGAGAGTTGTATGGGGATAGTGCGCGCGCAGAGAGAATGTGGAATAAAAAGAAAATTTAAAACAAGCTAATGGAAATGGACACAGTGGTACAACAAGGAACCATGAGATCTTTTGATGGTTACAAAGCGCGTAAAAAAAAAATTCTAAACCGCATATCAAAATGAAAAACGGGCTTTTGTTTCTGATTGCTACCTTTTTAATTTTGCCTCTTTTGGTTTTTTACCTTTTCTCTTATTCATTTGTATTGTCCGTAATAATACAATTTATTATTTTTTATAAAATTTAATTATGTAGAAAAGTTAGCAGCAATTATAGTATATTTTTAATCGCTACAGTGACAAAAAAACTAAAAATCTAGACTTATAATCTTAGTACTACTTGGGTGGGTTCTTTTAGGGTTATGGTTTAAATATTTGAATTATAGCTGTTCACAAGAGGTAGTACGTATAGAAAAATAGTCGTATGTGATTTTAGTTGATATAGTTGAACTTAGTATTATTTACTATAGTTTTCTTATTAACCCCACTTTAAAAAATTATACTATTAACTGAAAATCAATAAGAACTCAGCCATTTGTATGCACTGGCTTGGGTAGTGGCATCGCGCCTCTTAGCTCATCACGCACGTATATCCATGCGTGCAAGCATCTCTCCTGGTCCCCTTGCTAGAGTGCATGAACAGTTGCTTAATGCAAACTATGGATCTGTTTTTTTCTAGTTTTTAAAAAACTGTTTTTAATTTTTTATAGTAATTAACTTTTAAACAAAATAACTTTTTTAAATAAAATCTACTAATTAATTATAATATACATAAGAGTGCATAAACAGTAGCTCAATGCAAAACGGAAGGGGCACCTTTTTATCGGAGGTAAGCTAGCCTGCTATTATGATCATGTACTGTTAGTTGCCACTTTCCCTTCAAATCGGACAGGACGTGCAGCAAACACGCACACACATACGGTCATACAGACACTCGATCATGGAGTTTTTGGAATATACATAATACTGTTTAACAATAATTACAAAAATAGTAGTGCGTGTGTTATATTAGCAAAAATATCATTTTTGCCGTCCAATAACCGGACGGCGACGCTAGAGAGTTAATGTGTGACTCGGAGCTCAGCCACTGGGCGACAGGCAACCTCCGCCCGGTAGGCGGCTTAATTACATAGCTAAATTATTTTTATCTATTGTTCATTCAAAATTTTAAATATAGCAAATGAGTTCAAAAAATATGAAATTTTATGTGCAACCTTCCAACACAACGTACTTGATTGTGTAATTTTTTGGCAATTTTATCCACTGTGAATGTTGCTCAAAAAATTATACTGACAAACAATTATGACAAGTAGCATCAAGTGCAAAAGCTAATTGGCCCAGATGTTTTTCTTGAATAGATTATGAGCATGTGTTCACATGCACCATTTATTTGGACTAGCACACATTTGCAGTGTTCATTTTAGTTCTAAATGTACATTATTTTATACTATATATTTCATCGTAAATTTCAATTGTAGTATTTTACTGTCATTATCAATCTTTGTACTAATATTTCATCTATCCCTTTTTTGCAAGCTATGTTTTTTACTGGAGCTTCTCGAATAATTCTATGATGAGAACCACGGATAACACTTATGGATGATGGATAACACGGTTGGGCCTCCGCCCTTGAAACTGCGGGGAGGGAGGGATCATTGGGAGCTGGACGATATCTATGTCCCAATCCTACAGGCAACGGGCTTGTTGCCCTTTGCGAGGCTAGTCTGCATCGGACACCAGTTCACCCTCAACGGTAGTCTGCTCGCGGCACTAGTGAACTGGTAGAGGCACATATTCCACTTTTGGTGAGGTGAGATGACGACCACTCTGTAGGATATCTCGTTCTTGGCTAGTCTCTCTCTCCGAGGTGATGCACTTGTTCCAGCCCTTGCACGACGAACTGGAAGGACAGTCTGGCGTACTGGTTCGGCCTAGCTATCCCGAAGGGTGCTCGTGGCATCCTCCGCACTTGGCCGAAGAATTTCAGTGTGTGCCCGCGGGATGCACTAGTTGAGGTCGTCAAGACACACTTCGTCGCGTACCTTATTCAGCTCTTTGGTTGGAGCATGTTTCCAGCCACACACGACGATATTTGCAACATCGAGTTTATAGGCCTCGCCTACTGTTTGGTTGACGCGGAGGTTGGAGCGATGTCTCAGTACAGCTGGGGATTAGCTATCCTATGCGCCATGTATCAGGGGTTGTGTGATGCTTGCCGGCGCGACACTGGTGATACCCCTAGTCTAGCCGTCTGCAATGTGCTTCTGGAGCTGTGGAGTTAGGAGCATTTCCCTATCGGGCATCCGGCCATCCTGACGCCAGTGCACCCGTTCGGCGAGTTCACCAACTTGATAGACAGACCCACTATGTGCTTCCAGTAGACTGGTGCATGTCTACGTTGGGCCAAGGGCAGACCGTTGAGGTGCTAATTATTGTGGCACAACGAGTCGAGTCGTTACACGACAACAACATCATCTGGTGTCCATAGACTGTAGACTTTGTGAAGCATGTATCGCCTTATGGCTTGTCCCTACAATGCCTGCAGGACGTGGCAGTATGGGAGACGACATGCCATCTTGTGTTCTCGTACATGGTGGAGGCTTACCCGCCGCAACGCGTAATGCAATAGTTCGGTTTGCACCAGGTCGTGCCTCCTCCGGATGGTAGGTTTCTACCGCGAGTCGTATACTAGTGAGTCAAACTCCATCTAAGCAGTGTTTACACTTTGTATGTCTTGTTCTATAACATCGATGATTCAAAAAATGCAGGTAATTGAGGGCAGGTTGGCATGGTATGGACTAGCAGCCACTGTAGTAGGAGTGGAAGACGACATGGACTGACAGGGCACTGGCAGATGTCATCATGGAGCAGTGTCTGTACAACATCCGAATGTACGACTAGTACCTGCAGTGATAAGTACCCCGGTCCCATGGCAGACTCACAGTTCCTCCACCAAACTGGCTCGAGCAGGTCACGCAGGACGACAATCTACAATGCTCGATCGATTGCCATAGTGCTTCGCGACTTCATGATAGCGTAAGACTGTTGCAATTTCTGATCATTTCATTTATGAAATTCATAGTGGTCGTTACTGAACATATTTCGTATGTCACTTCAGCTGGAGTGGGCGTAGCACATCGCAAGCACATCCAAGACCACCATCAGCAGCCTGGACACACCACCGGCCTTGTAGAATACTTTGAAGTACATCTTAAAGCAGACCAAAAAATAGTGGACAACCTGAGCTACGGCCGTTTGACGGAGCACGTTGTGCACATCGTGCACCCAGTGGGGGCACCATGCTCACCCACCAAGTCATCGTGACCTAGAGAGTCTAGCTGGCCATTGGAATCTACCGAGTCTGCCCGATGACGTAGTACTAGCCGTCGATCGTTCGCGGGTCATATCAGCGAGGAGGTAACTTACGTACAAATCTATATTTTGTTTTCCTGTTAGGCCTTACGTTCTGGTAACATCATGGCATTCTCCCGTCGCAGGTCCGTTGTCGAGATGTATCACTTTTAACCCTCGCACCACCTACACAGACTACTGTTGCCTGTCGTTCATCTTTACTGCACATCCAAGAGGTACAAGATTCGTATTCTACATCCAAAATATTTATTGTGACTAATATCGTTTCATCTTTCAACCTACAATTTAACTTGGGGGTGACATCGAGTCCACCGATGAGGGGGTGATGTCGAGTCCACTGATGATGATATAGGCCTCTCAGATGCTTCTAAGGAGTGGTACACAGTGCCAGGGTTTGTAGCATACGTAGGACATAGCTCATCGTTCACACCATATGCAAGGTGTGGAGACTTTGGTAGGCTGAGCTCCTCCGGCATCGCTGCCACACCGTACGGTGATGACTAGGGCTTCTCCACACATCGGGGATTCATAGAGTCATTCGTTCACGACTTCATCTCTAACGGCACCCAATTCAGCATGTCGACGTAGGAGCACATCGACGCTTACTACCAGACACAGTCTGGTGTACGTCAGCCTACTGCACCATCGCCGGCCACTGAACAAACGGAATAGTCTCCATACCTCCTCCGAACTGAGACGCAAGACAAGGCTGATGTACCCCATGTGACATGCTCGTGCTCAATGGAAGACAAGGCTACGCACGGAGAGGCAGACGCGGCGAGGAGAAAGTAGAGGCTCAGATGAGTGAGCCATATCGCATCCTGTGTGATGCACCTTTTGTATTATTATATGTACTCCTTGCATAATGAAATAAAAAATTGCACCATTAAATCCACTGCTAGAATTTTTTCATCTCATTCCCTATATTAAAATTTTTCTACAAATAGTTTACATAAATGAATTTTTGAGTAAAATCCAAAATAGAAAAATTCTCAAAAAATAGAAAATTACTATGGCTATGTCTGGAAGCTGTATATAAAATTTTATAATTTTTAGGGCTTATTTACTATATGTAACAACTACTACAAATATCATAATCATATGAATTTTGAGCATCATTCACAATGAATGAAATTGTCAAAAAATTATACAATTAAGTACATTGTGTTGGGAGATTTTATATAAAATTTTGTAATTTTTTGAGCTTATTTTCTATATTCAAAATTTTGAAAAAGTGGTGGACAAAAAATAATTTAGTGAAGGGACGATTGGCCACCTGCCTCCTGGTGGCGGGGCGGTAGAGCCTGCCTGGTGGCCAGGCAGTAGATTGCTTGTCACTCGGTGGCAACGCTCCAGGTCGCATGTGTTAGCTCTCCAGCGTCGCCGCCTCGTTACTGAACACAAAAATACCATTTTTGCCGATACAATATGTACTATTATTTTCGTAATTATGGTACAAATAATACTATATACGTCACAAATTCCTCGATCATGGTATACCAGTCTAGTAGCCAGCTATACAGGCATGCACCCTGGCATCTAACTCTCTCTCTCTAGATCTCTGTATCTAACTGCCGGAGCCTGGAGTTGGTCTTGAGGGTGAAGAAAGCCAGGCAACTCTGCACGCGACTCTGCTGACACACTTTTGTCTAGCTTATGTGTACATATATATACACATACACTCGATCATGGTATACCAGTCTACTAGGTAACTATACATGCATGCAACTAGGCTCTTTTAGGGGGCATTCGTATTGTTTTTTAATTATAACTTTTAACTATAATTTATGATTTTTTGTTAAAAATAAATAGTAGTGATCGAAAAAAGTAAATCTTAGAATGAGAGACATGAGCGGTGCAAAAGTGAGAGAGATATAAATACGTGACAGAAAAAAGAGGAGTGAGATACTTGATGCACCTGTAACCTTATGTTTTATTTCTAGATTAAGATAGAACAAGAGAAATGAAGAAGTTACTTTGAAAAATCGAATATTCATATTAATTTTTAAATTTTCTAAATATAAATTAAAAATAGAAACTAATGCGAATCGGGCCTTGACTCTCTCTTCTCTTCTCTGTCTGTGTGGTGTAGTGAGCCTGAAGGTGGAGGAGGAAGCTAACTCAGAACGTGAGACTCTGCCTGACACACTGTTGTGCGCTGTACCTAACTTGTGTGTACATATACATACGCACATATGGTCCTTCATTTTTTGACGCATGTCGTCTTCGTAATCCCTTCAATTATTATGTTCCACATGCTGACATGCATGCTAAGCCTGTACTAGTACCGCCAGGAATCCCAATTTTTTGGCACCACAGCCCCATTCCCCCCCCCCCCCCTCAAATTTAGCTCTAATCATAGTCTTTATAAATCTAGCACTTCCGTGAATTTAACAAGCTCGACAGATACCCCTAGCTCGGTAGAGACCGCAAATGCATTTAATTAGTGCTAATTCTATTTAATTAGCACTAATTACTCAGTATTAGTTTGTTGCCATATTTGGAGGCTCGACAGGCAGACACCTACCGAGCTCGGTAAATTCACCGAGAAGCTAGATTTATTAAAACAGATGTTCAAAGATTAAATCTTAGAAAAAGTAAGTACAATACAATTTATATAAACGGTTCCATAGAATGCTCGCGTGTTTATATATATACTATTAGCAAAAAATAGCCGCATGTGTATCGTATTAGCAAAAATGGTATTTTTGCCGCCCGGTGGCTGGGTGGCTACGATGTAGGGCTGACGCATATAACCTGCCACTCCGCCACCGGGCACCAGGTGCTTACCGCCCCGCCAACGGGCAAGCCGGCTTAATTACCTGTCCTAATTTTTTTGTATACTGTTTGTTTAAAATTTTAAATATAGCAAATGAGCTCCAAAAATAACAAAATTTTATGTGCAGTCTTCCGACACAATGTACTTAATTGAGTAACTTTTTTTTTGATAATTTTACCCGTAATGAATATTGCTTAAAAATTCATATAATTATGATATTTATAAGAGTTGTTACATGTAGCAAACGAGCTCCAAAAATTACGAAATTTTACATGTCGCCTAATTGTGTAATTTTTAGTAATTTTATGTGATCTGAAGTTTCCATGTTAATTTAATCATAATTAGCAATATACGATGCTCAGACATCTTTTGCAGTGCATGACTTCTGTCATTCGCACACACGTTGGCCTATTGCTGCTATCTTTCCTTTCATGCTGGGTCTTTCGCACAATTGTCACTCTATCCATGTTGTCCCCTCTTGCACGCTCCCTCGTCTGCACTGATGTCGTTATGTCCGTGTCGCCCTCCATCGCGCGCTCTTTCATCCGCACTGATGTCATTATGTCTGTGTCGTCCCCCCTCGTCCGCTCCCTCGTCTCCATATTTGTCAGTGCTACCGTGCCATCCTCCCTCGTTGAAGTTCTGTGCATCGACAAGGAGTCCTTAATTTGCGGGGTGAGTGCATCGGGTTCCCTTTTCGCTTGGCCATAAATACGAAACTCTCGCATTTGGTCATCGGTCATGTAAGTCGCTCATCGTGAAAGTTCATTCTCGTGGTTGTTGCTCAAAATTAAGAGTGCATAGCTAATTATTTTGAAAAGCCAGTGCATGGCTTATTAAGGATGCGACATGAAGTAAGTAGGTTGTAGTAATTTAGACAAAGTTTTTTACTATTTTTGTGTACGTACAGTACCCATAATTTGTTATTGTATGGTAGTGTGTAATTAAACAGTCGTAATTTCTGTAGTGGCAGTTAGTTAGGGTTAAGTAATTAGTTAGTGCTAAGTAATTAAGTGCTAAGGACTCGTAATTTTTTTGGACGGGTAATCAAATTGCCAGTAATTAATGAATTATTCGTATATGGTTACACGCATGTAATCACTAACTTGCATGCTGTTTGTCATCATTTTTTATTGTAACGCTTACTGCGATCTGGTTGTTGTGACTTTAGGTAGTCACAGACATGGAACACTTGACAACGTTCTATGGCGATGGCCTTGTACGGGCTGGACCCGATGGGTTGGATCTTCCAGAATGACATAGATGGTGCTTCCAGAATGACATAGATGTCAGCCAACGTATCAGCATTAACCACACAGCAAAATGCAAGATATGCAAGACCTACGTGCACTCAATGAGGGATTGCCCAACAGATTGAGCTCGTCTGGTCACCATTCCATGTCGCGATTTGATGTATCTATCTATTTATTGAATTAATTCATGTTTGTATCAATTCAAGATATACTATTTTATGTGCTAGTAATTGGCAATTAATCAATTCATTACTTAAATGATTAACTACATAATCTATTATCGCATGCGATTATTTATGGTAACCGCAACAACATGTTAACCATTTAGTTACATACTTTAATAAATTTAACATAACCACGTACAACAGGGGAGAACCGTGGTACAAGCATCTCCGGACGTACTTTGGTAGAGCGTGCCTGGCGGTACCCATATGGAGTGTTGTTGAGGGGGGGCGCCTCGGACGTGGTAGGCCATCGTTGTAGTGGCACGCACAGGTATAGTTAGGGTTCGTGTAGCAGCATGTGGGATCATAATAATTTTCTATGTTGATGACCTCCTCGTTGCCTCTCTCGTTGCATCTGTTGGCGGATGGCATTGTTCTGCTCATTGAGATCATCAATCCTCGCCTCCAACTCTTGAATTTGATCCCACAATGCGATGTACGTCATAACGTGACATTCATGCGGAGGATCAATCCATCGAATAAAGTTGCATTTCGCTATTTGTTGCAAAGGAGGGTTAGCATGGAAGCTCTATTAGTACTAACAGAAAAAACTATTGGCTAATTATACTCTAGAGTGTAGGCATCGGAAGAAACATCGTATGCCATCGAACTGGCCGTCCAAGACTTGCACGACTACGTCCTCTCTGTGTTTGCATGGACATAGTGACAAATGTGTGCACGAGAGAGTTGGTGAGGGGGGATGGCTTGGACAGAGTGATAAATGTGCGCACGAGAGAGCGGGCCAGGGGAACAGCACAGACAGAGTGACAAGTGTGTGCAAGAGGGAGCGGGCGAGAGGGGACGGCATGGACATAGTGACAAGTGTGCGTACGAGGGAGCGGGTGAGGGGCACGACACCAACAGAGTGATAAATGTGCACACGAGAGAGTAGGCGAGGGGAGACAGCATGTACACAGCGCAACACTCTGCCTCGTAGGCTATTCACAAGAAATTAATCACACCATGCCAACCATTTCACTTATAAAAGGAGGTGAAATAGATTTGGGAGAGAACACTACACAAGAGCTTGTTTCACCACGTCGAGATGGACAAGAGGCAGAAAAAGTAATGGGACAAGATGATTAAGTACTGGGAGGAGATCCATGAACTAGCAAGGTCTGCTGTGGCTTGTGACAAACAAGCAAGGGCTACTGCGGCCCGGGACATTCCAACCAAGCATTCACTGCAACACCCGCCTGAGGGGGAGACACTACCCCTCTGTTGGTGCAGGAACCCATGCAAGTTCTTCAAGTCTAAGTAGCGGCTTAGTCTAGGCATGCGTTATTAGGGTTGCGTGAACTACTCTAGTGACTATCACAACCACCGTTGGGACATGAGCAGATATCGGCAGCTGGTAAGAACCAGTTACAATGTGTTCTCCGACTATTTCTCTTTCAAAGTACTCACTAACAATCTCTCCCATATACCTGTAGAGCCTAGAACTGCTATGTGGTTACCGCAAGTGGATCGACCTAGAGATCCACCCACATGACCAGTGGACTCTTAACTACGTGGAGTGGAATGTCATAAGGGCCTACGAGATCCGAGAGGAGTGCTACAATAATAAGCAAATCGAGCGTATACGTCGAGAGACGAAAGATCATCTCGAGGCGTACATAAAAATGAGCATAGCACATCGCTAATTACGATTAAATTAACATAAAATAACATTGCAAATTCATAGCACATAAAATTCTCAAAAAATTGATAATTAGGTCGACTGTGTCGGGAGCCTGCACATAAAATTTCGTAATTTTTGAAGCTCTTTTGCTATATGTAATAAATCCTAAAATTATCATAATCGTATGATTTTTTAGAAAAATTCATAGTGGATAAAATTGTCAAAATATTACACAATAAAGTACTTTGTGTCGGGAGGCTACATATAAAATGTTGTAATTTTTAAAGCTTATTTGCTATATTTGAAAATTCAAATAAATGATAAATAAAAAATCATATCTCCTCAAGTGATTAGCCGACTTAATCACCTGCCGTTCGGTGGCGGGGCGGCAAGGAGGGAGCTGCCTAGTGGCCGGGCTCCAATGGACAGGTGTGAGCTGCATGGCCCTGCTACCCAGTGACCGGACAACGGAAGTATCATTTTTGTCAATTCGGTGCATATACGACTATTTTTGTAAATATATATAAAAAACATGCCAAAAGTGCCAAAATTCAATCAAGTGCAATCTTTGGCCGGTCAAAGATTCAAAGTTATTCGCGCACCTTTGATATAAAAAAGGAGTTCAGAATTTTTTTACGGATCGAGCGTACATACATCACTACTACAGAAAACCACATTACAGACGGTTCAGAAACGTCATCACAGACGGTTTTCTGAACCGTCTGAAATTATGGGTCAGTGATAATCCAAGTTATCACAGACGGTTTTTGAACCGTCTGTGATTATGCGATATCACAGACGATTTTTCATTAAAAACCGTCTGTGATTATCCGATATCACAGACGGTTTTGTACTAAAAACCGTCTGTGATTATCCGATATCACAGACGGTTTTTAGATAAAAACCGTCTGTGATATCGCATAATCACAGACGGTTTTTAATGAAAAACCGTCTGTGATACTCCTCCCCCCAGCAGAATCTATTTCTGTTTATAGCTAGCCTCAGGAAATGCTAGCCATGCCCTCTGAAACAAGCAGATAATCACAGACATAAACATATACAATTCACACATCTCATTTCATTTGAGATACATTTCACATCTCAATTCATTTCACAGACATAAAACATCCAATTGACAACGCACTTCATTTCACAAACATAAAGCATCCATTTCGCAAATCAATTCATTGAGTTGAAATAAAATATCCATTAACAAATACACAATTGTAAAAGATCTACACTGTATTTGCATTTAGAATTACAATAAAAAATCATTCTGGGCAGTGGAACTCTCCATCTGATCTTACGACTTTTGACCACAAAAACCAAATGAGCTCTCCTCGAATTTTTGCAAAATCCGGCTGTGTCAATGCAGATGTAGAGATGGACGCAGCCTGTCGATAGGAATATCAACGCGCGCATATATAAAACTGACATGTATGAAATAAATGTGGGAAGATTGACAAACCTTAGAATTAGTGATCTTGGTGGAATCGAGGAGTAGTCTCATATGGTGGCACACGTAGTATCCACACGTGTTGCCCGGCTCCTGCTGGTGGCACTGCAAAAAATATAATGTGTTAAATCAAGTGGCATTACTACTATGTGTTGTATATGATTAATTAATGTGTAGCTAGCGAATAC
The DNA here is from genome assembly GCA_017311315.1 of Dendrocalamus latiflorus. Lineage (NCBI taxonomy): Eukaryota > Viridiplantae > Streptophyta > Magnoliopsida > Poales > Poaceae > Dendrocalamus > Dendrocalamus latiflorus. The sequence continues at coordinate 10,672,907 of CM029672.1, forward strand.
CCGAAACTTGCGATCATGTTTCAAGGCCTTGGCCCCTGTCGTCGAGTCACGTGTTTGTTGAACGTATGTGGCGAACGACCTTCTTTATTCGAAAAAGTTAGATTAGTTATTCGGAAGGAAAGAAAGAGTACAATGTACAATGTACGTACCTATCGAGTATTCGGGCGATAGCTGTGTACTTGGATTTGTTCTTACTTAGAGAATCAAGGTATATAGCCTTGTTCCATTTTGGTATAATTACAATTAAAATCCAATGGAACTGCTTATTGTATGGCATAAGAACAAATTCCTTATCTTGGTGAGCCAGCAATGCTTTTGTAATATAGTCCTCGACGAAGGATGCATTCTCGATGATGGTATCAATGGCGACCAAGCGTGGGTCCAGGAAACCAATTTGTGATTTCGATGATCTAGCTTCGATCAGCATGAATCTATATATAACATAGGAAAGCAACAAATTGTGACATATATTGGTATTACGTGAACAGAGACTGTGATTGTACAGACTTACAGCGTCCAGCATTGAACGAGTGAGGCGTCGAGAGCGTTGAGCGTGAAACGTTCAAATATATCGTCAAAGGTCACCGCGAAGACACATTCCTGAACTTCGTGCAAGAAATGCTCCGGCTTGAATTTGACAGTTATACCTGAGCGCCGTTCTGCCGCTGGCTTATTGGACTCTTCCATATACCAAAGGTGGAATCTTTGGCAACCAAGTCCTAGTTTTTGGAGCTCTTCCTGGACTACCATCGGCTGAGCTAGCACAAATTTGCGGGCCAATGGCATGGACGGGAAATCGTCATCATCCTTCGTCTTTGATTTGCCCTGGCCACTGCCTCGATTGTGGGTCGACTTTATGCTAGTCGACTGTAATGGTATAGACGGTGCAAGTTGCTCTGGCGAGAATAGCACCCGTGGAGATAGCACCGGTGCAGGTAGCTGTGGTTCGCACTGCCCGTGTGGAGATGGCACCAGTGCAAGTTGCTCTGGCGAGAATAGCACCCGTGGAGATAGCACCGGTGCAGGTAGCTGTGGTTCGCACTGCCCGTGTGGAGATGGCACCAGTGCAAGTTGCTGTGGTTCGCACTGCACTTCTGGTCCTGCCACCGGTGAAGAAGCCTCCAGGGAGATGTCGGTTTTGGGCCACTGGATGAATGTTCCAATGGCCTGTCCTAGATTCACGGTCCAGGTGTTCTTTTGGGAACTCGAACGATGCCAAAATTTCGGTCCACAGCTCACGTTTCCGAGTGTCAGGCACGTTCTTCAACGAATTGTATGTGATCTCAATTCGTTCTCGTGCAACTACTCCGACCATGGTTCGGAATGCGTTTACTGCTTTTTGAGGAAGGATAGGGACCCCAGATGCATTCACCGCTGTGATGATCTGTCGGCCCTCAGGCTTCTTTGATAGCCCTCTTCCTTGGCATCTTGATGTTGGAGCGGACGCCTCCGGCGATGATGTTGAAGAATGCGCGGGTGACATGTTGCTCATTTTGTGGGTCTATTAAGATAAGATGAGAAAGTAATCATATTGAATTGCAAGACAAGAGAGGAGTAGAGGGGAGGGGGAGAAGGGAGGGGGTGATATGGACATAGAGAGGGGGTGATGTGCCTATCTTACCAATGTACCAATGTATCAAGTCCTTCTTTTTCCCGCAAAATTCAAGTCAATTTTATTACAAAAGTGCAAAAAAAAGACATTCCAGATTCTTCGTTGAGCAGCCGACATAGCCGACTTCTTCGGTGAGCGACTATGCATCTGCTTCTTCCCACTCCTTCTCTTCATCTCTGGTCTCCGGATCACGTACGCCAGTAGCGATGATTCATCTAACTGACTACATCACACATTTTCACATATACGTCTCAAAATTGACTACATCACACATTTTCACATATACGTCTCAAAATTGACTACATCACACATTTTCACATATACATATCAAAATTGACTACATCACACATTTTCACATATACATCTCAAAATTGACTACATCATACATTTTCACATATACATCTCAAAATTGACTACATCACACATTTTCACATATACATCTCAAAATTGACTACATCACACATTTCCACATATACATCTCAAAATTGACTACATCACACATTTTCACATATACATCTCAAAATTGTCACACATTTTCACATATACATTCTTATTGTACTTGCTTATTTCCTTTAAAAATTAGCCCTTCATCATGATCAATGCGTACGTAACTAGTTTCGTCACGTTGTTCATCGTCGACCCTTATGCCATTTCCAAAAGGAGGTAACTCGTCAAATTGATTGTATTCCTCCTCGTCCACTACATTCTCCACTCCGACAATTCTCCTTTTTCCATGAAGAACTACATGGCGTTTCTTATTTGCCGGGTCGGTTACATAGAAAACTTGAACAACTTGATTGGCGAGTACGAATGGTTCATCTTTGTACCCGACACGTTAGAGGTCCACGGTCGTGACACCGTACTTGTCAACCTTCACCTGTGGGAGATGCACCCAACGGCAGCGAAATAAGCGGATCTTGAAAACCACATAATCGAGCTCCCAAATCTCTTCTATGAAGCCATAGTACGAGTTTCTCGACCCATCGGTACTGAATGCATGTATGCGGACACCGCTGTTCTGGTTAGTGCTCTTGACATCCTGAGACTGCGTATAGAATGTGTACCCATTTATGTCATATCCTTGCCATGTCACAACTGTAAATGTCGGCCCTTTTGCCAACCATGTCAACGTCTCACTCGGCGAGCTCCTAGCGATTTGCTCCTTCAACCATTGGTTGAACCGACGGTTGTGTTGCCTCATGATCCAAACATCCGGCCGCTCCGGATTCTGTTGCCGAAGCACACCCTTGTGCTGGTCCACATAAGGCGCCACTTCAGTCATGTGTTGCAACACCGTGAAATGGGCTTGAGCATACATGTCCATATCTGGAGTGATTGCTTTCCTTCCGATAGTTCCGAGACCCTTCAGCCTCCCCTCATGACGAGATTGAGGGACACCTATCGGCTGAATCTGAGCCATATAATCGACACAAAACTCAATGACCTCTTCGCTTGCATAACCTTCAACGATGCTGCCCTCCAGCCGAGAACGATTCCGTACGTAGGACTTGAGAATTCCCATGAACCTCTCAAATGGGTACATGCTACGTAGGAATACGGGCCCGCATATTTTTATCTCCCACACAACGTGAACAATGAGATGGACCATGAAATCGAAAAACGAAGGAGGGAAATACATTTCAAGGTGACATAGAGTCTTCACCATCTCGTCCTGCAGAGCATCTAGTCCTTCGGGATCGATGACCTTCTGAGCAATTGTGTTAAAGAAATAACATAGCCTCATGATTGTCTCTCGGACTTTGATCGGCAAAATATTTCTAATTGCAATAGGGAGCATCTGTGTCATCAGCACATGACAATCATGAGACTTCATGCCATTTAACTTCAAATCTTGCATCGAAACAAGTTTCTTCACGTTGCCGGAGTAACCAGACGGAACTTTGACACCATGCAAGCACTGGCACGGTTCTGTTTTCTCAGCCTTGGACAGAGTGTAACACGCAGGGGGAAGGTACGTTCGTGCATTATCAGTGCATGTCGGTGCTAACTCAGGCCTGATGTGCATATCAGCCAAGTCAAGCTGTGCGTTGACGCCGTCCTTTGTTTTATCACGGATGTTCAGTAAGAGACCAATCAAGCTGTCGCACACATTCTTTTCTACGTGCATGACGTCGATGCAGTGCCGAACATCTAGGTACTCCCAATAAGGTAAGTCCCAAAATATTGATCTCTTCTTCCAAGTGTTCTTCTCATGAGCCCTCAATTTACGTCCCTTTCCGAGGACAACATCTAAATCCTTAACCATATCATAAACCTTGCGTCCCCTTAAATGCCTTGGAGCTGAACCGTCTTCCTTCTCTCCGTCAAATTGTTTCTTCATCTTGCGGTATGGGTGAGCCCTCCGAAGGAACCGGCGATGACGCATGTAGACGGTTTTGCGTGAGTGTCTCAGCCACACACTCTCGGTACCATCTAAACAGTGAGTACAAGCTTTGGCACCTTTTATACTGTGGCCCGATAGGTTACCAAGGGCAGGATAATCATTTATGGTGCAGAACAATAAGTAGCGCAGAGTGAAGTTCTCTCGTTTGTATGCATCCCATACCTGTACCCCTTCGTTCCACAGTACTTTTAGATCTTCCACCAACGGTGCTAGGAACACATCGATATCATTCCCAGGTTGTTCTGGCCCTTGGATAAGTATCGACAGCAAAATGTACTTTTGCTTCATACACAACCAAGGAGGAAGGTTATAGATGCAGAGAGTCACGGGCCATGTGCTATGTCGGCTGCTCATGCTACTGAATGGATTCATTCCATCTGTACTCAGTCCAAACCTTATATTCCTTGGTTCTGCACCGAACTCTGCAAAACTCCTATCGATGTTTCTCCACTGCGCGGAATCAGCAAGGTGTCTTAGCATTCCATCCTTCTTGCGCTCCTCCGAGTGCCAACGCAGCAGTTTTGCCTCCTTTGGATTTGCATAAAACCTTTTCAAACGGGGAATTATAGGAAAATACCATGCCACCTTAGCAGGAGGTCCTTTCTTCGCCTCTGTTCCCTCGCCATCATCTGATTGATTGTTACGTTTGTATCGGGATGTGTTGCACACCGGACATACATGCATGTTTGCATACTCTTTACGGTAGACGATACAGTCGTTCGGGCATGCATGTATTCTTTCTACTTCCATTCCCAACGGACAAAGAACCTTCTTGGCTTTATACGTGGTTTTAGGCAACTCATTTCCCTCCGGAAGCATGTCCGCTAAAAGACCTAGCAGCACCGTGAAACTCTTGTCGGACCAACCGTTGCTTGCCTTCAATTTCAACAGTTCAAGCACGCCCGACAACCTCGTGTACTTGCAACCCGTGTACAAAGGTTTCTCTGAGTCCTCCATCAATCCACGGAATTTAACATACTCTCTCTCATCATAGTTCTCTTCTACATCGCGAAGCATCTGATCCAGATTATCATCGTGCAACCTATCCGAATCCGAGCCACAATCGACATCAGTCGGCGGCATGTCATTCACTTCACCTGCGATGTCATCCGGGGGCATATCATTCACTTCACCGGCGATGTCATCCGGCGGCATATGATCATTCACTTCGCCATGACTGGTCCAACACGTATAATCCTTTTTGAAACCCCTCCGAATCAAGTGCGCTTCAATTTGCCCTCGGTTCTTAAACATCTTCAAATTCTCGCAGTCAGTGCATGGACAGCACATATATTCCACCCCCTTATTCAACATATCCTCCTCGGCGGCTCTTATAAAAGCAGAAACGCCATTAATGTACTCTTCACTCACACGGCTCGCGGCATACATCCAACTTCGGTCCTACGTTACGTACATATATAACAACTTAGTATAAAAATCTAGAATAACTAATTATAACTACATATATACCGGCCACATTTATTATATTGAGACTTAATTTCCTAGCTCAATTCATATTACAAACACAATAGCTATTATATAACCAACAATTTTGCAAATTAATTAACCATCTTCAATAACCACTCATGGATCATTACTTACACCTAAATTGTAATGCAATTAAAAATAAATAAATTTCATTACTAACCATATCTACAGCAACCAGGAAAGTCTGAATCTTAATTCAAAGCTCAATCTCTGCCTCTTCCCACCAAATTAACTGGCCTGAAATCGCTCTAGCTTCCTCCCGAGTGAAAAAGTGCGCAGCAGTGGCTAGATCTGGATCAAAATGAAGACGATGCGGTCTGAGCAGCACAATAAATGCCGTAGTCATTATCACAGACGATTTTTAACTAAAAACCGTCTGTGATAATAAATTATCACAGACGGTTTTTTTATAAAAAACCGTCTGTGATAAGCTTCGTTCCAGAACACTTCGCGCGTGTTTCGATGCCAGAACGCTTCGTGTTTCGATCGTCTAATTAACGTCTCTCGATCATTATACGAAGCGTCTATATCATTCATGTTTGGGTATTCGAACCGTTTGTGCTAAAGGTTAAATATGCGCTCCTAATCCAGGTCTCTAGCTAGCTTCTACGTACGTACAATACAATATACAATTAATACAACATGGCTTCTACTACTGTTCTTGTGATCATCTCCTTCCTCTCATATGTTCATCACGAATTGTTCGGCCGGAACCTTACACAGGCGGCCAGCAATTTGCATCTGGAGCAGCTTCTCCGCACCCGCCCTGCTCTCCTTCCCCGACTTTCTTGCATCCGTCAGCTTGACCTAATCCTCCGCCGTCGACGGAGGCGTCTCGCTGCCGCTCAAGAAAGAGAAACATCCCTCACCCTGGTTCTTCTCCACAATGTGCGCAATGCGGAAGAAGCTCTACACGCATTGCAGAGACTGATGGATAGCCTTGCCGATAAAGCAGAAACGGCAGATTCTGAGGAATCTTTTCATGCTATCCTATACGACATTATGGATGCTGCTGATCATTTGCCCAGGCTGCACGAGGAAGTGCTGAGGACAAGGGCAATCTTAACGGCGTTCGAGAATTTAGCGGCTGATCCTCCAAGTCCCCAAGTTGAAGAAGAAGCTTACGAAGCCCAAAAGAATACAATCTGGGAAACTCTTTACCTATGCGACTTTTGTAATAAATTTGCCTCTAATTGAAATTAATAAATTTGCCTTTAATTTGTGACCTCTTGTCTCAGTAGTTCTGTAGTTAAGTTATTAGAAGCAATGTGTACTTATATATTAACCTCTGATCTAGAATATAACAGACAAAGGGACATCACAGCCGGTTCTTGTGAAAAACCGTCTGTGAACATTCCCAGACGGTTCTTAACAACAACCGGCTGTGATAGTCGACACAACACAGACGGTTTTTAATAAAAAACCGTCTGTGATAATCCCAGATTATCACAGACGGTTTTTAATAAAAACCGTCTGTGATATTCCAGTATCACAGACGGTTCAGCAGTAAGAACCGTCTGTGATACTCCTTTTTCCCGCCACAAATACCACAGACGGCCTTCAAATTAAAACCATCTGTAATAGTTTACATTACAGACGGTTTCACAAAACCGTCTGTGATTTGCCGTCTGCTATTAGCCTTTCTGTAGTAGTGCATGTACACTGGTAATGAGTATTATATTTGCCCTTCAACACAATACTAATCTAAACATCATTAGGTCATGCTTATATATGCTGTTCTAAAGCTTAATTGCACAAGTATTTAAGCAGTATTCATTGTGAGCATTAGGATAGCTAGTAGATGCGAATTAGGTCCTTCACGAGTTTTCAAAATTGTGTATTTTAAAAAAAATGGGCAAAAAGCATTGAAGTGCACACTTGCCTATTTCCTTTTGTGTCCCTGCAAAGCACAAATTTACTTTGCTATGCCATCATAACAAAACAAATTACTAAGAAGTAATAAAATGAACTTAATCTGGTAAGATTGACCGTAAGCAACTTGTGAAGATCTACATATACCTGAAGTGTTTCAGTGGGCTGCTCTAAGTTGTATATTATGGTGCTTCATATTATGTCTTAATTCACTACTCTTGCTAAAATACATGGAGTGTGCACAATTATGGTGCTTCATATTATGTCTTAATTCACTACTCATGCTAAACTACATGGAGTGTGCACATATATTGTAAGTTGAATGCATTGATAAGCTGGGTTCATTATTGCTTATGTAATGATGAATAGTACCCAGTTTAAAATCGGTGTGTTTTTTTAAGTTAGAATCTACAGAAAAATTGTAGTACAAATTGTATCGAGTTTAACTGTATCGGTTAAAATTGCATGTAAGTAGTTTCCTCTACGTACTGCTTCTCATAAATAGATCAAAATTCAAAAGCCACAATCATATACAACCCACCTTATAGTATGCCATCAGTTTAGTTTAGCTTTAATATTTCGATTTCCTACCGACCAACTAGCCCAAAATTTAATCAGTTCGAAGTTGACGTGTACTCTTAACGGAAAAGTCCAATGCACAACATAAAGCAAAAGAAATTTCGATACATGCATTACATGCATGTACTAATGTATATATAGCCAACTAGTGCAGCGAATTACGACCTTAGCTGGATCGAGTTCGTACTAGATCCATTGAACTTGATGTGCCTCCTTAACGATTGCGTCCAACTAGGGCCAATCCAGGCCCACCACCAGAACAAATTAACAACATGTTTAATTAAGTCATTTTTATCGGTAGCTGGTGTGCAGTCGTGCACCTAGGCCACAAAGGCATCAATTCTAGACCGCCGCTAGTACGTGCAACTGTGCAAGGTTGTTAATATCATGATTCAGTGAATTATAACTCACGAAATTAATCTGGTTTAAATCGTATTTTAAGTTTTACATAGTAGAATTATGATAAAATCATGATATCATAGAATCTCGGTAGAATCATGATAGAACATGATATAATTGTGTAGAATCCTGTATCATCCTATATTATGAAAGAATTAGGTGTTTAGCTATGTCCTATCCTCAATTCAAGTTATATGCTAAGTACTAAATACTTAATAGTTTAGATATTAAGATACGGAATTTTGGAATAAAAAATTATTTGATTATTTATTTATTTTACTTTTTTATGCAAAATGGTCGGATAATGGTAATATTGATAACATCACTTTTCTAGTCATAGCTCTTAATGACATAGAACTAAAACCACAATTCTAGTTATGATTGTGAATAAGATAGACAATTATTAATCAAATAGTTGCCAAATGACCAAATAAACACTTATATCACTCTTGGAATATAGGCTAAATTGAAATTTGTGTTTTTGGTAGAACAAGGTATGATCTTAGATTTTATGATTCGATCATAGAATGTGATCCAACTGGAGTGCCTCGGATCCTATTCAGGACCATTATTCTAACAACCTTGCGCCTGTGTTCTAGATGAAGGCACGAAAATACTATGTGAGACCTTAGGTGTGGGGACCCGGATTTGATAATCTGAATTTCTTGTGTATTCCGAGCTAGTCACCGGATCAGCAGCTAGCTCACATAATAACATCGGCAGATATCTCATCCATACATACGAGTAAATAAAAGGAGTACTTCATATTAGTAGTCAACCATAAATAGGTCTTATAACCAAATTTTACACAACAGGCGGCCAAATAGCATTATTCGGAGTAAAGCAATGGAATAGTACGTAAACCAAAAGGGGCCTCCATATATTGCCACAGGAAATCAACTAGGGCTAAACCTAGTCTTGGCCTTCGTCTTCTATGTTGGTAGTGTGGATGAATACATACATTGGATCATCACTTCGGTCATACAAAACCACATATTAAGCAAAAATGAGTACAAAGATATTCAGCAAGTCCCTATAGCAGAATGCAACTATATACACACACATACACACAATCCTACAGGCAAGGCTCTAATGTTCTTTTTTAGCATAAAGCCAATTTATCAAATATACTAGTTTATCAAGATTCCAAGCCTGTGAATTAAGCCTTTTTTATATTAAAACCAATATTATGTTTTGAGTCAAATTTTATCATCAAAGTGAAATCACTCCACTTTCATGTCCATCAATGTGAGAATGAAATCACTTTGCTTCTCTTCCATTACCGTGAAAGTGAAATCACCATGCTTTCACTTCCAATACTGTGAGAGCAAAATCCCCCTGCTTCCACCTCCATTTTATGTTGGTTGTCACAACCATTACCAGTTTATCATTTACTTATGAAAACCATGCAAGTGTAATGTTTCTATACTTTTGCCCATGTCCGAGGGCACGGTTATTCAAATAGATTTTCAACATTTTGCAGAGGTTATGCAGCTTTACCCACAAGATATGATTAACTTATGATGTCGGCCACTGCACGCTTTCATAGGCGTGCGACTGAGATAATCATAACAAGATTTTTACAATACTTAGCAACGATGCTTACTTCTACTCTAGGGTTAATCCACAACACTGGTGATAGTGACCGCTCTATCCTAGGATACGCCTCACCTCTAGAACATTCCTATCCTAGGCTACGTTTTCAATGAGGGACCTAGTTGTTAGGGAGTCTATGGCCGTTCTCGACAATATCCACAAGCGTAGTGTCCATTATGGGTCACTTCCACCAATCACATCAGAAATCCAGAAATCCATGAACTAATCTAAGAGCACAAGATTCACGTTGAAGCTAAGCAAATTAGTGGGCTATGTCTATCCCATAACCAGACTTGTGGCTGCATGATTTGTGCGTAGAAAATATGAGGACAAGAATTTGGTCATTAAACGACCTAGGAGAGACCAACCACAAATTCAGAGCTAGTGCAACCCCTGCACAACTATTCAAGAAAGAGCATATGCAATCCCTGCACGACCCATCCAAAAATGACACATGCAATCCCTACACGGTCAATCAAAAAATGACACATGCAATCCCTGCACGGTCAATCTAAAAATGACATGTGCAATCCCTGCAAGGCCAATCCAATATGTGCAATCCCTGCAACAGTCTCCAACCAACCACTCGATCGAGTCTCCACCATTTTACCAAATATTTTTTTGTTTTTAGTGGTAACCCATGTTAACATTATTATCATGTTTCCAAGTTCAGTTGGTAACATTTGTGTCGATTTCATTTAAACACTACGATATTTCTAAGCACAACCATAGTCTACAAGAGTTCAATCAATGGTGGAGTTATTATTATTTGTAAATATCATAGGGCGAGATGGCAAGGAAACATCAATAATCAAAGAGGGGAATACTAGTATCAAGTGCATGGTATGACTAGGCATTCAACTTTTGTCATAGCATTTTAATAATTACTATAATAAGCATACATGTAGATTTGAAAGCAAAATATTATGGGCCTGTTTGGGAGAGCTCCACCAGCTCCAGATCCACGAAAAACAGCTCCACTCCACGAAATTTTGCCCAAACGCTCTAGCTCCGCGAAATCTGGATCCACCAAAATCCTGGATCTGAGGGCCAGATCCATGGATTTCATGGAGCTCCTCAAGGGGTGCTCCACCGTGGAGTTGGGTGGTAATTACCCACCAATGCCACTGGTTACACACTCCATCCCACCAAAAGTGGCCATTCCCACCAAAACCTCAATTTCGTGGATCTGGAGCTGCTGTACAAGCCAAACACTCCATGGTGGGATCCCAGATCCACGATGGAGCTGCTCCATGGTGGAGCTACTGCTCCAGATCCACGTTTTCAGTGGTGGAGCTCTCCCAAACAGGCCCTATATTTAAAAGCTAGATTCAATATGATTAATTATAAGGACTTGCCTTGATCAAATGTGGCTAACGTGGGATCTTGTTTGTCAGCGACGGGGGCACCTGAAATGTGAAAGTCTATACACACGAAATCATCCATAGTCAATCAAACAAACAAACAACAATTCAAACAAAATTGAAGTGAACTCTAAAAATTATAATTTTGATACTGTTGGAGTGGTTTTGAATTTAGAAAAAAAATCACTGGATTTAGATTTGAAATGATGAAGTTATGGCCTTTCAAAGTTTGAATCTAAATGAAATTCATAAAATTCTGACAGGTAGGGCCATCCATATTTTCATTTTTTGAATTGTTTTTCTGAAGAGAAAGCTTTTGTGGCTGACAGGTGGGGTCAGCTAAGGGTTTTATTTTATTTTTGAATTATTTTTCTTAAGGAAATCGTTGAGGGGCCAATTGGTGGGGTTGAGGGGGGTTCATTTATGTTTTCGATTTATTTTAACTCGGGAATAAGGGTGAGGCTGACAAGTTGGGGTCACGGCTCATGTAGACTAGGTTCACACAGCCATTTACCAAGAGGTGGGGCCCACTAGTCAGTGATAGTGGTCCGTAGGATGGGTATATGCGACATGTTAAGGGATGAGGGGCCTCCTTGTCAATGGGCCACGGTTTAAATCCTTGGTTAATTAGAGTTTCTAATCTCTATGGCCCACGTGTCATACGATCATTACTTGCACCATTAACGGTAACTAATCCAATGGTTTAGTTAACATCTTAGGGCCCACTTGTCAGTGGCTTCGTTGATCTTCTACCTTAACTTAGCATGGCTGAGCTTGGCGCCGATATGGTGGCGTGAGGGGCAAAATGGAACACAGTGGCCTGTACGGTTCTATTGGTGGCAACGACAAAGCTGGAGACAACAGTGTGATGGTAATGGCAAGTGCTAGCTTAAAACTTCAATTAGAAGTGGGACTAAGCTTCTGGGTGAGGTTGCGATGCTAGGGAGTGCCTTGGTGCTATAGGGATGGCGACGACCTTGGCTCTCCACGGCGGCCGGGCACGACACAGCGAGGGCACTGGTGTGGGGATGCTATGGTGGGCTAGGCAGCTTCTAAGCTAGTGCAATACGTTGGTTTAACATGGAAATACATGGGAATGAGAGGGTTTACTAGAGAACAGCGTGGATGGGGACATTAACAGTGGTGGCATCAATGAGGAGGACGATGCATGATGCGAGTCTTCGGATTCAATGCTCCTAGGGGCAATCGGGCACGAGAGGGTGAGCATGGGGTTGGTGAAGATGAGGCAAGCTTGGAAAGCATGACGACATTGGCGGGGACTCACCAGAAATAAGCAATTAGATGAAGGAAGCTGGTGGACAGAGAGAGGGGGAGAGTCTGAGAAAGAGGAAGAGTAAGGCGAGGCACATTTGGTGAAACGGTTGGCATCAACTTTTATAGTGAGGAAGAGGGAGAATGGCTAAGACACCAAGAGTGACCTTGGGCACTGAGTTGAGAGAGGGCATGAGAGAGGAAGAGAGGGGTTAGAGGTTGATGGGACTACCTCACAGTGATGGAATGATGTTACGACACATTTGGCTCAAGGCACAGAGCCCTCATTACTCTCTGGCACGTGGAAACAAGCAAGCAGGTGAGGTCGGGTGAGTGCATGAGCAAGAAAGGAGGGAAGAAGATAAACAACACGCTGATAGGTGGGATTGGTCCCACATGTCGGTGCGCGAGAGAGGGAAGCGGCGAGCTGGGCTGGCGTGCGTGGCGCACGTGCATGGGTCATGTAGCATGTGGAGTGGGCCAGTTGGCTGGGCCGCAACGTGGGGAGGAAAAGAGAAGTGGGTCAGGTCGGTGGGCTAAATTCAGCCCAGTGGTTAGGAGGGAAATTTAAATGTTTGAAATTTACTTTGAATTTCTAATTTGAATTCCCAAAGGAATTTACACACAATAATTTTAGAAAAATTGCTCGGCATCCCATTTATTTTTAGAAAATTTGATTCATATTTTTGTGTCAATGATTTTATTTTAAAAATCTCAAACCTCAACCAAGCTTGGGAAAATTTTAAAAAATACACCAAATTTTTTGAAATTCATGGAAATGCATATATGTTTATTTGGAAGTCAAAATTATATTGTTATAAGAGTCAAATTAGTCCATTCTATTTGTCCATCTGTCCGAGGATGATATGTAGTGCTAAAAGCTAGGTGGGTTCCTAGGGTTTTATGGAGACTAGCCCAAAATCGTGAGGTGAACTAGGTTTCTTGATCCGATAGAATTCTCTTTGGGACTCCATATAGGTGAATTATGTGAAGTACGTATAGTTCGGTTAACTTGTCTCTGCTATAAGTGGTACTAGCTGGGGTGTAGTGGGCTAGTTTGGTTAGCCTGTTGACTATAACCCACATGTAATCATATCCTATATTTGTCTTAGGTAAACTAGTGATAAAGTCCATGCCTACCTCCTCCCATTTCTATTTTACAACTTTTAATGGTTGGAGTAGTCCTATTGGTCTTTGGTGTTCAACCTTAACTTGATGGCCAATGTCACACATGGCTACGCACCTCAGCCACCACCTTTTTCATTCTAGGACATCAATATCTTTCCTTCAGATCCTGGTACATCTTGGTACCTCTGGGGTAAATCGAATAAGTGGATTCGTGTGCTTCTTTGAGAATCAGGGTCTTAAGGTCCTGGTTGTTGGGCACACAAATACATTTACCAAACCACAGGGTGTCTTTTTATCATCTACGGTGAATTATAGAGCCTGGCCTTTCTTTATGCCCTCTTTGGTCTTTTGACATCTTCATCATTTTCTTGGGTTACTCTAATCTGGGGTTCTAATGATGTTGAACTTCCATCATGGCGATACGGCTTTGGTCTACTATTTCTAGATTAAGGCCCTGTTCTTTTTCAGCTTTTGGCTTCTGCTTTTGGCTTTATTACAATAACTAGCTTTTGAACGGAGTGTCTTTTCAAGATGAGGTCTACTAGTTAATTATAGTACATACTATACCAACTTTGTTTATATCAGCAAAAACCGCATATGAGTTTTGGTTACTTTATAATCTCTCGCATGAACAGCCCAAAAGCTAAAAGCCATAGCTAAAAGCCATAAGCCTCAGCCAAAAAGAACTGGCCCTAAGTCACCTGAATTTCTCATGATGTTCTGGTGGGCAATTTCTAACGAGGGTGGTACTACAATAGGCTTTTCTACTGAATGCATCTGCTACCACATTGGCTTTTCTAGGGTGTTATTGTATATTGAGATCATAATTCTTGATTAATTCTAACCATCTTATTTGCCTTAGGATTAATTATGTCTGTGTGAAGATGTTCTTCAAACTCTTATGATCGATATTGAACTCGCAGCGATTGCTGATAAGGTACTGCCTCCATAGCCTCAGTGCATGAACCATTGATGCTAACTCCAAATCATGAATTGGATAATTTCCTTCGCACGGCATTAGATGCCTGGAAGTGTAAGTTACTACATTAATGTTTGATAAGTTTTTGTACAAATATACTAAATCAAAGCAAATACTGAGACACATGTTTGGAAAGAAAACTGTGGTATGTGTACGTGCTACGCAAGACTTAGTTTCTTTAAGATAGGGTAATGAAACAACACGTGAGCTGGTTTTCAATCTGGCGATGCATGGTCGATGCATTGCACCTCGTATGGCCGCATGCCACTGACAAACCATGAAGCATATGAGCCAAGATCATCCTCTAAGTTCATGGGTCTTTGACCACGTTGAGACAACCACACGTTATCGACCATTTGGAGACAACCACATTGTGTTGACCACTATTGCTTCGACCATGTATTATGACCTCGTTGTGATAACAACATGACAACAATGTGCCCTCCATGTCTCGTTGACCACGTTATGTCGATCGCAGTTGCTTGACCATGGAAAGTTGACAACGTTGGTTCTACTACAACTTTGATCGTACCGCCCACATAGAGCTGGTACTTTCGGTCTTCGACCACACTAGTATGACCACATTGTTCTCTTTAACTGTTACTCAGATGCCTCAACCACGGCTCCTCGATCATGTAGGCCCTCGAAGCACTGATTGAATATTTAAGCTTGGTTCACTGAGCGGTTCGTTGTGTTTTATGACCAGCTTACTATAGTCCGAAGGGTCTCCGACTCCAGGGGTTCCGATTGGTCTCCGACTTCTACATGAACTCAGGCACGTAGCTGCATATTTTCAGCTGATCGTGAGGCACGTGACCAATTTATGGTAGTTTATGCACTAAGATGGAAGGAGAAGATCTGTTCTGGGTATATTGTCTTTGCAATAGAAAGATGATTGCACCGTATCTCTATCCGATGGAAGTAATTCTCAACAAGTATTTCAATATGGAAAGTAGAGGTATAGAAGGTAACAAATCGGCAATCGATCAAGGATTCAATCTTAAAATTAATGGCATGATTGGCACCGTTTGGGGGCCGTGTATGTTGCCAGCGACCTTTCTCGCGCCTATAAAAGGAGAGACCCGCAGACGAGAGGGGAGGAGATGGATAGGCGGGGAAGGGACGGAGACACCCAATCACACCTGTAAACCCCAAACAGAGGGACGAACGAATATAGCTCACAGGCTAATAAAC
Organism: Dendrocalamus latiflorus; assembly: GCA_017311315.1. NCBI lineage: Eukaryota > Viridiplantae > Streptophyta > Magnoliopsida > Poales > Poaceae > Dendrocalamus > Dendrocalamus latiflorus. The sequence continues at coordinate 10,688,794 of CM029672.1, forward strand.
GGTGGCACTAGCGAGATATGATGACTGCCAACACCTGCAATTGCTGCTAGTTATGCTGTCAAGGAAGTGCTCAGGGGCTTGCCGTTGGGCGGTCTGTGGCCACAATGAAGGGCTAGCAAGATCATCGTCATCTCATTAGGTTTGAAGTGTGAAATCCTCCCACTTTTGCATGTGGTGTGCACCCCGGCCAAGCTGTATGGCCATAATGATCTACCATGTACCACGTTTGTCCCGCACGTACCTCTAATCCGATGATAGCTCCATAGGGCGAGTTGGATGGCGCTACTCGCAAGTCCTTCTTATCGCCCAGGACATGATGTTGCCAACCGCCAGTCCAATCTAATGAGGATGGTCTGCCCTCATGATCTTGGCGTCTTTCCTGCTGTGTGCCCTCACTACATTGAAGTTGTCCTAGTCGCTGTTGAGAAGGTCGCCTATGACCACCTCCGATACTTAAGGCTTCTTCGACTGCCATCTGGCCACGATCCCTTACGACTGTATGATGTACTCGGCATTACCGATGGCTTTGATACTTGATCGCTTATGATCGCCTCCTATGCTCGATCACTTACGACCACCTTCCATGACCAGTCGCTTATGGCCGTTTGATGTACTTAGACGTTACCAATCTATAGGTAGAGAGAGGGGGAGAGTGTGAGGAAGAGTAAGAGTGAGGCAAGGCATGTTTGGTGACATGGTTGGCCTCGGTTTTTATAGCGGGGAAGAGGGAGAACTGCTCGGGCGCCATGAGTGGCCTTGGGAACTGAGTTGAGAGAGGGTGTGAGAGAGGAAGAGAGGGTTCAAAGGTCGATGGGACTACCTTGCGGTGCCGCAATGATGTCACAATGCGCTTGGCTTGAGGCATAGAGCCCTCATACTCTCTGGCCCATGAAGCAAGAAAGAAGTTAAGGGTCGGGGTGTGCACGAGGAAGAAAGGAGTGAAGAAGATAAACAGTGCATTGATTGGTGGGATTGGGCCCGCATGTTGGTGGCATGAGAAAGGGAAGCGGCAAGCTGGGTTGGCGTGCATAGCATGCGGAGCCGGCCAGCTGGCTAGGCCGCAACACGGGAAGGAAAAGAGAAGTGGGTTAGGCCGTTGGGCTAAATTCGGCCTAGTGGCTGGGAGGGAAATTTAATAGAATTTAAACTTTATTTTTAGTTTGAAATTTAGTTTGAATTTCAAATTTGAATTCACAAAGGAATTTGCACATGAAAATTTTAGGAAAAATTCCTCGTCATCCCATTTTTTAGAAATTTTGATTCCACATTTTTGTGCTAAGGATTTTTTTAAAAAAAATCTCAAATCTCAACCATGCTTGGGGAATTTTTAAAAATGCCCCAAAAATTTTGAAATATATGCATGTTTATTTAAAAGTCAAAATTCGGCTATTACATTGGGTGACTTCGATAATTCCCAAGCATGTGTAGGAGACATGCATATGTATGTATGCGTGGGTGTGTGTATTATGTATTGAGTGTATGTGTTTACCTTCTCCTTCGAGGAGGTAGAAAAGAGGCAGGAGGCGTAGCCCACAAGTAGACCGCCATGCACCTGTTGATTGAATGCCTCCTCTATAGAACTTGTCCCTTGTGGAGGTAAAAATCATTGGAATCACCGATGAAAATCTTGATTAGTCCGGTGAGTAACCGACACTCAGAGGTGTCTTCAGTGGCCCTACATCGACTAGATCTGGGTGTGGACTTGTGGTATATGTCAATGAATGAAGGGATAGAGCCTCTGGAGCGGAGGAGAAGAAAGGAGGGAACTCAACGGTGGCATGCTAGATAGAGACTAGACGGGGCTTTCGGTGAGCAAGAACAAACAAGCATAAAGCCTATACCAGGCATACTGCCTAAACACACTAGTAGAGGAGGGGGCATCTTGGCCTGCATTGAAGTAGCTGCAAATTGCTGCCGCAACGAAGAGGAACAGTGACGATGGACGACACTGAGGCTAGAGGGAGCTCCAATTGTACGAAGAAAGGAAAAGAAGAAACCTAGCCTACTGCTATACATGGGGATGGGTTCCTCACCCTACCTGATGTTAGCGATTAGCCGGAGAAGGAGGGGAGGGGCCTGGATTTAGGCGAATATGAAGAAACGAGAGAGGAACACTTGGGCCGGAGAAGGAGAGGAAAGGTGTGGATGCAAAGTCAGGTTCTAGTCTGTGTGTATGCATTGATTAATTTGAATGCTCGATATTAAAGAATAATAATACACGTCCTAGCTAGCATCTTGAATCTGCATCCGATGTCTATATGTAGCGTGCGTTAAACAACCGCAGTGGATCCGCGTCCTCCACTCATGTATGCTCCATTCGTTTATTTTTACTTGACGTTTTTGACTTTTCACAATCTTTAAGATGCAGCTTTGACCACAATTTTTTATAATTTTACACTAAGATATACTAATAAAATTGTAATATTATTAAAGTATTTTTATGAAAAATCCAATTATATAATTTTTTATAGTTAATTTAGATAATTTTAAGTCTTAATGGTGATGAAACTCTGCACAGCAGTTTGTAGTACGGCCGTCAGGTTTGAGCTCAAGCTTTAGTGATTTCGATGGTATTGTGCAAAGCTTTAGCAGAGAAGAACGTGTGCACAGGAGTTTGGGCTCGGTCGTCTAGATTTGTCACGAGGGTCAAGCTTGCTCCATCTGGGGGCACGTCCTCGGCTAAATGCTCAGCAAGGAGCATCTAGTTTGTCGTAGATTGCTTGCGGATTTCGAGAAAGATCGTTCTAGCTTACTGCATTGTAATTAAGCTTTTAGATGGACCAATGGGTATACACATACATGAAACTTAATACGAGATCTAAGGTTTAAGGCTTTAACTATAAGCTGTAGAAATCAACCGCATTAGTGGTGGCTACATTGGTTGATTATGGGCCTGTTCTTTTTAGCTGTAATTTATAGCTTTTGGCTGTGGCTTGTGATTTTTGGGCTGTTTGTGTGAGAGATTACAGAGTAATAGAAACTCACATATAATTTTTGCTAATATAAATAAAGTTGGTAAAACATATACTATAATTAACTGTAGATATTATTTTAAAAAAGATACTCTGTTAAAAAGTTAATTACTGTAAAAAAAATTGAAAAGCAACTTTTAAAAACTTAAAATAACAGGGCCATAATCACTTGTGCCCTCGCAAGCAGTACTGTACTATCCACGTTGGCTAGGGTGGATTGCGCCCTAAGGCGACAATTAAATTAGTAGGGCTATACGTCTTTCTTGAGGTTTTTGGTGAGTAGGTGGCTGCATGACAGTCAATCATAAGTTGGAACTAGGGTTTGAAAATCTATCCCCTCCTATTAGCCAGAAATTGGTAAATTGGTGGTGGTTTAGCTCAATTTCTTTCTATCCTTTCAATTTTTTTTAAAAATTGTTTGTCTCTCCTTCATTTATGTTTACGTTTGAGAGGTATTGTACGCGCTAGCACAAAAACATGGCCAAACTGGCTTGGACTAGTAATTTGAAAACCAGAGTTGAGACTTTGACCGGGTAAAATTTTACTAAATCTATATGAATTCAAGCTCTGTTTGGTATCTTGCTGCTCTTAAACAAGTAGATCCAACAAATTGTGCTCACTCCTTACCCTCATGGTCTCATGGACTATGCTTCGGAGTATGTTAATTAATTTGAAAAATTCACAATATGCCACTAAATAACTATATAATATACAATATGCTACTCATTATAAGGTTAATATGTAGGACCTGCAATCACATGTTAATGAAACATCAGCTGTATATAATGAACATACAAAGTTATTAAGTATTGTATGGGGAAGTGTATATATACACACACATCAAAGCAATATCTGCTCTCCACTAACGAGATTAATAATTGTTATATGAGATCCAGGTAGATTGAATTTAACACGACATATCGTTCGTTGTATGCTGCCACTTCTGTAGTTCATTATCCACGTAGATTGGAAGCCCTGCTTTAACCGGCTGAGATTCTGGCATTTGGCTGTTTAGCGTTTGATCAAAATTGCACTATAGTAATTATTAATCTTTTCTGAATTATTTAATTAAAAAATAATAACAAATAAAAATATTGTTATATCTTCATAAATAATGTAAAGAAATATAATAAAAAGAAAACAACAAAAAATCGAAATTAAAAATTGATATATTTTAAATGACTTCTAGAATCCGAAAGTTAGAAACGGAAGCTACGTGAAGCGCCCCTAAAACTTGCAATGTCCATGCCGACGGAGCTACGGTGAAACAAGTACCGTCTCGGACATTAATTTGCAGTGATTTAAAATGTGTTTTGTAGTACGTATTAACAACAATTGATATTCTCTTGTAAAATGCATTCTGATTTGACCTCGGTAATAAATATAGGACTCCTTGTACCTAGCTTGTTTCTTGACGCAGCAAACAAAATGGAAGTTTGATTTTCTAAGCCCTAGCATCTGTCTTGCAGAAGCCGTCGGTTTGTTAATTTCGATTTTTTATTTTTATTTCTTGACATTGTTTATGAAAATATAATAATATTTTTTATTTTCCTCAATTTTTATACTTTTTTACAGCTGTTACAATGCATTTTCAGCCGCTATAGTACATTTTAAGCTATGAGCCAACAGCTAGAAACTAGTTGGAGCAATAACTTAGATAATACTCACCAAGTGTTAAGTGAGTGATCTAAGTTGGATTCTTTTGGTCTGTGTTTTATGACTTTTAGTTTAAATTTTTGGATTCTAACTGTTCGCAAGAGATAGTACGGAGAAAGATACCCATCTGTGATTTTGGTCGATATAGATAAAGTCGTAATATTATCTACTTTAATCAATTTATAAATCCTACCTTAAAAAACAACTCACTAAAAAATTTGTTACTATAAAAATTAAATCATAAACCAAAAAATCTACCCCTATACTTCACATCCTATCCTAGGGCCTTACCCTCACTTAACCCCTGATCAGTCGGTCTCTAGTACTGCTCGTCTCATCTACTCATTAAATTGTGCTCGTGGTTCTCGTAAATTTTCGATGCTTTGAGACCCGCTTATTTCAATTTAAACTTTTAGTTTTTAGTTTATTTCAATTAAATTTTTTTGCTGGTTCTTTCTTCCGTATTCATTTGCATTGTCCGTGATTGGCTAATCTATTTTTTATATTTTTAATTTTTTAATTTAATTACACCAAACAAGTCACAATCAGTTATAGTGTAATTTTAGCCAACTACAGTGCAATTTCAGTCATAAACCACTTTTTCAGCCAAAATGAGCGGGCTGTTAGCTTCTTTTTTTTTAAAGATGACTCCGCACTTGGTTGGTAATCACTTAAAAAAAATATAGCAAAATTTTGGTGCAGATAAATTGTCCGTCGCAACAATGGCAATTTTTAACTAGAATATAAATATATGACGGTGGGCAATTGGGTATGAACAAAACATTGGCTACACTTGTCACACCGAACTTCGACTTGGCAAAGTGTAGCAGTGAACTAAACACGCGTATAATATTATTTTATGTAATATATATTTTCTCCCACCGTTCTGTATTCATCTTGCAAAAGTAGATAATCGAAAAAATGTAGGAGACGAAAATATTGAGATATCAAATCTAAGAAATAGTTAATGATATTGGACTATATATATCCCTATTAAAATAGCATACCACAATTATTCAACCACTTTTATCATATTAAAATACGGGTAAAGAGTGAAACTAATTTTCTCATAAAGTGGAAATCTTTTTTGAAACAAAGCGAATAGCATTCAACCATGACCAGCCATCCAAAGCATTCTCCCACGTTGCTTAAAACAATTTCGAGAATGGTACACTGATTATTTTCTTATTTTGTTTCCTTTCTAATTTGGCTCTATTTAAAACACAGGAATTTTATAGAAAACTATTTAATTTCACAGGAATAGAAAAATTCATGTATTCCAAACAAGCCTTAACCTTTGCTTCTTACATTTTATGAGGTGTTATGTGTGGAGTTAAGACCATCTCCAATGTTGTATTTTAGCCGGTTCAAATAAGGAGAGAGAAAATATTGAATCGATTCAATGTATTGGAGGGGTCAATTCAAACAAAAAATGCATGAAACCGGACTCTACTTAGGAGTCGATTCAAAGTATTAAATAATTTATATGAGCATTAAACAGCTATACGGAGAGAGTGCGGTTGAGAGAGGATATTATTTTGTGTTTTTTAATGTAACATGGGTTCCAGTTATTAGTAGGAATCGATTCAATACATTGGAAAAAAATAAGCTTAGTTCTTAGAATACTTACATGTCATGACTTTGAATCGACATCAGTTCAATATACTAAAGATGCTCTAATATTGTAGCATTTATGACAGGCTATAAAAGTTTTTTCCTTCGACAAATATACCCTTCTCGCTATAAGGTCATGGTTAGAATGTGTTTTTTTTCTTCTCAAATTCTTATACAAAAATTTGTTTATAGCTAAAAACTACATTACTCTAGCACAAGGAAAAAAGTTTCACCGCACAATCACTTGTGACTAGCGAGAGGGGGTAAACAAAAACACACAAAAATGGCACGGTGAAAAAAAAGAGTGGGGAGGTAGAGAGAAGAGTATTATTCCCAAGAGCCTATCTTTTAATCTTTTCCCAGTGGTGAAAAGAGGAGCTAGGTACCTGGTGAACAACCGATGCACACGTCCACAGAGACAGATGGGACGTTTGGTTCCCCGCACCAGGGGTTGTCCTGGTTCTGTGCATGCACCTCACCGTGTTTGGTTGCTCACGTATATGCCTCGTCCTGGCTCTGAGGATGCAAAAAACACGTACACGTCTGGCCGCGCGGAAACGAAATTTGTTTTCGTTTCTCCCTGGCCTGGCTGGCGGGAGCCAGGGAAACACGAGCCTGGGTGGTTTTGTACGCGTACCAAACGTGCCCAGAGAGACCAGAATGGGAGAACACACCAACTAAAACAAGAAGCAAACTGTGACACATGCGAGCATATGTAAGGAGTAACTTGTCCTCTCCGCGGCCACCACTTCCCATTAAATGACAGAACCGGAGTTAAAAGTTGCGACAACAATTCATGCGCAGCACAGCACAGAGGAGCTAAGCTGGGCTCTGCCTTTCTCCAAACCAAACTCTCCTTTCCAAAGCAGCAAGAACATCTACAAGAGACCAAAAAATCCCTAGCAAAAAGGCGGCAAGAATCTAACAAGAAAAGGTCATGGCACACACCATCTAATTAAGCTACTCCATGTATTAGGGTATCTGTAGTATGTAAAAATAGAGAGTCATAAGCCACCTTAAGGTCGACCTTATACATTACAGGGGTGGCCTTAAGCAGGCCATAAGTAAAAAGGCTTGAGGTTGGTCCTCAAGCTAAAGACCTGACCACAAGCATTAAAATACAATTTTCTTTACATCTATTGTTCTCTCTCCTCAACTAACAACTGTCACATCCCCCTTCTTTACAGCCGAATGGACCCACCTTAAGAGCCGACGGTGGCCTCAAACGTTGCAGCGTCGGTCTTAAGAATGATGCAGACCCACCTTATGAGCCAGCAAGCTATATACACTACAGATGCCCTTAGGAGCTTAATTAGATTATCCAGCCATGCATCTTTGGTTTAATTTCTTTTGGGGTTTAGTTTAAGGGGCATTTAATTTCTTTTGGGGTTTAGTTTAAAGGGTATTTATATTCACTTTTGCTGATAATTTTTTATTTTAATTTATAACTTTTAGCTAAAAATAAATAGTAGTGACTAAAAGAAAAAAATATAAACAAAGTAACGAAGAAATACGTAAATGTGACAGAAGCGGAAAAAAAGTAACCATGATCGTCTATGTTATGTCCAAAACAAGATGATAGAGAGAGCAGAGACACTGTTGAAAAAATCAGATGTCGCAGCAGCAACAGCGCCACCTGCGGCAGCAGCAGCGGCGATCTATACTCCTACACATATACACACCTCCCCCCGATCCCTCCGCTCCGCTGTGATTTGACGTGAGAAAAAGGAAAGCCACCAGCCACACGCGCACACATACACCATATACCCCTACCTTTCCCTTCCACTCTCCATCCATCCCATTAATATCCGCAACCTCTCTCTCCTTTCTCCTCGAGTCTCGCCATTAGAGGGGAGAGGGAGCGGTAGAGAGAGAGAGAGAAGTGGCCGTCGTCCAACTTGAGCTGTTGGGCTCACTCTCTCACTTTCTCTCTCCTTATTCGGGTAGGGTTTGTTCATGGATCAGAGCTTTGGGAATCTTGGAGCTGGAGGGAGCAGCAGCGGCGGCTCCAAGGCGGCGGCGGCCACGGCGCCCATGGGCGGCGGCGCGTACTACGGCGCGCCGCTCGCGTTGCACCATGCCGCAGGGCCGTCGCAGTACCACCACAAGCACGGCGCCGGCTGGGAGATCTCGCCGGCGGAGGCCCAGGCCATCAAGGCCAAGATCATGGCGCACCCCCAGTATTCCGCCCTCCTCGCCGCCTACCTGGACTGCCAGAAAGTACACACAAATATCTACCCCTGTAGCATCACGCATCAAAATTGCAAATTCGATTTTGCAGGCTATACATGTAGTACTGTACGTAATCCTCGATCTGCAAATTTATTTCGCAGGTCGGTGCGCCGCCGGACGTGCTGGAGAGGCTGACGGCCATGGCGGCGAAGCTGGACGCCCGTCCGCCGGGCCGGCACGAGCCACGCGATCCGGAGCTCGACCAGTTCATGGTTCGTTCTTCCCGATTCTGATCACTGGCACAAGCATGCCAATTCCAATTTCCATCCCATCATCATATCATGCCATGGTCGCTCAGGGCTAATTAATCTTGGCGTTTCATGATCCGTTAATTCGTGTGTGCTATTTCCTCCTTGGGTTAATTAAATTGCGCAGGAGGCGTACTGCAACATGCTGGTGAAGTACCGGGAGGAGCTGACGCGGCCGATCGAGGAGGCGATGGAGTTCCTCAAGAGGGTGGAGGCGCAGCTCGACTCCATCACCGGCGGCGGCTCCTCGGCGCGCCTCTTGCTCGCCGGTAAAACCATTAATTCCATCGTTCGTTGGCTGCTGCTGCTACTAATACTACTACATGCTTGCGTTTTTTTTATATATATGTATGTATCTCTCGATCCATGTGGTTAGTTACTGCATTGGGAAATGGTTGTTCAGGATAATGGAGCTGGTTGCTTTGGATCACTGCCATTGTTAGCCATGCCATGCTTTGTGGATTTGTTTATTGGGGCTAGCAGGGAGAAGGCACAAGCCTTTGCATGCACTAATAAATTAACAATTAGTATGGACTATTAGTAGACTGATCAAGCGTAGGTTTTTGTTTGCGTCGAAGGGCACAGTGAGGAACTGTGTCTCATGGGTCTCCTCCACACCCACAATTATCAATTGCTCTAATGGTGTCTAGTTGCATTTATCTTCTTTTTAGGTTGATTTTTAGGGTTGATGGCTTATAGATTAAATATTTGAACTTTGCATGTTTGTGAATCAGTACGTAGAGAGAAATAGTAGCATGCAGCATGCGAGAACTCACTATATTTTTTACTATAATTTTTCTATTAACTCATCTTATAAAACATACGGTTTAAAAATTAATTATCATAGACATTATAAGTATAAATTTACTAAGTCTAAAAAACCAGTTGAAGCCATCATGCCTACCGGAGTACACACATGCTAGCCTTTCGAGTCACCCTTTTCTTTAGTTAATTGGTATTTTTTCTCTTTCTTCTCTCTCAGTAGTAGTAGTAGTACCACTCCATGACAAGTGACTAGAAGCCTTGTCTTACGGTTCCAAGGCAGGCAGGAGAATCCGCTTGTCTCGGTAGTAACCGTATCTTTATTTAGCTTCAAATCCGCTTGCTCACTACTCACTAGCGTCCCCATCTGTCATCTCTTTTTTTCTCTTGCGTAGCATGCATCCCCATCTCTAATCTCTTCATTTCTTGAAGTATTGTGGTTTAGAGATCAAAAGATGCATTGGGAAATGATGTTATGGGCTAGATAATCAATGTTACAGCACTGTTCGGGCTTCCTGGACTGTAGCAATACACTCCATGTTGCTCTTGGTCTTTGCCTGCACTGCTCTATCCAGCTCTGGATCCATGTAATGATCTTGGATGCAGCACAGACGTGCTGGCCGTTCATGTCTTCTGGGGATTTGGATCATGTGAAGCGCCGAAGGTAAGTCAGACAAGCACGGTAGCGTGAATTTGGATGATTTTGGACCGTCCGATCAGAAAAAAAAGATTGGTTGAGCTCAGATGGCACAGTACCGTCAGTATATTAACTGTGCCACGGTACCAATCGCTACAGTGATTTCAAATAGTGCTGCACGGCGCTGATTTGTAGTTTCTCCTCACTATTGGCCACTGTGCGCCTCCGGCTTCCGTCTTCCGGGGTATTCAAGGGGCGCTGTTGTTTGAAGGTCGGACATGTACAGTGTGCAGGCAGATTTCTGTGGCAGTGTTTTTAGACTACTGTGCATGCTTTCTCCATTGATGTGGCTATGCCCAAGGAAATCAGCCAATCTCGATCTAGGTGTTATATATGGTTGTGGTACATGTTCACATACAGATTTCCTTCTAGAAGAAAGGGCCAACTAAAAGTTCCATGTCCTCACTCATTTGATCTCATAGCCACATCTATTATGAATGGCATGGGATGGGAACATATGTTATTATTCATTGGAGTTGAGTGTCAAAACTGCGGATGGTCTATCTAGCTATCTAGGTTTCTTGCATTTGGGGGCTGTTTGGTTGCTAGCCACACTTTGCCAACAAAAATTGCCACACTTGCCTAAGTTGAGGTGCTCAAATTCTTTGCCACACCTTAGCAAGCCTAAGAGAATCTTGCCATAATTTTTTGAGTCATTGACGTGTGGTACCTAGTTTGCTGGAAGGGAATCTTGCCACAACTATGACTGTAACCAAACAGCTTTCAAAATTGGTCCAACTTGCCTAACCTTAGGCGTGGTAAACTGTGGTTGGCAACCAAACACCCCCTTGATTCTCGAGGGTACCACCGTAGACGCTAGTTACCTTAGTTTATAATACTTTATGGGGTGCATGACCTATAGGTGCGTACTATTTCTCCCTCAGTTCTCAAATACTTACTATTTCATATTCCCTCAGTTCTCAAATACTTACTATTTCATATTCTGAAAGATGTAACTTTTGACTTTTAGTTTTTCTATAGCAATATATTTTAAAATTATGTATTATTATACAAGTATCACATTTTGTATGACAAATCTAACAATATAATTTTAGTATGACTAGTCTAGATATTTAGAAAACATTACTGATTAACGATTGGACAAGTGTTTGATGGCACACTTCCTTCTTGCAAAAGTTTTTGATGATGCTGGAAGTATATTTACCTTTGTGCTTGCTCACGGTGTGCGCCCTTCCATGTCTACTGGAGATGTTGCTCCTTGTATAGTGTAAAGCTCAAGCAGAGTGTATCTGTATTCTCTTTTCTAAGCTGAGCGTGAATATCATAGGATGGGATCCTTGCAAGTATGCTTGTGATTTAAGACAAGGCACATGATTAGTCATTCATAACTATGTTTATATAAGTTGAACACTTTGGAAAATGTTATAAAACCCAAGGCAAAGTATGAAAACAATGATGAATAATCATAATCACAAGACAAAGATTTAATGTGAAAAATCATTGTGGAAAAAAAACCCCATGAAAACACAATCGGCGAAATCACTGGCTGAGTTCTTTTGGGCTTAAAGTTGGCTTATACTTGTACTGTCTACAGTAACTAGCTCTTAAATGGTGCGTTTTTTCAAGACATGGTCAATAGAAAAATTGTAGTAAAAAAGTGTACTGAGTTCAGCTGTACCGGTCAAAATCGCATGCGACTATTTTCCTCTGCGTACTATCTTTTGCAAACAGGCAGAATTCAAATATTTAAGTCATAAGCCATCAGCCCAAAAGAACCCACCCATTATATATACAGAATGTTCTTGGCATATTACATGTGTAGATACCTTTTATTGTGCGCGCTATCTATCATGAGGTTTATAAGGGGTATAAATAGCCTTAGAAGTAAGAGTCCTAGACGAGAAAGGAACAGACTCTTAGTCAGCAATGGAAAAAGACCTCGAAAATTGGAACAGTAACATGCTCGGAGACGGGAACAACACCCCGCTCTTAAGGCGAAAATAGTCTCAAAAGATAACGATGAAGAGTTGTAGTTGGAAACTTCTTGAGTAGCCATGTCTGACTCCAGTCAGCGCAAACACCTTTGAACACCACGTCTGGTGCAAGTCGATGCAGAGTCCATCACGAACATGAAGATGGTCCTAATCATAACTTCCGACCAGTTCGTATTACCGACTAGCCATACGGGTCGGAATATATTTTGAGCCAAACCTGATTGGATTCTTCAAGTGGTCGGACCCGACCAGATTCGGATCACAAAATACAACAATCTCCACCTTGAGTTGAATTCCTCCTGTAGCAAAAAAGAACCAAAGAACTTCTCAAATAATTTGTAAAACACTTTTTATGCATCAAACGTCCAAAAGGACTAATGAGTAATACCGATCAAATCTTAGCAGAGCTCAAACTTAGCGGTAAGAACTGGTTTTGTCATCATATTAGCTGGATTATCACGAGTACTGATATTGCAAACTTTAACATCACTTTGAGAAATAACTCTTTAGATGAAGTGATATCTGATATCGATGTGCTTTGTTCTCTCATGGAATATTTGGTCTTTTGTAAGACAAATAGCACTCTGACTATCACAATGGATATTGATACAAAATGTACTTCCACAAAGCTTAGTGTACTGACCTCTTAGCCAAACGGATTCTTTACATGCTTCTAAAAAAACCATCTATTCGGCTCTAGTGGTCGAAATTGCAACAATAGTTTGCAGACAAGCTGTCTAGCTTACGGCACAGCCTCCAACAGTGAAAATATAACCCGTAAGAGATCTTCTATCATATAAATCTCCAACAAAATCAGAATACACATATCCAGCCACTCCAGCACCGGTCTTTCTAAACTGCAAACAAACATTAGAAGTGCCCCTCAAATATCTGACAACACTCAAAATGTGAGATACGTTGGCCAAGAGCAGACCATGGCGTACATAAGTGATTCGACTACACTTACATATGGAACACTTGACATGTATTCAACTTCTTCAACTGTTTGCGAACTTGATGTTGAAGAGAATTTGAAATGTGCGGCTAACGTAGTGCTAGTCGATTTGGTCTTGTGCATGTTAAAATGACGAAGCACCCTTTCAATATACCTTGACTCAGGTATAACCTTTTCAAACTGATGATTTCTGAAGATTTTCATACCAAGAATCTTTTTTGCTGCACTGAGATGCCTCATATCGAATTCACTGCTTAATTATACCTTTAACTTCAATATTTATGTGGTCTTATGCTGTAATCAGCATATCATCAACATATAAGAGTAAGTAGATAGCTGAATCATTGATGGTCTTCAAATAAACACACTTATCATAGTCGGATCTCTTGAATCCTTGAGAGACCGTAAAGAAGTCAAATATCTTGTATCATTTTTTGAGTGATTGCTTCAACCCATAAAGAGGCTTCTCCAATTTCAATGTAAAATTATCCTTTCTCGGAACAACAAAACCTTTCAGTTGCTTGAAATAGATGTCTTTTTCCAACTCCCCATGTTCTCTAAATAGATGTCTTCTTCCAACTCCCCATGTTCTCTAAATAGATGTCGTCTTCCAACTCCCCATGTAAGAACATGGTCTTAACATCTAATTGCTTGAACTCATAATCACGCATGACTACAATATTGAGTAAGGTCTGAATAGAACAATGCTTCACGACTAGAGAGAAAACATCTGTAAAGTCAATACCTGGAATTGGTTGCATCTTTTAGTAACAAACCTTGCCTTGTACCTGACCTAATCAGTCAGAGATGTGCCTTCTTGTAAATCCACTTGCAGCGCATGGATTTCTTCTCTATCGGGAACTCGACCAACTCCCAAGTGGAATTCTTTTCGAGGGATTCCATTTCTTCATGTATATCAGTCAACCACTTCTCTGATTCGTTAGACTATATGGCTTCTAAATAAGTTGAAGGTTTAACAGTGCCTTCAATGTCTTCTGCCATGTTCAAACGATAAGTCAATGTTGGCTTCTTTAATTAACCTCTTTGGAGGTTGGATTTTCCTCCTTTCCTGACCAGCTACACAACGCTCTTAGCATATTACATGTGTAGATAACTTATGTTGTGTGCGCTGTCTATCGTGAGGCTTAAAGGGGTCATAAATAGCCTTGGGAATAAGGGTCCTAGATAAGGAAGGAACAGTCCTAGTTGGCAATGAAAATAGAGAACTAAGAAACTGGAACAGTAACCTGCTTGGAGACAGGAACACCCTGCTCGAAGACAAAACAGAGCATCAGAAGATAACGGTGAATAGTTGTAGTCGGAAGCACTTTTGAGTAGACACGTATGACTCCAGTCGGCGCAGACACTTTGGATATCACGTCTAGTGCAAGTCGGTGTAGAGTCCATCACGAACACGAAGATGATCCCAATCATAATCTCTGGCCAGTTTGCATTACCGACGAGTCATATTAGTCGGAATGTAGTTTGAGCTAAACTTGATCGGATTCTTCAAGTGGTCGGACTCGACTAGATTCGGAGCACAAAATACAACATACCCAAATATATACGATTCCTTGGATGATTCCCTTCAAATCATTTGCTTCTTGCTCACTAGCATCCCCATCTCTCATCTCTTGTTTTAGAGTTCAAAGATGCATTGGGAAGTGTTGTTATGAGCTAGATACCAATGCTCTAGCATGTACTGTTTGGGCTTACAAGAACTGTAGCAATATATTTTCACTCTTCGTCTTTGCCTGTACCGCTCTATCCAGCTCTGGATGCAGCATAGGTGTGCTGGACATTCGTGTCTTCCAGGGTATTCAAGAGGCATTGTTTTGTTTGAACGTTGAACATGTAGCAGGCAGATTTGTGTGAAATAATAGGCTACACTGGGAGAGGTCTATGGCACTGTTTGTAGACTACCATGCATGCTTTCTGTTGGGATAATCCCGCATCGGTTATGGGAGGAGGAAAAGCACGTTTTATAAGGTTGAGCGTGTTCCCGCCTATCAGGCTAGTCTTTTTTGGGGGGGGGGGGGGATGGTTCAAGACCCCTTTGTTGTTGCTCTACGGTTGGGCTTGCGGGTATAGCGGTCCAATGACCTGGGGCCGGGACGCTAGTTTAGTGGGCTCGGGTTCAGACGTGGGTATTGTGGTTTGAAGGCATTGTGCAACAATTGGTATCTATGACCAGGTAGCCTGGTTACATCTCGGGCCTTACGGTTGCTAGGGAACATCTGATGTGTGAGGGGGAGATTTATTATGTTAGTTTCACATTGGTTGTGGGAGGAGGCAGAGCACGATATATAACATGAGGGTGTTCTCACTTATCAGGCTAGTCTTTTGAGGGGAGATGGCCCAAGACCCCTTGGTTGTTGCTCTGTGCTGGGCTTGTGGGTATAGTGGCCCAATGACCTGGAACGGGGACGCTGGTTTAGCGGGCATGGGTTCAAACGTGGGTATAGTGGTCTGAAGGCGCTGCCCAACACTTTCTCCATTGATGTGGCATGCCAAAGGAGACCAGCCAAACTCTAGGTGTTATATATGGTTGTGGTACATGTTCACATATAGATTTCCTTTTAGATGAAAGGACAAACTAGAAGTGCTATGTTCTCACTCATTTCTATTATGAATGGTTATTATTCATTGGAGTTGAGTATCAAACGGGAAGGTCTATCTAGCTAGGTTTGTTGCATTTGATAACCACTGTAGGAGCTAGTTACCTGGCTGAGTTAATGTATGATAAGGGGCCTATCAGATCTGCTCGTGTCTCTTGTTCACTACACAGGTATCATTGCATTGTTCAGCAAGGTTCTAGATCAGGATGGCGTTTGAATTGCGTTATTGGCATAAATTATAAAGCCACCTCCCTCTTGCAAAAGGGGAAAAAAATCAGGGCAACCCATAGATTAAGCAAATGACTACAAAACAATGCATTTACTGATCTATTCTAGATTATTTTCTGTTCTGCTAGTCAAAATTTAACACACTGCATATCAATCGTTCATAAATACCAGTTTTTCCACCATTCTTTTAGTGTTGCTGTCCTACTGATGTAACAGTAAATTGTGTAGTTTTCATCATGATGCCGCAGTTGATTTGCTTTGTTGAAAGTTGGAAGGTTACTATTGATGTGTCTAAAATATTCTGAAAGCACATCTGACAGGGCTTTATTTTTAGTGTAACTTTTTGAAAAGTCAATCTTCACATGATTGATCGTTTCCACTCATTCAGAAGGATAATGCATTAATTTTCTGTTAAATAATTGCTTGTGTGCTTCTGAAGCTTATTCTAGACATACATCAATAAAAGTAGCATGAGCATCATTTTCGAGAAGTTAAGCTTTGGTCACTAATTTATTATTATTACAGCATGACTTCATTGTGTGCATGGAAGCATAAGAGCCACTTTAACGTTCTACCATATTCTATCCCTTCTTATTGATGTGTTTCTCACTCATATCAAGTCTCAGACAAGACTAATAGTGTATGTGAACTCAACTGGCTGGTTTGTAAACATTGGCCTCACTGTTTCTCTGGAACTTGTGTCTTGTTGGTATGTCAAGAGGACATCAGTATGAAAAATCTTGTATATGAGGTTACTGCTAATTCAAATACAGACTTCATGTTTATTGCAATGCATTTTGCTACGTGGAAGTGTTCAACATATATACATGAACAAGAACATCCGTGAGAAAGTGTTGAAAAACCGACAAATTCTAGCCCCCTATTTTGCACCTGAATGATGAACTGTATAGACGGTAGAAAAGAATATTTAGGAAAAATTTTCATGAAAAAATGCAGAACTGGTTTCCCAAAGAAATAGAATGACAGCTATTCTATAGAACTTCCAGCATTTGTCGTTGTGTAGCTCTTGCTTGTTAAACAACCACATGAGATCCTTTCTCAGTTGCAATGTTCAATCCAAGGTTGTAAAATCTGTACATTAAACAACATATGGCTGCATGCACAACAATTTACAATTTAGGATCACATATATTATAGATATGTCTTGTGATTCCATTCTGGTCAGGTCAACAGCTTCTGTCATTATACAATTTCCTATATATAGATCTACTACTTTGCTTGCCCATCTTGACTGAAGCTATGGTCATACATCTTTATTTATTTTTAAGGTGATCTTGATATATTCAATTACAATTGCCCAAGATAAGGTTTAATATAAGCGATATGATTGCTCTGGTGGTGTGCTGAATGTTTTTGTCTGTTTGCTTTTCTTTCTTCATTTTTATTCATTGTGTATGCCTTTCCTGTAAGATCCATTCTCAGTTTGGCAATTCCTCATTGAAACTAGGAAAAAATATGTCAATTCTCTATTATATTTTCTTGCATGATTTTTCAGCTTTTACCAAAATAAATTTTCCTTTGAGCCAAATATCATGCGAGATCTACCCAGAAAAAATGTATTGTTTCGTCAAGATTATGGTCCTAGCTTTTCCCCTAGCTTCACTCTGTTCAACTGCAATGAACAACATGAACATTTTTTGCACTTTGGAACTGGCCTGTCATGTAATGATCAGATTGGTATCAGTTCCACCAGACAAATCAGTGTTCTTTCCATTTTCCATGTCATTTGGTCCTCTTATTCTTATCTTTTGAAGCATTTCTTATATATATTTTTGCCTTATCACTTGCATGGTGAAATTCTTGTAATTGTTACTGTAGCTACACTACTACAAGTGCAAGGTTCCACTGTTGCACTCTACTGTTGCATTCCTAAACGGGTAGAATTGTGTACACACAGCTATGGACTTTCTGTATCCACTACAATTACATTGCTGTCCAACATGGTATAAACTGAAACATGTTCGGACAATACAATAAAGCTCTGATAGATAGCCATCTTACCATAACAGGTTTTTGCCTGCAGATGGTAAATCTGAAGGTGTTGGCTCTTCCGAGGATGACCTGGACCCAAGTGTCCGTGAAAATGAGCCACCTGAGATTGACCCACGCGCTGAGGATAAGGAGCTCAAGTACCATCTTCTGAAGAAGTACAGTGGCTACTTGAGCAGCCTTCGGCAAGAGTTTTCGAAGAAAAAGAAGAAAGGGAAGCTCCCAAAGGAGGCCAGGCAGAAGCTACTCCACTGGTGGGAGCTGCACTACAAGTGGCCTTATCCCTCAGTACGATACTCTGATCCCTTCAATCACATGCATACACACACACATCATCATCATCATCATCACTATCAGAAAAAAAAGACCAAATGATACCTTAATCGTGATGTCTTGACTGATGGTAGCTGCTGTTTTACATTAAATTGGTACTCATTTTCATCGTAGAATTGCATGGAATCATATCCAAAAGCTGCATCATATTAATACTAACCTTATGTCGATGTGATGGGTAGGAGACGGAGAAGATCGCTCTTGCAGAGTCGACAGGCCTAGACCAGAAGCAGATCAACAACTGGTTCATTAACCAGAGGAAACGGCACTGGAAGCCTTCGGAGGACATGCCATTCGTCATGATGGAAGGCTTCCACCCGCAGAACGCGGCCGCCCTCTACATGGATGGCCAGTTCATGGCTGATGGCATGTACCGCCTCGGTTCATGAAACCACCTCGGACTGAATGATCCAACGAAGGCAGGACGGCATCGAAACATATCTGTATTCAGCATGCGTTGCAATGCATGGACATTGTTATGGAATTTTTGGTACCTTCTGCACGGATTGACAAGGGCTCGCTGTAGTGTTGATGGCTTATAGTTCTCCAGTAATATTGCTAATGTCCGTTCGACGGCTTGTAATTTAGGTGTATTAGAATCTCCTTGCTCGTACCCTGGTAATTAATTTGGTGATCGTCCATTTGTATGACTGTACGTTTCAGATTGATGAAACATGTTCAAAGTTGCCTATCTGAATCACGTAAATATATTGCTTCTCCTAACAGATGGAGACAGATGTGGTCAAAATAAAGCGTTAATTGCTCTGCACCTGTGAAGTTCTAATTCCTATAGCTGTGCATGTGGTTTTGAATTTGTTCAGTCTTTCCGGGATTGGTAATCAAACATTTGTAGAGGCATTTAGTTGTGAATTTTGAACACTTTTAAGAGGATGGAATGATCATAACCACTTCCCATTGACAGCGGATGGAATGATATAAGACTCTTAGCCCTAAAAGTTCTTACCAAGAGTTTTGGATGGCGGAAATGATGGCTCATAAATGTGAAAGATAAGGGTTTAGGGGTTAAAACAGCGCAAACGATAGCATAGCAGTTAAAACTGCCGTTTGTTATAAAGGAAGTCACAAATAGGGTTAGGTCAGAAGCTCGCATAGCTAGTCTCGTTCAAACAGGAAGTTATAACTCACTTATAATTAGGCTCTCCACTAGGTCAGTTTCACAAGAAACCTTCTCCTCTCCTCCTCTCTCGTTAGCGCTCGCTCCAGGCCTGACGACCACCTGCTCTGGGGCCATCATCCATCCTAACCATGTCGTCGCCCTCCAGGAGGACCACCCTCCGGTCAGTCGTTGTTGGTCTTGACCTCGCCCTCAGGCTGACAACTGTTGGAACTAATCTTGATATTTTGTATCTGCATGTTTATTTTTGTCTTGCATGTAGTTAGTATATTTGTGTGGTCCGGTATGGCTTAGCAGGAAGAGCATGCATGGACATGGAGAGGTGCCGACGTGCCGTGCGAGACGGACGTTACCGTGAGAAACGGTGCTGCATGCAAGAGCAGGGGAGCCAACGGATTGCATGAATTAGTCTTTGAGTCAGTGACGCTGCAGCCAAGTGATTTGGCCAAGTAGTTATCTAGTCTTTGCATTAGTCTGTGCATGCATGAGCTGGTGTACCAAGTGATTTGGTCAAATAGATAGTTACTGCATGCATGCAATTAGTTAATGGAGTAGTGGCACGCCGTGAGCACAAAAAGTGGATCAAGGCATTAGCACTTGGACTGGGTTAGTAGTGTGCGCATGAGTTCAATTTAAGGCATTGTACTGATGTTTCTTCTTGGAGGCAATAGAAAAAAGAAAAACGACGTTTTGGCTGTGTGATACAGCACGTCACCAAAATTTCTCTTTTGTGCTTGTGTGTGTTGTGTGAGACAACCAATAGAGAGAGGGAGTTGAGTGATTCAACTCTAACATTTGGTATCAGAGCAAGGTGATGATGAAGACGATGCCGCGTGGTGACGACTCGCCGAGCGGAGCCATTGTGAATAGTGGCTTGGGCAACTCGACGACGACTACGACGGCGGGGAGGCTTCCATTCCCGATGCTGACAAGGACGAACTACGCGGCGTGGGCGATGCGGATGAAGTACCTCCTACGAACCAATGGCGTGTGGGGTGCTATAGATCCTGAGAAGGCGTCCGGGGCTGTTGATGAGAGCAAGGACCAGCTGGCCTTGACGATCATCTCGCAGTCGATCGACGACGAGACGCTGCTGCGAGTTGCTGAGAAGGAGACCGCTTCTGATGTGTGGGCGGCGTTGCGCTCTATGCATGTGGGCAGCGAGCGTGTTCGGGAGGCAAGAATTCAGTCCTTGCGGTCTGATTTTGATAACCTCAAGATGGGTGATGCAGAGTCCGTGGATGATTTCGCGGCGAAGTTTACGGCGCTAGTTGGGCGCATTCGTGAACTTGGTGATGCGATGGACGAGAAGTACGTCGTGAAGAAGCTACTGCGAGCTGTCTCCACCAAGTTCGTTAACGTCGCTTCATCGTTGATGCTATTTAGCGACATCAACAAAATGGCCATGGAGGAGGCCATTGGGTCACTGAAGGCACATGAAGAACTACTCAAGGGACGGGAGGTCCAAAGGGAAGAACAACAACTTCTCATGGCAAGAACACGTAACTCGTCAGGAGGTCGTGGTCGTGGCCGCGACGAGCAGAAAGACAAGAGCAAGGTAAAATGCTACAACTGTCAAGACCTTGGACATTTTGCTTGGGAATGTCCTAAGAAAGAAAAGGAGGAGAAAGCTTTGTTGGCTCAAGGTTACACAAGCGACGAACCGGCTCTTCTTTGAAGCTGCATGAAAAATGGCATATCAAGATTAGGGAAGTGATTGTTGGAACTAATCTTGATATTTTGTATCTGCATGTTTATTTTTGTCTTGCATGTAGTTAGTATATTTGTGTGGTCCGGTATGGCTTAGCAGGAAGAGCATGCATGGACATGGAGAGGTGCCGACGTGCCGTGCGAGACGGACGTTACCGTGAGAAACGGTGCTGCATGCAAGAGCAGGGGAGCCAACGGATTGCATGAATTAGTCTTTGAGTCAGTGACGCTGCAGCCAAGTGATTTGGCCAAGTAGTTATCTAGTCTTTGCATTAGTCTGTGCATGCATGAGCTGGTGTACCAAGTGATTTGGTCAAATAGATAGTTACTGCATGCATGCAATTAGTTAATGGAGTAGTGGCACGCCGTGAGCACAAAAAGTGGATCAAGGCATTAGCACTTGGACTGGGTTAGTAGTGTGCGCATGAGTTCAATTTAAGGCATTGTACTGATGTTTCTTCTTGGAGGCAATAGAAAAAAGAAAAACGACGTTTTGGCTGTGTGATACAGCACGTCACCAAAATTTCTCTTTTGTGCTTGTGTGTGTTGTGTGAGACAACCAATAGAGAGAGGGAGTTGAGTGATTCAACTCTAACAACAACGCGCGAGCGTCAATGGCGTGACACAAGCCCGTCGTTGTCAGGCTCGGCTTCCAGTCACCTGCTGTCCCCTGTTCACCGGTCCTTCGCTAAAGTCGTCCGCTGTGAATAAATTAGAGATCAACTGGCACAAAATCACCACAATAAAATTATGAATAAATTAGAAAATGGTAAAATTTTCTCAGAAAGAGGGAAAAACCAACAAACTAACCTTGCAAGGCCTAGTGATACTCGTTGGGGTTCATATTATAAAATATTATGTCATCTTCTCTTCATGCGGGATTTGGTCCTAGAAGTATTAGGGAATTTGAGTGATGATGCCACTAATGCTACACAGAAAATCACAGCTTCGGGTTTGTTGGAAAAAATGGAGAATTTTGAATTTATACTTATATTACATCTTATGATCAGAATATTGGCAAGTCTAATGATCTTTTACAATGCCTGCAAAAGAAAGATCAAAATATTATCCGTGCTGTAGGCTTGATTGAGACCACATTGAAGATAATTGAGGAAATAAGAAATCATGGTTGGGATGAGCTTTTTGAAGAATCAAAGGCCTTTTGTCTTCAACATAATATCACTGTGCCGAATATATCTGAGAAAATACCGATTAGAGGTCGTTCAAGGGGTCGTGGTGGTCGAATGGTAACTTACTATGAGCATTTCCATCATGAAATATTCATTGTGGTGCATGATCAAATTATTGTTGAATTGAATAATCACTTTGCAGAAAGATCTACTAAGTTATTAAGGTGCATTGCTTGTCTTGATCCAAAAAATTCTTTCGTCAACTTCGATGAGGACAAATTAATTAAACTTGCTAGAATATATGCTGCTGACTTCTCTCAATATGACTGTGTAGTCCTTAAGGACCAACATCACATATTTATTGTTGATGCAAGAGGTGATCTATCTTTTGTAAATTGTACCGACATTGCAAATTTTACTGTGAAGATGGTTGAGACTGACAGACATACAGTTTTCACATTGGTATATCGTCTCATTGAATTGATCTTGATTTTACCAGTAGCAACAGCAACTGTAGAAAGAGCCTTCTCGGCTATGAACATCATTAAAACTGATTTACGAAATAAGATGAACGATGAGTGGATGAATCATAGTATGATATGCTATATTGAGCGAGATGTATTTGCATGTATTAAAGATGAGAAGATTTTAGAGCGTTTTCAAGGGATGAGGTCACGTAAGAAACAACTTTCTTGTGCAAGTGATAAGTTAGTTTATTTCAAATGTAATATTCATGCTCTTTGAATTTATCTATATGCATATTTTATTTTATTTTATTTTTTATGTTGTCTTTGTAGATTCTGGTTCTTATCCTACTATTGATGAGGA
This sequence comes from Dendrocalamus latiflorus, assembly GCA_017311315.1. Lineage (NCBI taxonomy): Eukaryota > Viridiplantae > Streptophyta > Magnoliopsida > Poales > Poaceae > Dendrocalamus > Dendrocalamus latiflorus. Next base: position 10,711,877 of record CM029672.1, read on the forward strand.
AATGGTGGACTAGCCGCATAAGATAGTGAGCAAATGACTATTTAGGATTTGAGGTACTTGATGTATCTTTATTACGCTACATTCTATATGATTTCATATCCTTTCTTTATTGTGATTTGTGTTGAAAACTTGAACTCTTCAAGTATTGAGCATTAAGCAAAATTTTCATATCAATGATATATTTATGGCATATTTTTTATTATATCATAATATAGTTTTAGACTTGTGGTATGCTAGACTATTACTTCCTAGGTCCACCCCCGCTTGAAAGTCAAAGTTGAATGTGACCTGACGAAGGTGCGATGTGAACAACTGACAAACACAACCATCCAAAAAAAAAAAGATCGATAAACACAAGATAAATTTGTAAAATTTTAAAGCTAAGCATTGGTACGATAAACGGTGTTAATTGCAAGGTTGTCCTAGGCAGCATCATTTTCGTGTTGAGAGGATTGTGATTGTGGTAGGGTCATAGCTAAAGGTCGTGATTCCAAGGATTAGGAAGTACTATTTTACTTAGTTTTACAAAGTTTAGATCCTACTTAGGGTTGGGATCAGAATGGTTCCACAAGATTATAGGATCTAAAATACATTGAGATCCTGACAAACTTATAATTGCGGCTTAGCTACCTTGTTTGCATCTCAAAGCTACATGTTGTTGCAGCCAAGTAGTCTGGCATCCCTACTTCAGTTAGCTTGCCTCATATTGCAAGATTTCTCATCATTTGGTGGCTGTCGGCACGCAGCAGAACTGGCACTTTCTCTGCAATCAGATTGGATCAGTTAATGGTAGTATGATCATGGTCGCCATGTACAAGATTCCCTAGGAGCAGTGTTATTATCATATTCATAGCCTCTCTTGGAATGTTTGTATGTGCAACAGCTCTCCTTGACCTTTCTGTGCCTCTCTCAACTACCTCGAGCTCTAGCTCAGCTCACATGCAGCGATCAGTGGCATTATTGCAGTATTGCCCAGCGAATCGTTCTACTGTTGCAGTGATGACATAACCAACTCGTCAGCCATCGAATTCAGTGCCAAAATAACTAGCATACAGACTACATTTGTAAATTGGACAAAGCAATACATTAAATCAAGCGTCACGGGCTTGGTACTCACGGCTCAACTGTAAGTTTTAAGAGCTTGATTTTGTTGCATCTAAGGTAAACTCTTCATATTTAATTAAAAATAAGTTATCATATAAATTTGAGTAGTGCTTTTATATTTTTCACTCTAACAAAAAGGATACTAATCTCAAAGCACACGAAGAGATAAGTAATCAGTATCTACCATTCAATTCTACTTTAAAAGTTATGCAAATCAATTTGAGAAAAGTATAAAAACACCTCCCTATACATTTTTGTCTATGTTGATGAAAACGGCCGGAAACGGTCGGAAAACTCCTCAACCGTTTTCTACTTCTACATTTAAATACGAAAACGAAAGCGAAAGCGGTAAAGCCGGACACGAAAACGAACGCGAACTTACGGAATATCGAGAATTTCGAAAACGAACCAATTCGAACGGAATTATGTCGAACACGGTCGGTATACGAAAATTCAATACGGAATACCGACCTGTAGGACCAAGTGCATAACAATTAACAAGTGACCAAGTACATAACAATTACCAAGTGCATGATCAAGTTCAAGTGCATATAATAATTAACAAGTGCATGACCCTTGGTCTTAAGTATTAACACAATAGCCGACACAAAAATAATACAAGTCTAAAACAAGCAATTAACAGCTAGCAGAACATCTACAGTTCATCAGCATCATCCATGAGGTCAGGATCGCTTTCCATATCTTTTGGTTCCTCATTGTCCTCCTCAGAGTCCTCATCCCCCTCCTTATCCTTTTCCTACAAGTTTGCAAAGTGAATTAAAATTAGATGTAGCAATAGCATATTTCAGAGCAAGCAGTCAATAAACATACACATACCTCAATTTTCAGTTTAGCCACAACATTAGCCAAAGCCTCAACCTCAAGATCACTCACAATTGATCCAACCATTTTAGAATCTGAACAAAAAATGAGAAACGAAAATAATCAATGCAATATTCTGCTGCAATTATAAGTGTCTAACTGAAAAAAAAGATAAAATGAACACCTTTTCTTGCTGCAGCAACCCAATCCTTTGTGCAAATTAATGCCTGTACCATCTCGGGATCAAGACGACTACGATAGGGATCAACAACACGACCAGCAGCACTAAAAGCAGACTCAGATGCTACTGTTGATACCTGTATGGCCATTACATCCCGAACAATTTGCGAAAGGATAGGATAGTCTTCTCTCTTGTTTTTCCACCATGCTAAGATATCAAACTCACCAACAATTTTTAGAAGTGGTTCTGCAATATACCTCTCCAACTCATTTGACTCAACCATAGCAAGTTCACTTGCATCATATAAGAATTCTTCTAGGTCATGGTCTACATTTCCCATTAATATATCAGCTGTGTTACTAGGTCCAGGTGCAGCCCCTTGACTATTTTTCTTTGATGATGCAGGAGCTGAACTAACATAAAAGTTGTACAATTTCTTTACCACACTAACAAACTCATCAAGTTCAAATTGATAATGATCACCATAGAACTTCTTCATATAGTACTCTAGCAGCCTTTTCTTATACCTAGGATCAAGAAAACAGGCTACAGCTAGAGCAATGTTGGAATGGTGCCAATATTTCTCAAATTTCTCATTCATAGCAATTGCCATATCTCTAATTGTACCATCTCCACTAAAGCACCAATCATCAAGCAAGAGCTTTATATCACAGAAACCTCTATAAAATAAGTTTGCAGTAGGATATGAAGTGCCAGAGAGAATTTCAGTGAGATCATAAAATTTCTTCAAGCAGCCATAAATTGTCAATGCATTGTCCCATTCAGCAGAAGATGGAGAAATCTTGGCATACCTTTTACGATTTGAAGACTTCAGCCTAATAAATGCATCCTTGTAGTACAAGGCATCTCTCAGCATTAAGTAGGTAGAATTCCACCTGGTTGAAACATCCATCGAGATACCCCTCTTTGTATCCAACCCAGCTTCGGTGGCACACTTCATAAGCTCTTCCCACTGCAATGGAGACCCTTTCACAACTAGTACAAGTGATTTGACCTTGCTGATTGTTCCTGAAATGACTTTCAACCCATCTCTAGCAACCAAATTGAGAATATGGCAGGCACATCTAACATGAAAAAACATCCCATCACAAACTAGGGAACCGTTACCATTCTCTTTCAGATCTGAAATTATATCATTGACAGCCACTTCATTTGAACTAGCATTATCCAAAGTCAAAGCAAACAGTCTATTTTCAATGTACCATTTAACCATAACTTCAGTGAATGTCTCAGACAACTTTGCACCAGTATGCCTTCCTTTTACATTGAAAAAATCAATAATTCTCTTTTGCATACGCCAATTATCATCTATCCAATGAATAGTAACACACATGTATCCTTTATTTTGGCATGAGGTCCACATATCCATTGTTGCACTAAAGCGGCACTGGAAAGTTTTCAAGTGTGCATACAAAGTTTCCTTTTCTTCAAGATATTTGTCCATTATTTCTTTCCTAACAGTGACACAGGACTTTATCGGAAAGCTAGGACGGAGAGATTTTATGAAATCAACAAGATACTCATGCTCAACTATATTGAAAGGATATTCATGCATGGTTATTGCCAAATTCAATTTCTTCAAGCTAGCTTCTTGGTCATATTTGTAAGGCTGAACATGAGCAATTTCAGTACCAGGGTTCTTACCAACATTAAGCTGTTGTTGTCCCTCCACAACACTGTGCTTTGACTTCAAATGGTTCTTGAATGCAGTTGTCCCACAAGCGCCCTCAGCTCTGTACCTCTGCTTGCAATTGGGGAAATTGCAATATCCCCACAACTGTTCAAACTGCTTTCCATTCACCTCTAAAATCTCCAATTTCTTGGTGAAATAATTCCAGACAATCGATGTGCATTTCTTAAACCTCTTGCCAGAAAGGTGAGCATGCTCTTCATCCTCGTCATCCTCTTGGTCATCATCTTCGATATTAATCTGCGGGGTTGATGCTGTGGTTGTTGCTGGTGCGCCATCTCCACTGCCACTGGTGTCAACATTTGGAGCTTGACTTGCAACAGAAGAAGCCATCACTGATACTGCCGTAGCTGGACTTTCACAAGTTGCATTAGAGTTAACACTTTGAGATGAAGGCCTTTTACTCCTTGATCCTGCCAAGAGCCAAGTGGCAGTACTAATTAACGAATAAAAATGAGACTGAATTATAGATAGCTAGCATAGATTGGTAGACACAAGTCACACAACTGTGACATATTGCTAGGCAAAACATCATAGATTGGTGGTGGCATTCACATACTAGCAAGTAGCAACACATTACACCTGTTGGTTGTTTGCAATGAGATAGTGATGGCAACTAGTCCAGACCAAACATACACAATGCAAGCACCCAGAAGCTAAAAAACACTCCACCAAGAAGCTTGCTCCATTGCGGGATTTTAATTTCATTTTGCTCCATTGCCACCAAACATACACAATGGTGGGTGTCCTGCCTCTCTTAAGTTCATTTTGATCTAAATTGGCATCTTATGTCACTAGAGGCATTTAACAAGCCTAATAGCCATGACTTTAACCCACTAGCCATGTAGTAGTTAATTAATACCAAATCTTTAGTAACCTTAGTTTAGCCTCTGCCACAGCAAACCAAAAAATAAGCATTCATACCACAAACAACAAGAATGCAACAATTGCACAATTTTTGTCCGGGCCTCTACCACAACTCCACAAGCAACAAGAATGCATCACATCGGCAAGGTTCAAAAATTGACCAGTGAAAAATAGAGATCATTTACACCACTCCAATATTTCACATTGCACAATTTTTGTCCGGGCCTCTACCATAGCCCGGGCTACCTCTGCCATAAGGACTTGCAGACCACCCACGATACTCCCTTCTGTCCGGGGATCTATCACGACCACTCCTGTCTGGACTGTATCCATTCCTTTTTTTCATCATCATCACGAAGTGCATATTCAACAGAGATGACCCTGTCCATCAGCGTGCTGCCACAAGAACAATGGATTCAGTTAAGGTGTAAGATGCACACAGTCAAGTTGTTACCTGCTGCTGGAGCCGTTGCTGCCGCTGCCGATGCTTCCGGCGGCGCTAGAAGGTGGCGCACGGCTTTTGTCTTGGTCTTGCCCTTCCTCATTGCTGCAGGACCAGATCCACCTTCTCCAGTGGGAGGCGCCATCGATGGCAGGGCAGGGCGACGGAGGTGATGCCGGCGGCGAGGAGGATGACAAGAGCGCGGTGATGCGGAGGGGTTCGGCGGAGCTGCCGGGGTGAGGCGGCCGGGGGGGGGGGGGGGGGGGGGCGGCGGAGCTGCCGGGGTGACTGGTGAGGCGGCGGAGGGGGGGGGGGGGGCGGCGGAGCTGCCGGGGTGAGGCGGCCGCGGGGGGGGGGGGGGCGGCGGAGCTGCCGGGGTGAGGCGGCCGGGGGGGGGGGGGGTGGCGGCGCTGCTGGAGTCGCGTGCGGGGTGCGGGTGCGGCGCTGCTGGAGCCTGGCTGCCTGGGCGTGACCGCGTGAGGGGGGATTAGGGATAGAAATGGGCCTGGGGGCTGGGGCGCTGGCCGCTGGGCTCATGGGCTGTGAGAACTGAGAAGGTGAGTGAATTTCTAGTGGGCCAAATACGGTTTAAACCGTATTTATAATACGGTTTATTCCGAATAAAATGTAGAAAAGTAGAAAACGGTCGGAAAACGTCTAAACCGTTTCCGTTCCGTTTTCGAATTTGATATTCCGTATTTCGAACCGAATTCGAATTTGTCCGAAAATACGAATTCGATCGGGTTAAATGTAGAAAACGATGCGGTTCGGTACGGGATATTTCCGTTCCGTTTTAACCCCTAGCAGTCAAGAGGATCCTTTGGTATTTATAGTACACGAAGGAGGTTGGTCTGAACTCTGAAGATACAAAGTTCAGAGTTCATGCTGATAAGTGCCTTCTCAGATGCAGACTGAGTAGGCATCACTGATGATCGGTGATCCATAAGCGATTTCCTCATTTTCTTTGGCTCTAATTTAGTGTGGTGGAGTTGTAGAAAACAAACAACAGTTTCCAGGTCAAGTATTGAGTCCGAATGCAAAGCATTGGCTAATGCTACAGCTGAAATCATATGTGTTGAAGTTTAATCTAAATTCATATCGTGTCCGTGTAGGATACTTTATCGCCTCATGTCAGACGTGCCATGACAAGTGTCTGGGCTATGAGCAGGTTGTATTAGATGCGGTGTCAATATGTAGCAACCGACTCTGATTCGGTTTCCTCTCCGTGTGGGACTTGTTTCCCTCGCCCAATATATATGTACCTAGTAGTCTATAGGAAAGGAGAAGTGCTCCATTATAATCTCTCCTCGTTATACTGATTTGCTTTCGAGTACTAGTGTTTTTTGCCGCAAGGATTTTTCACTTAAAATTTATATCTTTTATCTCTATTTCGAGTCCAGCGAGTTGCAATCCATGGAGTCAGCGTTTATTTCGTCGAATCCGCAATGGGATCCATACAGAATCGTCGTCGAGCCGTCCTCGGGTGCTCGTCTCCGAGTCGGATTTGAATACCACAGACAAAAGAGGAGCAGCGTGTCACGCCCGCGCCTCGGTCCTCGTCTTCGACGGTTTCCCTCGGTCCGCACAGCATCGCACGTCCTGGTGGTCTCCTCGTCTCAGTCCGAGAGCAGCGCCAGTCCAAGATGCAACAGCGCAGTCTCCCGGCGTTTGCCTCGATCCGCGCGTGGTTGGAGCAATCACAGCAGGCATTGTTTTTCCCGCGCAGCACGCAAACACTGCTTCACATACTTGTCAATACTGTCCTAACGACCATACCGATTTAGTTCTTAAAATAATACATTTCGGTACCGGTCTATACTGACGTACCATTTTAGATTTAATATAATAATATGAGTATATATATATTTATAAGTATATATTTGTTTAATTATATACACACTAAATATTATTTGTAATATTATTTTAAATACATTGTAGCCCCCAGTTTTTGGAGAAAACAAAAAGAAGGAAAAGAAAATAAATAAATAAAAAGGGGACCATCTAAACCCTAATCTACTTAATATAAAGGGTAAACTTTTACCCTCTCCCCAAGCCAGCCGCCACCTAATCTTTCCACATGTTTTTGTCTCTCTTTCTCTCCATCTCTCTCTCTCTCACCGTGAAGCTAGCACTGCCATGGCAGGCGGCGGAGGCGCCCACGCTGCCATGGCAGGAGGCCGCACTGCCACGGCAGATGGCCAGGCTGCCACGGCAGGCGGTGGTAGCGCCACGCTGCCACAGCAGGCGACGGTAGGCAGATGGGTTGCCGTGGTAGGCGGCGGCAAGAAGGGCTGCCGTGGCAGGCGGCGGTAGCGCCCACGCTGCCACGGCAGGCGGCGACCTGGCGGCATAGTGGCTGCTCGGCGGCGATGTTCGGTGGCAGCACACGGTGGCGGCTCAGCAGCGGTGACCGGCGGCGACGAGCGTGCGTGGCGGCGCTTGGCGTGGCGCGAGGCGACGACGCCGTGGCAGCCGGCCATGCTGCCACGGCAGGCGATGGCGGCACCCGTGCTGCCATGGCTGCAGCGGAAAGCAGATGCGCTGCCATGGCAGGCATCGGCATGAAGTAGGGCTGCCGTGGCAGGTGGCGGTAGCGCCCGCGCTGCCATGGTAGGCAGTAACCTGGCGACGTGGTGGCGGCTCGCCGACGGCGCGACGATGGCCAGCCGACGACGGCTCGGCCGAACGGCTATTTGCTCGGGCGAACGCTGTTCCGCATGGCCGAACGACATTTTGCTTGGTCGAAGGGCCGTTCGCGTGACCAAACGTTGTTCGCTTGGCCGAACGGCGTTTCCCATGGGCGTGGAGATTAGGGAGCTCGTTTTTCTCTTCAGTCAAGTTACCTCTTGTCGTTCCTATATCGACTTGCGATGTACCTGATCGGTTGCATATCATTCTATCCTGTAGGTTCGCACGCAGCTGTTGAGGGAGCAGCTGGGCAGTTGTGTTTTCTGGATCCATCATGCAGCGTGTCCGTTGAGCGTGCTCAAGGCAAGTACCTCACGGCTGTAACCTTTACGTTTCGCATATCACGTGTTTCCAGAATACCTGTCAACTTGCCATTGATTACCATTATCATATCACTAAAGTTACCTAATAATTGCCATATCGCTAAGTCACCTGGTTAATTGCTAAAGTTACCTGCCCATTATCATATCACCAAAGTATCTGGCTAGCATCATATCACTAAAGTTACCTGATCATTAACATATCACTAATGCTTGTCCGGTTATTATCATAGCGTTCATACTTGCCTAGTTTTAGACTCTTAATATTGTATTCTTGCAACGATGTTATAGGCTAACTTGTTCACATGCTTTTAGGTTTTTTTAGAATGCTCAGTTAAGATGTCCTAGAATTCATGCTTTTAATTGGTGTTTTAGATCTTGCTTAAATCGTTAATGGGGGGGGGGGGTAGCATATCAATATGTTTAACTTAGGTTTAATTATTGATACTCTTTCGATGTTAGGGCTGCTGTGTTTTAGTTTCTAATATTATGTTCCAATAATCGTATGATATTGTATTTGAACCATGAAGGATGTATGTATTAAACATGTTAATCTGACTAATAATCACTTATCATATAATAAAACTTGATTGGTTGATAACCTTGTGTGAGCTACATTATAATACCTCTTTAAGTTTATTACTATATACTATCATCTTATCATTATTCCACATCGCAATCATATCAGAAACCATGTCTTTCCATTTTCAACCCTAGCATATCTTTTCACTTCTCATAACTTTATTATAGCCTTATCGTCACCATCTCTTAGTTTCCTCAAATTCATGCTTTATGATCTGTCCATGGTTATCAGTTACCTTATCACCAATCCCATCTCTCTGATCTCATTGTATTAAATCGTTACCCTCATAACTTTACCTTAATTTAATCACAACTCTATAATTATATCGTGGATAATTCGCTAAATAACAAACTAAGGGTTATCACGTCGGGACTACCCACATATATGGGTCATTTCCACCCAACCTAGTAACGTACGAGAGGTCGTACATTCTCGTTACAAAGGATATTACACCTCGTCTGCGGTTATAAAGTCGAGGATAAGGTTGTGCCTGGCTATTCTCGTATAACCGGGTATGTGGGATAAGGTGCTTTAACTTGTCAACTAAGAACTATCTTTAATACTCAGTCTCCATGATATCCATCTCCTATTTATGACAGTATCTTCAATATCAGTTGTTCGTTGCTTTCATCTTGTACCCGTTGTTACTTGTAATGCGTGTCCTTTATTTCACGTGGTTGCATTACTATCTTTACTCTTGTGTTGCGACCGTTGTTGGGTACTTGCTGAGATTTCCAAATCTCACGCTTGCTCTTCTCAGTCTCAGGTAAAAGGCTAGTGGAGTGATAGCATCATCCATGGGTGGGAGCACTCGAGTTTTCAGCACTGTGGTTTGCCACTGTTTTGTTGTTTCATTCGTTCTTTATTTGGTTAGAAGTGGATCGGTCCCATGTTTTAAATATTTATTCCAGCTTCCGTTGGTTCTCTATTAAAGTGTTAATAAAGTTTTAAACTCTTTGTGATTTCTTTTGTTGTACTTATTTATTCTTCAGTTTGGCGATGACGTTCCATAGTAATATCCCATATGGTTACGTGAGGGTGTTACATACATAGTAGTACTATCAGATATAACATATAATTTAATGGATGGTATTATCAATTCCACCGGTACCGGCCGGTATTGACTGGTATTAAAGCCAGTATGACCGGTATTAACCTGTATGGAGCTAATATTGACTGAAATTGATCGATATTTGAACCGGTCCGGGAAGTTCAAGTATTTTGTGCCGGTTTACTGGCCGGTATAATATATACCGGTCCGTACTGACCAGAACGGTATTGATAGCCTTGCTAATTCAACCCAGCGTCAACGCCAAGGATAGAGAAATCAGCAAGTCTCAAACCCAGCAGAGAGCAGCCGATCAGAAAAAAAGAGAACGGGAGCAGAGAAGCGTCGCGTCAGGAAAACCAAAAGCAAAATTTTGCCCGAGAGTGCTACACGCTGTGTACGGTGTACCAGTGCCTTCAACGAAGTTTGCTACGTGAACTCGAAGAATACCAGGAAGCAAACGCAATCTTTAAGCCCACGCACAGAACATCTACCAAAGGAGTTTCTCAAGATTTTGCTACGTGCGCAACACTGTACAGGAGATTTCAGCGCCTCAATTCAGCCATTCAGGTTAGCTTGCTTCAATTCAACGATTTGACTCTATTCTGAACTTCGACTCGTTCTCTCAATTTGACTCTGTTCTGAGCATCGACTCATGCTCTACCTTGACGGCTGTTTCAACGCTTGGTTTTGCCAACATCCTCGCATATGCTGCCAACGCTATGCTATAGCATCACACTACACCATCTCCATCAAAACTATATCGTCAGCTCTATATGTTTTTATTGGAGATGGAGTTCATTGCAATTCAAGCATATATCTATTATTGGTGGCATCCATATGGTATTAATCATTGGCGATTTCATCGATGATCTATCATCATCTACGGGTTATTGCGCCAAGATCCGCAGATGAGAAGACTAAGGTGGAGTTGCAGGCTTTCAACATATTGAGTTAATTTGGGCTACGCTTGATCGAGAAGACTTAAAAAATCAATGTCAGTTATGAGGACAACTAAATTTGATGTTTTATTCACCGTTTGATAACACCCTGATGGCAGCCAGTATAATACTCTCTACAATTTTGTTGTTTGAAAGTGAATGTTTTGCTCCAATTTCAATTTAAGATGAATGATTTAAGTGCAAGAAGGGTTTTTATTTTTTTGCATGAATACTACAACGTTTTCCAGTTATCGCAACTCGATATGAGGGATCTACTGCAGTTTATACTCTATTGACTATACAAGAGTTTCTTTCATCGAATAGTTTTACAAGAGCAATTTCAACCATGTTATGGAATTCAATTACTTTTGAAGTCGGCAGTTTGGCGTACGTGATGGTTACACATGCAATAAGACTGTTCCAGTTTTTCTTGTTGAAGAGTTGCTTTTTCAATGTGTGTTGCTTGCCGAGTTTGGTGTTCCAGGTGAAGCATATCAGATTTCATCATGAGTTCTTTGCTATCTATTCAGTGTCACAGGTGATATTTTAGCTTATGCTATTCGATGACTGAGCATTTGTTTCAGGAGGTCAGTTGTATAGACTTAGACTTTGCTGGGGTTATGAATTGTTAAAGACTTAGATTTATTTGTCTGCTTTGTTGATAGCTGTGTGTCCAGACCTACTGGTGCTTTGCTCAATATTGCTTCACAAGAAATGTTTAGACAAGACTGTTCCAATCTTTCTGCTTGAAGATTAGTCCTTTGGATTTTCGGTGCTTAAGATGTACTTGCTGATTTTATTGGAAGAGTTTATCACATACTTCGACCATTGAAGGGAATTCGGTTCAAGGTAAGGATTGTTGAGGTTTGATCTGAATTCGTACCATGTAGGACACTTCATCGCCTCATGCCAGACATGGCATGATAGGTGTCTGAGCCATACGCAGGTTATATCAGACGTAGTGTCAATTTGTAATAACCGATTCTGATTTGATTTTCTTTTCGTGTGGGAGTCGTTTCCCTCGCCCAATATATATGTAGCTCAGTAGTTCATAGGAAAGAAGAAGCACTCTATTGTAATCGCTTCTCATTATAGTGATTTGTCTTCGAGCACCCGTGATTTTTTTCCCGCAAGGGCTTTTCATGTAAAAGTCATGTCTTTTGTCTCATTTTTTTGTGCATTATTTGTAACAATATGGATCATATGGATAGTCATTGCTTGGAGAGCTTGGAATCTTTCAATCTCGGTCTCCATTGCTTTGATGTGATAATATTGGTGCTACGTATCTCTCGGCTAATCTAGCTTTTCATGCTCGAACGAAACATATTGAAATTGATTTTCATTTCGTTCGTGAATGAGTGGCTTGCAAGGCACTGGATCTTCATTTCATTGCGTCGAAGGACCAACTAGCTGATATATTCACCAAAGCTCTCACAAGACAGCCATTTGAGCATCTTCGGTCTAATCTCAATTTGGGTATCAATTTGTGATTGAGGGGGCTGTTAAAATAACATATCTATTGTAGTTATCCTTGGCCTAATCTCTGTTTGATTCGGCATCTCTAGAGATAAGGTCTAGCTGTTTGTAACTAACTCTAGTCCGTCTGGCACGGCAATATAAAGCTTGCGCTGCTCCTTCGGTTCGGCAGGAAGCGCTCATCATCCTTTTGTCTTTCTTCTCTGATTTCACAAACACAAGATAAATTTGTAGAATCTTAAAGCTAAGCATTGGTACGATAAACGGTGTTAATTGCAAGGTTGTCCTAGGCAGCATCGTTTTCGTGTTGAGAGGATTGTGATTGTGGTAGGGTCATAGCTAAAAGGTCGTGATTCCGAGGATTAGGAAGTACTATTTTACTTAGTTTTACAGAATTTAGATCCTACTTAGGGTTGGGATCGGAATAGTTCCTCAAACATTGAGATCCTGACAACCTTAGAATTGCGGCTCAGCTACCTTGTTCGCATCTCAAAGCTACATGTATTATGATTTCCTATGACAACCTTAGAATACCTTAGAGCCAAGTAGTCTGGCATCCCTATGCATATGCTGTGGTAATTGCCAAATCATAATTAAGATTTCTTATGACTCAAATCACCAGTTAGCTAGCCTCATATTGCAAGATTTCTCATCATTTGGTAGCTGTCGGTACGCAGCAGAACTGGCACTTGTTGTAAATAATCTTGTTTTAGAGTCATGTGCAAAATTTGGGTGTAATCGAAGTCGAGTTGCAACCGCAATTCAGAGTCGTAGGTGGAAACCTAGTCGAAGTCATATTAGAATCAGAGTCGGAGTAGGTGTTGAGAACCCGTGTTGAAGTAGGACAGCCGGGTATAAAAAGAGGCTTAGAGCCATGTATTCGATGTACCAAGCAATTGAGAAAATACCAAAAAGAGGGAAACACACAAAGCATTGTTTTGTCGTGTGATTGTGCAAGGAGTGGTCGGAAGGACTCACGATCACCGCAAGCGTGATCGGGAGGAGTTACGACCACGGCAAAAGTTCCAGCAGGGAAGGCTACGACCACGGTGAAGGTGGTCGTAAGGAGTCAAAGGTGGTCGTAACGAGCTACGACTACACCGGGAAGGCCAGAACGTGGTCGGAAGCGACTCCGACCACGTTGAAGGAAGTGAACGTGGTCGTACGGGTGTTCGACCACGGTGAACAGTGATCGCCAGCATCACTGCGTGATCGTAGAAGGTTTCGATCACGGTATCTCGAGCGGCTGAAGGAAGGCAGCGGCAGCGATATCGCAGAGCGGTCGTAAATTGCTACAGTAAATTTACGACCACGTTGAAAAAGCGATCGGAGGAGATTGAGGCGTTCGGAATTGGTCGTAAGTACTCTGAACCGATCGTATTTGATTCTCACCGGTCGTAAACGACTCTAACCGGTCGTAAAAGGTCCTGGGAGGTCGTAAGACTTTACAACAGTTGGTATCAGAGCCGTGGTTAAACATGGCTGACACGGCGAAGCAGAGCGTGTCGCTGCAGTACCCGATCCTCAGTTCGGACAACTATCCGGTCTGGGCGATGAAGATGAAGGTCAACATGATCGCACAGGGCGTCTAGGGCCCGGTTGAACCGAAGGAGAAGGACAAGGTCCTCGATGATCGTCTCAACAAGATGGCGATGGCAGCGATCTATCAAGCTGTGCCCGACTTGATGATGCGGCAGCTAGTCGGCAAGGAGACGGCGAAAGACGTCTGGACTACTCTGCAGATAATGCACCAAGGAGTAGATCGAGTGAAGGAAGTTCGACTTCAAACATTGAGGAGTGAGTTTGAATCATTGAAGATGGGAAAGAACCAGACTGTGGAGAAGTTCTCTGGGAAGTTTAACGAAGTCGTAAACGAGATCAAATCTCTCGGCGACGACTTGAAAGACGAGGTGGCGGTGAAGAAGTATCTACGAGTACTACCAGAGAAGTTTCTCTCGGTCGTAACTACACTCACGTACTCGCAAGACCTCTCGAAGATGAAGGTTGAGGAGGTGACTGGAGCGCTCAAAGCACACGAGCAGCTTCTGAAGAGTTATCAAGCCGACAATGAAGGACAAGGGCCTTACAACCAACAAGCATTGTTTGTAAAGGAAGACACGAAGAACCGAGGAGAATCGACATCAAGGGGCGGTCGTGGTCGTGGTCATGGCACATCGACCGGCCGCGGTGCATCTCATGGACGAGGTCGAGGCTTCGATCACAGAGGTCGTGGACGAAGTGGTCGAGGAGGTGGTCGTGGAGGCGGCGACCGTCAGACCGACAAGTCTGATGTCCAGTGCTACATGTGCGAGAAGTTTGGGCACTACGCAGCCGAATGTCGGAGCCACATCCAGTGCCATAACTGCAAGAAGTATGGTCACTATGCTGCGAATTGCCGGAGTAAGAAGAAAGTAGAGGAAGCAAACCTGGCTCAAACGGATGAGCACAAAGAGCCGACATTGCTGTTGTCGCTCTGCACTGCAGACGAACCGACAATGGTTCTATTAAACGAGGAGAAAGTGTTTCCGAGTCTGTTGGAGAAAGGAGAGCAGACTCAAGAGCGGACGGCAGACTGGTATCTCGACAACGGAGCCAGCAACCACATGACGGGTACGTACTCGATGTTTTACGAATTAAATAAGAATGTGCTTGGAAGAGTACAGTTCGGAGACGGCTCGACCATTCAGATAAAAGGGAGAGGCACGATGCTGATGCAGTGCAAGGATGGAAGCCAGAGGAGATTGTCGAATGTATACTACATTCCAAGTCTACGAAGCAACATTATAAGCCTTGGACAATTGACTGAAGAAGGTTGTCAGATTGAACTCAAAGACACCTATCTGAAGATGTACGACCACACTGAGCGACTGCTGATGAAAGTACAGAGAACGGTAAACCGTCTGTACAAAATTCACATTGAAGCATGCAAGCCGAAGTGTATGAAGACTACAATCGATAATGCGGCCTGGCTATGGCACGCAAGATTCGGACATCTGAATTTCCAGAGTCTCAACACGATGGCGGGAAAAGAGATGGTGGTCGGATTACCGACAATCGACCACCCGGAGCAAGTCTGCGAAGGCTGTCTGGTGGCGAAACAAACTCGTAGCGTTTTTCCACAGCAGACGAGTTTTAGAGCTTCGCAACCACTCGAATTGGTTCACGTAGATCTGTGCGGACCAATCACACCTCGTACAGATGCTGGGAATCAATACTTCATGTTGATTGTGGATGACTATTCAAGAGCCATGTGGGTGTACATGCAGAAAAGCAAAGATGAGGCAAAGACGAACTTTCAGAAGTTCATAACTCTTGTCGAAAACGAAGTCGACAAAAAGGTGAAGTCGGTCAGGTCAGATCGAGGAGGAGAATTCCTCGCGAAAGAGTTCGACTCGATTTGTGAAGAGAAGGGTATTGCAAGACTCTTCACGGCTCCGTATTCACCTCAACAAAACGGAGTCGTAGAAAGAAGAAACCGGACCGTGGTCGAAACGGCACGAAGTCTGTTGAAGAGCCGATTCCTGCCCGGGAGATTTTGGGCAGAAGCAGTACGACATGCTGTCTATCTGCTAAATCGTGCGACCACGCGATCACTGGATGGAGTCACTCCATATGAACAGTGGTCGGGAAGAAAACCCAATGTCGAGCACCTAAGGGTCTTCGGATGCTTAGCCCATGTGAAGCCATCGTAAGCACCGTCGAGGTCGCAGGATAGGAGGGCAATGATTACTTTGGTTGGGACGAGTAGACGTCCCGCTGAGCCAAGCAAGCGAGCCTTAGGGTATATGCTCTGTATCTTTTCTGCTTATGTATTTGTATTAAAGACCATTGTCTCCGTTGCAAATGATGTAATAAAGAGATAGTTTCTACATTATTATTTTATTGCGCGATTTTGGTAAAGGCTAATTATTCGTTTGAACAGTGTTCTACTGATCAGACAAATAATAATTCATTACTTAAGTGTGATTACCCTTAAGGTAATGATACGGGGCGTCGCAAGCATGTTGCAACTTCTTGTATCATATTGATGCAAATGCTGTGCCAGGCCAAAGTAAAATGTTAGCATTCCAATTTCATGATGAGTGCTTTAACTTTTAAAGGATTCTGATTCCTGCACTGTTGAAAGGCTAGTCTGTTCCCCCAACAACTGATGGTCGAAATATACTGTAAGAAGATACCATCTGAAACTGAAACCCCAAGAGACAGAGCCGCAACGCAAGCACCTGTCATGTTTTGGACTGCCATCGCCGAATCATTTGCAGAAATGTCAAAGATCTAACGTCACAATTACAAAATTGGCAACCACATCAGGCTCTTGTCAGTTGGGAGGCAGAGATTGTCATGCAAATTAACCATTGCCGATCTCATTCGTTCGCTGATTAGTCCCTATTCATAGTACCCAACAGGTGGTATCAACACATCGTTTTTTAGCACACAGTACAAAGTGATGATCAGCAGCAAGTTGCATCCATCAGCCTGTGACCTGCAACCATATCCATCGAGGCAGCGCTGCACAAAACCGGAGCAAGAGTTAGACGGTCCGTCGCGTCAGAGCACCACAAATATATTTGTTTGCGCAATCAAGAGTGAAACTTTTAACTGCCGTCAGTTTCGGCTACAGAGGAGTTACGGCAACGCTGACTTAACTTGTAGGGGATTAGGTATCATTATATTATGTCATCTCAGCACAAGTTGGCATAGTGCATGATTTGAACTATCACTGCTTATGAGCAGTGTCAACAATGACATGGCAACAGATCATGCAATTACATCTCGAGATCTCATTGCAAATTATCCAGAGCTAGGCAGATTCAATGGATCTCCGAGCACACCACCGCACTCTAATGCAGGAGTTTGGAAGCCAAGATAATAATCTCATTCCAAACTATATATGGTAGCAGCACGAGGGAGTTGAAAATATGATTACATACTTATTATAGGCCTGAATGTCGTTCTGGAACAAGTGAGCAGCCTCTGGGTTTGCTGGACTTGAGGGGTTTGGATCAGTCAAAAGTGACTGTAGAAGAACAAAACGTAATTGATCAATGGTACATTTGAACAGCACAATACAGAGAAGCTCATGAATTTCAGAAATACAAAGTGAAATCAGTAAGCTTACATGCTACATAGCATATTAGCATGTCCCTACGCAAGCAAGCAAGAATTGTATCGTTATTGTACGCGTGAATGTGCCGAGAGATATATACTGAACATTGTCATTCACCTTCTTTTACCAAATCAATTTAGGCAATGACATTCTTGTATAAAAAATTCAGAACACAGGCTTTCCCTTTCCAGATCATCATGAAAGAATCGTCAGTTTGTTAGAAATTGGCCCATTTAATTACGACCCATTTCCTTAATTCCAAAGAATTGAAAAACCGATTTATAAGGTGGAGTCCTCACCACTCCTTGAATATGGATAGAGATGGTATGAAGAGAGTTCTGTCTAGTCACACACGCGCACACGCACATGCGCGCGCGTATTCGCGTATTTTCGCGTGAAAATCGCGTGACTTGTGACCGTGCCGTGATGTGGCGCGCCACTTGGCAGACCAAGTCCATCTTTACTTTTTGCTAAACTCTGCACCACTCTCTCTCTCTGTGTTTGAATGAGATTCAAACGTTTGAATTTGAGGCTTTATTGGGGTTTTGATGATAGACAGTTACTAATGGATAAATGGCTGGTTGAATGTGTTAGTTACCAGTGGGTAATTGGTTGTTTTAATCATGTCAGTTATCAGTCTGTCTATATATACCTGGAGACGTCCAGAGTGTAAAGAAGAATCCTACTGCCTCCATTTTTTTCTTCTCTGCGATTTTGTGCTCGAGTACTGTGCTGTCTGAACCTCGTCGACCTTTCTTCCCGGTGTGCACCTGGAAGGAGGGAGAGCGGCTATCTCTGAACCGTTGCCGCAGAGAGTACCTGCACGGGGGCGGCAATAAGGTTTCTGGGCAGCGCATCTGCGCGACCGCTCACTGCACTGCGTCATCTACGTTCTGCACTGCGTCAAGCCTGCGCGGCTTCCTGTTCTTCATCAGGCTAACAAGTAAGTCGTTCGCGCGCATGTTCGACGTCTTGGTTACTATATTCTTTCTTGAGTATATTCTGAAGTATGATGAGTAGCCTGCTGTTAGTTGTGAGTTTTGCATCATTAGTTTATTGTTTTTGTCTCCTAATAAAACTTGGAATTAAAATATTGCCTTACTTTACAACACAGTTAACCCCAATCATTAATGGATACACATTACAACAGAGAGATATCGAGAACTTGGAGGGAAATTCTGAAAGCATGTTTAGACAATCTAGACATAGAAACTGTGGGAAAACTCTATTAAATAAAGCATGTCTGTAACACCCCATTTTTGGGGCTAATAAAAATTTTGTGGCTAAATTCAAAATTTAGAGTTTGAGTTCAAATTTGTTTTCAAATTAGTTTGAAATTCAAAACTTCTAAAAAATTTCAAACTCTTTCGGCCTCTTGGCCCATTTTTCCTCGGCCTTCTCCTCCCGCGCCCAGCGGCCTGCTCCAGCCCAGCCTAGCTTCTCCTTCCCCATCCTCTTTCCCCTACTCCTGCCGCACTCCCTCTGTGATGCCCATACCTGGTTCCGCCCTCGGTCCGTCCGTCCTCCCCAGCCTAGCTCCGCCCTACCCCGCCTAGGTTTCCCCCTCCTCTGCTTCTCCCTCCGCCGCGCGTCACCCACCCTCAGCGCGCCCGTGGCTGACCTGGCCCCGTCGTTCCCGGCCAGCTGTTGCCTCACCTCCTCTCCCGCTCGTGCTGTCTGTGCGCTTAGCTCCGCCCCTCCCCTAGCCCTGCCACCTTCGGCCTCCGCGCCCGCCCCTGTGCTTCCACAATGGCTGCCGTGCAGCCATTAAGGGAGTGTTTGGTTTCTTGCTTTAGGATGGATGGAATGGGGCGGCCCCGTTAGAATCACTGTTTGGATGGGAGTCACAGAGAGGCAGGGGCAGCCACCACCGAATATTCGCTCAGATTCGGGGGCGCCCCCGTCCCCCGAAATCCAGCGGATGGCGCTGCCCCAGCGCTCGCCCGCAGCAGCGCGCTGCTTTTCCCGCGCGAGCGCTCCCGCCTCGCGCCGCTTTTCCCGCGCGCGCTCCCGCCTGCGCCTGGCTTTCTCCACGCGCCGCTCCCGCCTCGCCTCCTTCTCCACGCGCCGCTCCCGCCTGCGCCTGGCTTTCTCCACGCGCCGCTCCCGCCTCGCCTCCTTCTCCACGCGCCGCTCCCGCCTGCGCCTGGCTTTCTCCACGCGCCGCTCCCGCCTCGCCCGCCGAACTCACGCGCGCGCTCCCGCCGAACTCCCGTACGCGCGCGCTTCCTGCTCGGCGTCTCGGCGACCGGTGGCGACCAGCTCCCCCACGCGCGCTCCCGCCGAGCTCCCCCACGCTCAATGTGTCCATATTCATCCATCCAAATAAAAACTGGGGCGGCCTCGTCCTTCACTCATCCTTTGCACCAAACAAAAAAAGGGGCTCGCCCCATCCATTCAATCAAACAGCGACAGGGGCCACCTCGTCCCAGAAAACAGGGATGACCCCATCCCATCCCACTTTGCCTCAAAACCAAACGCATCCTAAGGCATCAACAGCTCCCTCTTCCCTCCCCTGGCTATTTAAAGCCCGGGCCGTGCTTCCCCGATCCCCACCTCGCTCCCCATCACCTCCCCTCTGTCCAGGGGCGGAGATGGGCCTCGGGCCGGTTGGGCAACGGCCCGAGGCCCAGAAAAAATTGCAGTGCAAAATTTTAGTAATTATACCCCAAAAAAATTGTATAGCAGTTGGACCCGAGGCTTATTGGGTGGCCTGACACTATTTTCTGCCGGCCCGAGCAGTTCCATTCGTCGTGACTCGCGAGAACGCCCCCGCGGCCCACACGTCCCCGCGGCCCATCACACGCGGCCTACCCTAACCGGCTGCGCGGAGGCGCCCCTCGGCCTCATGAGCCGCCTCCAGCCACCAGCCGCATCTGCATCTCTGCGACTCCGCCCGCGACGAGCCGCCCCTAGCCCCCCACCGCCGCCCGTGAGCCCGTGACGCCACCCCCGCCTCGGCGGCGTCGGTGCCTCCTCTCCGCCTCGGCCCGCGGCGGCGCGGCACCGCCCCCCGCCTCGGCACCTCCTCTCCACTTCGACGCCGCGGCACCGCCCCCCTCGCCTCCTCTCCGCCGAGCCTGCCGGCCGCCTCGGTGCCTCCTATCCGCGACTCCGCCGTCGCCTCCTCAACGGATCTCCGCCTCAGCTGGCACCTCCTTGTCTTTGATTCGTCTGGTACTCTGGTGTGATCTCCACCGGCCGCCGCGGCACCGCCCTCGGCCCCCCCCGCCTACTCTCCGCCGAGCCCGCTGACCGCCTCGGTGCCTCTCTCCGCGACTCCACCGTCGCCTCCTCTTCGTCTGGTGTGATCTCCGCCAGCGCCACTGCTCACCGCCGTCCGCCGGTGCTGGCTCTCCCGGTGAGCTTCTGTGACTGTGAATTGTGATTGACTGTTCATTGTTCATACAGATTGTTCATTGTTCCCGGTGAGATTCATGCAGATTGTTCATTGTTCAATGTTCATTGTTGATTTGTTGTCACTTGTGAGTAATTCAATAATCAGTATGATTGTCAATTGTCACTGTATCTGTAATCTGTATGAATGGCTGATTGTTCATCAGTTCATTGTTGATTTGTTGTCTGTTCAGTTCAGTGATATGATTTGAAGTCTGTGATAAATGATAGTGTTTTAGTGTAGTATGTTTATCAGACTAGCAATCTATTAACTTGCTATTTAAAATTTTGAAATACTAGAATTAAAAATACATGATGAAGAGGACCAAGACATTGGCATCTTATTTTCCATCGCAATCCAATTCCAATCAAACTCCAGAAGCAATAGGAACTGGAGGTAGTAACACCCCACAAAACAATCGCAATCGGTAGTCGTAGACTTGCGGTTGATAGTTGTAGGTTTCACGATCGGTAGTCGAAGACTTTGCGTTTGGTAGTTGTAGACTTCGTGATCGGTAGTCGTAGGCTTTGCGATCGATAGTCGTAGACTTTGCAATCGGTTATCGTAAGCTTCACGGTCAGTACTCGTAGACTTCGAGTGCTTCAATTCTTGTATTCTTCGAGTACCTCGTACATTGGTGTCTGATGGACTGGCGGTCTGATCGATCTGTGCATGACAGTTAGACTGGTCTTACTGGGTGGTCTGAGGTTGAGTTTTGGAGAACGTAGAAATTAAGGTCATGGATGATCTAGTTCGTGTTTATTGATGGTTAAAGGTATGGTTTGCGTGTGTGGAGTAATGTCAGTCAAGTTGGAAAGAACTTGTGCTGGAGAGAAAGTTCTTTCGTCGTTGCATGTGTAGGTTGGGCGTGGAGACGATCATGGTTGGTGGGGAGAAGGACTGGGACTAGGAGGGGGAAATCTGAGGTCCAGACGGTCAAAGATGTCACGAGGTGGTTAGGCGTATGCTAGAGCACATGGAGTTCAAAGGTGAATGATGTGTAGAGAAGCTACGGGAGGTGCGGTCCTAGAGGCTTCGATACGTGATGAGCTAGAAGACGTTATGGAAGGTATCTATAACTTGGAAGGTTTAGATATTTTAGAAAACCCATGTTTGAAAGGGTTTTGGGTCCCTTGATTTTCGAAATCGGTTAAGATTTCATGTCCGAGTTGACAAGGACGCGGTTTGGGCGCTAGCACATAAAAGCAAGGAGAGGTTAGCAGTTAACCAAGGATTTGAGGTGGCTTTTGAGGAGAAAGCTTTGAGAGTTTTTGTGCTAGGATTTTAGGGGTGCCGTGAGGGCACTTTGTAGCCACAGAACATGATTCAGAAATAAAAGATTAGATCTATTCTAAAACAATTAGTCTACATCGGCGGCGTGTTTTCTAGGCGTCATTTTCAACTCGTTCTCGTTACGAGCAGAGTAGTTCATGGTGCTTGATCGCTCGTCGAGTCGCCCACTCGATCATTGCCAACAACATCGGTGTTGAAGCGTTCAAGCAGAGAAAGATTATGACTACGTGCAAAGGGGTCGAGCAAGCAGTCAAGTAAGCTGTCGAACACCGAGCGGTCGAAACTTTCATCAAGCATTAAGAGATTTGAAAAAGTGGGTACAATCATTTACCTCTTCTGATTGCCCAACCGGTGTGTGACTTTTTGACTTGTCGCTCTACCGTTGAGCGACTATAACTAGTTGCTCAATAGTTGGGTGACTAAGACTAGTCGTTCAACCGGTGGAGGGCTTAGACACTTGGTGCACAATTGTTGGGCGACTAACCCAACAGTAGAGCGACAGAGGGTTGTTAGTGTAAAATAAAAAAACAACAGATATATTACATCAATTCAGAATAAAAATAGATTATTTAAAAAATTCCAACTTCTAGTTACTTACGCATCACTTGCTTGTCCAAGTATTCTGCATACTTTTCCTAATTCCATTCCAGCTTGTTACCTAGTCTGGAAGTATGCAGCAAGTAATATGGAAAATGAGTTTTTTTTATATAGAAAGAATACTGAAAATGAGATTTGTTTGTCCAGGTCACCAAGAAACTAACTAAGGCCACAAAGGTCAGTGCATGTGTGTGAGTATGAATGATCACAGGATTAGTGCTAGCTTGGTACATAAATTTGGGTTTCATTTACGTGTGACAGTAAATTTGAGGCTGACTAAACCGAAGTTTGCAGAGAATTCTAGCACATGTCACATTAGTTTTTAAATACTCCTTTCAATCAAGCAATTCTTTTGTAGGTTTCAGATTCAGTTCAGCAGAAGCTGGTATTAGGTTTTCTTTCACAACACAAGTAGCAGGCAGTTCTGGTTTTCACTTTTCAGGGGTTATTCTGGATCATATTTTGTTCAGTTGTTCTTATCTCCCCTTTTGGTTATTAGGGAGTCCTATATTGTCTTGAACCTGTGGAAGATTATGTTGGGCTTTTAACAAGAAATAAAAAAATGGCCTGAAGTGGACCGGAACCCCTGACGTAAAAACAGCTGGGCCCAAAATGAGCGAATGGAGTGGACAGTGTGGGCTGAGCTGGGCTAGGCCTGCGTGATGTAGTTGGCTAAAGTAGGATGGGATAGCTGGGCTTTAATTGGGCTTCTAGTTTCAGATAGCAAATAGCAACTCATGTGAATGTCTCAGGATTTACAAGTAACCTCCATAGGATTCACACAACACAGAGACTAGTGATTTAAAACATCATCACAAGTTCACAACAAAGAAATAACACAATCTTGCATTGATAATTCAATCAGGGATATATTCGCCTGAGGATTCAATCTATCCGAGTAGACCGTACGTGCCATCTAGCAAGCCCTTCTAATAACTTACACGGATTTACAAATTGATCAAATACACCACGCATGTGCAAGTGAATCTTGTGATGCCAAGAAAGCAAGCACTTCTAATAAAGGCAGGACAGAATCTGCGTACGTCATCTTCCAACTGAGATGTCGGGTGTCCTCGAGCCCAAGCTGGTCGACGACGATGGATGCTGCGTGCCGTACGGGTCGAACCCTTCTTCTCGCATCAGCGTCAGCAAGCTGAAATTCAAGCTCTCCAGCTCCAACTCCGGCAGCGGCATGTCGCCATCGAGGTACTGCATGACCTGCCGCATGACAGGCCTCGCGTTGGGGAACGGGTGCGAGCATATCAGCCCGAGCCTAAGCACCAGGCATGCCTCGTCGACATTGTAGCCATCTTGCAGCCTTGGATCCACCGTCTCGGTGAGCGATCCTCTCTGCCAATGCTGCAGGACCCAATCGACCAACAATTTCCGGCCACTCTGCACGCTGTTGCTGATCGGCCTTCGCCCGCAGGTGACCTCGAGAAGGAAGGTGCCGAAGGCGAACACATCCGTGAGAGGGGACGCCTTCCCTGTGCGGGCTAGCTCGGGGGCTAGGTACCCCATGGTGCCAACCAGACGCGTGGTCTGTGGGTCGGCACCATGATCGTATAGCCTTGCAAGACCAAAGTCACCTAAGCGCCCGTTCATTTCGCTGTCGAGGAGCACGTTGCTTGCTTTGATGTCTCGATGGATGACAACTTGCTCCCACTTCTCATGGAGGTAGAACAGGCCAGAAGCCACATCTTTGATAATTTGGAACCTCCGAGCCCAATCTAAAATGGGTTTGCCCTCTTCGCCGTATAGGTACTTATCAAGGCTACCACTTGACATGTAGTCGTAGACCAGCAGTAGTTCACCCTTTCGTCGGCAATAACCCAGCAATTGCACGAGGTTGCGGTGCCGAAGGTGACCGATGCTAACAACCTCAGAGATGAACTCCTTCATCCCCTGGCTCGAATCGTGGGACACCCTCTTCACGGCGACCTCCAGCTTAGACGTCGGAAGCACTCCTTTGTACACCTTCCCAAACCCTCCCATGCCGAGTACGTGCTTATTCTTGAATCCTTCCGTCGCATTGAATAGATCCTTGTACGAGAACCGGTGCGGCCCGAACTCGGCCTCCCAATCTTCTCTTAACTCAGCATATGCCAGCTGCCTCCGCACAAGAAGAATGACTGTAATGCATGTAGCCAAGATCACTGCGGCAGTGGCTATTGGCAGAACAATTTCCAAGACCTTTGCTGAAGTCTTACGTCCAGAACAAGGCAGCTTGGGCAACTTGGCGATGTTGATGACCGGAGCAGGAGCGTTCATGCGGAAGCTCCAGCCGAGCACACAGTGCCTTGAACCGAATGGCCCGGTGGCTGCTGAGAAGCCGATATATGCTTGGTCAGTGAGCACAGACGAGAGATCGGTGGTATTTGAGAGCAGTGGCTTTGCAGGTTTGGCCACGTTGACGGGAGCCAAAGTAACGTTGATTTGCTTGGCATCTCCATCGTAGTCCACCCACACTTGCTTCGCCTCGCAGCTAATGAGTGACAGATTTGTCAAGGCACCAGTTTTGTCGTCGTAGAAGCCAGAGGAGTTGGATATCGAAGAGCAGAGATTGTTGATGTCGATGCCGATGTGGTTGTTGTCAATGTCTTGAAACTCACTGTTTTGGATGGTGTCAATCTCGATCGCAAAGAGGTGGTCGCTTGCGTTGCCGTTGGTTTGATTGTTGAAGAGGCCCAAGTACTGGGCATTCATCGCGCCAGCTAAGAAATCCATGCTCGGGGCGATGAAGAAGGCCATGCCATCAGTGCTTACGCCGGGGTAGGCAGAGACGATGCCGAACACGAAGGCGACCGAGAAGGACTGCACCGTGCCATTGGGCGACTTCTTGAACTGAAACGGAGTTGGGTAGAACGCATGGCCTTTGATATTGGACATGCCGTTTGTCAGCTCAAGGAGTCCTTCGGGGCTGACCATGGCCTTGCCATCAAGCCTGAGGTTGGTGGCGCCGGCATCGGCGAAGCCGGAGTAGACAAAATGGTCATCGCCGGCGCAGAAGGATGCAAGGTTAATGATAAGACAGATCAGGAGGAAGATTAGAAGGAAGAACACGGGCAAATGCCCCATCTGAACAGTGATGCAGATGAAAGGTGTTTCTTAGGCGAAGAACAAAGTGAACAATGACGGAGAGAGAAGGTATTTCTTCGGCCAAACACAGAGTGGTTGTAGGTTGCAATCTGCTATGCACTTTATGATAAAGGGAAGTGTTACGATTAACCCAAAAAACAATCGAGTGCCGACCAGAGAGGGTAGCTTCTTAGCTACGACGTGGATGACCGATGACTTGCACTGGTGCCTACTTTTCCTAATCCATCGTTGTCTGAATGTGATGCACCTACATACAAAGAATGGTCTTTTTGTTTGCGCGTGTTTTCCTAGAAAAAAATATATTCGAGCTTATCTTTTCAAAAAAAAAAAACTGTTAAATCTTAACATTATGTGTTTTGTTTGTTAAAGCTTACACAAAATAGTTGTCTTCAGAGACCGAACCTGCCTATCAATTGGGTCAATTGGGTACACATTATCTTGAGGGTCACTAGTTTTTGTCAGTCCGATCCAAAATTACCCAAAAAAAAAGCATAAAAGTTTGTTCAACTCAACTTTCCAGAAGAAAACAGACAGCTTGATTTGGACTACATTACTCTTTGAAAAAGCACATAGTGACTAGTAAGACTGTAAGAGGACTATGTCATGATCACTATTAGCAAGTTGAATGGAAGAATCCAAGAACAGATAATTAAGTAGCACGGTAGAGGGACTACGTAGAGATTAGATCGAAATGCTCGAGACTCTGTGCACTCGATCTTATCCTAAGTAGACTGCAGACTCACCAACGCCATGTGACAACTGATGCAAGTTTATAAAAGAGCAAGTTGTACGCACATGCGTCGACTTGTCGAGGTCATGAACCTGGAAGGAGAATTGAACATGAGTAGTTGTCACAGTCGTAGCAACACCAGCTGCAAGGTTTCAGGCATTCATATTCTCTCGCATCAGTACAAATGGTGTATTTGATGTTGTTTGGCCCGTTTGCGCGGTTTGGCTGTGTTTTGGATGGCTAATTTAAAATTCAGGAAATTTTTGAGCACCCTAGACCACCGAACTTTGATAGAACAGTTTTCATACCATTTGAATGGCATTTCAGTGGATACAAATACAGCATTTTCATTGCGAGCGTGCCTCGTAGTGAGGTCCTCTTCAGGGGTATCAATAGTCCATTTCATCCGTAAAAAGCGAGCCCTTTTTTATGATCCAACCCGGTTGTATTTGAGGGGTCCTTCTATCTGCAGGTCTATGCTGTTCTTATCCGCTTTCATAGTCAGTCATAATTGTTTTGGAGGTGCCGTGAAATGCCGTGCTTGACCTATGGCTGCTTATTGCGCTGCAGTCGGTTTCCCTTGGTCGCACTGACTGACTTTTATGCTATGTTTTAAAGTGACATGGTTTTTATCGAAATGATATTGCACTGGTTGTTAGTTTTTCTTAGATATTTAATTAAAAAATAAACAAAAAAAGGGGAAAAAATGAAAAAAAACATCAGTATATCTTCATGAATAATGCAAAGGAAAAAGAGAGAGAGAGAAAAAAAAAGCCGTGTTAAGGAGCCAACATGTTTCAAACGGCTTCGACTTCTGGCCATCGCTCTTTGTAATGGGGCCTTAGTTGGTGCTTGCCTTTGCATTTTAAAATTAAATGGAACCAGCTTGCATGTCCTTGTTATTATACACGTTATAGAACTAGCTTGGTAATTTTTTTTAAGCGACTGAGTTCATGTATTCTGAAGGAGGTTATTCGGATGGAAACATCAGACAACGTGTGATTATGTCAGGAACTTCTGCTTGGGAGATACATATAATATTCTGTATAACATAGATATAGGTCTAACATTCAGGATATGCGATTATTCCAGGTACATTATGCAATTGTTTAGTTCACCTACAAGTTGGTTTCTTTGATGTCAGGAATGCAAATCCAGTCAGTCTACTCCTGAGAAATGGCTTTGTAGGCACGAAGGTGACTGATATATATACACTCTTCCATGGCACTCCTGGCAATCCCAACTAAGTTCTAATGAAATTAACTGCGTATTTCTCATATATGGCATCATCTGCATGACTTTAACGGTATCTGCATTTAGTTTGAGCATATCAGTATCGCTAGGCACTGCATGCCGTTTCCTGCAGTATTCCACTGTTGGAAGCTTGAGCATCGAGGTGTCACCTCCTTTATAAAAAGAATAATTGGGCCTGGCCATCCTCTGTGCATTGTGGCATTTCCTGACAATAATAGCCTTTGAGGTTCTGTTTGTTTATCAAGAATCTAAACCCCCAAACATTACACAACTCGCATGCAGTACTCATAAAGTACTGGTTAACACTTGAGTTTCAAACAAGTACCAAGCCTGAACATTATACTTTCGGGATTTAAAAGAAGAACATGACGCAGATACAGACAAGACAAAACACTTTTCAGTTATTTGCATGGAAAGAGCTATTCATTCGTATTAAATATTATCATATAAACTCTAATATCATTATGTCTATATTTACTATCCATAAAAAACAGTGCTACTATTTTATTTAATTATATGTAGATCTACATCTTACATCTGATCTATACAAACTTAAAGTAAAGATATTTTCGAAAGACCGAGAAAAAAGAAACATTGCATGCCAGACCGAATGGTATGGCTGCCAAGATCTCGTGTGAAATGGATATATTATTTGTTATACTGATGAGAAAGACCGAATTTTTTGTATTTTAGCATTTTTTTTGAAAAATATTCACATTTAGACCCCTGGTAGTTTTAATTCCGTTTTTGGACCCAGAGCTCGACGCCGTGACCCCCGGCGCCAAGCTAACACGTCTCGGCGCCGTGGACCACGGCGCCGAGGTGCCAGACCCGCGCCAGCGTGGCGGCCGGCGTGGCGCCGACGTGGCAGGCAGCTCGGCGCCGTGGTCCGTGGCGCCGAGCTCGGCGCCGTGGTCCGTGGCGCCGAGCTCGGCGCCGTGGCTCGTGGCGCCGAGCTCCCTGCTACGTCTGCAGACACTCGACTGTTTAGGGTTTGCACCGATCAGCCTTTTTTCGCAAAATGAATTACTAGGTGTATTTTTTATTTGAATTATTTAATTATAGTAATATTATGTAATGTATTTATTTATTTATAGAGAGCAAAAAATACAACATATGTTTTGAAAATTCGTTATGTATTGCAGATGATACAAGTAGGAAATATTTTGTAGAATTTTTAAAAATATTATGGTACGTTGGTAGAGTACGAATGAGTTTTGTGTGAAGTAACGATTAGTGTATTTGTGATTTTTGTACAATGCTGACCGTGAAAAATATGTTGAACTGGCAATAACATTTTTCGATCATGTTATGTTGTTTTATTGGAAGAAATTTTTTGAAATTTTTTTTGATGTCAACTGTGAAAGGAACAATTGGACGAAAGGAGTGAAAGTGATAATAAGACACGTGGGAATCATTGCATGCGAAAAGCCGAGATAATAAGCTTATAAAGTTGGGACGAACATGGCGCGTACATTTTTATTACATGCATAGCATATAGCATGATATCCAACTAACCGACCCAACTGCTCGTACGACATCTCGTGTGGACCGGATCTATTACATCTTGTCTACTGGGTGTAGCGTGGTTGTTTCCCCTTTTTGTCGCGCCCTGAAGATGGCTCCGCTGCATCCTTCTTCCTGTCACTCTTGGTCTTGAGAGCCGCCTCACGAGCTTGAAGCTCTTCCTCCTGACGCTTGATGGCTGATTCACGCAGACTTAACTGCTCCTTCCTCCTTTGCAGCTCATCCTCCTTGCCCTTCAGACGGATTTGGTCCACCCTCACACAGCGCTCTTGCTCAAGCCGCATCTGTTGTTCCACCTCGCGAGCCTGAGTCATCTTGACAAAGTATTGAGCTTTGTTTTCCACCTCCACTGCCCGGTTATCTGGCCATGCCGGCGACACCCGATCCACCCATTCGATGAACGTGCAAGCCTATGTGTGGCGTGGTAGATGTCATGGATCAAGTTAAAAACGATAACGAGAAACAAATGATTTAGTTGTGGTCGTTACCACGAAGTCGTCATCCATGTCTGGACACTTGAAGAACCTACGGCCGTATTTGGCTCGTTGTACTCGATCAGTCCAGACTCCCAACATCGTTCTAAATCCGCAATGGCACTTCGGGCGCTCATGCCACTCCGGCACTCCAAATGGGTCGGACCTCCAGGAAGACATTGTAGTAGTATTGTGATGCCTTGAGGTGGAGATGTGGTATGGAAGACATAGGAGGGAGGCCTTTATGTAGGCAGGTAATCTGGTGCAGTGGGCATAGTCCATGGAGAGGATCTTTTCGATTTTCCCGGATTCCAGTGTAGCAATAAATGGCCCTATGTAGGCTTTTAGAGACTACAGTCTCGTAATAAATTCATAGTTCGTAGCCTTTTCAGAGATTGGACCATTCAATGTATTTGGTACAACATAGCCTTTTCTGTTGTTTTCTGCTATAGGCCTATGTCATCCAGTCATCGGGTTTCACAGCATCCGGATCAGGGATCTTAGCTCTCTCATCCCAGTCCTCTGGCTTCTTGTCATCAGGGTCAGGAATAGTCCTGGGGGCGGATGTACTTAAGATAAGCACCTCACTGAGCAAAGCTGCCCTGTTTTGTCATATCACAGAGCAAAGCTGCCCCGTTTTGTCATCGCACTGAGCAAAGCTGCCCCGTTTTGTCATGTCACTGAGCAAAAGCTGACCTCTTTTGTCATGTCACTGAGAAAAGCTGTCCTCTTTTGTCATCTCACTGAGCAAAGCTGGGCCGTGTTGTCATGTCCCTCAGCAAAGCTGCACTGTATTGACATCTCACTGAGCAAAGCTGCCCTTTTTTTGACATCTCTGTGCAAAGCTGGCCTCTATTGTCACATCTCAGTGCAAAGCTGGCCCCTTTCGTCAAGTATGTACGCAGAACTGTTATCTTTTTTTTGTGGTCACTGCATGAAGCTACCCCGTTTTGCTATAAGTAGCACGGTTGGAGTCCTATGACATTGTAAATCGAACACGGTTGAGCTTCCTATATTCACGACCTCCTCGTTGCCTATCTCTTTCGTGGTGAAACATACCATGTCGGAAGCCGATGGGCCAGTGGGATTTGGGTCACCGAAGGAAGACATTCCCTTAGAAAGGAGGGAGATGTTCGGTCCACAGTACCGATTGATACCAAGCCGGCGTGCTCAACCAGCGTGGCCGAAATGCAGACACAATGAGTACGCGGTCGTGCAGATCTTGGATTCCCCGAACGATGGCGGGCGACGTTTCTTCCGATGCTCACGCTCCGGGGTAGAAATTAGTAATATTACATTTTTTATTGCTTATGGACCCTCGAGGTTGACCGTCCTTTTTTTTTGCAGATGGCAAAATGCGACTTCTCCCGCTGGATCGACCCTCCTCATGAACGGTATGTTGATCGTTATGTGGATACATTATAGGCTCGAATATGGGACTTGGAGTACCGAATGGAGAGTCTCACTGAGGAGAACAACGACCTCCGCGAACAGATGCAACGCGAGAGAGGCAACGAGGAGGTCATGAATATAGGAAGCTCTTATGATCCCATATGTTGCTGCGCGAACCCGAGCTGCATATGTGCATGCCACTACCACGACGGCCAGCCACGTCCGAGGCGGCCCCCTCAGCAATTCTCTATGTGGGTGCCACGAGGCTCGTTTGGCATGTAGGTCACGAGGGTTATGGTTGTGTTGTATTTTAGTTAATGTATTTGTTGATGTGTTGATGCTGTGGCGGTAGGACTGTTATGTTGATGTTATTCCTAGATTCCAGTGTAGATTGGAACATAGCCTTTTGATGTCGTTTTCTGCTACAGGCCTAATGCTGTAAAGGCTAAAGACCTACGCCCCTATATGTGTACTGGCATACAAAAGCCTAGAAAGCTAATTGTTGCGTCATTAGTCTATCTCTAATGTTGTGTCATTGCAAACGTGTCGGCATATCAACTACTTTTATCGTGGACGTCAGAAAATTTCGCCAAGTTCCCCCTGTTTTTGGAGCCACTTAAACACAAATATCACATGAATATAACATATACACATATATACAACAAGTAGCTCACTGCACACACATATGTACAACATATATTTCAGACCAACCACTTACCAAGTGCCTCCTAGCTCATTACAACATATATACAACGGGCTACACATATATCTCAGTCCAACCACAAGCCTACACATAAGTATCACTGCCTCCTAGCCTTACCCTTACCCTTACCAAGGGCGTCGGTGCCTGGAGTGAAACGGCTAGGCTCGCGGCGGCGTCTGCGTCGTACAGGCTGTGAAGGCTGAGTCGAAGGAGCGTCTACGAGCTGAGACGGGCCTATCTCATCGTAAGTCTGCTCCACCTCATCCTCGTCCTCGTCCTCACCGCCCTGGGACGGGAAAGTGTCGCTCCTCGTGGGGGACGAGCTCTGTCCCGTGTACGACCCTCGCCGCGTCTGTTCTGGGGGACGGGCGGCCGAGGCGGTCGACGAGGGGAGGCCGGCGGCCGCGGCGGGGAGGACGCGAGTGCGGGGAGGGGACGGGAGGCGGCGGCACCACTGGGCGGCGGCGGGGACAGAGGGAGGAGGAGTTGCGAATGAACGAGGCCCGCGTGCTCGGTGCCGTTTTAGAAGCCGCATGCTCGGCGCCAAGATCCATGGCGCCGAGCTCGGCGCCACGAGCCACGGCGCCGAGCTGCCTGCCACGTCGGCCGCCACGCTGGCGCGGGTCTGGCACCTCGGCGCCGTGGTCCACGGCGCCGAGACGTGTTACCTCGGCGCCGTGGGTCACGGCGCCGAGCTCTGGGTCCAAAAACGGAATTAAAACTACCAGGGGTCTAAATGTGAATATTTTTCAAAAAAGGGCTAAAATACAAAAAATTCGGTGAGAAAGATGCTTAAGAATACCGGAGAAATAATCGTACGTCATCGAGCTGTACCTAGAGATGCAAACGGATCGAATACGGACGGATAATGTCTCTACTATATTTGCTTTCACATTTTCTCTCGGATGCGGATACGAATACGGATACCTTGGATATAAATACAAATACGAATAATATCAAATATAGATACGGAGCGAATACGAATCAAAACGAATACGGTCACGAATATTTATCGGAACATAAAAACCCCTTAAATTATACATCCAATATCAATGAAAATACATAAATAGTTTATCTTGTCAAAACATTAATGAAATCTAAACAAGTATAAGTATTTTTATCCATAATAGTCATACCATTGTACAGATTTTAAATCTTCAAATGACAGTTAATTTTTTTAAAGTTCTAAATAATTCTTACTGGATTTCTACCATTTACATGTGACTAACAAATTAATTAAGAATTTAAATTTACATCAAAACAATTTAAACGGAAGTACATCAATTCAATTGTTACAAATTTTAATCTACCGATAATACTAAATTTATTTTTAATAAACATAAATATTTGTTAGTGGGCTGGTTGCAGGGGAGATGAGAGAGGCTGGCTTGGGCTGGGTAATGTTGGGCTGAAATCTTGGATATTTGGATTCATATTATCCGGATAATCCGTATTCGTATCCATATTCACCGGATATCAGGCCTACTATATTCGTATTCGTTTCCGACAAAAAATCTGTATTCGTTTCCGATTCGAGAATTATCCAAGAAAATCCAATCCGACACAATCCGTATTCGTTTTCATCCGGATCGGTTGAAAACTAGCCGATCCGTTTTCACCTCTAGCTGTACCTACTACCACGTGGGCCTATCTTGGGAGGTCGTATGCACATGGAGTGTGTCCAGCCGGCAGCCATATGTGTGGAATTTTTTTGTAAATAATCTATATTTTATTTGAAATAACAGAAATATATCTGTGTAAATATTCTTTACAGAAATGACTTCCAGTTGTCGAACCGTTAGACGACTAGAGCCTATCGCCCAACAGCTGTGAGACGCGCAAGCTGTCTGTGGGCTGTTGGACGATAGGTTTCAGTCGCCGAGCCGTTGGGTGACTAGAGTCTGTTGCCTAACAGCCGGGCAACTACATTTGTAGTTGCTCGATTGTTCAGCGACTGCAAACGACCCATTCGTACGGTAGCTGGGAGGCAATGTCGGTTAATCCATTCGTGATTTTCGTAGATTATGAATGTTAGATAATCTGTTAGATTCGCAATAACAGTTTACGATCGTTATATATTGTTGTAATGCAAGAAATTTTGTGAATTTTTTTAGAATGATTGAAATAACAACGATTGGTAAGTACAAAAGTAAGTGATATTGTGATGTAACCGGGAATTCATACAGAGGAGAACTTGTTTGTTAATGTTATTGGATGACTTGATACACGACTAATTGAATACAAAAAGACGAGAAAATACGCTTGCCCAAATTAAAATAGACTTCATAGAAAAGTTGGGGGTAACACGGCGCGTAGGATTTGGTTACATATATAAGAAAAATCATCATGCATAATGCATAAAACCAAACTACTCGTACGGTACATATGCGTCTTTTTGGAATGGAACTAAATTGGACCTTCAGGGGACTAGTTAGTGCATGACGGTCTAACCTACTATGCGGATCGAGGTCATTTTCCCTTCCTTGCGAGCTCAACATTGAACTCCTCGGCGACCTCTTTTGCTTTAACCGCCATTTTCCTCTTTTTCTCGCGCTCGCTCTCGCGAGCCTCACGCTCCCTGTGCGTACACGCCTCAAGATGAGCTTTTGTCTCCCGACGTATACACTCAGTCTGCTTGTCGTTGTGGTGTTCCTCCTCCCAGATCTCACAGGCTCTTTTGACATCCCCACTCCTCGAAGTCGAGAGCCCACTGGTCATATGGGTGAATCTCTAAGTCAATCCACTTGCGGTAGCCACATAGCAATTCTACGGACTGTGGTTAGACGGGAGAGGTTGTTAGTGTATACTTTAAAAGAGAAATAGTACAGGGAACACGCTGTAACTGGTTCTTACCGATTACCGATAGCTACTCGTATCCCAACAGTGGTCAGGATAGTCACATGAGTAGTTTGTGCAACCCCAATAATGCATGCCCAAGCTGAGCCACTGCTTAGACTTAAAAAACTTGCATGGGTCCCTGTACCAATAGAGGGACGACATCTCTCCCTCGGGCGAGTGTTGCGGCAAATACTTGGTTGGAACGTTTGAGATGGGGTTCTTGCTATGGGTGACGTCATTGCGGGGAGTTGACCTCATGGCACGCTCCGCTTGTTTGGACCAGGCCGCAGCAGCCCTTTCTTATTCATCGCGGGCAGCAACAGACCTTGCTAGTTTGCGAGTCTCCTCCTATTGCTTTATCATCTTGTCCCATTGCTTCTTCTGCCTCTTTTTCATCCCGACATGGTGAAGCAAGTTCTGGTGTAGTGTTGGATTTGGTTGTGCAGTGTTTTCTCCTAGATCTCTTCCACCTCCTTTTATAAACCAAAGGGTTGACATAGTGTGGTTTATTTCATGTGAGTAGGCTGCGAGGCAGAGTGTTGTATTGTCTTTTGGAAAAGTTGCTGGCGAAAAGCTAGCAAGTCTGATCTTCTCACTGTGCAAAGCTGCACCCTTTGGTCTTGTCGCTGTGCAAAGCTAGCCCGTATGGTCTTATCGCTGTGCAAAGCTGCCCCATGTGGTCTTGTCGCTACATAAAGCTGCCCCGTCTGGTGTAGTCATTTCACAAAGTTACCTCGTCTAGTGTTGTCACTATGCAAAGCTGGCTTATGTGGTCTTGTCGCTGCGCAAAGCTACCCTGTGTGGTCTTGTCGTTATGCAAAGCTATCCCGTGTGGTCTTGTCGCTGAACAAAACTGCCCTGTCTGGTGTAATCGCTGCACAAAGCTGCTCTATCTGGTCTTCTCACTGCGCAAATCTGCCCCATCTTGTCTTCTCACTGTGTGAAGCTACCCCATGTAGTCCTGTAGCTATGCAAAACTGTCTTATGTGGTCTTGTCGCTATGCAAAGTTGCCCTGTGTGGTCTTATCGCTACACAAAGCTACCCTGTCTGGTGTAGTCGCTGTGCAAAGTTGCTCCGTCTAGTCTTCTCACTATGCAAAACTACCCCGTCTTGTCTTCTCACTGCGTGAAGCTGCCCCATGTTGTCTTGTTGCTAAGCAAAGCTACTCTATGTGGTTTTGTCATTGCACAAAGCTACTCTGTCCAGTGTAGTCACTGCACAAAGGTTGCACATGATGTAGTTTGTCATAAGGCACGCTGCGACACCCCACGGGCTATAAAATGCACGTCCCACCCTTGCAAGTAGGAAGAACTATCTTATCTGTTATAAAGTAACATACCATAGCAGACGCCGAGAGGCCAGTCAAACATGGGTCACCAAAGGGAAACCTTCTGCTCAAAAGAAGGGAGGACTTTGATGTTAACTACTACTTGTTGCCAAATAGGCATGCTCAGCCAGTGTGGCCAAAATGCAGACACGTGGAGGACGCGGTCGTGCAGGTGGTGGAAGGCCATTTGGATGGCGGGCGACAATTCTTTGATGCCCACACTCTGGGGTACAATTAGAAAATCATCTATTTTGTATTATTGCTAATAGAGTTTCGATGTTAACCTTCCTATCCAGCAGATGGCCAAATGCGACTTCGTGCGATGGATTGATCCTCCTCATGAACGGTATGTTGTGAGGTACGTGGATATGTTGCGAGAGCAAATCATTGACTTGGAGGCACAGATTGGAAGTCTCGAAGAGCAGAAAGATGACCTCCGTTAGCAGATACAATGTGAGAGTAGCAACGAGAAGGTCATCAATATAGGAAGTTCGTATAATCCGACATGTTGTTGCACGAACCCTAACTGCATATGTGCTTGCTACTACAACGACGGCTAGCCACGTCCGAGACGGCCCCCTCTACAACACTCCATATGGGTAACGCGAGGCTCATTCTACCAGTAGGCACGCACGGATAACGTTGTACCATAGTACTCTCCCCTGTTGTCTGCGGTATTGTTCAATGTCATCAAGCATGTAATTGGATGGTTTACATGTCGGTGTGGTTGCCATTCATTGAGTGCACTGTTCGAGTGGTGCGGGTGTTGGTGCGGTTGCCCTTAATTGAGTGGTACAGACGTCAACACGGATCGAACAAACGAACATCGTAAACAGAAGTACAACTAAGATTGCAATAGTATTGCAAACATCACTTAGTAAATAAGAAATGTAAGTAATACAGCAACAACAAATGTACAACTAGCACTACACCCTCCAACAGCATCCCTAGCCCCCACCGTCGCCACCTTAGCCCCCTCTGTCTCCGCATCCACGTCCTCCCGTATGGCCCTACTTGGTCGTCTTCCTTAGCGCTAGGTGTCGGCGCGCTGACAAGGTAAGATGCTCAGGAGACCTATGCACACAAGGCCCAAAGCCGAAAGTGTGGAAGAACCTCCAGGGGTGTGGCCTGAGGTGCCGAGCCCGTTGGCGTGCATCCTCCAAGGACAACCGGCCTGCTCGCACATCACGCTGCACTGCTCTTGGCTAGATTTCATGACCTGAAAAGTCCGCTGCATGGATAGAGCCCATAGCTTGATGGAATCCTGCAACGATGCCTTGTCAGCAAACATTGAATGCAACTGAACCTCCATGGCACTCCCACAGTGATTTATGCTCATCATGTGCGGTAACACCCTCAACATCAAACCGGTTCTATTTCAGCGAGATGGGAGCTTCGTCCTCATCTGAACTATCCTCGTTGTCCTCCTGTACAGCTTCTTTTTCAGCCTAAGCCATCTGGTCATCGCTCTCCATTTGATGATGCACTATGTACTCCATATGCTTCCCTTCATCAGCTTGTCCTGTAGCCTCACCATGCCGTGACCATTCTTCCTCTCCTCCATGTACCGTATCGGCCTCATGCTAGGTGCCCGAGCTGCTTGCACCTCCCGCATGATAGCCGTTGGCACAACCTTGTACAACTTCTATTGGGCATGGTTGCACAAGCATCACACACTTGTATCCACGGCGGCGGTACCCTTGCACAAACCCCTTCCAAGCAATAGTGTGCATCAATGTTCTCAACTCCCATCTAATATTAACGGGAGACCGGCTCCAAAGCCCTTGTGTGACGATGCTGCACACCTTAGGATCCAAGGAGAAACTGCGGGTTAGCCAATACATCACATCTACGATTCGAGCATTCTCGCCGTCTGGGTGTATCAGAGTGGCTTGTGCAAAACTGCTCAAGTCAACACCGTTCGGACCTTCACGAATGGTGCTAACACCGTAATGTACTTTCAATATAATGGGTATCGGCATTGCTGATGTCTGCCTAATATATTTTCAATGTTGCACTAGTCAAATCTCATTGCATATTATGAAAGTACTGCTGTACTGTAATTTACATTTCAATGACCATTCACCTATCATAACCAACTACACTACCCTTATAGCATTAACTCCCTAATGGCAGACTGTGCACCGACGCTGCTCTTGTCTCGCTGCTCGAGCTCTCTACTACTGTAAATAATTTTTAATGGGTTTTGAATTTTTATATGACATATTGGTTTAAATGCCATTATGCTAGTTATAACGATATATATGATTTTTAATGTACTAATGACATTACATTCATTCGTAATTAATCATAAATGTTACGTATTTTTATTTTGTACAAAGCAAACTATTTAATTCATACAAAAGAATTGACTGAATCTTGAATAACTATAAATTTCTACGGATGCTTAATTCATACATAACATTGACTAAATTTTCTACAACTACAATTTTGTACGGATGCTAATTTGTTATGAATGCTAATTTTCTACAACTATGTTCATTAGATTCTCTACAACTACAGGTTTCTATGGCTGTTAATTTTCTATAACTACACTGACTAAATTTTCTATACCAAAGTTACACTATTCTTTTCTACAGCTACAATTTTCTATAGATACTAATTATACACTAAATGAACTATTTACTTCATACAAAAAATATTGACTACAACATACAAAAAATTTAACCTAACGGAAGTCGGGGAACCTCTCCTTCTTCCTTTCCCTCTCCTCCAACCTCTCCCTCTCCTCTCCTGTCTTCTCTTTTTCTTCCCTCTCCTCTTCTCTTCTTTCTTTCCCTTCTTCCTTCTCTTCACCGCGTGATGTGGGCGAAAGAAATTCTGGGGGCTCGGTCGCACGGTCGATTTATATGCGCCTCCAGTCGGCGAAGGATTGGGTAACTAGATTTGCAGTCGCCTAACCGCTGGGCAACTGGAAGCAGTCGCCAGATGGTTCAGCGACTGTAATTATTTCACCCAACGGCCCATGGATTGCTTGCGTGTCGCGTGGCTGTTGGGCAATAGGGTCTAATCGCCCAATGGTTAGACGACTGGATGCAATTTCTGTAAAAAAAAATGTTTGTACTGGTATACCTCTGTAATTTCGAATAAAATATGGATTATTTACAAAAAAATTCCACATGTGTGCATAGTTGCATTTGGGATATTTTGCTACATGCACACAAGGAAAAGCACACAACCAACTGAACGTTATCTCATGGACATAAAACACCAGCTCGAGCCATGCACGTGGACCCAAACCCTATTTTTCTGGCAAGATCGGAAGTACCGCACTTACTATGCCGGTACTTCCGCTCTGAGGTACTACCGCTTCCCAAAGTTGTACTTCCGCACGTTGAAAACCTCATCTGGACCTCTCTAGAAAAACATACTGCAACTCAACCCAACTAAACGGTACTTTCGCAATTATACCTGCGGGACTTCCGCCAAATGGAACTACCGTACTTATACCTACGGTACTTCCAATTTTCCTGACACTTCTAGAAGATAGCCCAAATCAAACGTAATCTTTGCCAAACTATTTCACCACTCCACAAAACTTGTAATGGTTCATCA
Organism: Dendrocalamus latiflorus; assembly: GCA_017311315.1. Taxonomy (NCBI): domain Eukaryota; kingdom Viridiplantae; phylum Streptophyta; class Magnoliopsida; order Poales; family Poaceae; genus Dendrocalamus; species Dendrocalamus latiflorus. Next base: position 10,751,374 of record CM029672.1, read on the forward strand.
CAACAGTATCCTGAACCTTCTCACATGGTCCTTCAATCTCTCCCTTAATGAACCCATTGGCAATTCTTTAAAATGTGAATTGGAGGTAGTTTTAGAAATAGAAAGAGGAATTTTGCAAAGACAACTCCAAATGGTCAAATGAAGATTGCAAAGAATTGAAGATGATTATTTGAAACATAAATGGATAGAATTTGCTGAAAATGACAGTTTTGCACAAAAACATCATATCCACCCAAAAATGTCAGGAAATCTCACTCTAGATCCATATAAAAACAATTGCTCGATTTGACCTTAGTCATTGTGAGAGGTGATGAAAATCACAGTAACATAATAAAGCTCTAAAAATCGAGATTTTGCACAAAACACCAAATCACGCTCTAGATATATATTTTTATCTATCTTTCTCCCCCTTTGATAATGGAATCACAAGATGCATGGAAGAAGATAAAGTATGATTAGATGAAGTGATTGTATTTTATTTATTTTTAGCATTTAGAAGCCATGAAGATTATCCAAAGCAACTTTTTAAGTATTACACCAAGCCATAAAAAGTTAAAGTGCTATCTAGATCATAGCAAAACATATATAGCCAAGCTCAAGCCAAATAAGTAATGATTCTGAAATTAAATGGATTTTTATCATGTTAATTTATCCAAAAATGAGGCAAGCCATGTGAACAGACTAAATAGAGCCAAAAAGCCATAATTGAGTCATTTTAGAGTGCCACAAGTTCAAAATTGAAATATTTTGTTCAAGCACTTGATAACAATTGTAATTGAGCAAATTTAGCACATTTGGCACCCTTTTTAAGTTCATTTTTGGTTATAGCCAAGCTTCAACCAATTTTTTCACAAAATTTTGTTTTCTTGGCCATGTGCTAGATCTCAGGCCTTATGTGACCACTCCAAGCAAGAATCTTAAGGAAATGATCTTGGTCATTCAAAACTCCCCCTGAGTTTATATCTAGTGCAATGGCATGCCGTCTAATAAGAAAGAGTTAGTGATATCAGTTTTTTCATACAAAAGAGATCATTTTGCATTTTATTGACTTAGAACAAATAACTAATACTAACTCATGTTTCAAAAAGAACTAGCATAGCTCAATCTAAAGCTCAATTTAAATTCAAGACTCAACTTAGCTGATTCTATATGGCATGAATCATAAATAGGAAGCAAGGTATGATTTATTTCAAGTTTTTCACATTTAAATGAGATATCATGACAAAAGTTAAGCTACATATTAAAGAGCATGATAAATATAGTACGCTGAGCACAAGACATGGCAAGATGTAAAGTAATTTATCATGTCACACTAGGAAAAAATCAGGGCTCCATGTATTTATATTACAATGCATACTGCTAAATTTTAAATATGATGCAATAAAAAGAAATTCTAACTCCCCTTTAGCAAGTGAGTCAATTTTAGAAATAATTTTGTTCAAGTTGAGTTATGTCATCATTAAGCTCTAGAAAATGTCAAATAAACTCCCACTGAATCAAAGCAATAAGCAAGAAGGAAGAAGTTTGCATAGAAAGAAGAAATGGCAATCCTTCAAGTATAGACAAGATAGAAGAAATACTATAGCCCAGATTTGCTCTTATCTACTCCCTATGACTCTGAGACTATTAGCTGGTCATCTAAAATACTATGGAGTAAACGTTCCCTGTCTACCCAAGGGGGCTCAAACCTCGCTAGACCTAAAAGAAGTGAGTGAATTCAACCTAGTGGGAAAAGAAGCAACTAATAAGTAGCATCCTAGGATCATAAGATGAGAGCAAGAAGTCTAAAAAACTGGGAATGAGAACCATTCTAGTCTATGTTAGAAAGACTAACCCAAACGCACCCAATAAACAAAGTGCAACAGAATAAAAAAAGCATACAAACAATATAATACAGAAAGTACATGATGCTTCCTCTCAGATTAAGCCATAAGGATAGGCCACCCCAAGCTCTCCTACAAGGTTATGAACCTCGAGCTATCTAAAGGCTTGGTGAAAATATCAGCAAACTGATGGTCACTCTCTACAAACTGAAGCACTATGTCACCCTTCTCCACATGGTCTCTAAGGAAATGATATCTGATATCTATGTGCTTGGTCCTGGAGTGTTACACTGGGTTCTTAGCAATGTTAATGGTAGAAGTGTTATCATAGAAGAGAGGGCCACTATTTATGGCTAACCCAAAGTACTGCAACATTGAACCATCCAAAGCACCTGACTACAGCAACTAGCGTCTGCAACATACTTGGCATCTGCAGTGGATTGTACAACACTGGACTGATTTCTCGAAGACCAAGAAATAAAAGAAGTGCCAATGAATTGGCAAGTACCAGAGGTGCTCTTCCTATCTATCCTACAGCCAGCAAAGTCTACATCGGAGGAGGCTCTAAGGGAAAGACAAGAAACAGAAGAGTATCAGATACCATTGTCTAGAGTAGATCGAAGATACCTCAAGATACGCTTCACCGCTTGATGGTGAGAGACACGAGGAGAAGCCTAAAATCAAATGCACAGATACATGGCAAAATGTATGTCTGGCCTCGAAGCAGTGAGGTACGGGAGGGAGCCAATCATGGTACGGGTTCGCCATCCTCGTCTGGGTTGAGTGTAGTTGAGGTCGCCATCAAAGTCGACATCGGCTTGCCATCACTCATGTCGAAACGTCTCAGGAGGTCTCGAGTGTACTTGTCTTGATGCAAGAAGGTACCCTCCCGAGTCTGCTTGATCTGGAAGCCGAGGAAGAAACTCAACTCACCCATCATATTCATCTCAAACTCTGTGCTCAAACCTGGAAGCGGAGGGAGTAGGGAAGGGTGAGGTGCCAGTAAAGGGGATAGGCAACTTAAATAGCTAGGGCAAGCAGTGTGTTACTGTGTAAGGTGACGACACACATTGTGGGTGTAGCTAGATGAGGTGACGGTGCACAGTGCGGGCGTTGGCATGGCTCAGTGCTAGCATAGCATGGGTGCACACGGCTCATGCAACGCAATAAGCAGGGCGATGCAACGCGGGCATAGATGCAAGGGTGAGGCTCTGGTGTGGCGATGAGACGGAGCAGCCCGGCTTGACGCGAGAGCAGGTGTGGACGTGGACGGTGAGGCGATGATATAAGCATGTAGCGGCCGTGGTGTGGGCAATCTCACAGCGGGTCATCAGCATGGCCAGTTAAGGCAATGCGACGGCGTGGCAGTGCGGTGCTCATTGTCATAGGACGAGTCAATGTAGTAGGTGGGCAATGGGATGGACAATAGTGTGGTGCATGTGGCGCGATTAGGCCTGGACGAAAAACTCGAAGCTCGTTAGCTCGCTCGGATCGTGGCTGGCTCGGCTCGGCTCGTTAGGATAACGAGCCGAGCCGAGCCAAGATTTTAGCTCGTTAGCTATAACGAGCCAACTCGAGCCAGCTCGCGAGCCGCTCACGAGCCAAACAAGCTAGCTCGAGCTTGTGGTCATGGACCTAATTTGTACTCTATTGCATGGATGATAGTTGATGGATGAATATATGATGGAGATATGGACCTAATTTGTACTCTATTGCATGTGTATGCATACGCTGCTTGCTGCTAGCATGTATGATGGATGAATATGTGTTGTATGACTCACTGGAATGTAAGGTAGTCTTCATTTTACATTTTTTGGTCCTGGCTCACGAGCCAACTCGAGCTTTTGGTCGAGCCGAGCCGAGCCAGCTTTTTAGCTCGTTAGTTATAACGAGCCAGCTCGTTATCCTACCGAGCCAGACCGAGCCGAGCCGAGCCGAGCCAGCTCGATATCCAGCCCTAGGCGCGATCGACTGAGCCGATGGCATGGTCAGTGAAGGTGGGCGCAAGCTAGCTCGGCCGAGAGGCAGAGCAAGAGAGAGTGAGAGGGAGGCAGAGGGGACTGGGCTGGCAGAGTAGGCTAGGCATGCGGTTGGGCTAAGAGAGAAGGGATAAAAGAGAAAAAGAAGGGGCAATTGGGCGAATGGAAGTGGGCCAGAAGTTGGGCCAAGAGGGAAAGAAGGGAAATGGGCCAAGCCCGATTGGAATTTTGATTATTTTATTTTATTTCCTTTTTATTTGAATTTCAATTTTGAATTTGAGTTGAAATTTGAATTTCATGCTTCATATTGCTTTCAATTTCTTACATAAATTACCCTAGATTTCAATTTTGCTCTTCGTTTGTTATTATTATTATTATTATTATTATTATTATTATTATTATTATTATTATTATTATTTTGTATTTATCATGTACTTCGTCTTGTATTATTTGGCATAACACCAAATTTAGGAAATCCCAAATAATTTCAGAAAATCTGAGTGTCAACAAGATACACTTAAAAGTTTTAAAATTTTTATATTTTTTAACATTCAAATTTTAGGATGTTACGGTTCACCTCAGGAAGAAACGTGTCAAAGACGAACACGTCTTTGAGGGGATGCCTTGCCTGTGAAAACGAATTGTGGCCTTGTGGGGCATACGGTTCACCTCAGGAAGGAACGTGTCAAAGACGAACACGTCTTTGAGGGGATGCGCTTGCCTGTGAAAACCAATTGTGGGGCAGGGTGCCCCAGAGTATCAACCACATGTGTGGCCTATAAGTTGGTGCCATCGTCATACAAATCTTGAAAGGCCAAAGTCACATAGACGTCCATTAATCTCACTATCAAGAACCCCATTGCTTGCCTTAATTTCACGATGGATGACAGCCTTGTCCCACTTCTCATGGAGGTAGAGCAAACCTGTTGCAATGCCTTTTATGATCCGAAACCTTTGAGCCCAATTTAGTCTGGTCTTGTGATCATCACAATACAAATACTTATCAAGGCTACCATTTGACATGTATTCATACACTAAAACAAGTTCACATTTTCTCGTACAATAGCCAAGTAGCCGAACAAGGTTGCGGTGTCGAATGCGGCCAATGCTGGTAACCTCAGCAATGAAACTCCTTCATACCTTGCCTCGATTCATGGGACACCCTCGTCCACAGCAACTTCTAATTTATATGATGGAAGTGCTCCTTTATATACCTTCCGAAATCCTCCTGCCCCAAGTAGGTGTTTGTCCTTAAAACCCTTCTGTGGCATGGTACAAATCCTTATATGAGAACCGCTGCGGGAGGGGTGGCAATCGGGCGCGGCAGGTTACGGGTAGTGCTCGTCTATACCCGTACCTATAATCTCAATTTACACCCACAGGTATACCCGTGAAGGACGACGAGTGAAAAACCTCGCCCATACCTGTCGCCTGTGAGCATACCCATTTACCCGCGAACTGAGAGTCACCATACGAGAGTTGAACTAATGGCACGTACATATAAACAACAACTGTTGCTAGAAAATATAATAGCTATCAAAAAAATTTATAACAATCAATAGCAATTAGAGATATGAAAAAGTTTATAACAATCAATAGTAATTAGAGATATTGCTATGACTGCGCCACTTATCAATCTATATCGCGGGTAAACGGGCGGGGCGGATACGGATGGAGCTTACCCATATCTGTGCCCGTTTACCCGACGGGTAGAGTGTACCCCCTATTTCCATACCCGTGGGTAAAGAAAATATCTTATACTCAGCTCCATTAAGATATTTATCCATAGATATACGGGTAAATGGACACAATTACCATCCCTAGATGCGGCCCGAACTCGACCTTCCAATCTTTTAGCTCAGCATACCTCAATCGTCTCATCACAACTAATGTGACCACAACACCCACAACAATTACGAATGCTGCGCTGGCTATTGGTAGGATGATTTTCAAGTGCTTTGTCTGAGGCTTTGGGCCGTCACGAGGTAGCTTTGGCAGCTTGGCAATATTGATCACCGGAGCGGGTTTGTTCATCCCGAAGCTCCAGCCAAGCACGTAGTGTCGTGAGTCAGCTGAGCTAGTTGATAAACCGATGTATGATGGCTCTTGTAGCACAGTTAGAGGCCACAGTGGGTCGAGATGAGTGACCTGATAGGTTTCGCCATTTGGAGGGGAGCCATGGTCACGCTAATTTTCTTGGCTTCTCCGCTGTAGTCCACTCACACTTGCATTGCATCACCACTAACAAGACTCATGGTTTTTTGGCTTTGACTTACTATTTTTTACTACATTAACTAATTTTTAAACGGTATATTTTTTAAGACAGAGTTTATAGGTATATTATAGTAGACACTATACCGAGTTCAACTATACCGACCAAAATCATACACGACTATTTTCATCTGTATACTGTCTCTCATGAATAGTAAGAATTTAAAAACTATAAACTAAAAGCCCAAGTCAAAGCTAAAAAAACTCACCCGATGCCGATGCCTATAGGGGCGTAGATGTCATGGAACTTGATGTTTAGGATGGTGTCGAGCTCAACGGTTAAGGTATAGGTCGGGTTCTTTTAGGCTTAAAGTTGGCCTATGTTTGTACTGTTTATAGTAATTAACTTTTCAACGGTGCATTTTTTAAGACGGAGTCAATAGAAAAATTCTAGTAAAAAGTATACTGAGTTCAGCTGTACCAGCTAAAATCACATTCGACTATTTTTCTCTATGTACTATCTCTCACGAACAGTTAAAATTTAAATATTTAAACTATAAGCCATAAACCATCGTAAAAAAACCCACCCATAGTTCTCAAGTTGCCATTGTTCTGGGAGTTCACGAATCCCATGTATTGTCTGGCCAATGCATCTGAGAAGTTTGTGCTTGGGCCGACGGTGAAGGCCAAGCCTTGTCTGCTCATGATGGGGTAGCAAGAGCAGATGGCAAACACGAAGGCAACTGACAAGACTGTACTTAATCATTGCGTGATCTGCGGAAGTGCAATGGATTTGGGTAGAATGTATGCCCTTAGCAATCAATTGTCCCATTGCTTAGCTCAAGGCATCCCCGTCGACAGTGGGGTTAATACCAGTGAAGCCAAGGGTCTGTTTGACAGAGCTCCATCAGCTCCAGATCCACTAAAAACAGCTCTACTCCACAAATTTTTACCCAAACGCTCCAGTTCCACGAAATCTGGATCCACCAAAATACTGGATCTAGCTCCAGATTCATGAAATCCATGGAGCACCTCAAGGGGTGCTCCATGAAAACTTGTTTCGTATCTACTCGTGAAGTTAGGTGGTAATTACCCACCAATGCCACTGGTTAGTGGTTACATACCCCATCCCAACCGTTTTTTTTCTATTCGGCCAAATCGACCGAGGGACCGAGGGCTTCTTCGTCTCCTCGCGCCGCCTCCTCGCACCGGCACCTCGCGCCGCCACCTCCGGCGCTCCGGCGAGCCGCCACCTCCGGCGATGGACGGATCTGGTAGATCCGGCCCCCCTCTACCTCCTCCTCCACCTCCTTCTTCTTCCTCCATGGCGAAATCGGCCCCTAGGGTTGGGCTCTCGCGCGCTTTGGAACCAGTCGGCGGCGCCCGTTCCGGCCTCCATTGGCGCGGCCCCTCTGGCCGGCGCAGCGGCTGGGGGCCCGGCCGCCCTGGCCGATGCAGCAGCTGGAGGTCCTGCAGGGGTCTCTGCATCGCAAGCGAGGACACGTGCTCCGTCGACCAACAAGAGGGCAAGGGATGATGAGGTATGAATGTGCAATGTGCTGGTGTGTTGAATTTGCAATGTGCTGTTGAATTTGGCTCCTATCTTGTGCAGTCTCAGTTGCAGGTAAACAACAAGTTGCTCGTTTGATGCAGTCATGCAAATGCCAAATGGCTATGCTTTTTTAATTGAGATATTGCAGATGAAATGTAGTGATATGGGAGATGCATTTTGCCCAGATGCTTATAAATTTTGCTCCAGATGTGCAAATTTATGAGACGCGCTTAGAGCTAGTAACGTGCCTTTTGTCTTATCCTAATGGAGTAAGGGAAATGCATTTGATCTCTTTGACATATTGCTTAAGAGGTGCTCAGAATGAGTTCTTTAGTTGTTGCAGATGCTATAGGCTGAAACTTAGTAATGAATATTCAACACCTGATATTATAATTTCGTATGTAGGAATTTTCTGTCTAGCTATCACCACCGAATTAAGAGTTTCCTTCGCAACAATATCATGCCTCAACAATATCATATCACAGGGGAATCTCATGAACAATATCAAATCCCATGATATACCACAACGCTTGATCCATAGGCCACACAAGCTCACCCTGAACCAGAATCATTGTATGGGTATGAAATGCAAGCCTGAATGACATGCGGAAACATAATGTGATGGTTAGAATTTGTGGGATAGAACTGGTTAGAATTTTTCGTATGTTACATCTTTCAAAAGAGCCTATATGCATGGAGCTTATTTTTCTTTTTCAAATGGTTGGGAAATCATGGTCAGGGTGATGCTATGGACTGGATCGATGGTCATACCACTCTTGTTTGTAATTTGTTCGCCGAACAAGTTAGAAAAGGGAATCGGCCGAACACTTATTTGAACATTGTAGGCTACACCGAGGTATCAAATAGGTTTTTTTAGGCCACCGGAATAATGCTGAGTAAAACGCAACTAAAGAACAAATGGGACAACTTGAGAAGGGATTTGACTGCATGGCGGAAATTAATGAGGAAGCAAACGGGGACTGGTTTCAATTGGAACACGAGAACAATCAGCATGGACCCCGAGTGGTGGAAGAAGATAACAAAGGTGAGTGTTCGATTATAATGCTATGTACATTTGTTGATTTGCAATTTAGAAAAAATTCCTTATTTCGAACCTTCTCACATGTTTTAGGAAATTCCTGGTGTTGGCAAGTTTAAGAAGAGGCCTCTCCAAAATGAAGATGACTTGAAGGTGATGTTTGGCAACATCCTTAATGAGGAGCAAGATCATTGGAATCCTATGAGTTCCAACCCCATCATACCCCTTGATGATGATACTCCCATTGATGATAGAGAGGTTGAGCACCCCACTGAGGATCCCACGGGTGACAACAATTCTTTTGATAATGGGGATGAGGTTGAGGAGGTTACTCCTGTCACTGACAATGCTAAGAGAAGGGCTCGCGTGATTCTTGACAAGCCCACCAAGAAACCTAAGACAAGCACAGCACTTGTTATCCAAGAACACATCTCAAAGATATCTGAGACTGCTTCCTCTTTTGTATCTAGTAGGCAAGGTGGGATCACCATTGAGCAAGTCATGGAACATGTTGTTGCATGTGGTGCTGGGTATAACACCGATGAGCATTTTGTGGCAACCGAGTTGTTTGTCAAGAAAGACCAAAGGGAAATGTTCATGACCACCCCCCCCCCCCCCGATCAGAGGCTCAATTGGCTTAGGAGGAAGTACAATGTGATGTATGGAAAGTGAAGGCCGAGTTGTTTGTGTCATTTGGACGTGTTATCTTAGTTGTTATGCTCATTTGGACGTGTTGTCTTAGTTGTTATGCTCATTTGGACGTGTTGTGTTATTTTTTATGCTCATTTGGACATGATGTCGTTATTTTTATTAGAGTTATTACATATTATGTCATTTATTCCTTCTTGTTATTTTTCCTTCTTGTCATTTATATATGTCATTTCTTGCAGATGTCTAGCGATAATTCTAGTGATGAGAACGATGATTTTTTCAAAATTGTCTTAGGTGGTGCTATGCTTGCCCAAATATATTGTGACATGTACCTAGATAAAAACCCACCAAGGACGTCAACCACTAGTGGCATGGGGTTTTTGCTAGAGACATGGCGCACTCCGGGGGAATGCCATAGTCAACTTCGTATGAGCAATGAAATATTCTTCGACCTCCATGGTTTATTGGTGGAGAGGTATGGGCTATAACCATCCTTGCATATGACTACCTATGAGAGCCTAGGCATGTTTTTATTTACATGTGCCGGAAATGAGTCGAGTCGAAAAGTTCAAAGTCGATTCAAGCATTCAGGTGAAACCATTACTAGGAAATTTGACGAGGTCCTTACCTCTTTGATGGCCATGGCAAAAGATTTCATTAGACCTAAGGATCCCAATTTTCGTACGGTTCATAGGAGGATAAGAGATGATAGACGAGCGTATCCACATTTTAAAGATTGCATTGGTGCTCTAGATGGTACACATATTCGTGTTTCTCTTCCACCCGATGAACAAGTGAGGTATATTGGGAAAACGGGGATAGCCACTCAAAATGTCTTAGCAGTTTGTGATTTCGATATGCGGTTCACATATGTGGCCACGGGTCAACCGGGAGCTATGCATGACACAAGTGTGCTATACAATGCAATCAATGTGGACGAAAAATTCTTCCCACATCCTCCACAAGGTAATATGAATGAATAATTAGTCATTTAGTCTATTTTGTCATGATAGCAAATATTCACTTATATTGTTTTCACCATGTGTAGGCAAATACTATGTTGTCGATGCCGGATATCCTAATCGGCCCAGCTATCTAGCTCCTTACAAGGGTGAAAGGTATCATATGCTGGAGTGGCATAGAGGTATGGAACCCATAACACGTAAGGAAAAATTCAATCGTATTCACTCTTCTATTTGAAATGTTATTGAGAGGTCTTTTGGAGTTTTGAAAATGAAGTGGCAAATTCTATACAAGATGCCCAGCTACCCGATGTGGAAGCAAAAAATGGTTGTTGTTGCTTGTATGGTCCTTCACAATTTTATTCGTGAGCATGATAGTGAAGATTCGGACTTTACTCGTTTCGATCGTGATCCTCATTTTGTCCCAACAATACCGGAAAGGTATAACCGATATGCAGTTACATCGGATGGTTCTACTTCGGAAACCAATGCCGCCACTATGGATGTATTTCGTGATGATTTGGCCACGGCTATTGCACTTGCTTGGAACTAGCATGTAATGGAAGACTAGTCTTCATTTAATCTTTAGTTATTTTTATGTATGGACAATCGCAATAGTGTTGAGACGTTGTCATGGACATGGGTTAATTAATTATCTATCTTGTGCGTCAATGTTGAATGCTCATGAATATTTGTGTCGAGATATTGCATTTGTGTTCACAAAAAAATACATCATTTTTTGTGAATAAATATGAACAAAACACGTGTGCTATATGAAAATATATATATATCATACAACCCCAAGGGCAAAACAGGCCATTCCCACCAAAAACTCAGTTTCGTGGATCTGGAGCTGCTGTGGAAGCCAAACAGTTTGTCCAGCTCCATGGTGGGATCCCAGATTCACGGTGGAGCTGCTCCATGGTGAATCTGCTGCTCCAGATTCACTTTTTCAGTGGTGGAGCTCTGCCAAACAGGCCCCAAGGTACAAGAGTTGGTCATCCCCAGCAGCAGCGAAGAATGCAAGGTCATTACCTTATGATTCATGTTATATTGATATAAATTAAAATTTTCTAACATATAAATTAAAAAGTAATATGAGTAAGTGATTATAGACAAAAGCATATCTAGGCCCCGTGCTACCAGGCTTCAACCTGGGCCTAGGACCAAAGGCCCACAAAGCACTATAGAAGAATTGTAATATTTTACATGGCACAAAGGACGTAGCCAATAATATGCATTGGCCTAGCCCAGGGCATGGATTAATTCTGGATCTGCCCCTAATCATAGATAATTATCACTAGACGCGCAGTGCAACGAAGGTGAAGTTGAAGCAGCTGGTTCAATGTAGCGCGCGTTGATGTAATGGAAGTAGTCGATCATTTTTTGGCCAATCGTCTCCTTGCAATCGTCCTGATTAGCACCTCAGTCATAGCAGCGCCTCTACCGAAGTCCACACGTCCAGGGATGGAATGTCGTGCATCGGTATGCTAGCACAAGCACATACGGTAGGGATTTTAAGAGGTGGCGGCTAGGATTCCGATGGGTGTGTCTCAGGTATCTCCCTCAGCCCCACGCCTCTCTACATATAGCCCCCAATCGGATTCTTATTGTGGGGAAACCCTGGGCGGGGGTCGCCGCATATGGGTTCTATACTAATCTTATGATCAGTAGCTAGTACACACATTCATAATATTGAGATCACATCCATACACATCGAATTTATTTAATTTATGACAAAGGGGTAAATACAATAAGGTTTTACAGCATATGACTGACTGGCCAAGATAATACCAGATTCAAGAGTAAATTGCAGTGGAAGACAAATAACTAAGCAGAAGCATCAATCCAGTGGTATGCCACCATATCCACAGGCAACCGACTGGGAGATTAGGCCCTAGAGAAAACCCATAGTCGAACTCCCCATTGTCGGGGGCAAGGTACGGGTTGTCCTATATCTTTCTTTATTCTCTAATCAACAATAATTTAAGCAAGATTGAGTATATTACGTACCCAACAAGACTTACAGTGTATCGCAAAATTATATATATATATACATACATATATATATATACATATATATATATACATATACATACATATATATAAATATATATACATACATATATATATATATACATACATATATATATACATATACATATATATATACATATACATATACATATATATGTATATGTATATATATATATACATATACATATACATATATATGTATATGTATATATATATATATATATATATATATATATATATATATATATATATATATATATATATATATGTTTGTGTGTGTGTGCAAGGCTATCAAAGCATAAGGCTCTATTCTAAGTTATTTTCGGCATGAAGCAAATTTTATTTGCAATATAGTAATTTGCAAACAATATTGTGAAGAGCATTTAACTTGTAATGAAATAACATTTATATCACTTTCATAACAGTAGATCAAATCCATTCAACATCGCATAATTCCCACTCATGGGCCTGGCACATGGTTGCATACATATCATTCCACATGTTCAGTGAAACTGTTTTGAAAAGAAAAACTATACATTTTGTAACTACATCTAAGCTTGCTCATGACCGCGAGCATGGCTATTTAAATAGTTTTTGACACTCTGCAGAGGTTGTATAGCTTTACCCACACGGGATAATCAAACATACTGTTGGCCATTACACGCTTCCTTGGGCGTGCAACGAAAATGATTATCTTATAACCTTTAGGTTATCTAGTCCTAACCTTGTACCAGCCTGATGAATAGACAAGCCCTCACTTGGGTGTACCAAGTGAGCTACATGACAGACCCTTACCTTAGAAGATTACCTCTCTTTGATGATGCATTCACTGTTGTATTAGCAAGTTTTGGTCCTAACACATTGATGAAGGGAGCCCCTATGAGCAAACCTAACCGGAGTGCCCTTACTACATCTGTGCCTACCACAATGCAAGGTCAGACTTAACAACTTAATCTGCTAAATGCCAGAGCCCATATAGCACATGTGGTAGTATGGTGTAATTTAGATGAGCGGCAATAGCGTTTGGTCCTCGATCAACCCGCACGAGAGTCTCCCCTATATACATGTGAGATTCCCTCTCACATATGACAGTGTACCATATAACTCGCCTGCGTCCAAAAACTAGGTTTTTCATTTTATTTGATACCAAAGTAACAAAGGTTCCCTGCTGGTCCAACATTTTTGAAATCATCATACCCACGTGTAAACTTGTTCGAAAGATTAAACTTAGCAGAAACTAGTGCTTGGCTAAGCATCTAGACCATATATCAATGTAGTATTTCCAATTTGACAGTATATAGATTGTCTAAACCATGTCCTAGAGGTTACAACTATGAGGGTATCAAATTTAAAAGGAAGGTTTAATGCATTCGAGTGGTCGTAGCTACTATTACCCACAGTATAGCAAGTTTACTAAAACATACACACGTGCATAATAGATTTTACAAACAATATACAATAATTAAAAATTGGGATCAACATGGTCAAAAGGGGTGCTTGCCATGCTTAAATTACCATGGTCTTGGTCTTATTCAAGACCTTCTCAATCAAAGATTTTGAAGCTATTGGTCTTTGTCTGTCTCGATCCTGCTTGAGTTGGTGCTCCTTTGGACTTCGACTTCTAATTACACGATAAACAATCGAAAGACCAAATAATTCCAAAAGATTACAAAAGATCCACATAAATCCAAAGAGAATTTAAGTAAGTTTTATTAGGATTGAGTTCAGTGATGTAAGTTTAGAGGGTGAGGGATGTTTGACATAGTCGAATGGAGTTTGAGCGGAAAAGGGATGGAGGGGAAGCTTTGTTGGGAAGGAAAACAAGGATGGATCAAAGGTGAAGAAATTTTCACAAGAATACTTTGCTTCTTAACTCAAAGAGGGCTAGGAATAGCCGATCGCAGAGTACCTCGGTTTGGTTTGAATTGTCTCTTCTCGGTTGGTACAGCATTCTTTACGACTACTAACGTCCCTCGATCGCCATGGAGCTCTACCGACTTCTCACACTTCAGCTGCTACTTAATTCTATCTACAACTACTAAAGCCTGCAATCACTGCAGCTTACGACCACTGTGGCTTATGATATTATTTTATGACCATTATAACTACCGACCAATGTGGCTTATGACCTTATGAGTACGACTAACGACTACTTCGATTCTTTGAACGTTCCGACTGCTACAGTACTTGGTCGCTCTGACTATCGACTACTAATCATGACACTTTGACTACGCAGGTTTTCGACTATGTCGATCCCACGCAACTCTGGCCATACCATTTACAGAGAGCCGGTACTACTGATCTTCATCCACGATGGTCTTTCGAGGGTCTTCCGAGCATCGATCGGGTTCTGTAACTTATGATTACCGACCAGGTACTATTCTGTATGACTACTGACTAGGTTATGTAGCTTAAGACTACCGACAACGCTAGCGGTCAAATATCACGACTACGCAAGCGTTCAAAGATCACGACCAGGCTAGCGGTCGAAGATCATGACTATGCAAGCGGTCGAATATCACGACGATGTAAGCGGTCGAAGATCATGACCAAGCTAGCAGTCGAAGATCACAATGATGCAAGTGGTCAAAGATCACAACGATGCATGCGATCGAAGATCATGACTACACAAGCGGTCAAAAATCTCGACGAAGCAAGCGGTCGAAGATCTCAACCACGCAAGCAGTTGAAGATCACAACCATGACAGCAATCAAAGATCATGACCATGCAAGAGGTCGAAGATCATGATGACGCAAGCATTCAAAGATTGAAGATCACGACTACGCACGCAGTCGAAGATCTCGACTATGCACACAGTCTAAGATCATGACTATGTAGGTGGTCGAAGATCAAGACTACGCATGCGGTCAAAGATCTCGACTATGCAGGTGGTCGAAGATCTCGACTACACAAGCGGTCGAAGAGTTCGACAACGATAGCGGTCGAAGAGTTTGACACCACAACGGTTGAATATCTTGACTCCTGCTGTGGTCGAAGGCTTCAACAACTTTAGTGGTCAAAGACTTCGACACGACAATGATCAACGAGTTCGACACAACAACGATTGAGGATTCAACACAACAACGGTTGAGGATCTCAACTCCGACTGCAGTCGAAGGTTTCGACAGAGTCAGTGGTCGAAGACTTCGACACAGTAGCAGTTGAAGTGTTCGACACAGCAGCGATCAAATATCTTGACTCCGGCTGCTAGATTTTGACTTTGACTGATATAGTTCTATTCTCAACTTTGACTACTACAGTTCCCTTACGAGTTTGACTACTTTAGTTCTCTTTTTGATTTTGATAACTTTAGTTCTCTTTTTGACTTTGATTACTCTACGAGGGAAGATGGAGCTCACCAAAGATGATGATGGTTCACAAGAAGAAGCGAAAGAAGCTAGTGTCGGAGATCTCGTTAGCGACGAAGGGATCCGCGGCGACAACGATGTCTGGCAACAGAGAGTCTACAAAATGGGTGAGCATGAGCTTGCATGCATGCATGCAGAGGTATGGGTGAAAGGAATCGAGGTACGGCTCACCGAAGAGAGGAAGTCTTGTGGTGGCATCCTGGTCGAAGATGGAGAAGAAGGCCTAGCCCGAGTGGTAGCCCGAGAGGTCCATTGCATGAAAGGTCAATTAAATGAGTAGGGTGTTTAAGGAAGAGGTAGGAGCATTGTCATGGAATTTGGAGAGAAGAGAAGCTCACCAGAGAAGCTAGCACATGGTGATGTGCTTGCCGGTGTCACGTACGACTTTGGTTTCTTGACGTTCCAGAGAGCGGAGTGCTCAAAGATCATGCGCAAGAGACTAAAAGAGAGCGGAGTGTTTAAGGACTTCTCCCTGACCGAGCTTACAACCATGTTTCTATGGCCACTGCCCGCTGTAGTTCTCTCTCTCTCTATTTCAATTAGGGAGAGAAGACTCTGTAGGCCCCACTTGTTATTTACCTAAACTTGACCAGCGTGTTGTCCTACATGGTAAAACTACGTACTCATCACGCCTCGTGGGCAATACCACTATCTGAAACCGGATCAGGGTGTTATTTGAACTAGATTGTAAAGTTTGGGAGGTCAAATGTCCAGTTTCCTACTTCGGGATGCTAGACAGACTTTCGAGCAAAGTTCAGAGTGTTATATGGACTTTTTTCCAATCATAATTATTCTACACAATGATATAAGATTAGAGATAGTTTAGAATAATATTAAAACATGAATAAAGAGTTCCACGAACAAGTTACATACTTATGATCAATATGAAAGATATTTATTCAAGCGATAAAATAACATATTATTTAAATGATCATAAACATAGAAGTGATATAATCATCTCTATGGTTATCTCTAAGACATATCACTGACACATTAGGTCATGGTCAAAGGAAAGGAGGAAGCAAAGGAACAACTTCATGTGAGATGAATGTATAACATGTAAAAAGATCAAAGAAGATTCAAGGGTGGAACACTAGTTCATAGGTCATGCTGTTTTCTTCTTGCAGATAGCAGACTATAAAGCTTTAAATTAATTTGCAGCGACGGCAAGTTGCCACCCTTTTTCCCCCACAGTCATCGTTGTCTGAAAGTTTTGGTACTTTTAACGTGATTTGCTTATTTATGTTTTCTCAAAACAAAGAGCTCTTTATTTACTGGCATAAAACGAAAAGTGCATAGTCTTCTGTTTAGCAAAACTGTGGAGCAATGATGATCTGTCCGTAGGCAGTAGTAGGTCCTTTTGTTGATGTACGTGGCAGTTCATCTGTTGGTCACTTTTGTGTGTCACATGCTACTGATGTATTCTGCCGTCTGTGTTTTCTTTCAATTTGAACCTTGTAGTGTACTTAATGGTTTTCTTTCAGTCGGAAAAAAAACTTAGATTCTCCTGGTGAATGCTAAGCACCGGAGCTCCCACTGTACCATAAATGATGATTGCCACCAATTTTTCTGATCTATGTCTACGACAAAAAGTCTTTTTACTGTTTCCTGAAAAAATTGGAAACCAAATTACACAGCCCGGAATATAAATTAGAACAAAATGTTTGATTTTTTTTTGTCAATAAGATGTGCAAGGTCGAATTAGTATCTACCAAGAGACACATTGCCTCAATATGTGATCTGTAGAGATTACCTAGCATGAAAGGAACATGACCGTCAGACTAGATGCTGCAAATGTTCTGGGATCATTAGAAAACTGAGTGTAGTCTGCTTCAATCTACATCTGAAGAATCCTTCGGCCGGACCAAAACTGAGTTGCCAGTTGCCACAGCAATAAGTACTTACCTCGATTTGTAGACTAATCTAAGTCTAAGCATTAACAGCAAACCTTAACCCTAGATCGAAAGGCATGAACACCTAGATAAGCATTAGAGCGGAAGCGTGAGTTACGTACCCGAAGCCGGAGATACCATGAGGTCGGTGCTCGGTGATATCAATGTAGGGGTGCCGAAAACGGTGAAGATGTGGTCGCCGTGGACGGAGATGGAGGAGGGCTTCAGCCTTCGTTCACCTGAGCGCCCTGATTAGATCGGTCTTGTTAGGGTTCGAGAGGTCTAGTACGACTCGCGCATCAGACCTTGCCGAAAACCCTAGGTCTTTTTATATGGCGCTGGTGACCGGGACCGAAACCAACTGTTGGTTGCAGCGCTTCCGATCATGGCGTGAGCGGAGATATGCCTCCCTGAAATCTCGGAGTTAGTTAGCCGAGATCAACCCAACATTCTCCCCTTTGATCGTAAGGCTAACATCATAAGCCCATTCTCGATAAAACAGCATATCAAGGTAATGTGTTGCATAGCCAATGAAGTGCCATACAACCTCAGTACCTATAGTGTACTATCGTATCTTAAAATGGATATTCATTATACTTAATGAGAGTTGGTTTGCTTTAAGGTCCTTTTATCCAGAATCAGAGGCTTTCCAATAAACCCATGCCGACAACATGATCACGAAAAATATTGGGTGGTAAGGCTTTAGTAAGCGGATCCGCAAGCATTAACTTAGTACTAATATGCTTGATACTTATGGTTTGATCCTGGATTCTATCTTTCACAACATGATACTTAATGTCAATGTGTTTGGCAGCACCACTTGGCTTGTTGTTATTTGCATAAAAGACTGCGGGTTCGTTATTTCAGTATAAGGTGAGTGGTTTGGAAATGCTGTCTACCATTCTAAGTCCCGGGATAAAGTGAGAAAAAGAAAGAGTAAGGTGGGCTGAGAGGTTTGAGCAAAAGTTAGACATATCAGATGAGCTCAAAAGATTATGAAAATCCTTGCAAATGCTCTTGACAGAGAGTTGATGATTGTGTAAATTTTTGGAGAGTTATCTTCTCTTGATTTTTCTAGAAAAATCTAAGAAGACTTTGTTAATATACTTATTTGTTTTAGATAATTTTAGAACTTGCTTCGATATTTATTTTCAGTACCACAATTTATACTCGTGGCCTTTTTAAGATGGTTCCCACCATGAGTTTTCTCATGCCAACTTTTAATCATCTTTTTAGTTTTTATAACTTGGTCTAAATTTTTTATTTGCATTACTTGCACTTTTGATTTTTGAAATTCAAACTTTTTAAAGAAACTCCAATAAAGAGCCAAAGAAACAAAATTCATTCAAAAAGTTTAAAATTTTTCTTATTTTTGCATGCCCTAGAATTTGGGATGTTACACTTATTCGATACGATTAGATATTGTATCTAACTTGGAAAGTCTTATTCAATATGAGTAGAAATCATATCGTACTTAGAGAACCTCCGACCGGATCCAATACGGGTAGAGATCGTATCCCATTTAGAGTCTATCATCTAGACCCTTATCATTCTAACTTGTTGAGTGTATAACCCTATAGGTTCATATATATTCAGCCATGGCTGAAAACTCCTTTTCAATCTATAAGTCAGTAGTAGTCCCTAGCAGGATATAAACAACTTTCAAATATAAATAAGGATCATATTGAACGAATCTATATAGTGCTTATGTACCAATCCTTTTGTCTCATAATACTATATCAAACTCAAGGCGAGAAGTGTGCCATCCTGTGATAGCTCGATTCTTCACTCGAATTTGTAGAGAATTACTTAGTTTGTGATTGACTCCTTAACCACATTTAGCATGGTCATGTACTTTTTTAATCCAACCGCCCAGAGGTATCTCTCCTATTATATAGGAGGGGCAAATTCCATCTTGATCATTCACATTCCTCCGTATATTTCATAGTAAACCTGAAAGCTACCTTTATGACCACCCAATTACGGAGTAGTGTTTGGCAACCCCTAAGTAAATTGCTACACATATAGAAAACTATGATGATATTTGGTTTAAGAATCCTACATACATTATGTATGAAACCAACTGATAACACTTAAGAATATAACAATTCCCGTAGTATCTTATAGTAGGTCACTCTAATACATATTCTCTAACATGTGTCCACATTACTGATTTGATATCCCCGTATCCACGATCTATGAAACATGATCATCAATTAATACATATGTTAATCTATAAATTATAATGGAATAAGAACATATAACACCCTAAACGTTGCTTGCAAGTCCGTCTAGCACATCGAACTACGAAACTAAATATTTGACCCTCTGAACCTTACAATTTGGTTCAAATAACACCCCCGAGCCGGTTTGACACGATGGTATTGCCCTCGTGACGCGATAAGTGAGCGGTTTTGACACGTAGGATGACATACTAGCCAAGTTAGTCAGTGACATATGGGGCCATAAGGACTTCTCCCTGACCGAGCTTGTAGCTGTGTTTCTATGGCCACTGCCCGCTGTAGTTCCCTCCCTCTCTATTTCAATTAGGGAGAGAAGACCCTATAGGCCCCACTTGTTATTTACCTAAACTTGACCAGCGTGTTATCCTACATGGTAAAACTGCATACTCATCACGCCTCGCAGGTAATATCACCATCCAAAACCGGATCAGGGTGTTATTTGAACTAAATTACAAAGTTTGGGGGTCAAATGTTTGGTTTCCTACTTCGAGATGCTAGACAGAATTTCGAGCAAAGTTCAAGGTGTTATATGGATTTTTTTCCAATCATAATTGTCCTACACAATGATATAAGATTAGAGATAGTTTAGAATAATATTAAAACATGAATAAAGTGTTCTACGAATAAGTTACATACTTATGATCAATATGAAAGACATTTATTCAAGCGGCAAAACAACATATTATTCAAATGATCATAAATATAGAAGTGATATAATCATTTCTATGATTACCTTTAAAATATATCACTGACACATTAGGTCATGGTCAAAGGAAAGGAGGAAGCAAAGGGACAACTTCATGTGAGATGAATGTATAACATGTAAAAAGATCAAAGAAGATTCAAGGGTGGAACACTAGTTCATAGGTCATGCTGTTTTCTTCTTGCAGATAGCAGACTATAAAGCTTTAAATTAATTTGCAGCGACGGCAAGTTGCCACCCTTTTTCCCCCACAGTCATCGTTGTCTGAAAGTTTTGGTACTTTTAACGTGATTTGCTTATTTATGTTTTCTCAAAACAAAGAGCTCTTGATTTACTGGCATAAAACGAAAAGTGCATAGTCTTCTGTTTAGCAAAACTGTGGAGCAATGATGATCTGTCCGTAGGCAGTAGTAGGTCCTTTTGTTGATGTACGTGGCAGTTCATCTGTTGGTCACTTTTGTGTGTCACATGCTACTGATGTATTCTGCCGTCTGTGTTTTCTTTCAATTTGAACCTTGTAGTGTACTTAATGGTTTTCTTTCAGTCGGAAAAAAAACTTAGATTCTCCTGGTGAATGCTAAGCACCGGAGCTCCCACTGTACCATAAATGATGATTGCCACCAATTTTTCTGATCTATGTCTACGACAAAAAGTCTTTTTACTGTTTCCTGAAAAAATTGGAAACCAAATTACACAGCCCGGAATATAAATTAGAACAAAATGTTTGATTTTTTTTTTGTCAATAAGATGTGCAAGGTCGAATTAGTATCTACCAAGAGACACATTGCCTCAATATGTGATCTGTAGAGATTACCTAGCATGAAAGGAACATGACCGTCAGACTAGATGCTGCAAATGTTCTGGGATCATTAGAAAACTGAGTGTTAGTCTGCTTCAATCTACATCTGAAGAATCCTTCGGCCGGACCAAAACTGAGTTGCCAGTTGCCACAGCAATAAGTACTTACCTCGATTTGACTCAAAAATTAAAGAAGCAAAGAAGATGACACTAAATTTCATGGGGGGAAAATCCCCAAGATGACGAGCAGCAGATGATTCACTATAAAATAAAGATAGTACAAGAAATCCATGCTGACTCTAAGGTCAGTCTCAGTGGAGATTTTATGGAGTTTCATGGGGATTAAATACGCTGACATGGCACTGTATTGATGAAGAGAGAGATGATAAAAGTTTCATGTGAGTAGAGAGAGTTTCAGAGCAAGTACAATAATGCTGACTAGGTCGCCTCTAGCGAAATCCACATCAACACAATCCTATGTGGAAGAGAGAGAAAAGAGGAGAGAGAGGCAAGCTGCCCCTTAGAGCAGGTACAATAAGGCTTAGTCAGCAGGCTATAGCAAATATAATATCAACAAAATCTTACATGGCAGAGAGAGAAGAAATCTGGCTACTAAATTACAGCTAGCTATAGCACGTAAAAATATGCATTTCACTCTCTTACACGTGGGGCCAAATAGTTATTGTAATAACTATCTTATTGTATGAACTATTTTTTTGAAGGCTATAGATGAAATGGACAAGTGTTATAGCCACTAGTTGGCTATACTATTGTACTTGCTCTTATATAAGAGGTAACCTCTAGCACATCATACGAGGGGAGAGAGGCAAGCTGCTCCTCATGCAAGAGGTGACCCCTGATATATTTATGCAAGTATTAAATGTTTGAGTGCTTTAGTAGAGGTAACCTCTACTCAACTTATTGTATTAGCTACCTCCACCATGAGCCACGTGTACTCTTTTTGCTTATTTGGCTAATGCTAGAGGTAGCAGCCACCTCTTCTATCAAACTTGCTCTGGGATGAAACTCTTCTGCACTGTTTCCAAAATATGGGTGTGTTGGAAACTGGGATATGAAACCTCCACTGAGACTGGCCTAAATACATACACTGTAGGATGGTTGATAGTAACTAGAGAAAATAAATAATTGTAATTTATAGTAAAAACTTTTTTAACTCTAGTATTTCTGATTGTCTAATTTACCAACACAATAATAATATAAAAACAAAAGACAGCAAAAGAAACGCAATTTCCTATCTGGTACTACAACATTACTGCAGCAAATAGTACTTGGTTCTGTCGCTACAGTACATTTGCTGTGGCAA
Organism: Dendrocalamus latiflorus; assembly: GCA_017311315.1. Lineage (NCBI taxonomy): Eukaryota > Viridiplantae > Streptophyta > Magnoliopsida > Poales > Poaceae > Dendrocalamus > Dendrocalamus latiflorus. The sequence goes on from CM029672.1 coordinate 10,773,957, forward strand.
ACCGAAGAAACGCAACGTCGTCGCTTTCATTGGATCTGTGGGTTCTTTTGATGAGCACAGTCGCGCCTCTCATTGCTTGCAATGCACGGCCACGCAATGGGATTAATTTTCTTGTGCCGGGACCCGTCGACGTGATGCCTTGCTCGGACGTGAACGCCTCGGTGGGACTTGGCTTCCGCGTGCGTTCACATGCGCTGGGGAAAGGATCGTTCTCCCTCCTCCATCCCCTTCCCCGTGCATGAGCGATGGAAGCACGCGCGAGACCGAGTCGGACACGCGGACCGAAACCCATGCACGAGATCGCGCCCTCAATGTGAAGCAACCAAGCAAAAGTGCGAAACACAGAATAGATAGATGGTTTCTCTTTCTCGACGACGCAACGTGAATTGACAACGCCGATTGGAGGAACTTTTTTTAATCAGATCTATTTTTATTATAGACTATTATATTTATGGTTATAAAGTGTTCTTCTGATACCTCTCAAACCCTAACACTAATTTTTTTCAATCAGATTCTAATCGTATTTCTATTTAAGTTTAGGGCCTAAACAAGTTCTTATCTAATTCTAACAAATAAGGGATCCGAAACAATTACGTAATACGGATTTTTTAACTTTTGTTATGTGTTGTAGTCTCCAGATCGCACCTTGTAACTCCAACACCCATTATCCATTTTGATCTCCACGTGCCCCACCTTGAGCGCAACCTTCTCCTCCAGTATTCTTGACTCTTTGAACCATGACTTTGCATCTAACAATCTCCAGATCCTCGTTGTAGGCCACAATCACCTTTGAGATACTCTACACATGCAAAAACCAAAGCAACATTTTTTCCCAACACAAGTTTCTTCTAACTTGACGACATGAGTTCACACACGTCACACGCCTCAAATAACATCAATAAGTAACATTGTTAATTATTCATCACTACAAATATTCTAATCCTAACCACATGGTCTAACATGCACAATGAAAGTTTACCGCCAACACACGAGTCGATTATCAAATCTGTGAGGAACCTAGGTATGACTCTATTCTCTTTGGCTTTCTAAAATTTATAAGCAACTAGCAAAATTTTATTTTAGTCATTTGTGAATTTTTACAACTCAAATGCTATTTTAATCGTTGCTTACTATTTTAAATTGGCATGTCCTATTCTAATAGTCACGAACAGTTTTAAATCTTTCGATACCTATTAAGAATACTAATTACAGGGTTTGTATAATTTATAAGTGACTGACAAATTTTATTTTAGTAATTTTTGAATTTTTACAACTCAAATGTGATTTGAATCACCGCGTGAAGTTTTAATCGCCACGCATAATCTTAAATCATCGTGTACTAGTTTAAATCGATGCATCCTATTTTAATCATCATGATCAGTTTTAAATCTTTTGATGCCTATTAACAATACTAATTATGGGGTGTCTACAATTAATAATCGACGAACAAAATTTTATTTTAGTCATTTTATTTAAATCGTCGCATAGAGTTTTAGTCGCTACGCGTAATCTTAAATCGTTGTGTACTATTTTAAATCGGCGTGTCCTATTCTTATCGTCACGAATAGTTTTAAATCCTTATATGCCTACTAAGAATACTAATTGCAGGCTTTCTAGAATTTATAAACGACTGACAAAATTAATTGCGCCTTCAAATGCACAACAAAGCAATCCAAACGGCAATATAATTATTATCAACTAAATTACCGTTAGTTTCTAAACTAAAAATTCAATTATTTCAATTGTTATCCTACCATATTTCAAAAATAATTATACAAAAAACAGAAAACTCACTGTTGTCAATACGCAGATTCCTTCTCCCCCTCTCTTCCCCTCCCTCTCCTCTTCCTCCTCTTCCTCTTCCCCTCCTCTTTCTTTTCTTTCCTCTCTTTCTTCCTTCTCTTTCTCTTTTCCCTTTCTCCCCCTTCTTCTTTCTTTCTTGCTCTCGGCTGAGTGGGGGAGGAGCCAGCCGCGAGGGGGTAAATACCCCATCGTCGGCCAACGGTTGGGTGACTAGGGGCAAAATCGCCTAACCATTGGGTGACATGAACTAGTCATATAACCGTTGAGTGACTTGGTTACGTTTTCGAAATCGTCCAATGGTTGGGGAACATGAGGCCAAAAGTACAAAACAAATCACATGTATATTTTTGTAATTCAGAATAAAAAATGATTATTAAAAAAACACTGAGCAAATCTTCTCTGTTTATTAACGATTGGAGCATGTAAGTTAATTAGTGGCTAAAGCTTAATAATTCACCAATAATCTTTGTGCACTAGCTTTTTAACTAGGGACGTATGTACATAGAACAAGATTTATACTTGCTATCTTTTTTATATATTCTTCAAGATACAACGGTTTTTAATATCCTCATAGGCTTCGCAAGATATACATTCATTTGTCTTGTCTCAAACATATCCTTGATTAGATTCGATCCTCACGTACGTTAGATGAGTAGCTTGTACGCATGTATAAAACTTGTTTAAATTTTCGCAAATGATGACTACTTAGGCTACAACTATTTGTCAAATAAAATACTGCGTTGAAAAACTTTAATTACCAAACACATTAGATTTTTCTGAAAACTATTAAAAAAACCATAGTATTTACAAACTGGGGTATTTCATGCCTAGTGCTTCTCATAACTGTGGTTTCCAAAAGCCATAAAAAAACTGTAGTATTTGCAAACCAGGTCTCAGGGTCAGTCTGATCGCACCACGAACAGAGACAAAACAACATTGTTCATGATCAAGAAAAAGGCTAATTCTTCAACCACTGATCCAAACAAGATGAAACTTGGTACAAACACTTCCAAGGATATCAGAAACCTATTCCAATAATTGATCTTGAAGATCATAGCCAAAATTCCGACCTTTAACCAAAACGAGGAAGATTGCACCAAAATCGGTCAAAGAGAGAAATTTCGATTTGCACTTACTCGTAAGTCCTTGACAATCTTGAGTGGATTCTCACATGTCATAGTAAACTAGATCACAACACAAAAGAGAGAGGAACTGAGAGAAACTGAGAACTCCTCAAAGCACCTCAAAAGGCAAAGTAATTAAAGAAGAACACAAGGGGAACATGATAAATAAGTTTGATCTTCTATTTTCACGAAAGGATGAAGGATTACAACCACTTCACACCATAGAAGACAGAGCTCTCATAAAAGCACACACATAAAGCTTCCAATATAAGGAAACCAAACCCTAACTCCCTCTCTAGCACTAGAGATATTTTCTCTCAATACACACAAGGATTTATGTAGTAGAGTCTCCTCACCTCACGCCAAATCTTAACAACTAACACACACTTAGTAGATACAACCACTTACAATTGGAGAACCTAGTAATCGACACACAAATGGGTTTTACACTTACATACTTGCACATTTTTCAAAGCGCGACTTTCATATAGCTCTAATAGCCCGATAAGACGCTCCATCCTATATGATATGACCTAATCCATCTTAGGCCACCATCACGGTTTTGCAAACCACCTCTCCACCCCTGTATTGGACAACTTACATAATTGCCATCCACTAGCCTCCACAATGTTTCTTCTCGAAGTAAACTCCAAAATAAAGTTTGTGATAACTAATGACTTGCCGCCAAGTCTATATGCCTCCGGCCTCCTCCCGGATTGTCTCCACTTGAAATGGCCCAAGTCCAATGGGACATCACATGTATTCACTTGCCTCAGCATGATCCTTGTCTTTTCCTGTACTTCTTCGCTTGAGAAGTAGCCTCATTTGGACTTACGCGAACCTCCATGGCCTCATGGCCTTCCCTAGCCTCGGTCTTGCTATTGACTACCAACAATCATCAGGCGTCTTGTACATCAAAAAACAAGCAATTGTCCTGAGCATAAGTGATATGCGCTTGACTCTCATTATCAAACAACATGGCACTTCCGACCATGATTAACACAATGCATGAACTCTTGCCATAACTAACATTTGCATGGACTCCAACCATAACTAACACCTTGCAAAGATTCCCAAAAAGCTCCTAGAGCAACAACACAACTGAGACATAACTCAGCTAACTCAACTTAGCATAGACTGGTCTAACCATCAACCAACGGTCGGTCAGACCACTCGGGTCAACCTTGCTCAAACCCCAGTATCAAGGAACTAGTTTGACTGTGGCAGCCATGCCGGTCAGACCGCTCGGCACCCTCTGGTCAAACCGCTCGGCACCCTCTGGTCGGACTGCCACCACATAGCCAGTCGCATCGCTCTCAAAATCTTCGCACAACAAAACGAAGACATCTCTGGAATAAATGCACTACCAACTAGAAATTGGTCACATCAGACCGCGGGTCAGACCACCACCCACGACTGGTCAGACTGCCGCCCACGGTAGGTCAAACGCCTGGTCAGTTGACAGCAAAATCAGAGAGTCCAAATAACATAAATTCAAACTCAAGTTTTGACAACAAAACACAATCAAAATCAAATACTCATCACAAAACATAGGGTGACCTTCATATGGTCTCACAAAAGCTTAAGGCCAAGGAAGAAGAGGATGTGTAGAAGCATAAGGAAGAACAGCAGATTCATGTTAGATGTAACACCCCCATTTCTGGAGGCACTGGTGATCTCTTCAGTTGCGGAGTACTGTACACTAGTGTGCATCATAACAACACATACTTACAACAAAAGAGCCAAGCTTTATTACAAGAATATGGTTTAACAACCTAGTTTTAGCGTAGTGGTCATACAAGCCCAAAGTTATCTTACAATACAAGAGAAATATCCATATGCAAACTTGAGCATGGCTAAGACCTAAAACCAGTCATCTTCAGCGTAGTAGGGTTCTTCTAGAACTTCATCAACAGCTTGGTCATCGCAGTTCTATTGCTTTTTTGTTTATTGTTTAGCAAGTAATGAATACAACTGTATCCAGTAAGTCACAAGGGTAAATCCTAACTTATCTACTTGTAAGGATATTCAAAGGAAGGGAATATACTTGTTCTATTACTTTGAGTAGATGCAATTTTATTTGCTAACATTTTTAAATAGAAAAACAAAGAACAGAACTCCTTAAGATTAAAGGGGGTTTCTTTTAACAGTTAACTACCCAGCTTACCCAGATTAAAACATAATAAAAACTACTTATGCCTCACAGTTAGAATCACCCAACAAACACAGCTTCATTTACTAGAAGCACAACATATTCGCATACTATTTATTTCACTCTGCATAGTTGCCCAGTTTTACCCATAAGATTTCTCAAACTCTCAATATCACGCGATAGGCACGCTTCAGCTAGCGTGCGACTGAGTTGAGAAAACAAGGTTTTTCAATGCTCAATTCTTTATGTAGGCTCTACCCAGTAGATCCACTCAGACCCGGTTTTAAACTGCCTAAACCTGATCACTTCTGTCTGTCCTGAGTGTCCCCTACCATTGTTAGTTATGGTTTTACCGTTCCGCATACCAACTCCCCATCATCCACACTCCTTCCTTCTGTAGAGATTCAATCGAATTAAGCAGTTACTAGACCAGAGTTGACAAATCAACACTTGTGGTTGAGCGATCACTGTGTGCTTTACTTAACATAAGGCTCTTGTCCTTACTTTTCATTTGAGGCTGCCAACCACAACCCAAAATATCTGTGCTCGATGACACTACCACCCATCCGCTCAAGCCTCTACCCTAGGGTAAGGTCATGGATGAGGACCATCTTGCGGTTTTCCACAAGACTCCCTTACCCTAGAACCATTTTAACAATTCTATCAGCCAAAATCCAAGTCACTTAGCAGTACAAAATTTTGAGTGAGTTAGTCTACAATTATTTATATAGTAATTAAATATTACTAAGGTTGTCAAGGTGAATATGGTCTCAATTTAAATAGGGCATTTTCCGATGGTAGGACATAACTAATTAGCAAATCATTCCAAACATTTGTTTTAATTAAATAACATTTCACAAATAACATTAATGTAAATACTATAATTAAATAATTAAAATTTTTGGGATTCAATATGATAAAAAAACTTATAACTTGTCTTGCTGCTCTGTAAACTCTACTATCTTGAACACTTCATTGCCTAATTCCGGTCCTTGCACGGTCGCCTCAGAGAGCTCGGGAGCTAGCGCAAACATATAAAATAACATAAACCTATGCTTGAGTCTAATCAAGCTAGAAAAATAAATTAAAATAAATAGAAATAAAATGCAATAAAATTCAAATGGAGTGGTTTGGATTTATTTGGAACTCAATTTTGTGGAATGGAGGTCACAAATGGATTCGCAGCATCGAAACAATCAAAAAGAGATATTTTTGTATTTAGGGTTTCAGTGAACAGTGTTTTGCTACAGTAATGAACATTGTCGAGCCAGTCCGGAGTGAACGGTGTGGCCCGTAATGGTTTTTTTAACTAGATCGGCCAAATGGGCCAGCTGATTCGGCCTAAGCCGCGCACAGCTGAATGGCCTAGCATGCACTCACACGCCCGATGGATGACGAGCGGATGACCACAATGCAACCACGCTTGCTTCGTCTTCCTCCGGCCAGTTCTCCCCAGCGCAAAACAGAGAGAGCGGCTCAAGTGGAGCGGCACCGGCAAGGCTCTCTGGTCACCGAGAAAAACACAAGTGGGTTCGGTTTGATGTGGCGGTTTCATTTTGGGGCTTTGGAAGACAGGGCATGGATGGTGGTGGCTAGCGGTAGGAAAGAAGGTGGTGGTTTCCATGGCGGCGCTAGGATTTCTTGGTAGTTCTCCGGCGAGGTTGGGGACGGTTTGGCCATCTGTGGGGCATAGGGTTCATGGTGGTGGCACTGGTTTGGGTCGGAAAAACTCAATTGGGCTGTCCATGGTGAGGATGTAGAGGCTAGAGGTGGCTTCCGTCGACGGAGCATTTGAGAAATGCTCATGCTCGAGCAAGTTCACCTGCGTGATTAGGAGACAAAGAAGGCTCTGTTAGCGAATGCAATCGAGTTTTAATCAAAAGATGAAGAACATTGGGTTTAGGGCTCACCGGACTCAGGGGAGGTCATCGGCAGTGCTGTGGTGAGCGAGAGCTTAACTGAGTGGTTCTGGTGTGTGTCTAGGGTTGGCAACGGGGCTCATCCCCGACGGGACCTAATCCCCGTCCCCGATCCCCGCAAAATTAAAATTCCCCGAACCCCGGCCCCGGCCCCGGGCTCGGGGCCAAGTTTGACCCGTCCCCGTTCCCCGACGGGCTTCGGGGGCCCGACGGGGCAAAATTCCCCGCCAACAGGTTAACCAAGAATAGCATACACAAGCAGCAATTCAGCATAACAACAATTACAGGGGTACTAAATTAGCAACTTGACAACATAGCAGTGCCAACAATTATCAATTTGCGGTGCCAACAATTTCACATTTGCAGTGCCAACTATCATCAGTGCCAACAATTATCATCAGTGCCAACAATTATCATTTTGCAGTGCCAACAATTTCACATACTATCAAGGAAATGCAGTACATCACATCCACAAACCAGCAAGGAAGAAGATGAGTATTGAGTATTTGAGTACCAGAGGAGCAGTGAAGCTCGGCTCGGTGGAGGGCGTCGTCGGTCGCAGATCTGTGGAGGAGGGCATCGCCGGTCTCAAATCCAAGGTGGCGTCGCCTCGGTGGAGAAGAGGAACCGGTGGGGAAGGGCCGAAGGGGGAGCCGCCGCCGCGGGTGAGGAAGAGCCGCCGCCGCGAGTGGATGCGCCGGTCGCCGCCGCGAGTGGATGCGCCGGTCGCCGCCGCAGTAGATGCGCCGGCTCGAGGGCCGCAGCGCCGCGGTGGTGGGTAAGGGCGTCGTCGGTCGCAGATCTGTGGAGGAGGGGCGGAGGCACCGGGGGAGGGGGAGGGGCGGCGGTGGAGGGGGCAGAGGCGCTGGGGAAGGGAAAGGGGAAGAGGGCGGCGGGGGAGGGACGGCGGTGGAGGGGGGGGGCGGGGGAGCCGGGCGCGGTGGGGGCCGCGGGGGAGGGGGCAGCGGCGGCGGGGGAGCCGGGCGCGGTGGGGGCGGAGGCGCTGGGGGAGGGGGACTGGGGGGCGGCGGGGTGTAGGGGGCAGTCGGGCGCAAGCGCAAGCCGCAAGGGGAGGTGTTGGCGGCGCTGGGGAGAGGGACTGGGGCGGCGGGGTAGGGTTTTTTGGGTGAATTTTATATGAAGTTAACGGGGACGGGATCACTTCCCCGGCCCCGCCATCCCCGACGGGGACAGTATTTTGCCCACAAAAATCCCCGCAGGGAATAAAATCCGCCAGACCATCCCCTAATAGGTGAATTCACCGTCGGGGATCGGGGATCGGGTCACCATTGCCATCCCTATGTGTGTCTAGGTGTGACATGGAGCTTGCTGTGGTGGCGATTGAGCTTTAAAGATAGGGATAGGCAGTGGGAACAGGGAGACGGTTCAGAGCAGTGGCGATGCGCGGAGGGGAGAGAAGGCGGGGCTCTGTCGAGGGAGTGAAAATGCAGGCAAGGTGGCACTGGTGTCTCTGCAGAAGTTGATGAGGCATGGCACAGGAGGTATGGCTCAAGCGTGTGCGTCAGCCGAGAGCAACAGCGAGCTGTAGTGAGAGAGAGGGTCAAACGGGTGCGCCAAGCGAGGGAGAGGGTAGAGGGTGAGCGACTGGTTGGTGGGGCCTTGGCGTCAGCTCAGAAGGGGCGAGTGTGAACGCCCAGGTGTGGCACAGCCGCAACTTCGAGCAGCGACGGCCGAGTGCGTGGAGAGGGGGAACAGAACGGCGGTGGAGAGGCGGCTTGGCTATAGGTGCCAACGGGGAGGGGTGGTGGATGGCCAAAAGAGGAAAGCGGATTTTCAAAGGAGATTGCCAAATTGGGAAAGGTTTGAGAATTCAAACAAAGATGCAAAAAGAAATCAAAACTTTGAATTTTGAGGTTGTTTCATTAGACATGAGTATTAGCTACCAATGAAGATGTAAGGACATAAGCTTCACCAATACCGAACTAATTTGCACTATATTCAGCAGTTTATATTTTTGCAGGGGAGCTAGGCAATTTGTTACCTGGTCAGTAGACTTGCCTTGCTTGTCGAAGTTCTCCCACGTGTAGCTTTTCCACAGGCGTCGTGATCTGGGAGTGTTAATGCATCAAGTAATTATCACATGAAAAATGAAAATTTTGTCATGTTTTTTAAGAAGCAACAGCCAACACAATTTGCAGGGCTTTAGAGCATCCAAATTAAAGTGAAAAATTCAGTTAAACACTTAAATTTATCCATTCCACCTAAAGTAAGCAGCGTATATAGCTGCCCAATAAAAAAGCAATGTTCGAGATCCAGAGGGGAGAGAGACAGATACTTTCTTCTTAATTTTTCTCACCAGCTTTTTAGCCGCCTCGAGCCGGACTTTTTTTTTTTTTTTTGATTGGGTAGCCATTATTGGTCCATGGTGGACCAACTGTGACACTTTGTGATTCAATCATTCAACAACACTGGATAATCTTGATACCTTGTAGCTTTATGTCAAACAGGGGGCTTGACTAAGGACAGGAACCTGAGCTAGAAGTAAGCATTTGCCATTTAATGTATAATTGGACTGAAAGGGGCAGGCATTATATTGCTGTCTGAAGAGATTGCCTATAATTTAAGAAACCTGAATGCGTAATTCCGTAGGCTAGATGTAGTGTTCTGAATGTGACCATATTAAGTCGTGACAAAGTCCTTGACAGGGGTGTCGATCGAATGAACCGTGTAATGTAATCCTGCTTTGATGCTTGTATGTGATCTTCTCTGTTCAGGTTTGATCGGAATTACCCGTAGGGCCTACTAGATGAAAATGAAGTTTACATAAGGCAGATGAATCTAAAGATGGAAGCTAATCGGAGTTTTCCTTGACCGTTGGTGCTGCACTCAATTTCCCCTCGGTCCCATTGACAGTGAATTTCAGTTGATCTTCAGCTATTGCATTAAATTACGTGGAATCTTGCATGTCCTTGTTATATATACAAGCTGTAAAAATAGCTTGGTCAGTTTAAGTGAGAAACCATGTGGTCTAAATCCCATGTTGGTGATGAGTAATTGACACGTGGTTTGGTTTATGTGAGTTTGGTTTGAGTGTTTCGTGTCAGGTTGGCATTCGGCGAGGTCGGGTTATGATTAGACAGATTTGACGTATGGTCGTCTTCCCGGTTGGTCACTTGGGCCATTTCTCGCTTGAGTAGGATTTGTTGGTACTAATCATGTTTATATGCTTTGTGCCGTGCTATGCGATGTGGTTTTTGTCTGTGATGGCTGCAGGACGTCGAGTGGAGTCGTGGCGAGACACGGAGGACTGGACTAGGCGCAGGTGGCGCTGAGGTCAGAACAGTTGGGATGTGTCGAAGACGACGTGGACTCGAGGTGGTTGCGAGGCGTGCGAGACAAGGAACGCGGAAGCTTTCCGGAAGGTGCAGCAGGGGCGTTTCGGTAAAAGCGCGAGGCTGCAAAAGGAAGCGGGTTAGCGGGCAAAGCATGGAGGGGTAAAATGGGCAAAGCAAAGTGTAAACCCATCAAGGAATGCTATAAATAGGAGGGTATTTTCTGGTTGTTGGTAAGACTTGGTGAGGGGTTTTAGGGCTTTTGCTTTAGGCTTTAGTGGGTGAGAGTAGGTGTTGAATACAGAGTGTGCTCCCTGGGTGTTCCCCCTCTCTTTGTCGTATTCCTCCCAAGAAACATGTGAGGTTCTTGGTGTTCTTGAGGATTGAGAGGTTGGAGATAGATTGAGAGTTTTGTAATCATCCCTCTATATGTAATCGGGGTATCGTGACTCCTCTTTTGATTTGGAATGAAAGGTTGAAGTTTAATTCCCAGATTGTGCTCTCTGTTGGTATTTTCTTGGCTCTGTTTTCTAGCTGCTAGTTGGGTTAAATTTCTTCCTCTTTTCTCAGCAAAGAGCTTTTGAGCAGTAAGTTTGGTTGAGCTTATTAGACTCTCGGATGGCAGTGAAATAGCAGTACAAATCTTGCCTTTTGGCCGGCAGTGCATCAATTCTTGTGTTTCCTTTTTGGCCGCATGCCTCAGTTTTATTACCGATTTGTTTTCTCAAGTGATTCGTCAAATTGGCTGGCCTCCTCTTTTTTTTAGTTTCGGTCTTTGAGCAGTAAGCTATCAAGTCTTTTTGTCTTGGCCGAAATTGATGGCTCCAAGTATTCCTTAAGACAATTAAGTAGGCATCATTAATGGGATGTCTTGCTGTCCCGTTAGCATGAATGGTATTAATGGATGTCTTGTTGTCCCGTTAGCATGAATGATATTATTGGTTATTGATTCTTCGTTGGGGATGTGGTCACTTTTCTAGTGGTTTTGGCTTGCAGTTTTTCTCCCGTGTCCCTTGTTCTTTTTGACAGTCTTGTACTCGGTTCCTGTGCTTGGTTGCTGTACCATCTAATTTGCAAGTGCAGCTTTCGGTTGGGAGTAGTTTTTGGCCAAGCACATGCTCTGTACTTCTTCTCCTGCAGCCGAGTACTAGTTGTTTCCTTTCTCTTTAACAGTACTTCTTTGGTAGTGTTGTTGTAATTTTTGGCAGCAGTTCTAAAGCTCTCCAGTAATTTCTCGCTGCTCTTCTGGTTTGATCTAGTGCATGCAAGAAACCATTTAAGGCCTGCTGCAAGGATTACACTTCTTTCCAAGTGCTTCATAGCTTCTATAGCTATCGGAGAACTGAGCTTTTTGAGTACTTGTGAGGGACGAAAATTTTATTGATCGACATTCACCCCCCCTCTGTCGCCGTTTCTGATCCAACAATTGGTATCAGAGTCGGTTAGCTCTTTTAAATAGATCTTAACCGGTCTCAAGAGCCGTGGCGATGGACAAGTACTCGACCAAGCCGCCCGTTTTCGATGGCATCGATTACCCCTTCTGGAAGAGCCGAATGGAGACATACATCCAGGCCCAGGGGTATGCCATCTGGCGGAAGGTCAAGGTACGATTCGTTGTTCCTGCCGATGAGAACATCAATGCCGGGAACATGGCTGATGTTGAGGCGAATGCAAAGGCAAGGAACATCATCATCCAGGGTTTGAGTCGTAGCGAGTTTGACCGTATATCTCACCTATCGTCCGCCTACGACATCTGGGTGACCCTCGACCAATACCATGAGGGCACCACCCAGATCAAGACGGTTCGACAGGACCAGTTCAAGCGCGAATACAACAAATTCGAGATGCTTGCTGGTGAGTCCCTGGACGAGTGCTTTTCGCGATTTCACAAAATCTTGAGCAACCTCCGAGCGGTCGGTCTCACATACCCCGACTCGGACAACGCTCGTCAGATGCTCGCGGCACTCGATCTGCGTGTTTGGGAGATAAAAGTGACCACCATCAAAGACACGACAGACCTCTCGACCCTGACTCTTGACGCGCTGTACTCGCGCCTCAAGACTCACGAGATTGACGTTGTCTCTCGTCGGTCGAAGTCACAGTCGATGGCCTTGGTCACCGATCCCGTTTCTTCTTCCGTGCTTTCTTCTGATTCTTCTTGCGGTTTCTCCCTTGCTGCTCTCTGTGACATAACTGATGATCAGTTAGAGCAGCTTGCGGATGATCAGCTGGCCCTCCTAGCCCGAAGGTTTTCCCATGCCTACAAGGGTAGGAGAGACAGGAAGAGGGGAGGACCCGTGATTTGCTTCGAGTGTGGTGGCCCCAACCACATCCGAGCAAACTGCCCCAAGCTTGGGAAGGGCAAAGGTGACTGCGGCGGTTCGGGCAAGAACGACTACACCGATAAGAACCGCAACACGAAGCCCTCAGCACCTGCTCAAGGCAAGAAGAAGTTCCGCAACTTCGGCAAAGCCAAGAAGCTCTTCCACCGCGTCCTCACCGCCTTCGACGACATCGACCTCAGCGAGGTGGAGGGATGGAGCGACGACGACGGGACGGGTGACCAAGAGCCCAAGGATGGCGGCGACGACTTCTCCGGCATGTGCTTCATGGCCCTCGAGGGCGAACTCAGCGACAACGAGCTGTACTCCGACTCGGACGAGGTATGTCCCACCTACGACCAGCTCAATCATGCTTTTCTTAAGCTAGGTGGTTTCCATGCTAGAGCTAGGGCTAGGTGTACTGAGTTAGAGAAGGAAGTAGACAGGTTGTCACTAGAGATTATTGCTCTTACATCTGGTCCCTCTAGTGACGACTGTGATACATGCTCTGCTTTGCTGGGTGACATGGAGAAACTAAGGACCTCGCATGATAGTTTGTCCTCCGAGCTTGATAGTGTTAAGGTGGAGAATCTTAGTCTGTTGGCTGAACTAGAAATGAGTAGGATTGCTTCTACTTCATCTACTCCTGTTGAGACTACTTCTTGCGCCTCATGTGAGGATAAGGACAATGCTTTTAAAGTTCTTTATACCATGCTGCTTGATCTGCCCGAGACTTGTGAAAGTTGTAATAATCTAAAGATGAACCTAAAATGGGCAGATCACAAGATTGCTGAGTTGAGTGCTTCCTTACTTGAGCCTATTGATTCATGTTTGAACTGTCCCAAGTTAACTGCTGAACTTGAATCTGTCTCAAAACAGTTTCAAGAAATGATTGACAACAACAAGAAAATGGCTCAGTATGCGACTAAGGATCCTGTTAGCTCACCATGCATTAATTGTGATAAACTAAAACTTGAACTCGTTGCATTAAATGACAAATGTGTGAAGCTAACTAAGGACTTACTAGAGAAGCCACAATCTGGTTGTGATGTGATTGATGGTGTGGGGGAGAAGCCCCAGGGTAAGGTAGAGACGCCTAGCGACGTGAACCAACCTGCTAGCAGTAGGACTGTCCATTCTGAGTCGGCTGTGCGTGCACAAGCCATTCGTTCCTCTGCTGTTGGTTCTTCATCTGTTCCCTTACCCCCTGCTGTTTCCTCTTCCCCCTGCTCTTCTTGCACCTCTCTCTTTCAGGAGTGTCAGTACCTTATGAACACTCTCAAGAGATTTGCAGGCGGCAAAAAGAAGCTTAATCTTATTCTAGACCAATCCAAGATTTGCAAGTTCAATCAAGGTCTAGGATATGATTTCTATGAGGATATGAGGAAGCATCCACCTGCTATTCTCCGACCCATCGTAGGAGGTGTGATCGAGGTTGAGCCCAGATCTGATGAGGTTAAATTCAAATCAGCGGGCTTTGTCCAAGGGATCTCTGACAGCAAGGTGATTCCACCTGTTGCTTTGGCCTCTCAGAAGGCGAAGCCTCTTCGTGCAACTTCCACCTCTCAGAAGGTGAAGTACCACTGCACCTTCTGTCAGAAGGATGGGCACTCGATCGAGAGATGCTTCAGGCGCGCTAGGATTGCGCGAAGAGACCGTGCAGAGGCACTTAGGCGTATTCAGGGTCAGCCCCAGATCCTGAGTGCACCTAAGACTAGCACGAGGTTCAGGTTTGCTTCTGACGGGTTTGGGCAGCATCGAGGACTTGGTTTTTCTGAGTCTTCTGGTTTTCGTCCTCGTGCTGCTCCGGGTCGTGACTTCCGCCGTCCTGAGGGTACTTCTCGTTTCCCCCGTCGAGACAGCTACCCGCGGCGTGTTCAGCCTGTTGCCGGTGCTCCGACTCGCTTGCCTGTAGCAGCCGGACCCAGCAACAGATCTAGGTCTACTCGTAGACCATCTGGTTTTCTCAGTGACAGAGAGCGTAGGGTAGATAGAGGTCAGTCGTGCTTGACTACTTCATCTGCTCGACGTGTTGTTCAGTATTGGGTGCCAAAATCACTCTTGATTTACCCCAGTACTGAGACTTTACTCTCTGTTTGACTCAGGCTCGCCGGGCTGGGAAGGGAGAGGTTTGGCTTGTAGACTCCGGGTGTTCACGACACATGACCGGAGACTCCCATTGGTTCTCTTCCCTAGCCCGTGCTCCAGGTGATGAGACGATCACCTTCGGAGATGCTTCATCTGGGCGTGTCATCACCAAAGGTACAGTGCGCGTAAATGACTCGTTTCTTTTGAGAGATGTTGCTTTGGTTAGTAAGCTGCGTTATAATTTGCTTTCGGTTTCTCAGCTTACCGATGACGGTTATGAGGTGAGCTTTAAGAAAAATGCTTGCAAAATTCTTGATTCTTCGGGTAGTCTTGTTTGCGGGATTTCACATTATGGGAGGATCTTTCGTGCTGATTTTTCTGAGTCTTCTGGTGATCCTCTCCGGTGTTTGGTTGCTTCGGAGTCCCGCGATCTGACTTTCTGGCATAGGAGACTTGGTCATATAGGATTTGACCATTTGACCCGAGTTAGCGGCCACGATCTCATTCGTGGTCTGCCGAAGCTCAAGATGGTCAAAGATCTGGTCTGTGCTCCATGCCGGCACGGCAAGATGGTTGCCGCTTCACATCCTCCGATCACTGTGACCATGACCGATGCACCGGGACAGCTGCTCCATATGGACACTGTTGGACCAGCTCGAGTGCAGTCAGCCGGAGGGAAGTGGTATGTCCTTGTCGTGGTCGATGACTATTCGAGATTTTCTTGGGTGTTTTTCTTAGCTTCGAAGGATGAGACATTTTCTCATTTCCGAGGTCTTTTCGGTAGGCTTTCTGTTGAGCTCCCGGGTGCCTTACGAGCGATCCGCAGTGATAATGGCACGGAGTTCAAGAATTCCTACTTCGAGAGTTTCTGTGGTGAGACAGGTGTAGAGCACCAGTTCTCTTCTCCGCACGTCCCACAACAAAATGGCGTTGTGGAGAGAAAGAACCGTACCTTGGTCGAGATGGCCAGGACGATGCTTGATGAGTACTCTACACCGCGGAAGTTTTGGGCTGAGGCTATAGCCACCGCGTGCCATGTCTCAAATCGAGTTTTTCTTCGGGCACACTTGCACCGCACTTCTTATGAGTTGAGATACGGGCGAAAGCCCAGCGTCTCTCATTTTCGTGTGTTTGGTTGCAAGTGCTTTATTCTTAAGTCCGGGAACCTAGATAAGTTCGAGTCACGTTCTTGTGATGGGATCTTTCTAGGTTACTCGCCTTCTTCGCGGGCTTATAGGGTCTGGAACTGCGAGTCTAGCAAAATGGTATAGACCTGTGAGGTGACCTTTGACGAGGCCAGTCTGGGGACTAGGCCTGATATCTCAGGTTCTTTAGAGCAGTCCGAGACCATCTTCGTGGATGACGAGGACGATGGAGATGAGGGTTGTCTACCCGATCCAGTCCCTTATCCACCCCTTGAGGTGCCGTCTTCCACCGCACCTCCAGGTGATCAGCCCATGCCTACTGCTTCCTCTGGAGCTAGTGGCTCTGTTCCTACCTCGTCAGCTCACGAGGTAGAGGTCACTTCTTCATCTCATCCTGGACCTCCCCGACATATCCAGAAAAGGCATCCTTCTGAGCAAATGATTGGAGACATGTTCGAGCGTGTTACCCGCTCAAAATCTGGCTTATCTCAATTCTGTCTCCACTCTGCTTTCATTGCCTCCTTTGAGCCCAAGGATATTTCTCATGCTCTTTCTGATGAGTCTTGGGTCAATGCCATGCATGAGGAACTAGAAAATTTCGAGAGGAACAAGGTCTGGTCGCTTGTCGAGCCCCCGCGAGGTCACAATATTATTGGGACTAAGTGGGTGTTCAAGAACAAGCAGAGCGAGGACGGAGTGGTTATTCGAAACAAGGCTAGACTGGTAGCTCAGGGGTTTTCCCAAGTTGAGGGTCTAGACTTCGAGGAGACCTTTGCCCCTGTAGCTCGACTTGAGGCCATTAGAATCCTGCTTGCCTTTGCAGCTTCTAAGGGTTTCAAGCTCTACCAGATGGACGTCAAGAGTGCCTTCCTTAATGGAGTCATTGAGGAAGAAGTTTACGTCAGACAGCCTCCAGGTTTCGAGAACCCCAAATACCCACACCATGTCTTCAAGCTTTCCAAAGCGTTGTATGGACTTAAGCAGGCCCCCAGAGCTTGGTATGAGAGGCTTAAGTCCTACTTGTTGAGTCATGGGTTTGAAATGGGTAGAGTAGACAAGACTTTGTTCATCCGCCGTCATGGAAATGACCTTCTGCTCGTCCAGATCTATGTCGATGACATCATCTTTGGCGGCTCTTCCCATACTCTGGTTTCACAGTTCTCGGATGTCATGAGCACCGAGTTTGAGATGAGTATGATGGGCGAGTTGACCTTCTTCCTTGGCTTCCAAATCAAGCAGACTCGGGAGGCTACATTTCTTCATCAGGGAAAATACACTCGTGACCTCCTGAGACGCTTCGACATGAGTGATGGTAAGGCTGTGTCGACTCCCATGGCTTCTACAGCCTATCTTGACCCAGATGAGGATGGCGAGCCAGTTGATCAGAAGGAGTATCGCAGCATGATTGGCTCCCTCTTGTACCTCACTGCCTCGAGACCAGACATACATTTTTCTGTGTGTCTGTGCGCTCGTTTTCAGGCTTCTCCTCGCGTTTCTCACCGCCAGGCGGTGAAGCGCATCTTTCGGTACCTGTGAGCTACCATTGGCTATGGTATCTGATACTCTTCATCATCTTGTCTTTCCTTGAGAGCTTTCTCGGATGCAGACTTCGCTGGCTGTAGGATAGATAGGAAGAGCACTTCTGGCACCTGCCAATTTATTGGCACTTCTCTTGTTTCCTGGTCTTCAAGGAAGCAATCCGGTGTTGCACAGTCCACCGCAGAGGCCGAGTACGTAGCTGCCGCCAGTTGCTGCAGCCAGGTGCTTTGGATGGCTTCGACCCTGCGAGACTTTGGGTTAGTTATCGACAGTGTTCCACTCTTTTGTGATAACACTTCTGCGATTAACATTGCTAAGAACCCAGTGCAGCACTCCCGGACCAAGCACATTGACATTCGCTTCCATTTCCTTAGAGACCATGTAGAGAAGGGCGATATAGTGCTCCAGTTTGTGGAGAGTGACCACTAGTTGGCTGACATCTTCACCAAGCCATTGGATAGTTCGAGGTTTTCAGCTCTGCGGGGAGAGCTTGGGGTGGTTTGTCCTTATGGACTGTAGTGAGGGGGAGCTTTGGGCTTTACTGCTTTACTATATTAATTATGCTCTTACTCCTTGTTGTTGCAATGCATTTTGGGTGCATTGGGATTAGTCCTCCTAGCATAGATTAGAGTGCTTCTCTTGTCTAGTTGCTTAGACTTCTGCTCTTATCTTGTGCTTCCAGGTTGCTTCTTATTAACTGTTTCTTATCTCACTAGATTGAGCTCACTCACTTCTTGTAGGTTCTAGCGAGGGTCGGGCCACCCTCGGGTAGACAGGGTACGTGTTTGCTCTCTAGCGTGTGTTTTACGGTCAGCTAATAGTCCTGGAGTCATATGGGGTAGATGAGAGTCAGTCTGAGCCATAGTTGTCTCAATATCTTATCTATGCTTTAAGGACTACCCGTTTGGATTTTCTTTGCCAGCTTCTCGAATTTATTGCTTTGGTTCAGGGGGAGTTCATTTGGGAGCTTCTGGAGCTTAATATTGACTTAACTCAACTTGAACTAAAAGTTGCATCTCATGTTGAGGGGGAGCTGGATTTTCTTGCATGTTAGCATCTCGCATTGTAATATAACTGCATTGAGCCTTGATTATTATCCTGTTATGACATGTTTACAATGTTGTACACCTTGCCATGATTTGTGCTTATATGCTAGACGTATCATGACTTCATATGCATAGACTAGCTTTTACCATGATAAGTCAATTAAAATTGCTAAACTTGAATTAAAACTTGTCATGCTAGCATTTAAGTCTAGTCTTTCTTGAGCTATCTCTTTATGATTCATGCCATGTCAAATAGGCTGAGTTTAGCGTTGAATCTCTATTGAGTCTTAGTTTGAGCTATGTTAGTTCTTGATGATGCATAAGTTGGCACAACTTGTTAAAAAGCAAAAGATCTCTTTTTATGTGCGAAAAAACTGATTTCACCAATTCTTTCTCATGAGACGGCTTGCCATTGCACTAGGCATGAACTCAGGGGGAGTTTTGGAAGACCTAGACTATCTTCTTAAGCTTCTCGCTTGGAGTAGTCGCATAAGGCTTGAGATCTAGCACATGATAAAATTTTTGGTTGACAACAGCCATAAGCTTTAAAAGAAAGTGTGCAAAATCTGCTTAATTACCCAAAGATTAAAAGTGCTTAAACAACTGTTTCATCTTTGAGCATCTAACACTCTATTTGGACTCAATATTAGCTTCTTAGTTACGCTTAGCTTAATTGACATGGCCTGCATCATCCTTGGATATCTCTAGTTAGACTTTGCTTATTGATGACTTGACATGCTCATAAAATGCATTACATTTCAGATCGTCATCTATGTGCACTAGCTAGGGTATACATATCCTGTCATGATCTAGATAGCCTTTTATTGAGTTATGGCTTGGTGTAGTTCAGTATGGTCATTATGGATAATTCTCATGCCTCTAATTGCTTAAAATAAACAAACTTCAGCCTTAGTTATCCTTTCACATGTTTTTTTTCTCTCCTTTGCATCCTTGATGTGTTTATTGCCAAAAGGGGGAGAATAGAGGAGAAAAAGCCATTTGGGAGCTTTTTAGAGCTTTGGAGAACAATTTGTTCTTTCAGTTGTTGCTCTAGTGTTCCTTCTGTCGACATGGTCATTAGCTTCATATTCCTTCTTTGGACCATGTTTGACTCTTTTTCATTTCAAACAAACTCACTGTTTTTCGGGGTTTGTCAATATACTCATCAAGGGGGAGATTGAGAGACCATGTGGTCTAAATCCCATGTTGGTGATGAGTAATTGACACGTGGTTTGGTTTATGTGAGTTTGGTTTGAGTGTTTCGTGCCAGGTTGGCATTCGGCGAGGTCGGGTTATGATTAGACAGATTTGACGCATGGTCGTCTTCCCGGTTGGTCACTTGGGCCATTTCTCGCTTGAGTAGGATTTGTTGGTACTAATCATGTTTATATGATTTGTGCCGTGCTATGCGATGTGGTTTTTGTCTATGATGGCTGCAGGACGTCGAGTGGAGTCGTGGCGAGACACGGAGGACTGGACTAGGCGCAGGTGGCGCTGAGGTCAGAACAGTTGGGATGTGTCGAAGACGACGTGGACTCGAGGTGGTTGCGAGGCGTGCGAGACAAGGAACGCGGAAGCTTCCCGGAAGGTGCAGCAGGGGCGTTTCGGTAAAAGCGCGAGGCTGCAAAAGGAAGCGGGTTAGCGGGCAAAGCATGGAGGGGTAAAATGGGCAAAGCAAAGTGTAAACCCATCAAGGAATGCTATAAATAGGAGGGTATTTTCTGGTTGTTGGTAAGACTTGGTGAGGGGTTTTAGGGCTTTTGCTTTAGGCTTTAGTGGGTGAGAGTAGGTGTTGAATACAGAGTGTGCTCCCTGGGTGTTCCCCCTCTCTTTGTTGTATTCCTCCCAAGAAACATGTGAGATTCTTGGTGTTCTTGAGGATTGAGAGGTTGGAGATAGATTGAGAGTTTTGTAATCATCCCTCTATATGTAATCGGGGTATCGTGACTCCTCTTTTGATTTGGAATGAAAGGTTGAAGTTTAATTCCCAGATTGTGCTCTCTGTTGGTATTTTCTTGGCTCTGTTTTCTAGCTGCTAGTTGGGTTAAATTTCTTCCTCTTTTCTCAGCAAAGAGCTTTTGAGCAGTAAGTTTGGTTGAGCTTATTAGACTCTCGGATGGCAGTGAAATAGCAGTACAAATCTTGCCTTTTGGCCGGCAGTGCATCAATTCTTGTGTTTCCTTTTTGGCCGCATGCCTCAGTTTTATTACCGATTTGTTTTCTCAAGTGATTCGTCAAATTGGCTGGCCTCCTCTTTTTTTTAGTTTCGGTCTTTGAGCAGTAAGCTATCAAGTCTTTTTGTCTTGGCCGAAATTGATGGCTCCAAGTATTCCTTAAGACAATTAAGTAGGCATCATTAATGGGATGTCTTGCTGTCCCGTTAGCATGAATGGTATTAATGGATGTCTTGTTGTCCCGTTAGCATGAATGATATTATTGGTTATTGATTCTTCGTTGGGGATGTGGTCACTTTTCTAGTGGTTTTGGCTTGCAGTTTTTCTCCCGTGTCCCTTGTTCTTTTTGACAGTCTTGTACTCGGTTCCTGTGCTTGGTTGCTGTACCATCTAATTTGCAAGTGCAGCTTTCGGTTGGGAGTAGTTTTTGGCCAAGCACATGCTCTGTACTTCTTCTCCTGCAGCCGAGTACTAGTTGTTTCCTTTCTCTTTAACAGTACTTCTTTGGTAGTGTTGTTGTAATTTTTGGCAGCAGTTCTAAAGCTCTCCAGTAATTTCTCGCTGCTCTTCTGGTTTGATCTAGTGCATGCAAGAAACCATTTAAGGCCTGCTGCAAGGATTACACTTCTTTCCAAGTGCTTCATAGCTTATATAGCTATCGGAGAACTGAGCTTTTTGAGTACTTGTGAGGGACGAAAATTTTATTGATCGACATTCACCCCCCCCTCTGTCGCCGTTTCCGATCCAACATTAAGATATTTGCACAATAAATGTAGTGTTCTTTAGCCAACCAGTGGCTAACTGGTTATTTAATTGTGCAGTGATATCAGTCGTTTTGATATTTTGTACGATTGATGGAAGTGACGGCAGGGAGATTAGTCTTAAGATTTTACATATTGATGTTATGCTGGGCTTGCAGAAAAGTAATGGGCTGAATTGGGCAGGAGATGGCTGGACTTCAGTTGAGCCCTCTTTTTTTTTGTTGTTTAATTCCGAGGGAGATTTTTCAGATGTAAACATCTTGCAGCATTGGAAGTATGTTTATCTCTTGGGGAGATCTATATTCTGCATCGCACAGAGGTAGGTCTAATGCAATATTCTGGAACTAGCAGGCAGCAGGGATGCAATCGTGCATGCCCACTGAAGTCCACTCACTCTCCAGATTGATGTCTTTTAGACATTCAGAATCTCAGGATGCATACACTCTTGATCCTTCCATGGGAGCAGGCAGAGAGAGAGAGCAGCAATAAATTAACTTCGCCTGATGATCATCCTAGGTAACTGCTCTAATGCCATGAAGTTAACTGCTTACTCTCTGTTTCGTTTTAGCGAAAGTTGATTGATTCTCTTCAATGGCAGCACCTGAATGTACATCTATCCTGACTTCTGAGCGTCATCCGGTGGCACATGCCATGCATTCCCCAGCCGGAGGATCGGAGAATCGAGATGCGAACTACTCTCTTTAAGATTGGGCTATCCTCTTTATACTGTAGCATTAACGACAACTGCGTTTGGGTGTACTTTGTACTGAGTTAGTGAACTGAATGTTACCCAAGAATCTGAACCCCAACGTACAAAACTGATATTTAGTATATAGTATAAGATTATAAGTTACCTAGTAGTCCTTGAATTTCAAACAAGTTGTTGTGGACAAGAACTGGGGTTGGCATTGTCAGCCAAGGCGTGATACAGTTTAACAGTAGAGTTCGTATTAGAGCATGTACAATGCAGGCGTTTAGAGAGATGCTTAGCAATGAAAAACTGATTTTTCTTGCCACATAAGATAGATAAGATGCTTATTTTGAAGCATCGATGCTTATTAGGTGCTTATGTGTATAACTATATCTATTAATAGATAATATAACATCTAAGCACCCACGGAAGAGATGCTTGCATTGGAGAAAATAACTTTTGCATGGGTGCTTGATGATGTGGCTATATTCTCTCTCTTTAAGCATTCATATATAAGCATCTTGCATTGGACA
The DNA here is from genome assembly GCA_017311315.1 of Dendrocalamus latiflorus. Lineage (NCBI taxonomy): Eukaryota > Viridiplantae > Streptophyta > Magnoliopsida > Poales > Poaceae > Dendrocalamus > Dendrocalamus latiflorus. The sequence continues at coordinate 10,796,546 of CM029672.1, forward strand.
TGCCCTTAGAGATATGAATTTAATTGTATCAGGGAAGGAGTCTATTAGGTGGTCGCCTGGTCGGTTTGTCCAGTTGGGCCCTCCCTATTTAAGGGGCGTCATTATATCTAAGTAACGAAAACAATGAAGTTATTCTCTTCTAATCTCTCTTCTCTTCCGAGCCCTCTAATCCTCTGCCTACCCCGCTACCTTCTGTTACTCGCCGGCCACGGCGCCCACACGACGGCAAGCGTGCTCGTCCACAGGTGAATCATCCATCCCTACAACCTTTGGAGCAGGTCCGGCCACATCACAAGTACAAGCAGAAACTCTACAACTATTTACAAGATCTAACGGCAGAACCCTTACAAAAAAGGAGTACATCTGTTCAAACTAAGAACTGAGAAGAAAAAGAGACTTGGCAGATCTACTTAGTGACAGGAGAGTTTTTTTTTCAGAATCCTTGAAGTAAATATTGTGACAGTAGAATTAAGAATTACAATGGGCTTCCATTATTTAATTAGGCCTACTAAATACAGTATGTTCGTATGGCCTTGGAATGCCATCTATCTATTTCATCTTCCACTCGAGAGACTGGACGACGTGCCATTGCTGCCAACAGTGGAAGGCAATGATGTGTACTGGTCGAAACCTTCGTTCTGCATTATGGCCAACATGCTATAACTTAAGTTTGTGGGCATCAGCTCTGGGAGTGGCATGTCACCGTGGAGGTATTGCATGACTTGCCGCATAGTGGGCCTTGCATTGCAAAATGGATGTGCACATAGCAATCCTAGCTTCAGCACTAGACATACCTCATCAATGTCATAGTCGTCTTGTAACCTCTTGTCCAGTGTGGTTGTGAGTGATCCTTTGTGCCAATGCTGGACAACCCAATCAACTAGCATCTCTGAACTATCCTGTGCGTGATTGTTGATAGGCCTTTCCCCGCAGGTTACCTCAAGAATGAAAATGCCAAATGCATACACATCTGTTAGAGGTGTTGCCTTACCAGTGCGCGCCAGCTCTGGAGCTAGATATCCCATGGTACCAACCACGCGTGTCGTCTGTGGGTCAGTGCCATGGTCATACAACCTTGCAAGGCCAAAGTCACCAAGACGTCCGTTCATTTCACTATCAAGGAGTACATTGCTTGCTTTGATGTCTCGGTGGATGACAACTTTCTCCCACCTCTCATGGAGGTAGAATAAGCCTAATGCAACATTCTTTATTATTTCAAACCTCTGAGTCCAATCCAGCGTGGGCTTGTCCTCTTCACAATATAGATACTTGTCAAGGCTACCATTTGACATATAATCATATACCAACAAGAGTTCACCTTTTCTCCTGCAGTAACCGAGTAACTGGACAAGGTTGCGATGTCTGAGGTGGCCAATACTGACAATCTCGGCGATGAACTCCTTTATTCCTTGCTTTGACTCGTGGGACACCCTCTTCACAGCAACCTCCAATTTAGAGCCTGGAAGCACACCTTTGTAGACCTTCCCAAATCCTCCTAGGCCAAGTAGATTCTTATCTTTGAATCCGTCTGTAGCATGGAACAAATCCTTGTATGAGAAGCGGTGTGGCCCAAACTCGGCTTCCCAATCTTCGTGTAGCTCAGCGTACCTCATCCGCCTCCTCCCTAAAAGAATGATAGCTGTTCCCACAAGGAGGATGAATGTGGCAGTGGCTATTGGTAGGACGACCTTCAGCACTTTAGACCGAGGTTTTGGGCCAACGCGAGGTAGTTTTGGCAACTTGGTGATGTCGATGGCTGGAGCAGGACGGTTCATACCCAAGCTCCAACCAAGCACGCAATACAGCGAGTTGATTGGACCAGTTGAAGCCGAGAAGCCGACGTAGGATGGTTCTTCCAGCACTGTTGAGAGGTTGTAGGTAGCTGAGACTAGTGTCCTCAACGGTTTGGCTACCCTGAGGGGAGCCAAGGTCACACTGATCTGTGTGGTCTCTCCATCGTAGTCCACCCACACTTGCATTGCCTTGCGGCTAACGAGGGACAAGTCATTGAAGATACCATTCTTGTCATCATAGAAGCCAGCTGGTCGGGATCGAGACGAGGTGAGACTATTGATGTCGATGCCAATGTGGTTATCGTCGATGTCCTGAAACTCGGTGTTCTGGCTGCTATCAAGCTCGACTGCAAATATGTGGTTGCTTGCTTTGCCATTACTTGTTTTGTTGAGGAGGCCCAAGTATTGTGAGTCCTGTGCACCTGAGAAATCCTTGCTCGGAGCGATCAGGAAAGTCATGCCGTCAGTACATTTATCAGAGTCGACAGGGACCATGCCGAACACGAAGCTGATTGAGAAGGACTGCACCGTCCCATCGGGCGACCTGCGGAATTGCCATGGAGCTGGGTGGAATGCATGGCCTTTGATATAATCCATGCGATTGGTCAGCTCAAGTACCCCATCTGGTGTAACCGTGGCTGCACCGTCGACGGTGAGGTCATTGCCGGAGAAGCCAGAGTAGACAAATTGGTCCTCGCCCGTGGCGGTGGTGAAGGATGCAAGGTTTAGGGCAAGGGAGAGGAGGAAGGTTAAAAGGGAGGATAGATGCTTCATGTCAGGCACGTCTGCAGCTGTAACAGCTCAACAAGATGCAGACAAGTTCAAAAAAAAAAAAAGATGCAGACATGATCAAAGTGTTTTCGTAGAACATGAGATGTTGTTTCGGTTGTCAATCTACTCAGCGGTCTGGAATTTATTTGCAACTCTTAGCCACTCACGACTCCAGTGCGCAGGTCAGTCGTCTATGTAGCTTTCCATATCAGTCATTGTCCGTGTGACTAGTTCATTACATGAATGCGATTGCTCCGTTATGCCCCAGTGACGGATCAACCATGGGACTGGAGACTCAGTCGAGTCAGCTTTGCTCCTTCAATTTGTTCAACCATCTCTTTCTTGAATTGATCTCTGCTCGCCTACAGTCAAGGTAGGAAAAACTAAACTAATTTAACTTCTCGAATGTCTATCCATCACTGCCGGCCGGTCAGGTTCGGCTAGTTCCATGTACTTCGTCAAAATTGTGTGGATGCTCAGCATCTTTTGGGCTCTTGTAGCTCAACTAGTCACGGCAAACGACTCGAAATCCTTTTGTTTTTCCTTGGAGGAAAGAGTAGATGCGGTTTATATTGTAGTAATTGGTTTTCTTTGGGAGTTTTATACACACACACACACTGAAGCCGTTGGTTAGGAAGACGCCCCATTGTTCGCGGTGTTGGAAAATTCTATCCCGTCGAAATCACGGTTCATCATTCGACCATGGATCATAGGGTGGAGAGGAGGAAGCGATGAAAATTCCAGAAACGATCAGCCAAGAAAAAAGGTGACAAGTCAAGTCTCGAGTGCAATAATCTTTTTCCATGAGAGAATTAATAATATACTGATGGAAGGAATTCAAGGGATGCTCCTCTCACATTCGTTCTGATGACATAGGTGTTTGATGACGTGGTTTTTTTAGTGTTTGGACTTTGGATCAGATGAGCGCCATTATTGAAGTATGATCGTTCCATGCCGTGCTCGATAGATTTAGTCCCTGTTCTAAAGTGCTATGGATTTTAGCTGAAATAACATAGTAGCCGCTGTTAACTTTTTCTAAAGTATTCAATTAAAGAAAAATAGAAAAATAGAAAAATCAAAAAAGTACCATTATATCTGTATATATAATGCAAAGGAAAAGGAGAAAAAAGCCACGTTTGGGGGGAGGGAATTAGAGAGAGAAATCCCTGATAAACTAAAGTTAGAGACTAAAATAGAAGAAGAAAAGGACACTAACATAATACTGTTGGGTTCTATTTTGCACTTGGGGTCTAGATCTGAGAGGGAAGGAAGAGAGGGAGAGGGTACTGACCATCGGATTGCGTGGAGGAGGAGCCGGCCATGGCTATTCGTCGGTGAAGCAGTCGGGGAAGAGAACGATGGCGGCGGCGGCGGAGAAGATCCGGTGACGTGGACGGCGATGGTGCTTCCCGTCGCCTACTGCGCACCCTCTGCGATCGGTCTAGGGTTTGTCGGGTGAGGATGTACGGCTCAGGCGAACCTCGTAGCTTGAGCCGCCGGCCCCCACCCCTGTATTTATTGCACAGCGCGACGGGGGCCCATCAGCCAGTAGTTGGGCTGAGCGCCCCCGATCAGGGCACGGATCAAGGCCCGATTAGCCGTTGGGCTAATCGGCTAAGATCATTCTAACATTCTCCCCCTTGATCTCAATCTATGCTTTATCTTTAATTACTTTTGCCTTTACACATTCCATCACAGATTAGTGTATAGAACATGTCTCATCGTCACGGTCAATCGCCGATAGATTCAATAGCTACAATACACCTCTCTGTTCTGAAATAGTTACTTTAATCTTTTGGGCCATCTTTTAGTCCAGGAATCATAGGCTTTCCCTTAAACCCATGCCGGCTACATGTTCTCTGAACACGTTGGGTGGTAAGCCTTTAGTAAGCGGATCCGCTAACATCTTTGCGGTACTTATGTGCTCAAGACTTATAATTTGATCCCAAACTTTATCTTTCACAACATAGTACTTTATGTCAATGTGTTTGGCAGCACCACTTGACTTATTGTTGTGGGCATACGTTACTGCGGGTTCATTATCGCAGTACAACTTAAGTGGTCTATTGATGTCGTCAACCACTTTTAAACCGGGTATGAACTTCTTTAGCCAGTTCACCTGCCCCGTAGCCTCATAACATGCTACAAACTTGGCATACATTGTGGACGATGTAGTGACAGTTTGCTTTGAGCTTTTCCACGATATAGCTCCTCCTGCGAGAGTGAATACATATCCGGATGTAGACTTTCTATCATCTCCCGCAAAATCAGAATCTGTATACCCCACTATATGGAGTAAATCTGATCTTCTGTATGTCATCATGAGGCCTTTTGTTCCTTGCAAATAACGCAGGACTTTCTTTATCAATTTCCAATGTTCTATTCCAGGATTGCTCTGGAATCTACCAAGTAACCCGGTAACAAATGCTAAGTCAGGGCGTGTGCATACTTGAGCATACTGTAAGCTTCCGACAGCTGAAGCATATGGAACCGCTTTCATTTGATCGATCTCATACTGGTTCCTGGGGCATGGAAAATCCCCATATCTGTCGCCCTTGACTATAGGTGCAGGTGAAGGACTACATTTATGCATACCAAATTTCTTTAAGACTTTCTCTATGTATGCCTTTTGTGACAGTCCCAATGTCCCCTTGTTTCTATCCCGGTGAATTTCGATCCCTAGAACGAACGAAGCTTCACCAAGATCTTTCATATCAAAGTTTGAGGACAAAAACTTCTTTGTCTCCAGTAGCAGACTAACATCACTACTAGATAGTAGGATATCATCCACATACAGGATTAGGAAGATAAACTTCCCATCTTTAAACTTTGGATAAACACAGTTGTCCTCTATATTTTCTTTAAACCCAAATTTTGTTATTGTACTGTCAAACTTCAAGTACCACTGTCTTGAAGCTTGCTTTAACCCATAAATCGATTTCTTTAGGTGGCATCTCATTCTTTCATTTCCTTCCACAACAAAATCTTTCGGTTGTGCCATGTAAACATTTTCCTCCAAATCCCCATTAAGAAATGCCGTCTTTACATCCATCTGATGTAACTCTAAATCATAATGTGCTACTAATGCTATTATGATTCTGAAGGAATCTTTACATGAGACTGGAGAAAATGTCTCATTGTAATCAATCCCTTCTCTTTGTGTAAAGCCTTTTGCCACAAGTCGCGCTTTGTATCTTTCTACATTCCCTTGGGAGTCATGCTTTGTCTTGTAGACCCATTTACAGCCTATTGTTTTGGCTCCTTTAGGAATAATTTCCAAGTCCCAGACTTTATTAGTCTTCATGGACCTCATTTCCTCTTCCATGGCCTCAAGCCATTTTGAGGAATTTTCGCTTCTCATGGCTTCTTCAAATGAGGTGGGATCATCTTCCATTTGAAATTCCTCTGTATGATAAATCTGATAATCATCAGAAATAGCTGATCTTTTTACTCTTTGAGACCTCCTCGGGGCCTCCTCATTTGGTACATCTTCTGTTTGAGGCTGCTGTTGCTCCCCCTCATCTGTGGCAATAGGTTCTATAGGATCCTGAAAAACAGGTTCCTCATTATCATTCATTGTTGCCACAGGAGGAACAATAACAGGTGCTGGCACCACAGTGTCTTGCACCGTCGGTGCAGCGACAGCAGGTAGTGTGAAGAATGGCTCTTGAATCATCGGAGTGGGCACATACACCCGCTTCTCTTCAAGATCAATCTCACGAGCTACCATGCTTCCTCTCATCATTTCATCCTCTAAGAAGACAGCGTGTCTCATTTCTACAAACTTTGTATATCTGTCTGGACAGTAGAAACGAAAACCTTTTGACTTTTCAGGGTAGCCAATGAAATGGCAACTTAATGTTTTGGGATCAAGTTTCCCAAGGTTTGGGTTAAATACTTTAGCCTCAGCAGGACTCCCCCACACACGTAAGTGGTTTACTGAGGGAACTCTTCCTGTCCACATCTCGTACGGTGTTTTGGGCACCGACTTACTAGGCACTCTGTTGAGAATGTGAATGGCGGTTTTCAATGCCTCCATCCATAAACTCAATGGCACTGTGGAATAGCTCATCATGCTTCGCACCATATCCATCAGGGTACGGTTGCGTCTTTCAGCTACTCCATTTTGCTGAGGTTCGCCCGGTGTAGAATACTGGGCTACTATTCCATTTTCCTGTAAAAACCTTGCAAAAGGTCCAGGAACTTGTCCATATGGGGTATGTCGACCGTAGTACTCCCCCCCACGATCAGATCGGACTATCTTAATCTTTAAATCGTGTTGGTTTTCAATTTCAGCCTTAAATATCTTGAATTTATCCAAGGCTTCATTTTTTTCTTTGATTGGACAAATATATCCATAACGGGAGTAGTCATCCGTGAATGTTATGAACGAGTCATATCCATCCACACTTTTCACAGGACAAGGACCACAAATATCTGTGTGAATAATTTGTAGAACTCCTGTGCTTCTTTTAGCGTCTTTTTTAATTTTCTTTACATATTTTCCTTTAATGCATTCTCTGCATTGTTCTAAGTCTGAGAACTCTAATGGAGGAAGAATATCATTCTTAACTAGTCTTTCTATTCTCCCCCTCGAAATATGGCCTAAACGACAGTGCCATAATTTCGACGACTCATCTAGAGTTCTCTTTCGTTTTCTGTTTACACTCGTAGACGAGGATTCAATCACTTTCTCGCACGCGACGTTCCCATTATCGCATACGACATTCACATCATCACATAATGATAACAAATAAAGCTCATTCTGTAAGATGGCAAGACCAACACATTCTTTATTAAACATTATTTCACACTTGCCATTTCCAAAATTACAATCATAACTATCTTTGTCCAAATTTGAAACACTAATCAAATTCCTCTGTAAAGAGGGAACAAAAAGGACATCTCTAAGTAAAAGATTGGAGCCATTAGCTAACTCTAATGAAAGATCGCCAACGGCTTCAACTTCAGCTTGGACTCCATTTGTAACTTTAATGCATCTTTCGTTTCTTTGCGTAGTCCTCGTCGAACGGAATCCCTGTAAGGAATTAGCAACATGAACAGTTGCTCCTGAGTCAATCCACCAAGTGGATTTCGAATATTGCACATACAGGCATTCATTTATAAAGGTAATAATGTTCTCACCTTTCTTTGCCATTATCATCTTTAAGTAATCAGGACAGTTCTTCTTGTAGTGTCCCGTCTTCTTGCAGTGAAGACACTGATCTTTGTCTACAGCAAATTTATTCTGTTGAGGCTGATGGACAAAGGCTTTTCCCTTGTTCTTTGAGAAGGAGGTACTGTTGAAGTTCTTTTTCTTGTTATCCTTCACATAGTTGATAGATCCACCATGTGAGGATTTAATTCTTTCCTCCTCTTGCACACACATAGCTATGCACTTTTTCAAGTCCCATTTCTCGGGCTGCATATTGTAGTTGACAACGAATGTGTCAAACTCTTTAGGCAAGGAAGCAAAAACCAAATGAATAAGGAACTCATCCTTGAGAGCCAAATCCATTGGTTTAAGCTTGGATGCCAAGTTGCTCATCCTCAGTATGTGCTCTCTTATGCCACTGCCACCACCAGAGTACCTCTCTGTCACAAGCTGTTTAATCAGCTGTGTAGCATAAGTCTTTGAAGAGCCAGTAAACTGACTCTTTATTCTCTCAAGGTACTATGTGACAGTGTCACACTCTGCGATTGAGCCCACAATAGCAGGCTCAATTGTGTTCTTTATCACAGCCATACATTTCTTGTTGGCTGTGGTCCATTTCTTATGCTCAAGGTCATAAGACATCTGTAAGGGAGCATGATCCCTCTGTCTTTTCTGCCAAGCAGTATCATCCTCATTTTGATCCCTCACTGGTGCCATAGGCTCAGTGGGACGTGCTGTAGTGAGGACCCAGTCCACCTCAGCCAAGATAAACGCTAAGTCTATCTTTTTTTTCCACTCTCCATAATTATCTCCTTTGAGAGTGGGGATCTCTCTGATACAACTCATCAAGTTGTATCCTCCTGAAAAATATTTCAAATAAAGTGAGAACATAACAGGAAAATTATATGCCTTATTTCCAACGTTGGTCAAAAATACGACATACAATTTAAATCGATTTTATCTATACATTAAATCTACATCACCGTTGGGCAGAAATAGAAATAATGCATAAAATCATCAATTAAAAATTATAATACTGTTATTATCAACGTTGGTCAGAAAATAACAATATCATAATTATCTGGGATTTATATCTATTTTTCCAAAATTAAATTCTCCCGTTGGTTCGAATTTAATAATGAAAAACAATCAACATTAACTTTTGCAGCGGAAACTGTAATTATTCAAAAAATAATTCATTATACAGAAGCATTATACTGTACACTTTTAATCTCTGAAAAATTAACACGTTGGTGCAAAATTTACAGAGATTTGAATCAAATTTCATTCAAATTCAATCAAAAATGCTTCTGAAAACAATTAAAGAGTCTTTTCGGGATTTACTGTTCATACGGCCAAATCGGCCTGTTCCATGCGGCCGCGGCCCAAAAAACAGGCCGGCCCAAAAAGCCACCCGCACAGCCCAAAAGGCCGCCGCCCCCACCAAAACTCATGTGCGCCGTCGGATCAGATCCAATGGTCATGCGATGTGGGCGGTGGGAATAAATCCCAAAAAAACCCTAACCCTAGCTCACTTCCACCGGCCCAACCCGAAAAAAACGGCGCACGGGCGGCGGCGGGCGCGAGATGGATAGCTTTTAGGATCTCCTAGGTTAGATCTAGTGGGTTCTTTTCTATTTCGTTCGGGTTCTTGAGAGATACACTGAGAGGGAGAGAGAGGTACTAACCGTCCGACGGCGTGGAGGTGGAGGTGGCCATCTCGGGTTCGTCGGTGAGGTCTGCGCACGGGCAGCGACGGTCGGGGAAGAACGGCGTCTCCCGGTGAGCGGCGACCCTCGTAGCTTGAGCCGCCGGCCCCCACCCCTGTATTTATTGCGCAGCGCGACGGGGGCCCATCAGCCAGTAGTTGGGCTGAGCGCCCCCGATCAGGGCACGGATCAAGGCCCGATTAGCCGTTGGGCTAATCGGCTGAGATCATTCTAACAAATACTGCTTCAATACATGTAGGTCATTACACGTTAATTAGAATTTAGAAGGAAGAGGTGTTTTGAATGGGTCTTTCCTAGCTTAAGTCACCTCAGAGAGTAGTTCGCTGCTGATTTCAAAGTATTGTCTGATGCATACAACTAGGACAGATGACCCAAAGTGTGATGCAGAATTTGATAGGCTCCTTTGAGTTGACTATTCTTCTCGAGATTGTTGATACAACACTCAACTGTTTTTATTCCAGTCAAATTTTGATCATTTGGATTTAGATCTTGTCATCTAATTTCTCCCTACCCCTACTATATAAAATTTCCAATGTTGAAGTACACTGCCAACTTTCCTCAATAGCTTGAGTTTTTAGGTGAGCTGATTGGTACATAAAACTCCATATGGTATTAGAGTTAATAGGCCTAAGTTTGAGACTCGGCCAACACATTTTTAAGAAAACAATAATTGTTTGGCACTTGAAAGACCTTTGTGGTCGAAGACCGGTAGCACCGGCTCTGTGTGAGTGGTACGACTGAAGTTGCAGTAGGTCAAAGACCTTGTAGTCGAAGCGTTATGGTCGGTATGCGGTAGTCGGAGCATCTGAGTACCGTAGCGACTGAAGAACTTTAGTAATCGTAAAGAGTACTGTACCAACCGAGAAGAGATAATTCAAACCAAGCTCAAACTCAAACGCTTATAACTTTTTGCAAACAAGCTTCAAATTTAGTGATCTTTGTTTCTAAATTCTTCTAAAATCATGATCTTATTAATTGTATAAAAATATTTTAGTCTTGTCCTTGCTTATTTGGCTTTTATTTGCATTTATCTGGATTTTATCAGATAGGCGACTCCGCACCAGACAACACTGAGAACCCATCGGAAATATTCTCTGAGCAATAGGAGCAAGGCAAGCACCCCTTTGACCATGTTGATCTCAATATTTCAATTATTGTATATTGTTTGCAAAATCTATTATGCATGCGTGTATGTTCCATTAAAACTGCTACACTGTGGGTAATGGTAGTTACAACCACTCGTGTGCATTGAACCTCCTTGAAAATTTGATACCCTCACTGTTGCAACCTCTAGGACATGATTTAGACAATATGTATTGTCAAATTGAGAATATTACAATGATATATGGTCTAGATGCTTAGCCATGCAATAGTTTTCACTAAGTTTGATATTTCTAAAAAGTTTGCGCATGGATATGGGAGATTTCAAAATGTTGGACCGGAGGAGGAACCTCTGCTAGTTTCATATAAAAAACCAAAATAAAAAACATAGTTTTTGGATGTGGGCAAGTTATATGTTAAACTGTTGAATGTGAGGTGGAACCTCGCATGTATATAGGGGGAGATTCTCGCTCGGGTCAATTAAGGACCGAACATTGTTGCTACGCATCTAAATCACACCGTACAACCACATGTGCTATATGGCCTCTGGCATTTAGCTGATTAGGTTATCTAGGTCTAACCTTGTATTGTGGTAGGCATAGAAATAGTAAGGGCATTCTGCGGAATGGTCTGGCTTGTAGGGGCTCCTTCACCGAGGTGTTGGGACCGAGGCTCACTAATACGATGGTGAATGCATCACTAAAGGGATGGAATTCATTGAGGTGAGAATCTGTCATGCAGCTCACTTGGCGTATCCAAGTGAGGGCTTGTCTATTCATCAGGCTAATGCAAGGTTAGGATTAGATAACCTAAAGGCTATATGATAATTACTTTGTTGCACGCCCAAGGAAGTGTGTAATGTCTGACAGCGTATTTGATTATCTCGTGTAGGTAAAACTATATAATCTCTGTAGAGTGTTAAAAACTATTTAAATAGTCGTGCTTGCGGTCATGAGCATGCTTGGATGTAGCCATAATGGGTATAGTTTTTATTTTCAAAACTGTTTCACTGAACATATAGGATGACATGCACATGTCTTCCATGTGCCGTGCCCATGGGTGGGAATTGTGCAATGTTCACAGCCAAGGAAGGTTGTGAATGAATTTGATCTGCTGTTATGGAAGTTATATAAATGTTAATTCACTACATGTCAAATGCTCTTTATAATTCTGTTAAAAATTACTACTTACCGTTATTGCAAATAAAATTTGCTTCGTGCTGAAAATAACTTAGCATAGAGCTTTATCTTTTGATAGCCTTGCATATATGTACAATCTTGTGATACACTATAAGTCTTGCTGAAGTTCACAATGCACTCAACCTTGCTTAAATTATTGTTGATAAGAGAATGAAGAAGACTACGTGTCCGACGACGCGTGTTTTGCCCCAGCACCAGGGAATTTGACGATGGATCTTGCTAGAGCCTAACTCCAGTCGGTTGCCTATGGCTATGAGGGCATATCACTGGACGTTTTCACTATCTATTTGACTTCCGTTGTATTTTTATTATGATCTCTAATGTTATTTGGCTAGTCATCCTATGTATAGAAACTCTACTACGCATCGCTTATATATCACTCTTTCATTGTAAACTGATCATGTGCGATGTGTATGGATGTGATTTCAATGATGTGAATATGTGTACTAGCTACTGATCATGAAACTAGTACAGAACACATACGGCGACCCGACGGTCCCCCATATACATATACATATACATATATATGTGTGTGTGTGTGTGTGTACACATGCATGCATACATACATACATACATACATACATACATACATACATACATACATACATACATACATACATACATACATACATACATACATACATACATACATACATACATATGTGTGTATGTATGTAAATTACATGAGCCGCCTGGTTCGACCCTAGAAGCAGAAAAAAGTTGTTTCAATCACACGTTTCCAAAGACATGGGTCCACCAGTCAGTCACCTATTATATTTTTTTCACTCCCCATGCCTCACGTTCTCTCTCACGTCGTTGGTGGCTGGCCTCTCGACTACCTGCCGCCGCCTCTCCCTCGACACCCCCACCACACGTCGCTTCTCCCTCACCCACCCCCCACCACCTGCCACCTCCCAGCGTCCAGCCTTGACCATCCCCTTCCTTCCCTCTCGTCCTGCTGCCGCTGCTCTAATTGGCTATGGTCATTGCTGCTCCGTGGTCAGATCTGGTTAGGCTCATTTAGATTCGGTCGAATCTGGCTGCTACTGCCAGGTTGCGCTCGTCATCGTCCTTTGCCGACGGTCAAGCTTGTTGTCATCCTCTGCCGCCGGCTGCGCTCGTCTTCGACAAGATGAAGGTGCACGCCATCCGAGGCACTATGTTGTACATACCCTAAGGGCCTGTTTGGTTGCCTGCATCCGGTTGAACCAGGCTGGCCGGATGCAGGGTCTCCTTGTTTGGTTGCCTGGTCGCTGGGTTCAGCCTGGCTCTGCTCATGCAAGATTCCCCCCGCAGCCAGGCTCTGGAGAAACGTGGGAATCGGCCGTTTCTGGGGAGCCAGGCTCGCGGGATGCAGGTGATTAGTCAGTTGATGATGTTATTAGTGTAGATTAGTAAATATCAAGTATTATTAACGTGTTTTGAAGAAGTTTAAGATATAATAAGATACGAACATCTCATATAACATATCTTCATAATCATAATCATAATCTTATATTATTTTTATCTTATGCAACATATCTTCGTACAGGCAACCAAACAATATCTCTTCTCAGCCAGACTCTACTCGTACGTGAACCAAACACGAGAGCGTTGCATGCGCTCAACCTGTCCCACGAGAGTCTGGCTCTCAGATACGAGTCAGGCTCTACTCGTACGTGAACCAAACAGGCCCTAAATGCCTGCCTCCAAATATACACACACCACACCCACCCACCACGTTGCTTGCTTGTTCAACTTTTGAGAGAGACAGAGACGACGTACGACATGCAGGTGCGGCGCTCAACAACCAGTCACGAGCATACGGTCAATACATATGTGCGAACCTAAAAGGTCGCTGAGGTTGGCAGATACGTACTGGGAGAAAGCTAGCCTACAGACAGATGATGTATCATAGATGTATCGATGCATAGGTGAAAGCATGCGAGAGTGAGATTGATGAGAATTTTCCTCCATGCATTCAGGTCCTTGAATATAAAAAGTGTTTTTATTCAGAGAAATTTTAAGTAGGAGTAATTAACAATTTAACGGGCAGAACCTAATGGTCCCGGGCCGGTTCACCGCACGGAAAGAATTGTCAATTGTGAGAGGGTACGTGGTGAAATAAATGGAGTTTTTGACACATATAACGTGTTTTGAATTTGTATTTATAAAAATAGCCATATGCACGTGAGAATGACAGAAATAGCACTTCTGCCGCCGTGCACGTAACACGTGGCTAGCAGAGCTAACCACCGGACGGCTTCCCCTGCCGCTCTGCCACCGAACAGTAGGTAGTTAAGATGGCTTAATTACTTAGCTGAATTAGTATTTTTATTTATTGTTGCTTGAATTAGTATTTTTATTTACTATTTATTTGAATTTTAAATATAGCAAATAAACTGAAAAATTACCAAATGTTATGTCCAGCCTCCCGACATAACGTACTTCATTGTTTCATTTTTGATAATTTTATCCGCTGTGAATATTGCTAAAAAATTTGTACGATTATGAGAAATTTGTAGGAGTTATTATATATAGCAAATGAGTTTCAAAAATTACAAAATTTTATGTGTAGCCTCCCCATATAGTCTACATAATTTACTAATTTTTTTTGGAAATTTTATATACTCTAAATTACCATGTTAATTTAATCGTAATTAGTGATATGCGATGCTCATTTAATTAACATGGAAAATTCATAGCACATAAAATTTCCAAAAATTTATAGAATTATGTAGGCTGTGTGGGGAGGCTGAACATAAAATTTTGTAAATTTGAAACCTCTTTTCTATATATAACAAATCCTATAATTATCATAATCTTATGAATATTTTAGCAATATTCACAGTGCATAAAATTATAAAAAATGACAAAATAAAATACATTATGTCAGGAGGCTAGACATAAAATTTTGTAATTTTTTAAGATTATTTGCTATATTTAAAAATTTAGGTAGGTAATTAATACAAAATACTAATTCAGGTAGGTAATTAAGTCAATTAATTAGTCTACTTAATCACCTGCCATTCGGTGGTGGAGCGGCAGACCACCTGGAGCATGGTGACTAAGCGGCAAGCCTTGCCCACAAGGTGACCGGGTGGTAGGTTGCCTACCGTATGGTTACAGAGCTCTAGGTGATACGTGTCTGCCCATCGCTTGGTAACCAAGCGGAAAAACAGTTATTTTCACTAATATCATACACATACTAATATTTTTATAAACACATATCCAAATAGTGCATATGAGAAGAAAAAAAAACGAGTGAACGTAGTACGTGGACGCGCTACGTACAGTGCAGGCGTGAGCAGTGAACTGAGCTGTGTCTGTGTGCCTTTTGTGGCCTTCCGGGGAATAAATGTCCCCACTACTTTTAGTCGCACTACATCTTCACGGCATCCTTCACAGAGTCATCAACACAACTTTTTCCTTCTCTCTCTCCTGTCTTTCCTTTTTTATGCTATATTTTGCTGGGCCGTTTAGTTGGATCGAAATAAACTAATTTATTATTTATTTTATATTATAACCAATATATTTTTATACTATATTGATGATGATTTATTTAATGTAACTAAATTTAACAGTTTTAAAAATAGGAAACAGATTAGCCTATCACGAACAGTACAGATGAATACGAAAAAAGAAAAGACAAAAAAGTCCTAAAAAGTCAAAAAAACCAAAAAAAGAGATAAAATCGAGGAATAGTAAGCTAGAAGTAAGAAGCTAAAGCTAAAACGAGAAAGGCAACATCTAACCCCTCTGTCTTGCTGTTTTCTTGTGGCTTTCAAATTCAAGCTCTACTCTCGCTCAGCTTAAGTTGACATATGCTGCATCCATGCACTACCTGTTAGTCAGGTGGTTCTGCTCTCTTTCACAATTGAGTTCCACTATCATTCATCCACTTCTCCCTTTTGGCTTGTCCTCCGCATTGTATGGTACACAACCGCGGATACCCTTGTTCAGAATGTGAAACTTTTCTCGATTCATACTGAAGTTGAGCTAGCTATTTCTTCTAAAATTCCTGCATTTCAAAGGAAGCCTACATCATGCATGCCATGTTAAGTCTTGCACAAGAGTACGTCTTATAGTAATCGATCGTAGATGGTTGGACTCAGAAATCTAATGGAACTTGCGGGTAATCCCAAGAGTAAACATCAAGTTGATGACTTGGTAGATAGCTAATATCTCAAAAATAGAATGAACTCGCTTCTTTTAGTGAGTTAAGCAAATTAGAGTTCTTTTATCCTTAGATTTATCTTTAAAATCCGCAAGTACAACACCGACCAAACATGTAGTTGGTAAAACAGAAATCGTGGCTGAAGTACCTTGATTTTACATTGATTGAACCATACTTGTTCATGAGAAGTGCTTAAGGCATAAACAGTATACATTGGTTGTGTTAATGACCTGTCCTCCGGCTACACGCAGTCACCGTAGTAGTACCACTCACGAGTCACCACATGATTATTATCAATACACTCGACACCAGTAAAGGCTCACCAATAGCTAGCTAGCTAACCCACAGCTAGCCCACACCCATCTGCTCTGCCTCTCTTCACTTCACTCCCAATAGCAAATATCCTATCCTATTTAGCCCTCCTCTTCTTCCTCCCTCATCTCACATTCTCACCCAAACCTAGCTACCAGCAATCTATGAACTTAATATTGAAGATAGAAGTACTCTAGCTAGCTAGAAGATTCAGATCAGCTTGTTGGTGAAGAGATTGAGCTAGCTATAGATCTTCCCTAGTCCACATTTATCACTCACCCACCTGTTTTAAGAAGGTTCAAGCCCACACCAATGGTCCATTTCTTGCAATGCAGCAATGCTCATATGCCCTTGCCTCTCTTCTTCTCCATTCTCCTCCTCCTCGCGTCCATGGAGGTAGCACATTCAGATGCCAGTAAGATCTCTTGTGCTCAATGCTCTACTTCAATTAATCATTCTAACATTTCCATGGCGGCTTCTTACTC
Organism: Dendrocalamus latiflorus; assembly: GCA_017311315.1. Taxonomy (NCBI): domain Eukaryota; kingdom Viridiplantae; phylum Streptophyta; class Magnoliopsida; order Poales; family Poaceae; genus Dendrocalamus; species Dendrocalamus latiflorus. The sequence continues at coordinate 10,813,248 of CM029672.1, forward strand.
AACTATCCTTTTGTTGTAGGGAGGTTGCCATTGAGGCTACTAGAGATTGGCACCAGCAGCAAGGTGTGATTATTCAATATGTTCTTGATGTTGTCACATTGTTTGATCTAAATATGTCTGTGTAGCTAGCTGTCGTTTGTTAATGTGGTTTGTACTTGTGTGATGTTGGATAGGAGCAGGATGAAATCAGAGGAGATATGAAGATGGAAGGGAGGGGGCTGATTGGATCAAGGCCACCAAGGTGTGAGAGGGTGTGCATTTCTTGTGGCCACTGTGAGGCAGTACAAGTGCCTATAGTGCCACAGGATCTGAAGAGAACCACCAGAGCTGATAAAGAACATGTGGTGAGTGCTATCAGTGCAGCTGTATTCACCTACAGAGCGAATGGCATCTCCAACTACAAGCCATTGAGCTGGAAATGCAAGTGTGGAGGCATCATCCTTGATCCATGAAGATTGAAGACAACTCAACTCACCAATCACTTCACCATTGTGCAAAATGTAAACACCCCTCCTTGTTTACCTTTTTTCTCCTAGCTAGCTGCTTCCTCCTTTTTATTTCCTCTAGATCAGAAATCGAAGAAGGGGGAGATTGAGCTGCGAATTTCTTGTACATTTGTACATTTAGGCAGCAGTTTTGTCAAATTTAAATGCCTCATTTTGGCATTGAATGCCCTGATTTGGTCCTGACTTGGAGGTAGGGGCAATTAAATTGTTGTGTGCATTCAAGACATGGCTATGGTAGGGACAAACATCTGCGCTGCTCTGTGTGTTGAGAGAGAAAGAGACAGCTTCAGGTACACCAGTGTTTGGTAGGTATCATTCCTACAGGGAAATCAATGGTTGTGATCAAAATGGCTGAAAAGCCCGTGGCTTATGGCTGAAAACACTGTAGCTGGCTGAAAAAAGCACTGTAGCTGACAGAGGCTTATTTACCATAATTAAATTTAAAAAAATTTAAAAATAGAAAAAACATGTTAGCCCATTACGTATAATACAAACAAATACGAGGAAAAAAAGAACCGGTAAAAAAACTCAAAAAAAAGCCAAAAGTTCAGAAAAAGACGAAATTTATGAATAGTGCAAAAATAAGCTGAAGCCAAAAGCTCAAGCCATTTTGATCACAACCAATTATAACTATTTTCCGTTCATTTTCCTTCAAGTGACAAAATGCCTCAACGTTAATTATGCAATGCTATTATTTCAAGACGCATACCTAAGTGCTAGCTCATGTAAAGAACCCATAACAATTGCCAAGCACACAAAAGCACATCACTTACTGGCCGTGTGCATGAAGCTAGTATACCTATACTTGGATGCTCATTACACACCGACAATACTTGGATGCTAATTAGTAGCAGTGATTGTTCTCTCCCTTTTTTTCCTTTCTTTTTCTGAAAAAGAGATGCATGAAGAAAGAAGAAAAGCCTGTGATGATTGGACCTTTCTGCTGCAAGAGGCCAGGCGGACCACTGAAAAAGGAGGGGAAACTTGACCAGAGGCACGTACGGTAGCCTGGTGGATCATGCATGCATGCAGATGCAGCATGTAGCCAAGCCGGCATCTGGTGTGCTCTCCCTTTCATGGCACGGCTGGACTCGTCCTACGCCACTGTGCTGTGCTGTAGCGTAGGAGCGCCGGCCCGGCCAATACATCGATCGATCGATCGCCAAACACGAGGCGAGACCACCTCTGCCATGCGATGACATGACATCTGTACTGCACTGCTGGCCAGTGTGTACGTGGACATGTCCATCGCATTTCGAAACTAATGAGATGGTTAATTTAACTTCCCTTCACATATATCTTTATTGTATTTATTTTTTCTTTTGCATCTGTTTCTCTTCTATTTATGTATGAATTTAGATTATATAAACTCAGTTTGTTATGTTTGTCTCAATTTACCTTAATCCTTCTCTATTTTTTAGTTAAAAAATAGCTTAGTCCTTCGAGCCTCCCCTCCAATTTTATCCTAGCTTCGCCACTGTCTGTATCCATATCCGCTATACAATCTCTCTCACCTTCGAACATGCCCGCCAAGGTAGGGGTGAAAACGGATCGGATAGTTTCCGTCGGATCCGGACGGATACGGATACGGATTGTGTCGGATCGGATTTTTTTCGGATAGTTCTCGGATTGGATACGGATAGTTCTCGGATTGGATACGGATACGGATTTTTTTATCGGATACGGATACGGATACAGTAAGCCTAGTATCCGTCGAATACGGATACGGATACGGATTATCCGGATAATACGAAAACGGATATCCGAGGGGAGGGGAGGGACTTTAATTTTTATTTTTGATTTTTGGATTTCAGAAATGCCTGGGAAATTCATTTAAGCTCAGAAAAATATTAAATGAACTCCAAAAATTCCAGAAAAATTCACAGAAGTTTCTGGTGATATTTTGGACTTAATAAAAATATTTTCAACTAATGTTGGTATGTAATTTTCCTACTTAAAAATACTTTTTAATTTCAAAAGTAGACCTTTAAACTCTAGAAAATCCAGGAAACCAAATAAAAGCTAAATAACTCCAAATAATTAATTTAAAGTAGGATTTTAATAGAAAATCAAAATATCATTTTATTTAATGTCTATTTTTTGGTTTTCACTTAATTTACTTTTCAAATCAGGCTTTTTCAAAAATAGAAAACCAGGGCAAAACCCAAAAATACAGTTTAGGCAACAAAAATACTTATTTTAATTTAAATTTTATTTTAATTAATTTTTTTATTTATTTTTATTTTAATAAAAACCTGGGCTGTTATAACTTGATGGATGAAATGGAAGAATGAAATATTCTTATGTTTGTTCAAATTGCTATCATGTGTATTCCATGAATTGCACGTTGTTGTTACTTATGTAGTTATGTTATGATCGACTATTGAGTATATTTTTATTGTGAATGAAAAGACTATGCTTGTTTAGATTTCATGAATGTTTTGACAAGATGAACTATTTACGTATTTTCGTTAATTTTGGATGTATAGTTTAAGAGGTTTTCATGTTCCGATAAATATTCGTAACCGTATTCGTTTCGATTCGTATTCGATCCGTATCTGTATTCGATATTATTCGTATTTGTATTCGTATTCGAGTTATCCGTATTCGTATCCGTATCCGAAAAAAAAATATGAAAACAAATATGGTAGAGGCATTATCCGTCCGTATCCGATCCGTTTTCACCCCTACGCCAAGGGCGACGGGCAGAGAGCCTTGTCCATGCTCGTCACTCGTGGGTGCCCGATGTCCGTAGGCATATCCGTTTACCCGCCACCTCTCAACGACAGCATACAGCAGCTCATCACAAAACCAAAAAATGCACATAACAACAGCAGTTCATCACCTTCAGCCTCAGGTGCACAGTTCATAAAAGAAAGCGAGTTGCAAAGCTCTAACCAAAAGTCTCAGGCCACTGCAATGTCAGAAGAACCTAAAGAACAGTGAAGAAATCAAACAACCCAACCTCTTAGTCCTAATAAACCCAAAGTAAACCCCAAGAACCCAGGGGAAAAAAATCCAGCTGGTGACCGCATCCATTCAAGAATCATGCTGGCGACCACGGCTTCTTGGAATCAGCAGCACCTGCGACGCTTCAGAGATGCAGAACCTCCCCCGGACGCTGAAGAAGCTGGTGTGTGCTGCTCGACATAAGGAGATCCCCTGCGAGGCTGCTGCCCACCAATAAAACCCAGATGAGACTAGGGGTGAAAAACGGTAACAGATAATTTATTTATCCGATATTCGTATTCGAGAAAGCGCAAATGTGGTAAACAAAATCCGTATTCGAGAATATTCGTACTCATATTCGAGAATATTCGTATCCGTATTTGAGAATATTCGTATTCGCATTTGTATTTGAGAATATTCGTATCCGTATTTGTATTCGAGACATTCGATTCGTATTCGATCCGTTTTTAGAACCCATAAAAAATCCGTACGAATTTTGTGATTCAAAATTTGAATTTAGACGGTTTAAAACCAGTAACCATTCAAAAATCGGTGAAAAATTGGCAAAACCGCTAGGAATCGGTTTTATCCGATATTCGTATCCGAGAAAATCCGTATTCGAAAAAATATATGTATTCGTATTTGAGAATATTCGTATCCGTATTTGAGAATATTCGAATTTGTATTCGTTTTAAAAATATGAATTCGTATTCGTATTTGAGACTATTCGATCATATCTGATCCATTTCCACCCCTAGATGAGGCGACGGTTTTAACCTCACCATCGCTTTCCCACCCACGACGACGCTCTGAAAGGGATAAACGCAGAAGTAACAAGTAGCACGGGCGGAATCAGAAATGGTATCAAGAACACAAGAACTTGTTTCTGCGCCAGGAAAGATTCTTTAATTCGTTACATGGACATCAGCACAAAAGAAGGGAGTAAAGATGGCAATGGGTACCCGGAACCCGATACCCAGTGGGTTTTTACTTTATTAGGGCATAGGTCTGAGTCAATTTCCTAACCCATGAGCCTCTTAATGAGCAAAAAGCCCAACCCATCGGGTCTGCCGGGTTCGAGTACGTTCCTATAGTACCCGAACCCGTAAACCCGTGGGTAATATAAACTCGGCCCATAGGAGTTATAAACCCAGGCTCCCAGCAAACCAGCCCATAGCCCCATACAGTATGGCCCAACTAATCAAAAGCCGCCGCAGCAGCCACATAGCCCCGATTCAACAGCCCATAGCCAATTAGTGTGTTGTTTTCTGCTCATTTAGGAACTTGCAATGTGAGGCTTCTGCACGCACCAGATTCAAGTAATCAAGTGGCGACGACCTTTTGGGAACAAGTCAAGTACAAGGAGCAGTTGATGTCTCTCCTTTTGGTTTTAACTGAGTTGTGAACTGTGAACTTGTAATGAACTTGCCGTATGCTGATATGCTATGCCAGTGAACTATGAATTGAGAATTGATGGAGTGAACTAGTGATGCACATTGTGGATTTGCCGTTGCTTGTTTCATGCATATTAGCATATAAATTGAACTTATTGTTGACTTGCTAAGCACTGCATTATCTGCAATCTGCACAGCTGTTGTCGGGCACGGGCGACCCATGGGTACCTGTTACCCGAGTGGGCATGGGTCTGGGCAAAAATCTGCACCCGTCAACGGGCATGGGTTTTTTAGCGGGCACGTCCAACTTTCACGGGCACGGGTTTGAGATGGCAAAACCCAGCGGGTTTGTGCCCGTTGCCATGACTAGAAGGGAGACATGAGGGCATCAGTACTCAGCCGGCCAAGGGTGTCGCGAACATGAGGAGTAGGCCGGGTGTAGGGGTGGAAAACAAGCTAGCTCAGCTCGTTAGCAAACATGGCTCGGCTCGTTAAGCAAATAAGCAAAATATCCGCTCGACTCGGCTTAAAAACTCAAGCTAGCTCGTTTAAAGACAAGCACTAACAATTGCATGTATATTAATATATACTAATTTACAGCATGAAAAAAGAACTCATAATATTTATCCAAGCTCAATTTTGGGAGGATACCGGAGGCACGGATAGGGCTGGATATCGAGCTGGCTCGGCTCGGCTCGGCTTGGCTCGGTCTGGCTCGGTAGGATAACGAGCTGGCTCGAGCTGGCTCGTTATAACTAACGAGCTAAAAAGCCAGCTCGGTTCGGCTCGACAAAAAGCTCGAGTTAGCTCGTGAGCCAGGGCCAAAAAATATCTCCATCATATATTCATCCATGGAAGTTTGGCTCGTTTGGCTCGTTTGGCTCGTTAGGCTCGTTTGGCTCGTTTGGGTACAATAGAGTACAAATTAACACATGCATGGCTCGTTTGGGTACAATAGAGTACAAATTTACACATTAACACATGCAATAGAGTACAAATTAGGTCCATGGAAGCAGCATATGCATATCTAAATTCCTGGAAGCATGGCTCGTTTGGCTCGTGAGCGGCTCGCGAGCTGGCTCGAGTTGGCTCGTTATAGCTAACGAGCTAAAATCTTGGCTCGGCTCGGCTCGTTATCCTAACGAGCCGAGCCGAGCCGAGCCAGCCACGAGCCGAGCGAGCTAACGAGCTTCGAGTTTTTCGTCCAGCCCTAGGCACGGAGGTAGAGGGGGTGGTGGTGTTAGTGATATGCCCTAGAGGCAATATAGAGATGATTGCATCACTTCTATATTATGATATTTTGAGTAATATGTTATTTTGTCTCTTGAATAAATGTCTTTCATATTGATCAATAAGTAAGTGACTTATTTGTGGAACTCTTTGTTCATGTTTTGATGATTTTATAAATCATCCCTAATCTTTTGTCATTATGTGGGATAATTATAATTTACAGATCAGCACATGTATTAATTGATGATCACGTTTCATAGATCATGGATATGGGGATATCAAATCAATGTAGACACATGTTAGAGAACATGGTGTCAGATTGACCTACAATGAGATATTGCGGGAATTGTTATATTCTTAAGTGTCATCAGTTGATCTTATACATAGTGTATGTATAATTCTGAAACCTAAGATCGTCACGGTTTCCTAAATGTGTAGTAGTTTACTTAGGGGTTACCAAACACTACTCCGTAACTAAGTGGTCATAAATATAGCTTTCGGGTTTACTATGGAATATGCGGAGGAATATAAGCGATCAAGATGGAATTTGCCCTCTAATATAACGGAAGAGATATCTCTGGGCCCCTCAATATGGTTGAATTAAAGAAGTGCATGGCCATGCCGAATGTGGTTGAGGAATCGATCACAACTGAGTAATCCACTGTAGATTCGAGTGAAGGATTGAGCTGTCATAGGATAGCACGCGTCTCGCATTGAGTTCAATCTAGTATCATGATGCAAAGGGATCGGTATATAAGCACTATATAGATTCATCCTATATGATCTTTACGTATATTTAGGAGTCATTATGTGCTGATGGGGACTGCTACCTGCTTATGGATCAGAAAGGAGTTTTTAGCCCATGACCAAATATACATGAACCTACAGGGTCACACACTTAATAGGTCGGAATGATAAGGGTCCAATTATAGACTCCGAGTGGGATATGATTTCTACTCATATTAGATTCGATTGGAGATTCTCCAAGTGGGATACGATCTCTACTCGTATTAGATAAAGATCCAACCTAGGGCTTTTCGAGTTGGATATGTATCTGATCATATCAGATTAGGATCCAGTTGGAGGCTATATAAAGAGAGGTGCGGGGGCTGAGGGAGGTATCATGAGACACACCCATAAAACCCTAGTTGCCACCTCTCATAATTCTTGTTGTGTGTGCTGGTGCTAGCACACCGACACACGGTTTTCCATCCCTGGACATGTGGACCTCGGTAGAGGTGCTGCTACGACTGCGGCGCTGATCAGGATGATCGTAAGGGGGAGACAGTTGGTCAGAGAATGATCTACTACTTCTACTGCACCAACATACGTTTCATTGTACCAGTCACTTCAACTCTACTTCCACTGCACTGCGCGTCTAGTGGTAAAGACCAATAATTTTTACTCGCTTGGTTTCCTGGTTTATGCGGTAAAAAATTTTAATATGCGCTAGTGTAGCCTCCCCGTATCCCAACAGTGATATTAGAGCCAAGTTGTGTAGTATTTGATCTGGATTGGTCACATATAGTTGATATGTGGTGGTAGTAGATTAGATCTATTTCTAGTCTGATATAACAGCTTAGATCGGTTCAAGAATTGGTTTTGACACTGGTTGATAAGATCAATCGGTTTCAGCAATAGTAGATGGGTTCGAAGGAGGTATGAATTAATAGCACCGAGTTGTTGTTCTTTTTGAAAATCTCCTGCGCCGATCAATGTGATTGATCAATGAAAAATCGGACCGATCAGATTGGTTCAAAAAATCTGATCCGCGAGGGGCACTACCCCTTTGATCCCCCACCCGCTAACCGGCTAGCGGGACCGTCATGCTAGATAATCATACCATGCATTATAAGTGTTATGTGTTCATACCGTGTGATAGAATTGGAATATACACATAACTCGATTTTGCAGGGTTTTGTGAATAGTATGGCCATTGTATATGTGATGTATGTATGAATTTTACACGGCCTACTTGTCGTAATAATTTACAGCCATAGGCTACATATTATTATATAACGGCCTGCGTGTCGACTTGTGATGCTTGATATTTTCATATGTAATTCATTGTTAGTTGTTAAGCATGGTAATCGAGATTGCTATGTTAAGGGCCATACAATCTCACAGTTTAATATGATTTAATAGTGAATGTTTTTACGTTCCTATTATACTATTATTCATGTTATTATCTTGGGTGTTTTTTACATGATAAAATAATATCCCTCTAGAAAAATTAAGTAAAACTTGATGCCCTTCCAATTGTTGCACCTATCAAAATTTTGATCATTAACTAGTAAGTATACCAAAGTAGGGTGTCATTAATTATCTGAATAAGATAGGGTAAGTGTTGGACACTTCAGGCATAATATTGATTTAACTTGACTAGGATATCAAAATAGTTTTGGGCCTGGGGGCATAGTGTTGAGGCCTGGACATATGGATGTCACTCAATAAATAAGAGTTACATATGATGTAATTAGCAAGAGGTTGCTTACCTACATCGCTAGGTTTCTAGCAGTGATGCCAAAACTCACTAGGACTTTGTGAAATATGGATCTTGACTTACTATATGTTATTTAATGGTACATGTTTTTAAACATATAGTTGGAGTATCTTTTGTTAAATTGTTTAATGGAAGATTTCACATAAACATAGTGCTAAATTTTTATATGTACTTTTTATGTTGTAGATAATGCCACCATCTACTTCCTCCACACCGAGTTTTAACCTACGATCTATTCTTGAAAAAAGAAAAACTAAATGGAACAAACTTCATTGACTGGTATCACAACTTGAGAATTGTTCTTAAGCAAGAAAAGAAGGAATATGTTCTAGATGCTTCATATCCAGATGAACTAACTGAATATGCTACTCGTAATCAAAAAATGAGTATGAGAAACATTGCAATGACTCGCTTGAAGTTAGCTGTCTCATGCTTGCCACCATGAACTCTGAGTTTCAAAAGCAGTATGAGAACATGAATGCCTATAATATGAGTGTAGGTCTTAAAGGCATATTTGCGAACAAAACAATGGCTGAAAGGTACAACACCTCTAAGTCGTTGTTTGCATGCAAGTTAGCTGAAGGAAGTCCAGTCAACCCGCATGTAATCAAGATGATTTGTTACATTGAGAGTTCGGAAAAGTTTGGTTTCCCCTCAGCCAAGAGTTAGCTCCTAATGTGATTTTCTAGTCGCTCCCTCCGAGCTTTGAGGCAGTCATTTTGAACTTTCATATGAACGGCATACAGAAGTCAATTACCAAGTTGCATGGGATGCTCAAATCAGGAGAAGAGAGCATTAAGAAAAACTCAAATCATGTGATGATGGATCAGAAAACTACCAACTTCAAAAAGAAGAAATCTAAGGCCTTCGGCAAAAGAAAGGGTATTGGTAAAATTCAAGATGAGATCTCAAGTATCAAATCTAAGCTTCCGAAGCTCAAGATTGATGTTACACTAGTACTATTTGCTACCATTGCGAATGGATTGGACATTGGAAGAGAAACTGCAAGAAGTACTTGGTAGAACTGGAAAAGAAGAAAGAAAGTAAGATTTCTACTTCAGGTATAATTGTTATAGAAATGCATCTTGCTACTTCTCATATTGGTTCTTGAGTATTTGATACTGGATTAGTTGCTCATATTTGCAATTCGATGTAGGGGCCGATAAGGTGTAGGAGTTTAGCAAGAGATGAAGTTGATCTTTGCGTGGGCAACGGAGTAAGAGTTGTTGCATTGGCTATTGGCACTTTACCATTATTTTTACCCTTAGGATCAGTTTTGAAATTGAATAATTGTTATTATGTTCCTGCCTTAAGAAAATTATTATTTCTGCTTCATGTTTAGGAGCAGAAGGTTACGAGTTCGGAATAGAGAATAATTGTTGTTCAATTTATTTGAATGATATGCTTTATGGTCATACTCCATTGATGAATGAATTATATATTTTAAATCTTAAGAATGTGTCTATCTATAACATTAATGCTAAGAGGTTTCGGTCCAATGATTTGAATCCGACTTATATTTGGCATTGTCATTTGGGCCACATAAATGAGAAGTGCATGGTAAAGGTCTACAAAGATGGTCTTCTAAACTCATTTAATTTTGAATCATTTAAAACATATGAGTCTTGTTTACTTGGTTAAATGACTAAAGCACCTTTCACTGGTTTAGGTGAGAGGGCAAATGACTTGTTGGCCTTAGTACATTCAGATGTATACAAACCCATGATCTCAATGGCCAGAGATGATTTTTAGTACTTCAGAACTCCACCTAATGAGTATAAGTCTGAATCCTTTGAAAAGTTTAAGAAATTTCAGAATGAGGTACACAATCAACTTGACAAGACAATTAAAGCTCTATGATCAAATCATGGAGGTGAATATTTGAGCCATGAGTTTGGTGATCATCTAAAGCAATATAGAATTGTTCCACAGCTAACTCCATCGAAAATACCTCAGTGGAATGGGGTGTCTGAATGATGCAATCTGATCTTGTTAGACATGATTCAGTCCATGATAAGCCAATCTGATTTGCCATTGTCTTTTAGGGGTATATTCTAGAAACAACTATGTTCACATTAAATAGGGTTCCATCAAAAGCGATAAAAAAAGACACCATATGAGATATGAACGGGTAAGCATCCTTGATTGTCTTTTTTCAAAATATAAGGATGTAAAGTATATGTAAAATGTTTGATGTCTGATAAGCTCACACCTAAATATGATAAATGCTTCTTCGTGGGGTATCATAAGAAAACTAAAAGATATTAATTTTATAAAAGGATGAGAACAAAGTGTTTGTTACCCGAAACAATGTCTTTTTGGATAAAGAGTTTCTCCCAAAGGGAGTTAGTGGGAGCACGGTGAGACTCAAAGAAATTCAAGAGCCATCAGAAAATATTTTAACTCCTACTGAACCTCTACAAAATATACAAGATGTTGTAGAACCAGTCAAAGAGGCACTAGCCTCACATAGGTCTGAAAGGCCACATCAATTGTCGATAAGGTATCGACATGACATTTTATTGTTAAACAACGATGAGCCTAAGACTTATGAGAAAACGATGATGGGCTCAAACTCTGAGAAATGGCTTGGATCCATGAGATCTGAAATTCAATCCATTTATGATAATCAAGTTGAAACTTGATTGATCCACCCGATGGTGTAAAAACCACTGAATGCAAGTGGGCTTTTTTTAAGAAAAAGTTAGGCATGGATGAAAATGGTCATATCCATAAGGCACGATTGGTGGTAAAGGGTTTTAAATAAATTCAAGGTGTTGACTATGATGAAACTTTATCGCCCGTCGCTATGCTTAAGTCTGTCTAGATCATTCTAGCTATTGCTGCATATTTTGATTATGAGATATGACACATGGATGTTAAAATGGCTTTCCTAAAAAGAAACATAAGTGAGGATGTGTACATAACACAACTTAATGGTTTTATCGATCTCCAAAATGCTAGAAAGATATGCAAGCTTCAGAGATGTATCTATAAACTGAAGCTTCTTGAGTTGGAACATTAGTTTTGATGAGTTAGTCGAAGGGTTTGGCTTCATGAAGAATGAAGAGGAGCCTTGTGTTTGCAAAAAGGCTAATGGGAGTGCACTTATTTTTCTAGTCCTATATATGAATAACATATTATTGATCAGAAATGATATTTCTATACTTGAATATGTCAAGTCTTCATTAAGAAATAGTTTCTCTATGAAAGGTTTAGGAGAGGCACCATATATTTTGGGCATAAAGATATATAGAGATAGACTTTTGGGATAATGATCTATAGAGATAGAACTCAAAGGCTAGTTAGATTAAGCCAAGATACAAACATTGATAAAATATTGAAGCAATTCAACATGCAGGATACCAAAAAGAGTTTCTTGCCTATGTCACATGGTATTAGTCTTATCAAGACTCAGTGTCCTTTGACACTTGATGAGCGAGATTGGATGAGTAAGATTCCATATGTTTCTGCTATTGGGTCTATCAGGTATGTCATGCTTTGTACATATCAAGATATATCGTATGCTCTAAGTATTATAAGCAGATATCAGTCAGATCCAGGTGAAGGTCACTGGATAACTATAAAGAATATCCTAAAATACTTGAGAAGGACTAGGGATGCATTTCTTATTTATGGTGGTGAGGAAGAGCTAGTCATAAATGGTTATACTGATGCTAACTTTCAAACCGATAAAGATGATTTTCGATCACAGTCTGGGTTTGTGTTTTGTCTTAATGGAGGAGTAGTGAGCTGAAAATGTTCTAAGCGAGAGGCGGTTGTTGATTCTACAACAGAGGCTGAGTATATTGTGGCTTCTAAAGTTGCAAAGGAGATTGTTTGGATAAAGAAGTTCATCTTTGAGCTGGGTGTGGTCTCTAGTGCTTTTAGTTCAATAGATCTCTATTGTGATAATATAGAGCCATTGCGCAAACCAAGAAGCCTAGATCGCGTAAAAAAACAAGCACATACTTTGACGTTTTTCACCTCATTCATGAGATTGTTGATAGAGATGATGTAAAGATATGTAAAGTGCACACGGATTTAAATATTATTGATCCGTTGATAAAGCCTCTTCCACAGCCGAAGCATAAGGTGCACATAAGAGCTACGAGTAGTAGACACTTGCATGATTGACTCTAATACAAGTGGGAGATTATTAGTGATATACCCTCGAGACAATCATGGAGATGCTTGTATCACTTCCATGTAAATGATCTTTTGAATAATATGTGTATTTTGTCCCTTGAATAAATATCCTTCATATTAATCAACAAGTAAGTGACTTGTTTATTGCACTCTTTATTCATGTTTTGATGTTATTTTAAATCATCTCTGATCTTGTGTCATTATGTGGGACAATTATGATTTATAGATCAGCACATGTATTAATTTATGATCATATTTCACAAATCATGGATATGTGGATATTAAATCAATAATGTGGACACATGTTAGAGAACATGATGTTGGATTGACCTATCAGGAGTTACTACGGGAATAATTATATTCTTAAGTGCCATTAGTTGGTCTCATACACAGTATATGTGGGATCCTTAGACCTAATATCATCACAGCTTTATACATGTGTAATAGTTTACTTAGGGGTTACCAAACACTACTCTGTAACTGGGTAGTCATAAAGATAGCTTTTGGATTTACTAAGGAATATGCAAAGGAATATGAGCGATCAAGATAAAATTTACCACTTCAATATAACATGAGAGATATTTCTGGGCCCCTCGGTGTGGTTGGATTAAGGAAGTGCATGGTCATACCAAATGTGGTTGAGGAGTCAATCACAACTGAATAATCCACTATAGGTTCGAGTGAAGGATCGAGTTATCATAGGATGGCATGCTTCTCACCTTGAGTTCTATCTGGTATCATGAGACAAAGGAATCAGTACAGAAGCACTATATAGGTTCGTCCGATATGATCTTTATATATATTTGGGAGTCGTTATGTCCTACTAAGGGCCACTACCGACTTTTGGACCGGAAAGGAGTTTTTTTGCCTATGGCCAAATATACATAAACCTACAGGGTCACACACTTAACGGGTCAAAATGATAAGAGTCCAGATGATATACTCCAAGTCGAATACGATCTCTACTTATATTGGATCTGATTGGAGGTTCTCCGAGTGGGATACGATATCTACTCGTATTGGATAAAGATCTAGCATGAGGCTTTCTGAGTTGGATATGATATCTGATTGTATCATATAAGTATCCGATTGGAGACTATATAAAAGGAGGTGCGGAGGCTAAGAGAGGTATCCCGAGACACACCCATCGAAACCCCTATCATGTGCGTTTGTGCTAGCACACCGACATACGGTGCTCCATTCCTGGATGTGTGAAGCTTGGTAGAGTTGTTACTACGACTGCGGCACTGATCGAGATGATCACAGGGAGGAGAAGGTTGGCCAGAGAATAATCAACTACTTTCACACACCGACATGCGTTTCGTTGAACCGGCTGAGGGGGCAGTCGGGTGGGAGGATGCTGGAGGCCGAAGGGACAGGTGGAGAAGGAAGGCAATATCGGCATCCCTAGTCGCCACACGTGACTTAGACATGTGGCGCCCTACGGCGACTGAGTTGTGCCTATGCATGCACCTATGCGTTGAGTTAGAGACTTAGGGTTCATAGAATATTTGGACTTGAGAGTGTTGCTGGGCTACATGCCTATTGAGCTGAATTTGTTGCTAGGCTAGCTAGCGGGTTTTAATTTTATCAAGCTTAACAAACCTAATAGGCAACTCGCGAGCTGGCCTGGGCTCGACCTGTTAAGCAAACGAGCAGAAAATGACTGCTCAGTTCGATATGCTTGTGGCACGAGTTCGAGTTGAGTCGAGCCGATCCCTTAATGAGCTGAGCTGGCTTGCAAGCTTCGAGTTTTTTTCACTCCTGGTCGGGACATTGAGCTAGCCACCAACGTGAGAGGTTTCGTTGGTGGCGGGCTCTAGTGCGGGCGTGCGGCACTATAAGGTGGGAGTGGGAGAGAGAGTGCAAGAGATGCAGATGTGGGTGGAACTGCGCCATTGAGGGAGGCTGCGTGTTTGGGGGAGGAATAAGGGGGTGGTGGAGCGAGGAGTGGGGTGAAGCACTAGGGTTTTCTCAGGAGTCCACTTGTGAGGGTATTTATCGGGTAAACGGGCACAGGTAGAGTTCATCAATGCCCACACCCGTTTGCCCGATGGGGAGAGATTTGCTCCCACATCCATGCTTGCGGGCAAAGAAAGAGGAACATGCTCGTTTCCATTAGGGTTTTTTTTTCTTGCAGGTACACAGGTAATCAAGCACAATTGCTATCCTTGGTAAAAACACTAATTTGTCTGAGACTAGAAATTTCATAGAAAATAGTACAACTCCGTAAAAAATGAAATTACCGATCGGTCCAAATAGGACCTGGCTACTAGAAATTACGGTCCGCAAGTAACATATAGTGTTTTTCAAATGGAGGTCTTGAATCAGTAGCTAGTAATTATGGGCAGTTTTGTCTAATGTTTAATGTAACATGCATAGTATTAGTTTAGGATGAAAGTACATCTGATTTCTTCCAAGTAGTTTAGAGTATGCTCAGTTGGGCTGAATTTTTGGTGGTTTATGGCTGAAGTTTCACCGTAACTGGTTGAAATTGCACTGTGTATCTGTTGGTGGCTTATTTAGCATAATTACATTTAAAAAATTAAAAGTAGAAACAAAGGGTTAGCCCATCACGTATAATACAAATGAATATGGAAAAAAACCAGTAAAAAGCTTAAAAACGAATTTTAGGAATAGTGAAAAATAAATTAGAAGCTCAAAGAGCGAAGTCTTAGAATGAAATCTTTGGAGCTGTTTGAAAATTTCACCTTAAGATACCGTCTCGTTTTAACATTTGGCCTTTTGAGTTTCAAAGAAGTAGAAATTAAAGCCAAAAAGAATAGAGACACAGTATATGACTAAGGATTTGTTTTTTTTTCTGCCCAATTCACACTCGCTTTCTCCCGCTGGGAACCATGGGAAACCGGTAGCAGCGGCCGCCCCACCGTAATGGGCGGGTTGTTGACTGCTTGAGGAAAATTACTACAACACGAGGAGGACCAAGCTAGCCTAGCTTAGCTATATATTACCGGAGGAAGGCGGTGGTGGTGGTGGAGCCGGCGAGTAATGATAGAAGCATACGAGGGGACATTGCTCCGCCATTCGAGCACACTCACACGTGATGATCTGTGTCAATTAATCATCGTACGGTCGTCCACGAGTCAGTGCACTGCTCATCGGCCCACCTACCGGCCGAGGGATCTTCTACGTTCAATAATGTGGTTTGCTGCCAAATATTTTCCACAACGAATCCCTAGAATAAGTAAATGCACTATGGGGAGAGCAGCCATGGAACCAAATAGCGAACCGCCACGTATCGTATCACACGACTCTGTTTTTTTTTTCTCTCGAACGCGTATCACACGACTCCGTTGAAAATGCTTTTGTGCGGGTAACCGCAAAAGAGCGAATTCAAAATCGGAGAGCTAGGAGCTTCGAGCCGCTTGGAGGGCCTTCCGTAGGCTATTTGGTATAGCTGTGGTTTATGATTTTTTATTAAAAATTTTGAATCTTAGTTATTTATGATAGAGATTATGGAGAGAAATACTCGCTTGTGATTTTGGTTGATGCAGATGTTGGACTTTTAACATGTACTACAATTAACTTATAGACCCCGTATTGAGAAAATACTCCGTTTGAAAGTTAGGTACTGTAGCAAAAGCCAAAAGCTGCTTTTTAAAAGCCGTTATGAACAGGCCTACACATACAAATACCTCGAAAAGCAAGGACCTATAAGTAATTTTGGAAAACCGAAAGTAAGGATTTATATGTAATTACGGAAAAAGGAGGTTTTTAGAAAAAAAGTAAGGACCTATACATAATTCTAAAAAAGCAGAGGGTTTTTTCGCAAAATCAGCGATGTGGCACGGTGGCTGGTTGAGAATCCGCCGAGCTTTATTATTACCTAATTTACCCTCCAAGAGAAAAGAACATCGGCACCATCCAAAATATTTTTCTACTTATATGATATAAAAATCTATTGAAAAGTATAATGATGGGAAGTACCACCTTTCGATGAAAAATATACAAATATCGTTTCAGTTCATAAATTTGAACAATTTTATATGTATTAATGGTGATGAAAAATCTAGAAATATCATTTTCATTTCATAAATTTGAACATTTTTACATGTATTAATGGTCAAGGTTTTAAATATTGACTACAAGTATTTTAAAATAGCATCTATAAGATAATAGAGGCTGTAAATAGTAGTGTTAATTCTAGTGAAAAAACATATCCAATTTTGGTTCATCAAAATCACCTATATAATCAAAAGATTATTGTTGTGGTTACATATCAAACAGTAGATACTGGAGCTTGGGAGGCCTGAGAGGGATATCATCTAAGCATTGAGTACAGACTTTGGCTCTTTTTGTACTATAGGCCGATAGGTTAGCAAGGGCAGGATAATCATTTATGGTGCAGAACAACAAGGAGCGTAAAGTGAAGTTCTCTCGTTTGTACGTATCCTATATCTGTACCCTTTCGATCCACAGTATTTTCAGATCTTCCACAAACGGTACTAGGTACACATCAATATCATTCCCAAGTTGCTTCGGCTCTTAGATAAGTATCGATGATAAAATATACTTTTGTTTTATACACAACTAAGGACAAAAGTTGTAGATGCAGAGAGTCATAGGCCAAGTGCTATGTCGGCTGCTCATATTACCGAAAGGATTCATTCCATCTATACTCAATCCAAATATCATATTCCTCAGTTCTACACTGAAGTATGCAAACATCGTATCGATGTTTCTAAAATACTTCTACGATGAGAAAACACACACACACACATATACATATATTACATATACATACGAAAAATACATTTTACTCCTGGGTGTAATTATACCCACCTCTAATATACCACCTAAACAAATTTGAAATACTCCTTTATCACTCTAGGTATACTCATATACTAATTATAAGATACTCCAATGTGAACCACATGAAAAATTGAAAGGTAGTCCATAGTTTTTAATGTATTTTGTAAATACCTTCATATACACACATAAAAAGGAGTATGTCAAAAAAAATGAACATACTATCTATGAAAAATTGTTCATACCACATAGATGATCTCAAATACTCGTATACTACACGTACATATCCTCTAGTATGCAAGATATTCTCTATGTTGTGAGATACAACATAGGGCGTAATTACTCCCTATATCGTATCTTGCAAAGCAGGGAGTATCTAATGCAACTAAGGGTATGTATGTGTAGTATATGAGTATATAAGACCATCTAAGTGATATGTGGACTTTTTTAAGGTGGTATGTATACTTTTTTTAATATACTCATTTTTATTTACGAATATGGAGGTATTAACAAAATATGCCAAAAATCATGTGCTCTCTTGCAAATTTTTCATGCAGCTAGCATTAGGGTATCTTAAAATTAGTATATGAGCATACATAATATGATAGAGGAGTATGTTAGTTCGTTTAGGTGGTATATTATAGATGAAATTAACTACACCTAGGAGTAGAATGTATTTTTCCTATATATGTACGTACGTATGTATGTATAAAATTATTGCCGTTTGTGAGCTCGGTTATTGCCAAGCACATATAGAATTATTGTTAGTTATAACACTACATAACTGACAGTAACTCTACATGGATTTGACAGTAACTTTTCTCTCGTATGATAGTAACTTCTCAACGCATATAGTGCGTGCAGGTATAGAATAGCGCAAGAGACGTTGTTCCTCTCTGGAGCGGGCGTGCTAGGTGTCGGCGAAAAACTACAGTGGATGTGGCGTGGACGATTGAGGTAAGAGTTCAGAATGGCGTGAAAGCGACATTAGGGCGAAGCTGTATCGGGCATGATGTGAGGTTACGGCAAGGCGGCGTGGCCCTTGTGCAGCTTGGTGCTGGCAAAGATGACGATGGTTTGAGGCAGCGCGGGCACGCGTGAACCACAGCGTGACGCGAGGCAATGGGTATAGAGGCAATGGTGGAAAGACTTGAGTGTGCTTTTGCATTTGGAAAGCGTATTTCTAGAAAGGGAAAGTAGTTTTTTTGCTAGAAATTTTGGATTCGAAAAAAGCATCCAAATTCAAATGAAATTTACTCAAATTTATTTTTTTTAAAAAAAATTTATGTTTTCACAGCTAAGCAGCCGGCCATTAATTTGCCTTGCTTGGACGTTTGAATACGCTTGCTAATTAGCACTCGAGTGAGATTACGCTTTTAAGCCTCGACACGCGGAATATTTACAGGAATTTTGCGAGGAAGGAACGAACACCCACTCTCATTGGATGTTATTTTCTAGAAATTTTTTTAGAGGACTCCGCGTTGTTTACAGGTTCTAATACCATGCATGGATTAACATACGAACAAGTGCTTTGAGATGCGCAACCTGATCATTCCGAGTTTCCGACAAGGAGGATACTCCCACATTGTCCCATCTCCGTTCTGAAGTATAAGGTTTATAGTTTTGAAAGATCTTGTTGATAAATATAAATGCTTGTATATAGATTTGCTGAGGCTTTTCCTCATATGCTCTTATTTATTTTCTCTCTATCATATATATTTATTCCTTACCACCAACACAAAGTATTCTTACTCATCTTTCCAAGACAATTAGGAAGGGAACCTAAGTTATTTCCTCACATACCTTTCTCAATTTCACCACCTCCTTCATCCTTATGCAAAGTTAAAATATGGATGCGTTTTTCCGGCTGCCGCTTATCACTTATCGTTTATGGTTTTTGAATTCTGGCTATTCCGAGAGAGAGAGAGGACGGAGAGAGACAGTCATGTACGATTTTAGCCGATATACTTTAAGTCGGTACAATATCTACTACAATACAATAGTATACTCCATCTTAAAAGATACTTTATTTAAAAGCTAGTTAACATAGCATAAATCATCTCTACTACTTAAAAATTGGAGTTGGTGGCAGTCCGTCCGTTCTCCCCCCTTCTCCCCCAAGACTTTCTCCCGTAGACTGCCGACATGTGGGCCGCTCCGCCTCGATTCCGCCTCGCCTCCCCACGGTAACCGCTCCGCTCCATCGCCTCCTCCGCAGAAACCACTCCGCTCCACCCTGCACTGCCGCCGCCTCGTCCTCCCTCGCTCCTCCGCTCCGCCGCCATGTGGGCCGCTCCGCCTCGCCTCCCCGCAGCAACCGCTCCGCTCCATCGCCTCCTCCGCAGAAACCGCTCCGCTCCACCCCGCACTGCCGCTGCCTCGTCCTCCCTCTCTCCTCCGCTCCGCCGCCGCCTCCTCCTCCCCACCCCGTGCCGCCGCCGCCTCGTCCTCCCCCGCTCCTCCGCCATCAGGTGCAAGCCTCGCGCGATGGCGGTGCTGGAGGAGGTGGACATCTCCCCCATCAGGTACAAGCCGCGGACGTTCCAAGGCGCCGCACCTCATGGGGTTTTCTCTCAAAAGGCATTCATCTGCCTGCTTCCTCCCTCCGTTGTTTCTTGATAAGATCCTTAGTTTCCCCCTTCGATCTATGCTCGCTGGCCTGTATTTTGTCCTGATTTTCTTTGGATCCGTCCGTCATCTGCTCGGGCTGTGTTCTTGGCCCTGAGACTCCCTTCGTGGCCTCTACTTTCGGCTCCCTGTGCCCGAATTGCCCTACGTTTTGCAACCTGCGGCCTGCGCTGGCTTCGTGCCGTCGTCCTTCATCGTCGTTCCTGGCAACCCGCTCAAGTAAGGTGACCCACCCGACCACTTTGACATGTTAAAATCCGTCCTTGTGTGTTGCGCGTGTTGCTTAATTTCGGTTTCTTGTGGCTGGGTTTGGGCGCCCAATGTGGTAAGATGCCCTAGCCGTGATCTTTCCTGTACGTTTTTACCTATTCTTTTCTTGACGGGAATTTTTCTGGATAGAAAATTTCGATTAGGTACAGAAGGAGGCCTCTTTTGCTTTTCTGTGGAGAAATGTGCCTTTACTGGTTATAATAGAGTTTGAGTAAAACTCAGTGTTTGTGATTATCCAGAAGGGGACATACGCCTCTCCGTTGATGATTAGGTCAACAGGGACTACGATTATTTTTAGTTTCTCACACCAGATATGAGAAACAGTTATCTTCAGCTGCAGGGCCCATGCTACCCTGTCATATTTCCAAGTGTAAATGGTAAGTCGGTAAACTTCATTCTAACCCATTTCATGGCACCTTTTTGTAAAAATGGAGTGAATGGCTTAACTTATTCATGTAGTACATTTATACAATCAGATGGCTAATTCAAAAACTTTTTTCCATTCTATTGGAGCTGCCATCTTATTGCCTGGCCATCCAATGTCTCTTTAAAGCATTGGCAGCAGATTGGTGGTGTCAGCATTGACAAAAATATTCTTATAGATAGAGCAATCCATAGGGCCATCGATTCTAGATCTGTAGTCTTGAAGGTTTGTAAACTTTCTGTTTGCAGAGATATTTTGCAGACATTGGGAAGTCCTGGCCTGTGTTAATTGTTTGTGGTGGAATCCTCCCTCTTTACTTGTCAGTGATCTGGTTGCTTATTATTCGTTATTTTGTTTCTGTCATGACATGGATAACAGTATTGCTCTTCAACGCCCTTGTCATGTCTGTAACTATGTTTTGATATATTAAAGGTACAGTTTACTATTCCAAGTCCTAAGTTATCTATTGACAAAGAAAACTCCATTGTATGCCATTTGACATGTTACACATATCCGATGCGCAGCTGGCTGGATAGGTAATGATCCCTTAGCGGTTGTTATTGGTGAAAGCGATCCATATGTCGACATAAGCGAGCGGGTAAGTGCCTCCAATTGATTCAGATTGTCACAAGATCCAGCGGCTTGTTGTCTGATCATTCATTGTCTTACTAGGAAATTAACCACATTCGTGCTGCTATAGTTCGGATGACAGCAATAATGGTCATTGCTTTTCTGTGCTCAGTAGCTATTGTCCGGCGTATATTGACGGCCACACCTGCCCTGAAGGTAAGTAGATCATTGGATGTTTCTGCTTGACTAATGTTTGTTTCTGCATTTATACATTAGATAAGCAATGGCTTGGTTACAAAAGCATGTGGCATCAATGCTACCTCTATTGTGATATATCTAATAGTTTCTATGCATTAACCACGATAAATTGTTTCCAGGTTGTTGCAAAGGTCATTGGTGAAGTTGAGGCGCTAATAATTTTCCCAGTTGTGCCACACTTTATCCTTGGTATCTTTCATATGCTCTGGTTTTCTGCTACACTCCAATCTCTTCAGCTCTGGTAAGTTCTCTGAAATGACTGCAATACAAATTGTTGTTCATATGATCTGAAGTTGGGCAAAGTAAACTGTGACAACCGTTGTGGGTACAACATCCATTACATCCCTCATATTGGCATTGCCATTCTTTTCCACTTATTTGGCAATACTAGAGGAATTCAAGTTTCTTGAATATACAAAACCTCGTAAAGAGGCATCCTTCAACAGGGATAAATCTGGGAGGGATCTGCGTTTTCACAAGACACACTGATGTTCATTGACTTTATTCCGATAGCCTCACACACATAGAAGTTTTCCACTTAACTGTTGCCTCACCTGATTTCTATTTTTCCATTGGAGAAGACTATAGGGCAAGCAGCAGATGCACGTATTAGTCAGGAGATAAGTTAGTTTGGGATACCAACTATATATGTTAGTTACCGAGTATGAAAGCTATATATGTTAGTTACGCATATGCACCCTTCACATCTTTTGTTCTCTTTTTAACTTAGCAATTGGTGGCAGTTCAGATCTTTACCCCTGGCCCAAATGAGCAAGAGCCCCCAACAAATACAATTTGAAACATCATTTTACTAGCGAACATTGTCTCCGAGCAGCAAATCATAAGTTTGAACATAAGAATATTTCAAAATTGAATTTCAGATATTCACATGTTACAAGACACACAAAATTAGTTAGTGTTCCGGAAAGCACCTGTTACATTAGTTCCTTGAAGAACACCTGGCAAATGCACAAACGATTATGGTGAAAAGCACTAATATGTGAACAAAAGTAGATCATCATATTTGACATCCCCATTGCCTTCTCAAGTTTTTCAGACTCAGCGCCTGTTGCCTCGCCTTCTGCTCTTCCTTTGGCTGCCCTTGTCATCAGAATCGGTATCCGACACAGATTCGGATTCAGATGACACTGATGATGTGCTGTGCCTTCGGTGCCTTCTCTTCTTCTGCTTCCTTTTGTGTTGCCGCTTCTTGTCCTCCGAGTCCGAGGAACAGTCACTTGAACTGCCGCTTTCAGAAGAATATTCAGAGGCTGTCACTGATGATTCAGTTTCAGAGTCAAACACTGAAGCCTCACTACTGTTTGGATCTGAATCACTCTGTGAACGGTGTTTTCTCTTACTCTTTCCCTTGCTTCTTTCAGACTTTTCCTTCGACTTTTCATTCTTCAGCTTCCTCTCCTCCTCCCACTCCTTTTCAAGATCAGGATTCTCAAAGTGATAGGAAACTGGCAGTCTTCTTCAAATTGGGGTTTTTAAGCTGCTGCGTCCTTGAGGGCCGTGACATGTAGACCCGGTCATTCTTGCACTCGAATGTCCAATGCCCAGGCTGGAAACACTTCTGACACTGGAAAGTCATTAACAAAAGTCCACATTTGTATCTGATTAATCTGTGAGCAGATCTCATGGAGCAGCCAATTAGAAAATGCTCATGTTTCTGGAACTGCTACCAGTTTGTGCCAGTAGTTGATTACAGTTAATTGCCACACTAATGTGGAATTGATTGGTTTAAATATGATGCTTGATTTATTTACGAATGTGAACATGTATGTTTTGCTTTATACATGATGACTTAAGATAAAATTGATGTTAATTATTCAGTTTGAGATTATATTTGATAGTTTGTATCATTTTTATTTGGTTTTCCGTTGCAACGCACGGGCACCTTACTAGTAAGCCAAAAAGAACAAACACTATGTCTTAATTTCTCACGGAGGGAGTAATAGGCAAGAAAAATTCTCCACCATACACGTTTAGTTACTTGGGCTCAGCCCACAACAACCCAGCAGTTATTTTCTTGCAGGCGGACAACAGCCTAGTTATTGTTTTAGGGCCCTAACTAGATAGGCCTAATAAATAAATGGGCCAATACCGCAAAAGACGAACGTTGCATACGTGGAGGGACGGTTTCCAGCTTAGGCCAGCAATATTTTTATCTTCAGCCGACCAGACACCAATGGCCCAAAGCACTCGCAAAAATGGCCCTTTGGGCCGAAAGGAAAGTTTCGCAGGAGGTTTGGGCGGTTTTCCAGATTCCTTTAAGGCCCTGTTTGGAATGCGGGAATTTTTTCCGATTCCTGCGGGAATTGAACTGTTTCCTGCAAAATTCCTGTGAAATTCCTCTGTTCCAAACAGGCCCTAAAAAAATATAGGATCGGGACCAATCCTTTGGAATGGAGGGAGAACCCTCCATTCCAAACGGCAAAATAAGGATAAATTCCATAGAGATGGAAACATTTGAAATTCCTATGTATAGAGAAAATGATGGAGGGAGGGTGATACGTTCCATTGGGCATTATTTATTCGAAGACATTCTTCCCAGAGAAACCGTGTAACGGCAAAAGTGGCGCGAGTCCGACATAAAATTTTTAATAAAAAGTAGGGAGCAATTAGCACCGGACATCTGATCTAGATGCTAGCGATATAATTTTTTTTAATAAAAAGTAAGGAGTGACTAGCGCCGGATGTCTGATTTGGGTGCTAGCTCCATTTGCCCATGGGTAACTTCTACGGTTCGATTCCTCCCAGCAAAAACATACCCTATTCACTCTTAGTTTCTTCCTTGCGCTCACTTGTGGGGCATTGTTGTGTGGCTGGTGGCAACGATAGGACTCACGAGCTTAAACCAGGAAGCAGCGGTGGCTAATCCCCGATGTCTCCATGTCGGTACAAGGGACAGATTTGGCGGGGCAAAGCTGGCCCAGTGCACTTCCGACCACCGCTACGATGATGCCCTCTCCTCATAGCCACTAGAGAAGGAATGGGTAGAGCAGTAAGAGGAGCTAGTTGATGGTGGCCATGAAGCTCAACGTTGCCACTATGGCCTCAGGCAATGCCTACTACATGCATAAATAATTCTAAAAACAACAAATCTATCTGTAAAAAGATGTTGCATTCCTACAACAGTTTGAAGATGCATATGTAACAATTGAAAATACCTTCTGCAACATCACAAATAGCTTGTTGCAGCAATCCATTTCAACAAAAATGTGAAAGAAAATAATTACCCCATTGCAAAAGAAAATATTGTTGTGCAACAAATCACCCCAATTGCAAGAAAATTACGGCCCTGTTCTTTTCAGCTTTTGGCTTTTCTACAGTAACTAGCTTTTAAACGGAGTGCCTTTTCAAGATGGCGTCTACTAGTTAATTGTAGTACATACTGTACTGACTTCATTTATATCGGCAAAAACCGCACGTGAGTTTTAGTTACTCTATAATCTCTCGCACGAACAGCTCAAAAGCCACAAGCCTCAGCCAAAAAGAACAAGCCACAACAATTCAAGAAACACCCACAACAAGCCTACCAAAGAAGGAAGGGAATGGACGGTCACCAGTAGCAGAGCTCACTGATGGAGGTTGAAGTGGCACCAGTGAAGGTCCTGCAGTAATGGAGCTCTGCTCGCCATGGCAAGGCTTACAGGCGAAAGGCTGTTGCTCGTGCACCGGGTCCATGAGGGAAAGAGATCTGTGAGGTTGGTGATGGTGACATCCGGTGAGAGACCTGTGAGGGAGAGAGAAGCAAAGAGGGGAAGAAGGGGCAAGGAGTTAATTCATGTGTGAGAGGTTGGAGTGAGTAGTTTGTATTTGGTCGACGATGAAGATAAATAAGGTAAGGTGGGAGTAGCTATGTGAGTGAATGAGTGGTTTGTATTTGAGCAATGATATGGATGGATAAAGTAAGGTGGGTGTAGCTGTGGGAGTGAAGTGTTCGACACGTCAGACACCCAGACAGTTTCAAATCCCTAAAATGTAACATATGGTACGGTATGGTATACCGTGCAAAAAAACTGATGGAATAGTCCACCCGCATGCCCGGATGGTAGCAAATCCCTAAAATGTAACGTACGATACGATATACCATGCAAAAAACTGATGGAATAGTCCACGGCCCTATGATTACACATAACTTAAGCATAGGATCATCTCCCCTTCACACGTCCCCAGCACACACTTTCTTTATGCGGTGCGTCCTTCTATTCGCCTTCTCTGCCACTTTCCTCTTCCACTCTCTCTTTCCCTCTCCCCCTTAACCACCACCACCCCCAACGTCTTCACCAAAATCTATTAGCACTGGTGGTTCATATCCTGTCATCGATTCACCAGAGGCAACAATAGATATCATCGTTGAGTGGCACTCAATGAGTAGCAGCAGCGAGAAGTGAGGGATATGGCTTGTAGTGCAGAGGGTAGCAAGCCAACACCAAAGGCTTTGTTCTTGTCCTAAAGCTCATTTGAAAATTTAAAATTTTGTTGAAACTTTCTTGAAACCACTTCCCATCCTGAAATTTTTCTTGAAACTTGTTTTTAAACTTGGACTTCAGTTTTGAAGCTTGAAACTTTTTTATTCAAACTAGGTCTCACAATTCCTAGTTGCTACAACAGACGACGCACTCGCTCTATCCTACTTTATCAGTCCTACTAGTGCACACACTCTTCTATCTTCGCGACTAAGATGGAGACGCTCTAGTGTAACTCGCAATCTCGCAAGCTACAATTCCAATCTGCCGAGGATATCGATGGCTGTAATGGGAACACCTGTGTTTCATGTAGGATGGATCTATTTACATGCTGAATTTAAATACCTACCAGACTTGTATCAACGCTTGTTCACTGTGGCATGCATAATCTTCCAGTATATTTTGCATTTAATTAATGGTTTGCTATAAAACGACGCTAGTTAATTATTAGAAGGATTTGGATGTACATGTCATTTTAGTTATTAAATTTGTTCCTAAATACATATCATTCTACGATTTCGAGACAACTTTATATCATTTTTTTGAATGCACACCTCTCTCATTTATTGTCCATGGCTGTTTCTAAGGTCATTTACTACTAATAATTAGAGTACCACACATCGCCCAAGAATAATAAGTGTCATACTGAAGAAGGGTAGTATAGTCTTTTCCATGTATCCTTTGGTTGTTGTGCAAAATTCAAAAATGATATACACTGAGAATCAGAGGGAGTAGAAGAGATAAACTCAGGAAGAGATTCCATTAAATTTGCAATTAATGCACTTAATTATTCACTGTAGCGAAGCCTTTTACTACTAATTGTGCATTCAACTAAAAGCTTCCCGGATTGCACTACTCATTAATGATTTCAAGGATTTGAATGCACTCGCATAGATGGCATGATCTAAGAGGATTTGCAAATAAGACTCATTTTATTCAACTTGTTTGCAACAAATCCCCAAAAAATCTTTGACTATGAGTGGGCCCATGTGCGTCCATATAGCATGCAAGCATTATCTGGCTAGCCATTTTTGGAGGCTAGTAACTCGTAAGTTATTCACCATGGCTGAACTTCCTAGTATAGATGGTGTATTTGACCAACAATTGGTGGTTCGTACTACTCGTTGAACATGTGAAGGACACTCATATAGCAACGGATGAAACCTATGACGTACTCAATCATTAGTATTGGCAAAAGTGAAAGTATAAGGAGAGCCAATCCAAATTTCATTTACATTTTTTAACAATTACTTAAAAAGGACCCCGCCTTGCCCATACAGAAGAAGAAGGAGCCATGTGACATTAATTTGGTAGAAACAGGATAAGAAACACGCTCAAGCTTTGGGATCCTTAGTGTGATGTTTCTATGTATACAACCCTTTTCTTCACTATAGGGGGCACATCTCAAATAACTTGTTGCAGCAATCCATTTCAACAAAAATGTACAAGAAAATAATTACCTCATTGCAACAAAAAAATATTGTTGTGCAATAAATCACCCCAATTGCAAGAAAATTATATTTTGTTACTAGACCTGAGAAAAAGACATTGCAACAAAAAAAATGCTTTGGGCAACAATGGAGGAATTGAGCCACAACAATTCGAGAAAACACCTGCAACAAGCCTACTAAAGAAGGAAGGGAATGGACGGGCCTGAGTAGCAGAGCTCATGGAAGGAGGTTGAAGTGGCACCAGTGAGGATCCTGTAGTAACAGAGCTCTGCTCACTATGGCAAGGCTCATGAGTTGAAGGTTGCTGCTCGTGCACGGGGTCCATGTGGAAGAGAGATCTATGAGGTTGTTGATGGTGACGTTCGATGAGAGATCCATGAGGGAGAGAGTAGCAGAGAGGGGAAGAAGGGGCAAGGAGTTAATTCATGTGTGTCAGAGAGGTCAAAATTAGTGGTTTGTATTTGGCCGATGATGTAGATGAATAAGGTAAGGTGGGAGTAGCTGTGTGAGTGAATGAGTGGTTTGTATTTGATCGATGATGTGGATGTATAAGGTAAGGTGGGAGTAGCTATGATAGTGAGGCATCTAACATGTCAGACACTTGGATGGTAGCAAATCCCTAAAATGTAACATACATACAATATAGTTTATTGTGCAAAAAAAATTTGATGGAATAGTCTTATCGGACACCCGAACAATAGCAAATCCCTAAAATGTAACGTATGATATGGTATACCATGCAAAAAACTGGCGGAATAGTCCACGGACCTATGATTACACATAACCTAAGCATAGGATCATCTCC
Organism: Dendrocalamus latiflorus; assembly: GCA_017311315.1. Taxonomy (NCBI): domain Eukaryota; kingdom Viridiplantae; phylum Streptophyta; class Magnoliopsida; order Poales; family Poaceae; genus Dendrocalamus; species Dendrocalamus latiflorus. The sequence goes on from CM029672.1 coordinate 10,841,633, forward strand.
CCTTCACACATCCTCATCACACACTTTCATTATACAGTGCGTCCTTCTATTTGCCTTCTCTGCCAACTCACTTTCCTCTTCCACTCTCTCTTTCCCTCTCCCCCCTTAACAACAACCACCCCCCAATGTCTTCACCACAATCTAGTAGCACTGGTGGTTCATATCTTGTCATCGAGGCAACAATGGATATCATCGCTGAGTGGCGCTCAATGAGTATTAGCAGTGAGAAGTGAGGGATATGGCTTGCGGTTTAGAGGGTAGCAAGCCAACACCAAAGGCTTCGATCTTTTCAGTTTTTCAGCTGGCTTTTGGCTTCAGCTTCTTTCAGCAATCATTATTTATTAGACTAACAAGTCATAGCCAAAAATCATAAGCTACAACATAAAAGAATAGGCACAAAAAAGAGGATGAGGGTGGGGTAGCTGGAGAGCAACCTCAGCATCGATAGATGCGTGGTGGCCGGTGAGCGGGGCCAATAGGGATGGTGTTGTTTTGACTTTTTTTTGAAACATGGTTGGAACTTGTATGTTTGTTCTGAAGCCCGTTTCAAATTTTAAAATTTTGGTGAAACTTTCTTGAAACCACTTCCCATCCTGAAATTTTTCCTGGAACTCATTTTTTAAACTTAGACTTCAGTTTTGAAGCTTGAAACTTTATTTTATATGAGTTTTTGAAACTTGAAACTATCCTATGTATGTAATTCTATTTTTGCAGTGCCACTAGTAGCTACAGGGCAACGTATGTGGATTCTACGTTTGTCGCTATATAGAGGACATCATGGCCACTAAGACGAATGATCCAGAGGTTTGTTAACTTGCCAATAATTATTTTGTGAGTACCAATATATATATATATATATATTGATAATCACAATATATGTATGTATGTATAAGCTAATGACTTTAACACTCCTAGCGGCAGCGCGTGGAATTCAATGTAAGTACATTCAATTTTGACAAACTCACCAAAATTCAAGAAAAACTCTCACAATTCTTGATAGCGGAGGTCATAAACCTGACTGGAAAGTTCTACCAGGCGATGAAGATTAGATGTTGAAACATTTGATACAATTATATAACTCAATTGTGCTTGATCAAATAATTCATTGAAATGTACTTCATTTAGTTGTTTAATTCATTTATGAGATCTGTGTAATGATTTTCATGTGCTATATATGTAATTAATATGTTTGCTTGTTTTCAGAGGGTATGGTAAGCATTTTCTAAGGCTAGCCGAAATACAGAAAATAATATAGATATTTAAATAGCTATCATAGACGGTTTGTAGCAATAAATCATTTGTGTTATATAAATGCTACATACGATTTTTGGTATTAGCCGTCTGTGATATATAAGATATCATAGACGCCTACGTTTGAGAACTGTCTGTGATATATGATATATCACATACTGTTTTTGGCATTAACTGTATGTGATAATTAGCATATCACAATCAAATTGTCATAGACGGCTATATTTAAGAGCCGTTCGTGATATCTGATATATCACAGATGTTTTTTTTAAAAAAAAATCGTATGTGGTGTAATTATGACAGACGGTTTGAGAGCCGTCTGTGATAACCACATATTATAACAGACATAAAAACTCAGACGGTTTGATAACCATCTGTGATGACTGTTGTGAACCGACGTCTGTGATGATCCTTTCTGTCGTAATGATTCCTGGTTGCTACAGCGTATGGCGCACTCACTCTGTCCTGCTTTACCAGTCCTACCGGTGTGCTCTCCCTTCTATCTTTGCTACCCAGATGGAGACGCGCTAGTGCAACTCGTAATCTCGCATGCTACAACTCCAATCTACCAAGGATATCGGTGGCTGTAATGGGAAAACCTGTATTTCCATGGTGAATTTGAATACCTAGCAGACTTGTATCAACTCTTATTCACTGTGGCATGCAGAATCCTCTAGTTTATTTTGCATTTAATCAATGATTTGCTATATAACGATGCTAGTTAATTATTAGAAGGATTTGGATGTACATGTCATTATAGTTTTCAAATTTTGTTCCTAAATACATATCATTCTACGATTTCGAAATAACTTTATGCATTTTTTTTTCCGAATGCACACCTCTCCCATTTATTGTCCATCGTTGTTTCTAAGATCATTTACTACTAATGGCTACTAATGATTAGAGTACCACACATCGCCCAAGAATAATAAGTATCATACTGAAGAAGGGTAGTATGGTTTTCTATACATCCTTTAGAGCAAGTATAATAAGAGACTGTTAGTAGGCTGTATGCTGAGGTGGAGGAGAGAGAAGAGAGGTGGGCTGTAAGTTTACAGCCAGCTGAAGCACAAGAACCAAGAAACTTTGTGAGAGAAAGGGGTGGGTCATACAACCTTCAGCTGGCTGTAAACTACTATATGAATGAGCTGATAAATGGGCTGTAAGTGTCCATACAGCCAGCTGAAGGCTGTATTATTAGCCTTGCTCTTAGTTGTTGTGCAAAATTCTAAAATGATATCTGCTGAGAATCAGAGGGAGTAGAAGCGATAAACTCAAGAAGAGACTCCATTAAATTTGCCATTAATGTACTTAATTATTTACTGTGGCGATGCCTTTTACTACTAATTGTGCATTCAACTAAAGGCTTCCTGGATTGCACTACTCATTAATGATTTCAACGATTTGGGTGCACTCACACAGATGGTATGATCTAAGAGGAGGGCCCTAAAAATTTCGCAAATAAGACTCATTTTATTCTACTTGTTTGCAACAAATCCCCAAAAAATATGTGCATGGGCGGCCTACCTGTTATGCCGTAGTGGTTCCAAACTGTCAAATAATCTATGACTGCAAGTGGGCCCATGTGCATCCATATAGCATATGCTCTCTCTGTCCACAAATGTAGCTCGACGTGAGTTCTGGTCAAATTTTTTAAGCTTTGATCATTAATATATGTTAAACTATATAGATTGACTATATAAAAATAATGCCATTAAATTTGTCTTACAAAATATTTTCATAATATATATTTTTTATTATTTTTGATAGTATATTATGATAATAAATTAAGGCAAAGTCTTGTATTAGAGACTATAAAAATTCAAAAGTGATATATATTTGTGGATGGAGGGAGTAAGCATTATCTGGCCAGCCATTTTTGGAGGCTAGTAACTCGTAAGTTATTCACCATGGCTGAACTTCCTAGTATAAATGGTGTAATATTGGACCAACGGTTATTAGTATTGGCAAAAGGGAAAGTATAAGGAGAGCCAATCCAAATTTCATTTACATTTTTTTAGCCGTTACTTAGAAAGGACCCGGCCTGCTGTGTCCATACGGAAGAAGGAGCCATGTGACATTAATTTGGTAGAAATAGGATAAGAAACGCGCTCAAGCTTCGGGATCCTTGGTGTGATGTTTCTATATATACTACCCTCTTCTTCAATATAAGGGGGGCACATCTGTCTTTCTCATCAGAACACACTTGTTGATCACCATACATGTCTAGCTAGATATTGGTAGCAATTGCTTTCCATTCTCCATACGATTGAGGATAACTCGCTTACTATAGATATCTAGTTAGCTATCGGTAGATAGTAATCGCTTTGTAATATTTCTCCATTAAATTATGCCGAGGAGAGCGAGGAGGGTTGGCGTCAAATATATTGAGGATTACAGAGAACGTGATATCACCTTTTTTAAGCGGCGGGCCGGGCTGTGCAAGGGCGCCGCCGACCTCTCCGCCCTCACCGGCGCGAGCATTGCCGTCGTCCTGGAGGCGGAAAACGGTAAGATGCACTCGTTCGGCACCCCGTCCGCGGACCCCATCGTCGACACTTTCCTTGCAGGCGGTCCCCCGGCAGGGCCGTTCGCCGGCGAGCAGCTGAAGGCCACTATCGCGCGGCTGCAGAAGGAGCTGGTCCAGCTGGAGAATCTGAACATGGAGGAGGGTAAGAGAACGAAGCTGTCCACCGAGCGCACCAGGGAGGTCCAAGATCAGAGCTCGACGACGGCGGCCAAGCTTGCCTTTCACAAGGTAGAGGAGCTCAACCTCGACCAACTCAACCAGATGCTCTCGGACCTCTTGAGGGTCCAGCAAGACATTTCACGTCGGCTGCCAGATCTGCTGCATCACGGCCGAGAGCTGGAGATCGGTGGCCGGAGCGTGCCACCGCCGCAGTGGCCCTCGCCGCCTCCGCAGAACCCGTTGCTATCACAAGGGTCGTCTTCGTCGGCTCGCTCTCTGCCTCCGCCCATTCCACCGCTGCAGTCGTCGTGGTCTCATCTATTTCCGCTGCGACCACCATCTTCGTTTCCAAATCTGCAGGTGCCGTCGCTGCAACTGCCACCATCATCATCGACACCACAACGCAATCAGCTGGCACCACTGCCTACGGTGCAGGCACCACCGCTGGGGCAGCATATGCCACTAGGTACGGAGGCCCAGCCGTACAACCGTCAAATCTGGGGGCTGGAGATCGACGGCAATGGCACACCACCGCAGCCATTGCAGTCTCCATTCCTACCTTCGGCGCCTCCGCGGGCGTCGCTCCTACAACCACTTCCTGATCAACTACCGCATCTACCTCCGTCGCTGCAAGTGCCACCTCAGAACTACGCAAATCCCTACTACCCGGTGGAGCTACCCCAGAACTATGAAAATCCCTACAACCATGTGGGGCTACCTCAAAACTATGCAAATCCCTACAATCCCGTGGAGCTACCTCAGAACTATGCAGAACCTAATTCAGCCTTCCACGGCGAGGAGCTTTCGCAGCTGTTGGACGGTGCCCGTGGTAATGATTTTCCTGCCGGCGACCCGTTTGGCCATGACCAGTGGGCTTCTGTTCTTGTTGATCAGCAGTACTACAACTTGCTAGGGCTGAACGCTGACTTGGGCAGTGCCGGTGGCAACCCGGACCAAGCTGGTTGTGGTTACGGCATGTTTGGAAGTACTGGCCTGCCAACATATGATGGCTGGCTCGACGCACCGCCGGAGTCTTCTTCTGGTGGCGGAAATGGCGGCGGTGCTGGTGCAGTGTACTGAGCGCTTCCTTTGGTGCTACTTAGCTATAGCGTGCAATTAGGCAAACCGTTGTTGTTTGAGGTATTTAGCCAAAGCCTCTTCGAGGCAGCAATAATGCATGCATGTATGGGTTTTCTTCGGTCCATCAGCACAGTGCAAACTAAAACCGATAGGATAGTCCAAAGTCCGCAACGTTATTAGTCCGTCTAATCTCCCCATCACGCGCGCAGTTTTCTTCTGCAGTACTGGTGTTCACTTCTGCTTCTCTACCAACTCACTGCAGAAAACGCAAAGCAATAACAGCATTTTAAATAGCTGCTAAATGTTTCCATTAGCACTTGATCCATTCAAATACCTTCCTTATCTCTCTCTCCCATCTATATCAATCTATCTCTCTCTCTCTCTCCTCCGTTTTCTCTCCTGGCGGCACGGTTGGCCGAAGAGGGCAGTGCGGCCCGAGGCTGCGGCGCCGTGGCAGGCGGTGGCACCATGGCAGGCGGTGGTAGGCTTTGGTAGACAGCGGCCAGTGCGGAGGCTCAGCGCGCGGTGTGCGGTGCAGTTGGTCGGGAGGGCCAGGCGGCTGACACAGGAAAGCAGCGCTCGGCCGTGAGACGCAGACCGGCACGGCGCAGCGGCACGACGGCCGTGCTGTAGCCGGCGGCGGCACAGCATATCGGCGCACAACCATGAGACGCAGACTGGGCGGCGGCGGCCATGGCCGAGGCGGCTCATTCGAGCGGCGGCTAGGCGGCTCGGCCGAGCGACGGTCAGGCGGCGCGTGGGCATGCGGCTGGGAGGCGGTGGTCGCCGTGGCAGCGGTTGGCCGCCGCACAGTACCGGCACGGTTCGGCAAGCCGTAGGCACGAACGAATTGCAATTCGCGCAAGTTTTCTTTAGCTTGAACTGGAGTTCGTGTTTCGCTGGGCCGATTGGGTCATTCAGCCAGCCGAATGGCAATTCATGCGGTGAAGACTTAACGAACGCGAATTTCCCCGGCCGAATGCACTTTCGTTGGTGTTACAAATTCATCTTAGCCTTAACCTCATCTGTCGCAGTTCCATCTTGTAAGTTTGCACATAGCCTTTGAGGGAGCGTTCGGACAGTTACGTGCCTTTAATCCTTTGTGCAGCGAGTCGGCCGAGCGTGCTCAAGGCAAGTATCTCGTGGCCGTAACCTTTATCGTTCCACATACCACATATTTCCAGATTACTTGTCACCTTTGCCATTGAGTACAACTATCATATCACTCACACTTGCCTAGCAATTAGCATGCCACTAAAGATTACCTGCCTATCATCATATCACTAAAGATTACCTGGCTAATATCATATCACTAAACATTACCTGGCTACTATCATATCGCGAAAGATTACGTCGCTACTATCATATCATTAAAATTTACCTGGCGACTATCATATCACGAAAGATTACCTCGCTACTATCATATCATTAAAAATTTTCTGGCTACTATCATATCACTGAAGATTACCTGATTACTATCATATCACTAAATATTACCTGGCTATTATCATTTCATTAAAGAGTACTTGGCTATTATCATATCACTAAAATTACCTGGTTATCATCATATCATTAATGATTACCTGGTTATTACCATCTCAATAAAGCTTGCCTGGTCATTATCATATCACTAATACTTGCCTGGTTATAGACTTCTAATACTGTATCCTTACCATGATGTTCTAGGTTATCTTTTTTCACATACCTTTAGGTTTAGTAGAATACTCAATTCATAGTGTACTAAAATTCATGCTTTTAATTAGTGTTTTAGAATTTATGCTTAAATCATTAATGGGGGTAGTATATGAATATGTTTTAAATTTAGGTTTAAACCAATAGCAATCTTTGAACTTAGGGCTACTATGTTTATTCTTCCTCATATCATGATCTATTACTCGTATGATTTCATATGTGAGTTATGACTAATGTATATAATATCTGTTAACCGGACTAATAATCACTCATCACATAATAATAAAACTTGGATGGTTGCCAATCCTTGTGTGAGCTATATTATAATATCTCCTTAGAATAATTCTTATATCACTATCATCATATTATCATTCCACGTCGCCTTCATATTGGGAATTACGTTTCTATATCTTCAGCCTCAGCAAATTCTTTCACTTATCATAATCTTATCTTAGCCTTCCTTTAGTTCCCTTAAAGTCTTACCATATAACCTGTTAACAATGTCACAATTACCTGATCTGGGGTTACCCACATATAGGAGAGATTTCCACCCACCTAGTAACGTACGGGGCCGTGCACTTTCATTACTCAGTATATTACACCCCGTCTACAGTTATACAGTCGAGGACAGTGTTGTTCCTGACTACTCTCGTATAATCGAATATGTGAGAAGTTATTACCATTGTCATTGGCATAACATGCTATATAACAATTAACCTTATTTCCATGATTCCTATTACCTCTATCTCCGATCGGTATCAGTGGTTCCAATAACCTAGTTTCATTGCAATTAACCTCTGTCAATTTCTTACTTGCTTTACTTGTCCTTTACTCACTGCGTTGTGACCGTTATTGGGTACTTGCTGAGATTTTAGCACCATGGCTTTGTTAGAAATCATTCTCAGGTAAAAGGCCAATGGAATGGTAGCATCATGCATGGGTGGGAGCACTCGAGTTTTTAGCACCATGGCTTTGTTAGAAATTAATCTTGTTGTTTAGATGTTTAGGTTTTGATCATTTGGTTTTTGCATATCTGTTCTGGGTAGTGTGGCCTGACGCTATGTGTTCATGGCATGACCCAAGTCATTAGGGAGTCTGCATGGTACTGTTCACATAGTCTGCATGGCACTGTACACGGATACGTATTGGCACTGTTCATGCATACGTATACGCGCGCGCCGTGCACAGGAATAGCTCGCGACGAGCCTGAGTTTGTGGGCACGTTGGTGGCGCCGAGAGGAGCGGCATGTCGTGCTTGTGGCGCAAAGAATGGGCGCTAGAAGCCTGCATGCATCCATGTGTTTAGTTGAGTCAGTTCGTGGCCGTGAAGTTAGCACACGTCTGTTGCGTGGACTCCGGAAGGTGTGGCCGAGTCAAGACTAGACGTTGTGGCTTGAGATACGGATCGAGCTAGCTGTATGCATGCGTGTGTGTGTTTATTTATAGCTTGTAATCAGTCATTTGTAATGTGTGAAGAAATACAAGAGAAAAGGGCCAACGTTTGGTGCCGCAAAGGTTTCTCTGCGTGTGTTCTTCCTCCTTGAGTTTTTCCCACGAAAGTGTGATCTGTGTCCACTGTGATTGCGTGGGTATTTAGCTGGGCCAACAGGCTTGCCACTATTTTGTTATTTCATTTATTCTTCATTTGGTTAGAAGTAGACCGGTTCTATATTTTAAACATTTATTTCAGCTTCTGTTAGTCCTATAATAAAGTACCTTTAAAAGTTTTAATTTCCCCACGATTTCTATGTTTGCTTTTATTTATTAACTACTTTGGCGATGACGTTTTATAGTAGTATGTCATATTGGTATGTGAGGTGCTACACTCACTTTTCTCTTCTCTCTATCTCCCCGATCCCCCAACATCTTCACCAAAATTAATCCAGTAGCACTGGTGGTGGTTGCTCTTGTCATCGATTCAATGGTGGCACCGACATATAGCATTGTTGAGTGGTTCTTGGCAAGTGGTGGCAGTGAGGGGTACGCAGAGGTGCAATCGGAGTACATACATATGGATATAACTTATCCTGCATCCTATTTTATTTTTTCTCAGAATTGGAGTCGAATATGAATAGTTCCAGATACCCATTTCTTCATTCCATATTTGGTCCACAAGCCTTTGGACGATCGGTCGGACGAAAATTGTGCTCTTCTTTTGCACCCTACATAAGACATTGAACATATGGGTGCAATCAGAGCAAACACAAGACTAATCACTGAGATATCGAATGAAGAGCATTTGGTATTCTCCATCTATTAGAACCACATCAAGTTTGCTAAATCAAAAAACAATTTGATTGACACAGCAACTGATGTATAATATACAATCACACTTTGACACAACTCTTTCTCACTGTAACGCCCCCATTTCTAAGGGCACCGTGAATCACTCGCAACTGCCCAGGACTGTTCAGATGCGAGTTACATCAACCAAGTGTACAACATTGCCAACACATGCTCAAGAACAAAAGCCAGCTTTATTACAAGATAGAGGCTTAACAGCCAAGTATTACAGCGGGCGAGCAGCCTTAGATACAATACAATACAATACAAAAAAAACACCACAGGCAGGCTTGAGCAAAGAACAACCCTAATCCCAATCGTCATCTATTTCATATAATTCCACCACGTCGTCTTCACAGACTTCATCATTCTCTTGCCAGGCATTTTCTGTTATTGTTTTTAGCAAGTATGAGTACAAACCACTGTACTCAACAAGTCACATAGGAAATACTATTTAACTACATGCAAGGATTTACCAAGGAGTGGGGTAGTGTAGTTTATTATTTTATGTGGATGCAATTTTAGTTGTAAACAAGTTTTAAACATAAAATCACAACCTTCTTTAAGGAGAACAGGGTTTTACAACTTGAATACCTATCTTGGTCAAATTTCAAATCTACTTATATTTTGTTCTTGGATTCACTCATTAAACACAGCTTCATTTTCCAGAAGCATGGCATATTTGAATACTCTTCATTTATGACTCTGCAGAGCTGCCCATATTTACCTACAAAATCTCTTAACTCCCGCAACAGAATTAAGAAAATAAGACTTTTCACTGCTCAATTCTTTATATAGCCTTCACCTAGTAGGTTTTTGATCTCAACAAACTCGGGTGGCCCACACGGCCTCGCCCGATTTGTTACAGCCCTACCATTGTATGGTTAAACACCTCCCATACAGACTCGCCCTCGGTCTCCCCCCACCAGTTATAGAGATTCAATCGAACTTGAGCAGTTACTAAATCAGGTTTGACGAATCAATGCTTGTGGTTGGGTGATCGCTATGTTCTTTACTCAGCATAACGGTTTAGTCCTTATATTTTCACTGAGGCAACTCTCACCCACAAATCTATATTTCAGTGCCCACTGCACTGCCACCATTCCATTCCAAACCTCCACCCTAGGATAAGGTCATGGTCTTCCGCGATCCTTCCTTATTCTAGAACCACTTTTAAAATTCTATCAACAAAATGCCAAGACTCTTAGTAGTGAAAAATTTGTTGAGTTCCTAAACTGTCATGATTACATTAATAATACATTTAATATTACTAAGTCTTGTCAAGGTGAATATGGTCATCAAATGAAACATGGCTTTTTGGGTGGTAGGACATTAGCTAATATCATGTCATTCTAAACATTCATTGTATAAGACATAACAACTTGTAAGTAACATAATGAAAGTACTGATAAATAAATAATTAAAGGAGTGTAGGTTCAATATGATCAAAGACATGTAACTTGCCTTGCGGGTCTAAGTATTCTATGATTTCAAATTCTTCCATTTCTTGATCTTGACCTTGAGCTTCTCCTTCCTGGTCCAGCTAAACTTCAACGTCGGGAGCTAACGTAAAGCAAAAGAAAATAACTTAGTTCCATGCTTGAAGGGTTGAGCTAGGAATAAAGAAATTAAACAAAGAAAGAAAATCCAAGAAATCCAAATAAAAAGGGTTTTGGGTTTATAGGGTCCGAATAGGTGAAATGGAGCTGGGGAATGGATCGACGGGCTCGAAACGATCGAAATGGGTAGACATTTGTATTTTTAGGTTTGGGTGAACAGTAACGGGTCTGGGTACTATGCATTGCAGGTCTACTGTTCATACTCATAGGGTTCTACGATTGCTTAGGTGGTCGACAGTATTGGTGAGGCTGAAAGGCGTGGTCATAGTCGGGTTGCGACTATAGAAATTGAGCACTCAGTGTGGTCGTATAAACTGCATAGTGGTCGTAAACCATAGCGTGGTCAAAAGCCACACCATTGTCGTGAACCACAACGTGGTCGTAAACCATAGCGTGGTCGACAACCACACTGTGGTCGTAAACGACAACGTGGTCGTCATGACTATGTGGTTGTAACGACTATCGAGTAGCTGAGTACGAAGTCGACCAGATATAACAGTGCATGAGTTGCTACTCAGATCGGACGGAGTCCGAGTAGTTGTAGGATTTGGAAGGGGTCTGGGTGTCTTAAGGGCATTGAACGGCGTACAAGTAGCTTAGAAGTATCGGATGACATCCGATTGGGGTTGCATAGGACTTGCAACGGCATGGTCGAAGTCTCTCCCGACTACAAGATGGTCGAAGACTTCAAGCGGCGGTCGGAGTTGAAGCAGGGGAGTAGTTGGAGATGTCGAGCAATGGAGCGATTGGGGCTAGGGTGTTTTGTGACGGCTTCTAGGGCTATGGTCAGGTTCCTGGTGATGTGAGGAGTCCATTTTTGGGGTCGGTGGTTGTAGGGGAGTTGGCGATCGCTGGCGGCGAGGTGTTTCTTTCCGCGGGATGTTTGAATGGTACAAGGCCAATGGAGGGGTTAAACGGACAGTGGCTCTTGTGTTTGAGCACTTTTGGGGTTAGGGTAAGCTTGGGTAAACGGTGGTTTGGGCAGTGGTGGCCAAAGTTGGGCTGTCCATGGTGAGGTGCTTTGGTCGTGCGGTGGGTCTCGGTGGTAGGGAAGAGGGGAGCTTGAGAAGTTATGGTGATGGCTCAGGGGTATTTCTAGGGGCATGAGGAGGCTACAGACGAAGTTAATTAGAAGATGATTGATTGGAGGGGTAGAATTGAGTTAGGGCTTGCCTTGAGGGAATTCCGACGATTACTGGCAATGGGGAAGGTTGTCGGAGCTTTCGGGGTGTTGGGTTGGCTCTAGGCGTCGATGTCTTCGAATGGAGGGGCTCAGGAGCTTTTATAGAGCGGCAGCGATGATTCGGCACAGTAGCTTAGCAATGGCGGCGGTCGGTGCGTGGCATGATCGGGAAGGGTCAAAGAGGCGCGGTGCGGCGGTCAGAGGGGATACACTGGCTGCCTCGGACAAAAGAATGCAGCGGTCAAAAGTTGTCAGAGAAGCTCAGGTCGGCTGTGAAAGCAAAGGGGGCACAGAGAGAGAGAGAGAGAGAGAGAGAGAGCAGGGCGGTCGGCGCGGTGATGGCGGGTGCGGCCGGTGGCTCTGACACATGGTCAGGGCATTTATAAGGGGGTGTACGACCTCTGACAAGCGACGCAGGGGTGGCAGCAGCGAGAGAGCGCGGGAAGGCGCGAGAGAGGACGGAATGAATCGGGCAGCGGCAAAACAGGGACAGCGGCGATGTGGTTTTTTGGTTAGTGAACAGTGCCGGTGCAATCCCCCCCGTTGAGGTATTGCCGGTGAGGATTGGTGACTTGGATGGCTAAGATTAATGCTGAATTAGGCTAGGGATCAAGGAAATCAAATCCAAAACGAAAATCAAATCCTTTTGAAAAAAATCGGTTTTGTTTCACTCACAATCTGATTGGTGCTAACTGCAACATACCATTTCCTCTCTTGTGCTACAGAACTGAGTTTTCACCTTACCTTCAGAAATATGTCCAAAGTTTGCCTTAGAATGCAGTCAACTGAGTTGTTAACCTCTTATTGCTGTCCAGAATCCAGATTGATTAAGATGCTATTACATACACTTCGAATTCAAACCATATTAATCAGTCTAAATTTACCACTTACATTGACACTTCACTCTCAAATTAACCTCTGTCTCACGACAGGACCATAAACCTATATAATAACCGCATGTATCATCACTATGCATGCATGCTGCTATGTTTGTTTCATCGATGCATGGTGCGATCGCTTGATGGATTTTTAGGAGACTTTGAATGGCCTGTAGCCTCCGACGTCCTTGATGAGCCCCTGCACGGAGCCGGCGGCGGCGAGGACGGAGACCATGAGGCAGGCGAGTCTGAGCACGTTCATCCACGTCCACGTCGGCGAGAAGCGGCGCACCTTGGCCTGCGCCATGTACATCTCGATGGGGAAGTAGACGGTGAGCGGCCAGAAGGACACGGCGCCGATGAGCCCCAGGAAGTCGTTGAAGAATGGGAAGACCATGGCCACAACCGTCGTCAGCACCACGTACAGGGTGCGCCACACCAGCCGGAACGGCCTCACGGGGAAGTCGCCGGCGAGGGGCAGACGCACCACGCGCTCGGCGTTGAGGAACGCGCTGTCCGGCCACCGCCGCCACGCCCAGCCCTCCACGAACTGGTAGATGGGCTGGCAGAACACCTGGTAGGCGCCGATGAGGTGCACGGCAATGCAGACGTTGCCGACGTCGATGAGCCAGAAGGGCTCGTAGAATCCGAACCCTGTGAGGAAGTTGCCCGGCGCGCGGTTGCCGAACGCCGCGTAGCCGAGCACCCCGCAGAGCATGTAGAACATGGTCGTCGTCGACACGCCGATGAACGACGCCTTCTTCATCACCTCGTTCTCCGGCGGGCTCGACCTCAGCGTGTCCTGCAACATTGCGTACATCTCCATTTCATCAACAGAATATTCTCTTAGACAATATCTGCTGCAAATTCGACATCTGCAAGGGGTGGATTTGCAAACTGACTGCATTGACCGATCTTGACCTACGAATCAGAGAACTCTACTGGTACAGGCGTTGAGATTTGCATGAGGTGTAAATGTGCAATCAATTTAATGCGGTTTTTGAAATGAGAAATACTATAGAACCTTATATGGTTGTAACGGTGTAGGCGACCATCGTTGGATCCAAATCCGCAAGGATCTCAAAGTGGTCTATTACTTCCGCTCTGCTCTTGCAGTTGACCAACTCCTTTCTCTCTGCTCGCTCTCCTTTCTCCCCGCTCCCTCTTGTTCTCCCTTCCTCCTCACCGCCGTCATCTCCTCAACTCTCCTCCACCACCGGCCTAGCCGCGTGCTGGATTATTCGGCGGCCTAGAGGAGCGCCATCGCCAGATTTGACATAGAAAGAGGGAAATCCAGCTCCCCCACTACGAGTTCACCCTTCCCGCTAGGCATAGAAGGAAGTCAGGAGAAGGCGGTGGTCCAGCGGCGGCAGGGACGATGGACTGGGTAGGAGGGCGGTGGGCAAAACCAAAGGGAGGAAGTAATGGCGGCTATGGCAGATAGGTTGGGCGGGACAGGGTAGCACAACGAGAAGGGGTTGGGAGGCTGCATGGCAAGGCAGCGACAGCCCCGCTGGCCGCGGGTGGTGGTGAAGGGGGCGGGGGCAACGGAGGAGGCGCGCGGAACAAACTGGGGCAGCGCGATGACCACGACCGGCAATGAGGTAGCACTCTATGCCGTTGAAAGTGCTCTTAATGGTATACCGTTCACTAACTACTCCCTTTTGAAATGCCTCAAGACTTGTCTTGCTTTGATGTCTTCCCTTGTCGCTACATGCGCCAAATGGCGGCAAGCGACGTCCTATTCTGGAATCAGGGTATAAGGGAAGTAAATTGTTTTGTTGCAATCGGGCACTGTATTGATCACGTAGCTAGTAGTGGTAGGCATGGTCATGTTTTTTTGTGCTACGGCTGGTAGATTTTGGCTGCGGTTGATGGTTTTTGTTTATGCTTTTTAAGATAGCAGCGAGCAGTAGAGACATCGATGCGGATGTCAAACATGGTTTTGATCTCGAAAAGCCGTTTAAAAAATTCACTTTAAAAAGCCATTTTGTTTGTTTGGACTTTGAAAAGCCAAAAAAAAAAAAAAGAGGATCTGTACCCTGTGCAATGCTCTGACGTGTGGACCGTGGTGACACGTGGGGCATTGCCGTGTAGGATGGTCAGGCAATTTCACCAACTTCACATGAGTACACACTTCTTTTTTTCAACAATAGTAGGAGTAGCTCTGTAATACCAGTAGAAATCACACCAAACAGTACAGAGGGCACCTTTGGACCAGAATGCCCTTGAGGCTAATAGCCACCTGGGAAGGGATAAGCAAGGGCAATTTTGGTATTTCATAAAGCCAAGAGAGTAGAGGGGGTATGAAAGTACTTTCAGCCCCCACGCGTCTATCTCCCTCACTTCCTTCTCCCCCCTAGAGCCTAGGCAAGAAGCCAAGGCATTCTATTCTCTCCTTCTCACTTTCCTTCAGCCAACAACAGAGTGAACTGAGAGCATTCTAAAAGCAAAACTAGAGCCTTGCTCAGCCACCAACAGGGCTAAGCCCTCTAATCACCAGAGGAAGAGCAAGTAAAGAGCTTGGAGGAGAGGAGCACAAGGAATTGGGAAGGCAAAGAAGAGGAGGTGAAGACCCAAGATGACTAGATGTGGCCTACTGTCATAGCCATCTCGAGTATCGTTGTTGTCACTTCCTACTCGTAAACCAACAAAACAAGTAGGTTGCCCCATCCCCCATGTTTATCCAACACACAAGCACAACACTTGAGCAGTCATGGCACCACACTAGCATGCATAAAGAAGAGAGGGGAGTAGGGCAAAATGTACCTAGATGAATCCATGCCAAGGATCAGCACCAGTGGTTGAGGAGCATGTAGGTAGTGGGAAGAAGCTGACGGCGGCCTGGGGGCCGAACCCACAATGCGGCTTTGGCTGAGCAACGTGGGAGCCAGAGCCGAGGGCGACGGTCGAAGGTCGTGTCAACCCGGAGGCGACGTAGGAGCGGAGGGAGTTGGAGGGGTGCCGAGTAGAAGCCGCGCCCACAGTGACGGGTTCGCAAGTCGCAGAGCGCCGGCGTCACACCGAAGGGCCGAGAGAGGGCGGAGAGGGTGGCGACGGACCGAAGGGCCAATTCGAGCCATAGTCGGCTGTCCGGGAGTAAGAGAGAGGAAGTGAGATGGGAGGGGTTGAGGAGAAGGCAGGGGTGGCAGAGAAGCCGTTGGTGGTGAGCCCCGGGCCGGCGATGCCCAAGCTCGGCTCGCGACGACGCTGCGTCACCTGGGAATCGCCAGGCCGATCGACCGAGAGAAATGAGGAGGAAGTGGAAAGAGGCTGGTTCGGCCGAACCAAATGGAGGGGAGGAAAAAAAAGAGAAAGAAAAGGAAAACAAGAGAGAAGAGAGAAGAAAAGAAAAGGGGAAAAAAGAGAGAAAGAAAGAAAGAAAAGAAAAGAGGAGAAAAAGAAAAGAAAAATGGGGGTTTGGTACCTGCGCGACGGGTAACCCCGGGCATTTTATGCCAGAATTGGAATATGCGCGTAGAGTTGTCGCTGCTCTCTTAAGCACTGGTTTCGATATGATATGTTGAGTCGGGTTGACGTTTGTACAGGTCGAGGTCCTGGGTCGGAGCCATCCATGCATCGCCCCTGAGACTAACCAGGCAAATGCATGGTAGAACAGTGGATTGTGGTGAATGATCGGTCTTTTATGTCTTCTATACTATGTTCTATAGTACTTATGATTATGTGCTAATCGTACTTTGATGAGTCCTGCCTATGATTAAATGCCAATAGTGAAGGCATGTTGCATCATGTATTGCACTCATACACAGAAAATAGGACATATTTTGGTAGGTACTCTACGGGAGTGGAGGTTGGATTCCTGTATAAAAGAGGTCGGGGATTAAGTGGTTCATCGACGGGTGAACACTCCACTATACCGGTATAAGCTATAGTTACAGACACATCGCATCACATTGCATGAAAAATAGAATAAAACAATGATACAGCTACATATGCATTGCACTGTATAAAAGTGATAACCGTGAAACAATTACAGAGATAGTGATGTACAGTCCACTGCAATGGAAAGTGATAACATTAAAACAATTACAGAGATAGCGATGTAAAGTTCACAAAGATGGGAAGTGATAACAATAAAATAGTTACAGAGATAATGTTGTACAGATCACAGAAATGGGAATTATTAAAGTGGTGTGTTAACGTCATTGTTTTATTGTGTGCTTACTGAGTCTCTGGACTCACTCTTGCTTTGTTTGTTTTTTAGGTGATCGATGAGGACGTCTTGCACGGGCGGGAGTAGAACATGAATAACTTCACGTACTAACGGCACTTCGCATATCAGGTTTTGGTAGTATAATTAAACTCCACTAGTATGCTAGAATAATTGCTTAAAATGATATGTTGTAAAGTGGTCACTGCATTATGAATAAAGCAGAGTTTGCTTAAAGTGATTAGCAGTTTTTAAAAAATGATACAAGTATACAATGGTGGTAACATTCTAGACCCAAAGGATAAGCGGGGTGTTACAAGCTCATAGCGTGAGGCATTTATTTTTAGGGATTTAGAGGTCACTGTCTTTTTGTACAGGAATATAGGATGGTGCGGGATAAAGTTTACTTGAAAATATGGCATTTTGGTGGAGGAAACTTACATATTTGAAGCATTTGCAGGAAGTGGGTCATTTTGAGCAATGCTCTAGCATGTGCACTCTGAATATCGATTCACTGTTCTGAGAAGAGGACTACAATCCTTTGAACTTCGATGGATGAAAGGCCAATTCATGGCAAAGATTTGCCTCGAATACTTTTGGCTGTTCATACCCATGCAGAGTCTGCACTCTGCACTGGGTTCAATGGAGAGCAGAGTCTCTTGACTATTGGGCCATTTTCTCTAAAAGAATTTATTTATAATTGTCATCAGATTAGGAACTAGGAAATGCTTATATTGGACTGATAAATTTGTCCTCTTGTAGGGCTCACCCATACTGTTTTTCTTCAGGGTTTGTTCTCTTGCCAGAGCGGAAAAGATCACGGGCATGGGCTCGTATATATTCATGACCCAAGGAGTACCAATGGTATTTTTGAGATGATATTTTGAAACACCAGACGAAGTACTACCATAACACAATAATATGATGATATATTTAGTCGTTTTATCATACATCTACCATCCACTAATAAAAAAGATTTGCTTCGACGGTACATCAAGATAATTAGTACGTTACCTGAATTTCTATGAGGACATTGGAGTAAGAGTAGGCAAAGGCAATGTCTCCAAGGGACTGAAATGTTCTCCAAATCTTCTCAGCTGCAGACACATCCACCCCAACAGTCACCCCTGTTAGCGCTGTCTTGGCATGCGCCCCACCTGCAAATCAATCAACACACATACATTGCATCACGGGCCAACATGTATGTACAAACAAAAAGCCTTATCAACATCTCATATGTCCTTATGCACTCTTCCTTCAATTCTGCCCTACCAAAAATTATATCATCATCATATATTTTGTTCTGTCCCTTATGTGCTGTGAATCATGATGTGAACATGGAAAACAGAGTAGAAGGAAGAAAAGATTTTTCTTGCTCATGCATATCAGCAAATCAAATTAAATCATATGAGCATGTATATCAGTTAGTAGGATTAACCTGCTATTGTTGCTATGGAGAGGCCAAGGCCTATGGTCGAGTAAGCCAGGGACATGACGGCTGCGACAATGGAAAGCCACCAAATCTTGTGGAAATTCGGCAGCTGAGAGAGCATGATCTGGATGCTCGCAAATATGATCATGTTTGTTGTGTTGGACGCTTCGCACTTGGCATCGTGGCCGTTGTGGTGGAAGCAGTTGGACCGTTTGATCGCCCTGCATGTTGATATAAGATGAGTGGAAGATCGTTTATTTGGTAGTAACTTAATTATATGCATGTCGATATAATCAATCATTTCTCATAGTGCTTTATATGCTTATGGCGAATAAGATTCTTCTTCTAATGATGCCAATATAGACCACTCCTTTAGCTAATTGCCAATTCTTTTTCAAGGTAAAAAACAGTATCTAATTTTCCAAGGACTTTTGAACTTTCAAATAACGTTATCTTGCCAACTTTTTCTCTGTTTGTTGGATACTAAAAAGGCCCCTCTTTGACTGCCATAATGGAGACATATCGAAGAAAAACTTTGCTTTGCTTTGCTTAGCTTTGCTTTAGCGAAGTGGACTCTTCAGCCTCTATTATTCTCCTACCCAAAACGGCACAGAGACACACCAACATATCTTTTCCCCTCAAGAAAGAACAAATTAAGACAGCATTTGGCACACACAAAACATATGCTACGTAGAAACGAACAAACATACAAATCAACACGACTCTGACTAATTTTTCTCATCTACTAAAGGCTAGCTAGCTAGCTCGATCGGAAAGCTAGGCCCTTTGCATACATAAAACATGCAGTGTTTGTGTTGGTTTGAGTATTGTTTGAGGCATGCACGCATGCGTACCCCATGCTGATGGCCGTGGTGATGGTGTAGCCAATGGTCACACCGACCAGGTTGACGTACTGAGCGAGAGAGCAGAGCCTGTACTTGGCAACGCCTGCAAGAGATTAAAATTAATCAGACACAAATTAAAGAGAAGGATTAATTAGTATGTCAGAATCAGATCATAGCGAATTCCTTCATGCATGCAGAAATAATGAATAAAAGATGTTTTTTTACGTAGGTTGGTAGGTATATACCTAGGTTGGCCCTGACGGCGTCGCCGTAGGTGTAGTTCCTCTTGCCGTGGACGGGGTCCGGTGCGCGGTAGCAGTCGGCGAGGAGGCTGGAGCAGAACCAGGTGATGATGGAGAAGGCGATGAGCACGGCGGGGCCGATCACCCACCCCAGCTGCGCGATGGCCCACGCCAGTGACAGCACCCCGGACCCAATCACCGCCGTGATGATGTGCGCGCTCGCCGTCACAAGCGTCCCTGCATGCAGCAGCACACATATTACATGTACATACATGGCGAGTATGCTGTGCTCTTGCATGGCACTCATTAGTTTACAAGGAAGTAGGATGCATGCATGCGCACCGGTGCGCTTCTCGCGGCCGTCGTCGTCGAGGTCCGGCCGGTCGCCGAAGCCGGCCTCGGCGATGTTGAACGAGGCGGGGTTGGCCGCCTGCTTGCCCATGCCTTTCTCCTGCCTCTCCATCACCATTGTGCCCGCAGCCTCACTTGACCTGCTTGCACTCGTACTGCTTGTCACAAAACTCACCAACCGTGTGAGAGAATCGAGAACTCGTGTGAGAGGGAGAGATGGCAATGGCAATGGGGGAGGAGGCTTGCCGCCCTTTTGTAAGCGACTGAAGGGGAGGAAGAGGTTGCGCCGGTGCGGTTTGGCTTTCCAGACGAGCGGTTGGGATTTGATGCCGGGAAAGTGCTCCCTGTGGCGTTTTGCGTGTGTCGCCTCGCCTTCTCTCTCTCTCTCTCTGGTTCTAACAAATAACAATGCAAGAGAGAAAAGAAGGAAAAGAAAAGTTTGTAGAGCGGATTGCCAGGTTACAGAAAGAAACATATTATTGGGGGCTTTGGTAATCACCAAAGTGCCAACATATTTTTGCTACTGGTACAGTGGTACTTGCCGCCAGGGATATCTATTCCAAGATGCATGCTATGAGTATGGCTGCTCATGATCTGCCCAGATCCATTTTTTCGGGCTTGGGACCAGAGGCGAAGTTAGGAATTAAATTAAGAGTGAACTAAACTATTTATAGGTCTAAATTAAGTTGATATAAAATTAGCCTTTTATCCTTATAAAATTTCAAATTCATGTAGAAATTATAAATTGGATGGGGACAAATAATGAAAAATAGAGAAATAGAAAGTAGATACCTCGATAATGGAAAACGCCATGAGTGGTCCCCCCACACGCCCTTACCAGGATCGGTGGCAGCGGCGGCAACAGGCCGATGAGTTGGAACTTCAGCGTCGCGTCGGTACAGCCAACTGATGAAAGTGGTGGCGGCGGCAGGGGCGTTGTGTTGCCGGACGGCCGGGAAGAGAGGGGGCAGTGTGGCGCCCACTGCGGCGGGGGGCTCGGCGGCGGCGGTGCCTTCGGAGCACGTACAGGACCACATCATCGCGGAGCGACGGCGGAGGGAGAAGATGAATCAGAGATTCATCGAGCTCTTCACCGTCATCCCCAGACTCAAGAAGGTTCATATATATTTCACTTTCTTTTTTGTTTCTTTCTTTGATTGATTATCTCTTCTTTAATTTTATGATTGTCACTACTCCTCCTCCTCTCCTTTTCTTCTTCTTTAATTTTATGATTTACATATATTATTTCACTTTCTTTGATTGATTGATTAGCTCTTCTTTAATTTTAGAGTTTTCACTTCTCCTCCTCCTCGTTGCCGTCTTCTTTAATTTCATGTTTGTTGTTAACATTCTCATCAAGGAGAGTTAGTTTTTCTTTGGATTTATTAATCTCTCTCTTTATTTTTACTATGTATAAAATTGCCACCAGGGGAGGTGAGGCTCAAGCCTTATCAAGCTCCTCCGGTGGCTATGCCCTGCTTGGGATGGGCTTAGGCCCCCAAGATTTTGGCCCATTGGCCTGTGTAAAATCCGATAAAGTTTAATGAAATAATTAAAATAATATTTTATAAGTAGTGTTTCTATATTTTTCTTTCTAACAAAAGTATATTCAAGGGACATAGTTCACCACAACATATCAAGTGTACATTTCTTTACCAAGATTCAAGCCGTAAACATGTTACTCAATTTCTTTTCGCGATTACTTGTATCTAATTATAGGTTCGGTTACCTGCGATGTAAGGTAGTGGGGTCATGCGTCTACTTAAGATGGATACACTTTATCTTAACATAAGAATATATTTATGATGGAAGTAATAATTAATCAATTCTCTCCTTGGATAATAGCACTGATGCAAATTACAGTCGTACTCTACCGAAAGCATTTCCACGTTCCCTTTTGCTAGCTGAATGTCTGTGTGTTGTTACGGATTTTTAAAATTTATCATACTATATATTCTCAAACTCACGGGTGGTAAAAAATTTTAAAATATGCATACAAATATGTTCTAAAAGTTTTTAAATCCGTAGCAACGTACGGGCATTTAACTAGTAATTAGTAAAAACTTACTTCACAACAAGTAATGAAATGTTACTCTTTTCGAATGTCCAGCTGATAAGCATGTCTTTTTTCTTTGCAGTGTGTGGAGAGAGCATTTCTGTTGAAATTCTCAGCAATAGAAATATATAACAAGGTTGTAAAGGATCTTCTTAGTCCAGAAAACACTTCTCTTAGGGCCTGTTTGGATGGACTAGGACTAGTTGTTAGCTAGGACTAGTTGTTAGCTGACTAGTAGTTAGCTGGCTAAAGATTAGCCTAGTCCTGTTTGGATCCAAGGACTAATAAGTACTACTATCTCAGTACAAAGTCTGTTATACCCCTATGCATGGCGATCTGGGAGGGTTGGCGTGGGTATCAGCATCTTTTTTCTATCCTGCTGGTCCTTTAGCCCTCATTAGCTGGGTTTGATGGACTAGTTGGCTAACAACTAGTTGGAGCTTTGGCTAAACTTTAGCCCACCCATTAGCCCTCCTGTTTGGATCCTCAAGGGCTAAAGTTTAGCAACTAGTTGTTAGCCCAAGGGATCCAAACAGGACATTAGACTTTGGGATGATGCAGAGGTCAAAACAACTCCTACTTGGCTTTTATTAAAAAAATATTGTTGTGTCCCTGCATTAGTAATGCTTTGGTGCTACTCATTTTATAGAAGGGGACCTATGTAGAGAAGTGTCAGGGAAAGAAGAGACGTGTGGCTATTTGGACAACCAACTTGTTATGATCTTAATATGTGGCTTTTTTGTAGATTCTAATACCCTATATGGGCTCCAAGGGAAAAGCAGCTATCCAAGAAGTAGTGTGGTATTTGTGAAGCCCATAGAAAATTTTAAAAAAAGGGTGGCTGTTTTTAAATAAAAGTAGGTTGCCAGCAATAAAATTGCCAGCATTTTTTGAAAGAGAAGTAGATGTGAGTGCATTTTGTAAATCCTAAAAAGTTAGGTTTCCTTCAAATCTGCACATATAAATATATAGCCACCTTCTGACATTATCTATCCACAAAGAAGGCCAAACAACTAAGGAGGCAAGTCAGCCTAAGAATTTAATATCATTTGTTCAATTGTAATGTGCACAAAGTGCAAAAAGCTGCTACATACTATAGATACTAATCAATTGATATATGTAAAATGGACTAAAAACACCATATAAAATGTGACAGTGACAACCAATACTTTGATAATTAACATGAACATAAAGCAAAAGAAGGTTGTGCATATGTATGACATCACTTCATTATGAACCAAAATAGAATTTAGTGTGAAAGTGATTATATCGAAGGATGATGCTACTTAAATATAAGTATTGATGCTAGAGAGTAGTTTACCATTCTCGAGCAATAAAAAGGTAAAATGCCATTTTCAATATATCCAAATAGCAACCATGTCCATGATTTATCACCTTAATGATTAAGGTACCTTAGCTAACTTAAAGCTGTGAGTACCCATCACAATCATAGCTGTGCTAATGAAACCAGCATGCAGTTACTGTATACACCGTAGAATTTACTAAAGGTTCAAAAAAATTATTCAAAGCATCATTCTTGAGCAAATATCATATTCAGCCATTTTTACTCAGCAAGCATAGCCCAAGAAAGAAATAAAAAAAAAATTTTCCAAGAAAGAACAAAAATAAAAATTTTAACTTAACCATGGAAATTAAAGCAAATTGTCCATCCCCAGGGAAAGAAAACTACAGTTTGCCCGACAATACTAAATAAGGAAAAAAGTCACTGGGTGCAGCCGAAAGCACCCAGTGCAGTTGTATTACATATGTAGAATACCATTGTCTTGCTTCCACCTCCACCTGCCCAGGTTGGCTCTAAAATACAATGGGGTGCATTAGAGCAACTCCAAGAGATTAGCCAAAAGAAGTATCTAAATTTAGTGATTTAGCTATTCTCTAAAATGAATCTCACCAAAAAAAAAACAAGACTACTCCAACAGGCTATCTAAACTAGAGAGCGCGCGGTGGGTCGCGTACGCGCGGGAATGGGGCGTAGCGTGCGGGAAGGAAATGCCGACCGCGCCAAGAGGCTGGATGGTGAGCGAGGTAGGCTATCCAACAATAGAGAGCGAAGGAGAAGGGATGGAGAGCTACTAAATTTGGAGAGTCATTTACAGAGTCTATTGGAGACGTTTTTTCTCTAATAATAGCCAAATTTACCTTTAGAAAATGATTTAGCTCTTCTCTTGGAGTTGCTCATCATAGCAAATCGTAAAATGCATGCAAATTGCAATTAGTGCTAACAGTATGGGAGCAGTAAAGATGTACACATTTTTTATGAAGGAAAATATGATAAGGGTGATTTTTAAATAACATGTCAATCCATCCTTTATGTTTCCTCACTGAAAGCCTTTATTTATGTCAAATACTCAGTAATTATATCACCCTGAAGCATTAACAAGTGTCAGATCCCAGAGCAACAACTCCAAAATCCTCTGTGTAAATCGCACTAGTCTAGGAACAGTTAGTGCACACAGTAGAACATAGATACATATCAAGCACAAATGACCAACAATATTAAATTAAATAGTACAGCCTTATGGCCAAGTCTTACATTAAGATCCCTGATAACACAAATAAAGGAAATAACAGTGGAAACAAGACAATAAATAGCGAAGCCCGATAACCTGCTTACAGGCAGACGATTGTAAGACGTGGCCTACCCATCCAGGTCATTATCGTAGTCGAAGTCGTCCTCCTCTGACATGAGATAGCAAGGTGAGTACAAACTTGTACTCCGCAAGTCACATGGAAAAATGCATCACAATGATAAAGGCAACAAAGGAAGGCATATAGGGTTATTTGTGAGTAAAACAATATTTAAAGAAATACAGTAAATAGATTGGAAATGCTGAATTTAATATAGTAAATAAAACAGTACTTGTAAAAGAAATTAATACCGTTAGTGCAGGCTCCAACCAAACATTAACCTATCCATGGGCATCCCACCCGAACCATCTTTCCAAAAACATTTCGTATAGATTCTATCCATCCACACATTTCCACATACTCATGGATCCCATCCATCCACAAGGTTTTCAAAATAATTTTTTAAAAAACAACATCTAATCCATGAAAAACTTTTACTCAGCATGCCCATGACCGTGGGTACGACTATCCAGGATAGATTATACACTCTATAGAGGTTGTATAGCTTTACCCACAAGACATAATCATCCCGAATTGCCACGGATAAACACACTTCCTTAGGTGTGCGGCGAGGAGATCATGACAAGGCATTTACAATGCAAAGCCTTCAACCTGGCCAAGCCAACTCTAAGGTTTCACTCCAGTAAGGAATCCACTAGACCGGGACCTCCTCTTGAGCCGAGTGAGACTTCTTATGGCCAACATCACGCTCACTTTCAATCTACGACGAGACTTAGGTTGGGACCTGCAAATTAATTAGCCAGGACTGTCCCATACCAGCCTTGTGGTAGTATGATAGGGCTTTGTAACAGTAGTTCACAGACCAGTCTTTAATTTGACTTAGGCTCAACCAGATACCCCTTGTGCACGACAATCAACACCGTGTCTCTGAACAATAGTGCATGCCTGCACCCACCACCTAACTATTAGCCTAAGTCTAAACTAGATTTTATATTTTATTTTAAAATAATCTTATAATCCTTCTTGACTCACCGAAGTCAAGAATACATTTCAAAAGCTTAACATTTTATGTGAATATGGTATCCCAAGCCTAAGTTTTATTCTAGCCATACTAGTGTACTAACTAGAGTTTTATTCTAGGGTGACAAGGTATCTAAGAAATTCAATCTCAATGGAGGAATTAACAAGTAGGCAATAACTAAGTTTAAAATTGAACTGAAATACATTGAATAAAATTAAGCATGTAGTATAATTTAAAATAACATAATTTTATTTTAAATTCTGGGATCAACATGATCAAGGAGTGTGGCTTGCCTTGCTTCGCGGTTTGGTGTGAATATTCGTCGAAGAATTCTCAGGAATCGTCACAGTCTACACATGAAAATAACCCACTAAATTCAAATAGAATTTAAATAAACACAAAACATTCAAAAGGATGGCAGAAATGGATAGTTTGGAATTTTTGATGAATTTAGAAATTTGAACGGGCTCAATCGGAGTTAGGACGAAGGAGAACGGGCTCTCGGAAATTTAAAATCAGAGAAAAAGAATAAATCGGAATTATTTTCTAAAGAAAATTGCAATTATGACGTCAACAGAGAATTTCTTTTTCGGTTGAATTATTTTTCTACTGGAAAATCAGGTTTATGACATCAGCCCTGAGGGATTCTTCGGACCAGAGACTGACAGGTGGGCCCTGGTCTATGGACCAAGTCCATGGACCAGAGAGAAGGCTGAGGTGGCAAGGGTGATTGTGTGGCATCCATGTGGCAGGTGATTGGGTCAATTTGCTGATGTGGCATGCCAGCTGGTGACACCTGGCTGCCACGTGGGCTATAGGGGTGAGTGGCTGCTAGCTGTTGGTGTGGCGCTGACCGGGCAGGCGAGCGCTGGTGTGGCTGCCACGTAGCTACCACGCCCCTACAGGCAGTGACGTGGCTACCCGGCCGGAGGCGGCGCTCGGGACCCGATGGTCACCGTGCTCCGACGAGCGATGGCGGTCGGCGAGGGGTGGGAAAGGGAGAGGAAGGCACGGTGATTCATTTTTACCCTGTCTCGGGGCTTGGCGGCGAATGGAGGCGGTTGGCGACGGTGAAGGGCGACAGCAGCGCTCAGTCGACGACGGGGACGGTGCTCCGGTTGCGTTCGAGCCCGGAGGAATGGCACCCGAGGACAGCGATGGCTCGGGGAGTATGATGGTGTCGACGGGGAGGCTCGGGGTGGACCGAGGTGGCGGGGAGAGCTCGTCGGAGTTGGCGGTGACGCTCAGGAAGAGGGAGCTCAGCGCTGGAATGATGGGGGACCCGAGAGAGAGAGTGGAGGTGGGAGTGGGGTGGTGCGGAGGGAGGAGAAGCTGGGGAGGGGTTTATATAGGGTTGGGGAGGGCAGGTCGACGATAATTCGTCACCGAAGTTGTCTGGGAGTGGCGGTGGTTGCTGGCGAACGAGGCCGAGTGGGGGAGTGGTGAGGTGGGCGACGGGCGTGGGAAGTGCGGAGCACGACGGGGGTAGTGGGGTGGCATACTCGGGGAGGAGACATGGCCGGGAAAGGCGGAGTGGCGCAACAGTCGGGCGGCGGCGGTTGCGGCACGAGGAGCAAGAAGGAGTCGGGGAAGACGGAGCTGACAGGTAGGCCCCAGCGGTAGAGAGAGACAGGAGAGGGTGGGAGCGGGGCGGCTGCATGAGGATCAGATGGCCTGGAAACGCGGAGGCCGGATGGGGAAGATGGGCCGGGCGCGTACGCGGCCGATCTGGGCCGTCCACGCGTCGGCCCAGGGGGAGAGGCGGGTGGCGACATGGGCGGATCTGGCCCGTCCACTCGTCGCTCAGAGGGAAGGGTTGAGATTTTATTTTTCTTTGATTTTTCAGAAATCCTAAGAAAGAAAGCAATGCTTCAGAAAATAGCAGAAAAATCCAAATAAATCCCATAAAATTCCCAAAATTCTAACAAAATGCAAGAAGCCCAAATAAAATTGAATAAACTCAATTTGACCATAATTGCTCCCAAACTTTAATAGTTTTCCACATAAGCTCAAATGATAAAGGAGAATTTAAATTCCAAAAAAAACTAAATAAATTTATGAAATTTTGGGATGTCACAGTAAGGCTCTCAGCAATCTACTTAAAATGATTGTTAATTTTAATGCTTCCAAAGTTAGGTGAATAGTAAAATGAAGTAAAAGAACACATTGGATATATGGCACAATTATAGCGAAGGAGTTATAGGTACAAATGAATGAATTGATCAAGAAGTGGGAGGAGGGAGCTTACTGAGCACACCTAGGTATGGAAGTAGGATGATGTTGGCCTGGTTGCTGCACCAAAGAGCAGCTGCAAGCCAAGAAATTGGCAATGCCTTTGTAGAGACATGTGGACTGTCCGAATAAATCATTGGCCACGTAATCATGTGAATAAATCATTGGAGGCATAGATGTAAATTGTTATTACCTCCTAAATGGTAAGAAGAATCCATTGGCTCATATATAGGCCCTGTTTGTTTCCACTTAAGATTATTATAATCTAGCTTATAGGTGGAGATTATATAAGTTAGCTTATAATAAGCTTGTGGGAAATAAGCTGTCAGGTGTTTGGCAGCCTGGATTATTAGAGTTATGGATTGTTGTATTCGAATGTTTAAAGACTACAATACCCTGGGAGAGAGAGGCACAGGAGTTGGGGGTTGGATGAATGGCAAAGGTGGGTAATATTCCTAAAGTTTTATGGTCATTAAGATAAAAGGTGGATCTATAAGCTGAAATAAGCTCCTTTTTTGAGCTTATTAGATTACAATAATCTGAGCTATTAAATTATAATAAGTTACCTTATAATCTAGGCTGTTTGTTTCCACTTATGATTTATAAGCTAGATTATAATAATTTTAAGTGGAAACAAACAGGGCCATAGACTCGTTCATGCCCACATTCACGCTATTTGTTCCATGCAATGGCTCAATTATTTCAGCATTGGCACAGTTAGCAGCTCCCTACCACTTTATTCTTTTGTACTTACGGCTCCGCCACAAAAAGAGCATCCATTTAATCCAGACAAATAACGGAGTATCATTCCCTGTCACTCTAGCATTTATTTTAGGATGAACTATTTCCACCCATTTGTTGTGATCCACCGACCGTCGTCGCCACCGCCAGCCTGCCATGGGAGCTGCGTGTGCGCGAGCACGGGCTCGTGCACGTGCAGGCACCGCCGCGCGGGTCTATGCCGCCGCTCGCCGCCACTGCCGCCACCGTGCCATGGCGGCTGCGTGCGCATGCATGCGACGCGGGCACATGTGCCGCCGTGCCAGCCGACGCTACCGCCGCCAGCACCCCCCCAAGCAGCCACATGGCACACGTGAGAGAGGGACAAAGAGAGAGAGAGAGATTAGATTAAAAACCTAGATCTGGAAAAGGCACACATAGAAAGAGAAGAGAGGTTCCCCTTTTTAAGGCCATGTTTAGATTAGGGTTACTTTTATTTATTTTATTTATTTATTTATTAAATTTTCTTTTTTCTTGAGTGTTACAGCTTAGCCCGTGTAAATGGATGAAACCCAACTAGAGGTGCTAGTTAGGGTTTCCACTGTGAGCCTCCATATATAAGGTGGGAGAGAGCTAACAAGGGTTAAGTTTTTGGGAGAATTTAGGCCTAGTCTTGATAGGATTTAGGGTTGTTGGAGAGAACCTTTGTGAGATGTGAGAGGCTCTTTCCCTCTTGTGTTCAAGTGATGAAATCTTCATTTAGCTTGGTTTTTTGTGTTTCTCCTCCTATTGATCTTGCTGTGTGCCAAGGACTTGTAAGTAATGATGATGTCTCTTGAAGACCAGATCTCATCCATCTATGCACTTATTGTTTGCAACTTGAGGGTGTTTTGTCTTGAGTTCATGCTATGATCTAGCTTTCTATAACATATGAGAACCCATCCAATGACATCTAGACCATAAAGAACTCACAAGCAAAAACAGATCGAGGTTTCCCTCTGTTGATCGATTTTGGTGCAACCTTCCTTGTTTTGGACAAAAGTAAAAAACTTTGGAATTGATCTTCATGATCCATGATTGGTATAGGTTTGTTATATTCTAAAGAAGGTGGGTACCAAGTTTTGAGTCATTTGGAGTTGTGAATCAAAAGTGGCATCATTTCTTGGATTGAAATTGTGTTGCTTTTAGCTCCATTTTGGATGGAGTGGTCAGACTAGCCTAGCCCGGTCAGACAGCCGTGTAACTGCTAGATCAGTTAGATCAGCCCCTAATTGGTGGTTTGATCAGCCAGAAGGCTTTAGCCTCTTTTGGCTCAGTTTTTCTTAGATATTTCCTTACGGGTGATTGGTCTCCGATCTTCATAGCTTCTCATAGCCAGTGAAGTAAAGAGCTTTGCTTTCTCTTGTGGAAAATATTTAGAAAATTGTTTAATCCCGTTGGCTCCTATTCACCCCCTTGTAGTTGCCGTTCTTGATTCTACACATGGTGTCCATGCTTTGTCTCATTCTGCATCATACAAATGTGTTATAGATGGCTCTTAGTCTAGAACTTACTTTACTGAGATAGACCATACAAATGTGAGTTACAATTTGGACTAAAACTTGGAGGCAATTGTAGATGGCTCCTAGTCTAGGACTTGCTTTACCAAGATAAGCCATTGATCTAGTCAATTGCAATGTTCAAATAGGCTTTTAGCTTAAGTGAGGCATTTTTTTAACTATTTAGCATATTTTTTGATTGACTTAGAATCTTAGCTCACTTTGCACTTTTCATTGTCATGACTTAGATTAGGATCTCTCTAGCTATACTTGTGATTTTGAGAAAACCTAACATGTTTTTAATCCATCTAATCATTTCTAGCTAGTCTTAGCTTGCTTTGCTGTATATGTTCTTACGTGATCCTACAAGCTAATTATCTTGGCTTAGTGAAATACCTTTTAATTGACTTGAATAATTTTTAAAGCTCCCAATCCAACTAAAATCCAAAAATTACCAACAATAGTCATGTTTGCCTCTTAGTCTTCATTAACTCTTTCCCTTCTTTACTTGATAAATTCGTTGTCAAAAGGGGAGAAAGTGTGGCAAAAATGCATGAATTAGGCTATGGGAGAGAAAATGAGGGGGTTTTCAATTTTTGTGCTTTGTTGCAAATTCTTTATTTGCTTAGCTTCTTATCATATCATCAAGGTCAAGGTCAAAATAAATAATTGTTCTTTCATATGGATCTAGAGTGAAGATTTTCCAAGTTTGAATGGGTTTGGAGAGCTTATATTGAAAACTTTTTCTTTTTAGTTTTCTCACTCCATTTTCTAGCATATTTGGTTATGCTCGACTTCTATTCATTTCTTGAGCCAAGCTGGGTTCTCTTTTGTAAAATTCTCTTCTAAATTCTAAAACCAACTAAACTTTGCTTTTTTGGAAGAATTGCAATGTGTTCGTCGAGGGGGAGATTGAGAAACTATACAAGGTCTAATATATGCTTTTGGTGAACAATTAACACATTGGTTGAGTTGAATTTGAATATTACAATAGTTTTAGAAAATTCATATTTGATGTCAGTGCTCTTGATAGGACTGATCAATGGGGCAGATCGGACCATTTGGAGGAAGCAATCAAACTGGCCTGTGAATGGCGATCTAACTGGTGGTCCGGTGTGACCAAGTATTGGGTGGTGGTGAGACCTCCGGGGCAGTATGACCGATTTCTAGTTGGCAGCTGCTTTTTCTAGAGAGTGGATTTTGGTGTTTGTCGCGTGCGGTCGGACCGGCCATGGTTGGTAATCGGACCAGGGTGAGTTGGCTAGTATGACCGGCATTAGAAATACGGTTATCCCAGGTGGCTGGTCAGAATAGCCAGTTGGTGGTGGTCCGACCAGCATGGGAAGAGCGATCAGACTAGTGGTTGCGGTCAAAGATCAGGGTGAGTTGAGCTGAGTTGGTTTGAGGTCGATTCATGGCTTGGGATATGAGGGTTTATATTGCACTGCAACAAGCATGGATTTGATTAACGTGAGTCAAGTGCGTGGAACTTGTGCTCGATATAATTGTGTAGTCTTTGGATGTATAGGTGGCTTGGAGGATGTAACAATCAATGGACCGAGATTAGACAAGGCAGCTAAGGTTCGAGTGGTCATGTAAGTCAAAGTGAGGCTATGTGGTTCAAGCGGGAAGAACAGAGAAGACAATGATCATGAAGAGGTGAGTTGGTGCATATAGTGCACTAAGTGACGAGACTAACAAATGTTGAGATGGTTCAGGGGAGTATGAATATGTGAAGACGTGGTGGCAGTTAGTAATTCGACACTACAGGATGTGTGTCAAAGCATGTGGAGATGCTTTGAGGTGAAGATAAAAACATAATCAAGAGAAGGTGCTCCGAAGCTTCGTTGAGGGTATTTTACTAGTTGGTCAAATACCAAATTAATATCTTGATCAAAATAACAATGTAGAGAGGCACAAAGGAGAAGTGGTTTAGGTCAAGGAGAGCTGGAATTGACAAGTGAATCAATCACTAAAGAGTTGGAGAGTTGAGTCTTGTAAATGCTTTGACAAGCATGTGAGTGTGTAAAATCTGTGATAGTGGAGTTGACATATTTCTCCAGTAAGCTTAATGGGTTTGACCCATTAGAGTTGTGCTGGTTAATTAGAGGGAAGGAGAGGATATGGTAGATCCAAGAATTCTAGGGTTTAGTTTTTGTTCAATGACCTTATCTTCTTCTATAGTTTTGTGAGAGAGAACTTGAAAGAGGAAAGAGTTATGTTTTGGCTGCACCTTGTAATCATCCATAAGTATGTAAGCCTCATCCTCTACAGAAATATATCAAAGTTTTGTCTCAATCATATTATAGTTTGTGTTCTTACTTGGTTTTCTTGAGCTAGATTTGTGATTTTGAATTCGTGAGTGTTCTAGTCCAATCTCTTCATTAAATTACCTTACTAGGATATGTGATAACAGATATGAAAAATCTCATGTCTTAGATCCTCAAGAGCAAAAGTAATTTGATATTTAGAGTTTTTGGTGTTCTTGTAAACTAGATTTGATTCTCTTCAATTTGGTGAACTCGAGCCTAAAAACCTTGTGATTTTTTATTAGTTTAGATTCTATTGCCTTGAACAAATC
Organism: Dendrocalamus latiflorus; assembly: GCA_017311315.1. Lineage (NCBI taxonomy): Eukaryota > Viridiplantae > Streptophyta > Magnoliopsida > Poales > Poaceae > Dendrocalamus > Dendrocalamus latiflorus. The sequence goes on from CM029672.1 coordinate 10,874,107, forward strand.
TTATACAAAATTTAGGTGTGTTTGGATGAGAATTGACCAAATTCTTAAGATTGATCTTTTGACCTGATAGAGTTTTTGGTCTTGGAACGGGGACCAGCTGGACCGGCTCCAGACCCGCGGTCAAATTGGCCTGCCGGTGTGATTAGTCGCAGACCGGTGATCTAACTAGCCCATCAACAGTGGTCTGATCAGCCCTGTGTAGGAGACTGTTGATTTTATTGAGTCTTGTTTCTAGTTTTGTTTTGCTTCGCCGTGTTGGTATGATCTAAACTTGGTGACTATTATAGTCACTCGAGTAAAGATTTTGAATAACTTAGGAAAAAAGTTTTAGAAATTATTCACCTCTTTGATTGTCGGTATCGGTCCTACAGAACCAAACCTATACGTATGGCAAGTTCCTCCACATTGGCCACATCAAAAAAACAACATCCCAGAAACAACACCTACTGATGTTTTACACCTGTGGGTGCACGAAGCATTTTGTACAGATGAAACGTCTAATATTACTCTGATCCAAAGCTTACCTTTGATGCCTGCTCGTCATGGCTGAGTCTTCTTAGGCTGGTCACAGTGTGAAGTACTACAGTTCCTGTTAGGTCTTAGAATGTTCTAGGCTGGTCCAATTCAAACCGTCCTGTACTATTGCATTCATTTCGCATATGTACCAATCTTTGCACAAAGTTATAAGCTGCTATTTCTCTCAGACAGCAACTGTTTATGCAACAATGCTGGTACAAATGTTAACGACAAAATAAGGATAACATCAATCGATCGGTCGCACTCGAGCTGGTACAAATGTTGCCATCGATGTATATAGCTAGCTAGCGTGCAAGCAATTATATATCTTCAAAATAACCAATGGTAATTGGTAACAGGCACATAGAAAATAATGACTTTGGAATTAGATAGTTACTGATTTTTGCCAATAATCTTTCACGAGACCAGTTCTAGACACCAACATGCCGCTGCGTAAAAAGTGTCTCGTCTTGTATCTTACGCTTATGGCTAAATCAAAGCCACTTTTGACATTATTTTGCACCATATTTATAAAAATAGCATTATGGCAATAGTATTAACAAAAATGTCATTTTTACCACCAGGCGGCCGAGCTGTAGCGGCCACGAGGCGACGCGTGGCGCCTGTGGCTTGGTGGCTGGGTGGTAGGCAGCCTGCCGTCTAGGGAGGAGGTAGCAGGCTGCCTACCGCTCGGCCACCGGGCGGTAGGTAACTAGGCCGCTGATTAGCTGGCCTAATTAGCTACATAATATTTTCCGTTTAATTCATGTTTAAAATTTTAAATATAATACATGAGCTCAAAAAATTACAAACATTTACGTACAACCTCCCGGCACAACGTTCCTCGCAATGTAATTTTTAGGGAATTTTATCCATGGCGAATTGTGCTCAAAATTTTATACAATTTTGATATTTTATGAGTTTTACATATAGCAAACGAGCTCTAAAAATTACGAATTTTATGTGAAGTGTCCCAATAAAGTAATAGTTACTACATAATTTTTTTGGAAATTTTATGCAGCCCGAATTAGCCACGTTTATTCAGATTAACATAACCATGAATTTAACGAAACATTCCCATGGTTAAGCTAATCCGAACAAACGTGGCTAATTTAGACTGCATAAAATTTCCAAAAAATTATATAAAAACTACTACTATATCAAGAGACTTCACATAAAATTTTGTAATTTTTAAAACTCGTTTGCTATATGTAAAAACTCATAACATTATCAAATTTGTATGAATGTTTGAGCAAAAATCGCTATGGTTAAAATTCCCCAAAAAAACACTGCGAGGAACGTTGTATTGGAATGTTATACATAAATTTTCATAATTTTTTAGCTTATTTAATATATTTAAAAATTCAAGCAAACACTAAACAGAAAAACAGGTAATTTGGTAAGTAATTAGGTTGGGTAATTAGCAGGCCTAATTACCTGCTTTTCCATTGGGTGTTTATTTGAATTTTTAAATATACAAATGAGCTTAAAAAATTATAAAAATTTATGTAAAGCATTTTAACACAACGGTCCTTGTAGTGTAATTTTTTAGAAATTTTATCCATGGTGAATGTTGCTAAACAATTCATACAATTTTGATTATTTTATGAGTTTTTACATATAGCAAACTAGCTTCACAAATTATGAAATTTCATATAAAGCCTTCTGATATAGTAATAATTATAATATAATTTTTTGAGAATTTTATGCGGTCCGAATTAGCCACGTTTGTTTGGATTAACTTAACCTAGGTGATATGCTGCCTGCCGCCCAGCCACCGGGTGGCAGGCGCCATGCGTCGCCTCTCGGCCGCTGTCGCCCGGCCGCTGAGTAGCAAAAACGACAATTTTGTCAATACTGTCGCCATACTACTATTTTTTGTAAATACGGTGCGAAACAATGCCAAAAGTGGCTTTGATTTCTTATGGCTCGAGTACATAATGTACGTAGTACATGTCCAAGAGTAGTCACATACTTCGAAATGTACATGCACATCACTATTGTAACTATCCGTTTTTGGGAGCAGGGCCGTCATACGTCCCTCAACAACCCAAAGTTCAATTGTGGACAGAATGAGTATCAGGTTTGCTCATGAACATTTAAAATGGTTAATTTGATTAAAATATGACCTAACGGTCAACTTTAACAATTATAAGGGCGTCTAAGCCCAAAACTAAACTTACAAGTAGAAGAACAAAAGAAAATCCACAGGAACGCTTAAGTGTGGTTGTAACCCTAACACGAATATTTGTAACATTCTTTCTTCACCTGATCTCTATGTGGGTGGAAAATAAAGTAAGACTGAGTACAATCAACCGTACTCAACAAGTCAAATAGGGAGATGCTATCTAACTACTTGCTAGGATTTTCAAGAAATGGGTATATATGGGTTTTATTAAGTATTTGTGGATACAATTTTATTTGTAAACATTTTTAAACACAAAAGAATAATAACTTCTTAAGGAATTAAGGTTCCAAAACTTAATTACCAGACTTCAACGCAAATTGAAGCCATCTACGCCATTCCCAACTCCATCTCGCCATCCTAGACACTGGTAAATCTCTAAACCACCTAGATGGTATTCCTATCCTAAACCCAATACCGTCCATACCAGTAGCTAGTCGCAGAAACCCAAATAACACCTGTATACTTCTTCGACCATCTTAGACCCATCTAGTACAATCCCAACTCCGTTCAACCAAATCAAGCACCACTTGAACCCTAACCACCCAATTCTATTTTCTTTGTGTTTCTTTGGTTATTTATTGTATTTTGTTCCCAACTTGCACTCTGCAAAGTAGGAACTCATTTGCATTTATTTTCTGCGCTAGTACTCAGACCTAACGAATTGGTCAACAAAGGAACCACAAGAAGTCAGCCTGAAGACTACAATTAAACAATCAGAGACTATAGGCAAAGAGGCAAGTCACATATTTTTTATCATGTTGAACCTACATTGCTTTCATTATTTAATTATCAGTATTTTCATTATGTTATTTGTGCACTATTATTTTGTGTACAATAAATGTTTAGAATGATATGATATTAGTTATGTCCTACCACCTGAAAAGCTCTGTTTGATTTGATAGCCATGTTCACCTTAACAAGACTTAGTAGTATTAAATATAGTATTTAATAATCATGGTAGACTAGGAACTCAACAATTTACACCACTAAGAGATTTGGCATTGTGCTAGTAGAGTTTTAAAAAGTGCTGCTTGGACAAGGAGATATCATGGGAAGCCACGGGATGGTCGAGTCTCATGATCTTACCCTAAGGTGGAGGCTTGAACTGGAAAGGTGGGAGTGTTGATAGGCACTAAAACAAGGGTTTGGGGATGGAAGTTATCTCAGTGAAAATATAAGCACTAGAACCTTATGCCAAGTAAAGAATATAGTGATCGCTCAACCACAAGCGTTGATTCATCAAACCTGATTTAGTAGCTGCTCAAATTCGATTGAATATCTACAAAGGGTGGAGGGAGACTAAGGGAGTATGTAGTATGGAAACAGTAAAACTATACTTAACAACGGTAGATCCACTTCGAATTGGGCGAGGTCGTGGGCCACATGAGTTTGTTGGGAAACAGCACCTACTGGGTAGAGGCTATATAAAGGATTGAGTAGTGAAAAGCCTTGTTTTCTTAACTCTATCATGGGAATTAAGAGATCTTGTGGATAAAGTTGGGCAATTCTGCAAAGTTTTGATTAATGGTATTCGAATACGCTGTGCTTCTGGTAAATGAAACTGTGTTTAATGAGTGATTCCAACAGCGAAATATAAGTAGATTTGGAAATAATTTGGAGATGTTGAAGTCTGGTAATCAACTTTTGAAACCCCAATTCCTTAAGAAGTTATTGTTCTTTTGTGTTTAAAAATGTTTATAAATAAAACTGCATCCACAATACTTAATCAAACCCATATATACACATCTCTTGAAAATCCTTGCAAGTAGTTATATAACATCTCTCCATGTAACTTGTTGAGTACAGTTGGTTGTACTCAGTCTTGCTTTATTTTCCACCCACACAGAGATCAGGTGAATAAAAGGTGTCACAAGTATTCGTGTTAGGGTTACGACCACACTCAAGCGTTCCTGTGGAGTTTTCTTCAGTTCTTCTTATTGTAAGTTTAGTTTTGGGCTTAGACACCCTTATAATTTTTAAAGTTGACCATTAGGTCATATTTTAATCAAATTAACCCTTTGAAATGCTCGTAAGCAGGCATGATACTTCTTCTATCCATAACTAAACTCCTGGGCTGTTGTGGAATGTACGATGGTCCTGTTCCCAAAAACAGGGTCGTTACAACTATCTAGCATGTATTTTTATTCGTAGACTGCAAATTACATATCCCCTTGCAAATATATAGGTCTCTCATGAGAAAATCTCTAGGGATAACATATATACTCAACTGATAATATATGATACGGAAATACTTCAAAATTTTATATACAATCATTTGCCAACACATCCATGCCAATACAAGTATGACCAGTTCAGTAGTCACGAGTACTACGTTCTCCCAAACAATAAATAAATAAATTACACAAACAAAGCCCAATGTAAGTGTGTGATTCATTTCTATAGCACTGGTATGAAAACAAAGTGAGCGTGAATGGTACCTTCAATCTTCCCCTAAGTATTCATCGATTATTCACTCTGATAGCTACAAAGTTATGAAGATCAGGATAGAAAGCCAACATCAAATCTGGTAAATCAAGAAACTAAAATCCCGAGAAAATCAAGGCTCTGGCGGACAGAACTGCTGCTAAGAGAGGTCTGACCATCGGCTAGACGTCGGGAAGGTTGTTAGGATCACGATGGTAGGATCATTTTTTGTCTAACAGGACCGAATCGTAGAATCATGATTCTATCAAATTTTTAAAAGTGTATATATTTTATATAAAAATTGAATTATATTTCTAAATATGCAAGTCTATAGTAGAATTTTTGAATATTTTGAATTTAATTTTGTAATTTGAGTACACTTATTCATGTTATATTGAATTAAGGTTGATTTTTTAAACTTATTTTATTATTTTTAAATAAAATAATAATCTAGAAGTCCAATATATCAATGATAATACATTTTATACCTTAGAATAACATGTAAACAACAAAAACAAAGCAAATTAAACTAGTACAACTTAAACTAGCAATAGGCAATATCAAATTTTGTATGCTAATATAGTTTGTTATTAGGATAATGATCCCACTGTGATCCTACCCAATCCTAACGATATTACGAGTTGAATCATGATCCCACAGTGATACTACCTAATTTCGATCCATATTGCGATCCGTATCATCTACCTTTGGTAGGATCGTATGACACTACGATACGTGTCACGATACTAACAACCTTGGATGCCAGTTTAACTGGCCACCGGCTGTCTGACCAGATGAGGGGCGGTTTGACCACTCCCTTGTTCCAGAATAGGAAAAAAAACAGCTCAAGCCAATGCAACTCCAAAAATACAAGTCCAAATGAAATAAAATTTTGCACACACCTTGTTTAAGATCTTATAAACCTATTCAATTCAAGGTTCGCAAGAATCCATGACAAAGCACAGACATTTCTCAGGAACAAGTAAGAGTATACCAAAATTAGGCAAAAACTGAAAGCAAGGAATATAACTTGCTTGTGGGTAAAGGAAGGGCAAGATGGTTCTAAATATATTTTTACAGTCACAGTAAGTAAGAACACCGAAGAATTATAGGCAAAAACACTCGGATCAAGAAATCACTCGATGAGGTGAAATAGCTAAACCGGGCAACTTCATGAACTTGCCAAATCTGATGTCTAGATGGATAGGGATTGATTTTCATCATACATCTCCATCACTTACTCATTCTTGGTGTCCAGCAAGATCATAAAGGGGAGAGAGAAGATAAAAAATAACCAAATCAAGAATAAATCAATCAAAATAAAAGGGATCCACAAGAGATAAACAAAGTTGATGATATGTTGCTACTTGATGATGAAGGTTTTATAGCCACTCTACCTCGAGGACAAGAGAGCACACCACAGCACTCACACTTCTCAAACCTTAACCCTAGAACTAAAGATGGGATGGTTAGATGGTTAAATAGCAAGTAACCATCCTAACCCATTAGATATATAAGGCAACCAGTACTATCTAACCCTAATGGTACTATCCACTTAGCACAAATAGGAAAACCCATTAATCTCACACAATATGGGTTTTACTCACACACTATACTTATGCTTGCTTTTCAAAGCACATAAGTCTGAATCCGCTAAGTCCTTAGCGTTTGATCCAACTTGATCTTCTCAACTTCTTGTTAATCTAAACCGTTTTTCTAAGCACTTCTCAACCACCACAGTTTTAATCCAAGATTGTTTCCGATATTTTAATCAGCACCACTAGCTTGCCACACTTCGGAAAGTCTCTCCAGTCCTGGTAACATGAGACTACGCCTTATTTGAACCGACCAAGCCACATGATACAACCATCACTTAAAATTCATTTCAACATTTCCCGCATTTCTCGTGTCATTCTTGAGCTCAGCCATCACACCTGGCATTCTTGATCATTCTGGGCCCCAGCTCCTCCATGAGAGTAACTTCGATCCTTACTGTTGAGTATGGTTGACTCCAAGCCTCCCTGTACATTTAAAGACAAAGAAATTGTTTCTAGACAAAAGTTTTTACAATTTGACCTACGTTGGCTAAAACATGCATCATGCAATGTATATGCACTGACCTAGGTCAAACCAAATCAATCTATGACTCAAATTCCCAAAAAACAAATCTCAATCGAAACATGACGTCTCTACCGGTCAGACCGCTGCCTCCAGCCGGTCTAACCGCTGGTGGCGGCCGGTTAGACCGCTGGAGGTAGCCGATTTGACCACCTCCTCTAGTCAGTTAGAATGCCAGAACTGCAACCAGTCCAGAAAAACTGCAAAATTCAAATCTCCACTCCTCCAAAAAGGCAATTATTCATCACAACAAAACTCTGAATTTTCTCACATGGTTCTTTAATTTCATGTAAAATTTTGAGCTAAACAATTGGATCAAGAAATTTTCTTGACCAAACCTAGCTTCTGGTTAGTACATTATAAAATAACTTCATAACCTCTCACATAAAAATTACCAATAAATCCAAGTTGCTGAGCTACTATACAACAATCATTTCATCTTTTGATTCGATATGCTGATCAAACTCCCAATAATTCTATATACTCCCATAGTAACACCAGAACTCCTTTTTGACTCTTTGGGGGGCTCGGCACGAATTTCCAAGCGGTGCAAAGCAATCGAGAAGGAATCAATCCACGGGCCAATCACTTACAAACAATCAAGCCAAGCAGACATGATTGATGGCTGGTATTTGGAGGAAGAAAAATGCAAATTTAAGGGTGAATTGATGGTTTCCATGATTAAAATAAAAGCACTGTTCTTTACACAGTTGTGGACGATGAGGGGTCGCGAGTGCTCGTGATGAGTTGAGAGCTACGAGCCTAAGCGTGGACACGTGGACGGCAATGAAGAGGAGATTCAGATCTCGAATGATGAGGCTCACTCTCGAATTGGCGCCATAGAAAGGAAATGGAATCGAGTATCATGGGTGTGTGGGTCCATCTTGTCAGCCTGACGTGTTTAAGGGAACAAAAATACTATAGGACCATCTGACCACTTTGTGCCTTCTTTTCTTTTATACTTTGGAAAAAGGGAGGGTTCCACATTCCAATCACCCTGGACGGTCGCCATGGAATGCTCGGCCTTTTTTTCACCCAACATCGTCAGTGATCTCGAAATGATTAATCATGATGCATCGATCCACTACGTACCAAGCATGCAATGAACAACATGAGTAAAGTCCAAGTATCAAACCTCCTTTTTTTTTTTTGATAAACTGTTTAAGTAGCGTGGTAAAAAAACGTTGAAGTAGTGAGCTATGCATACGATGAACTCTAGCCTTAATAAGATTGGAGCGTTGTTCGCACAAACAATGCTTGGATATGAAAATTCAATAGAAATCTTCTTACGAACACTCCACGCTAAATATGGAAAGGGTATCTACCTTGATGGAGAGTGCTGAAAACGTCGTGTGTAAAATGTAAACATACACATATTGGATGGCTTGGAAACCTTTTTACCATCTCCTTGGACGTTGGCACGAAGCTTCCTCCAAGTGGCGGATCCAGGATCAAAATTTAGAGGGAACTAATAGGACTTACTAACCAGTTTGCTGAATACCAAGTTGCCGGTCTATGACAGACTTGTAGACACTAGAGGGAGAGAGGCTCCACGCCAAGAGTCAAGATGTCGTTGTGGCTTGTAATCACCACTACAAATACATTTTTTCTTCATCATGCAAAGTCTTTTTTAAACCTGATAAGGTCATTCATATGGCTAACGTGGAGCTGTAGGGGATGAGAGAGGTACACACGGCCGGCCCGAGGTAGGGGGCTGGCACCCCACCTGACCCACCGCTGGGTCCACCCCTGAGCGGAGAAGCCAAAATAAAAATAGAGAAAGAGCTAGTAGGGTTAAGCTAACTTGAGATAAATGCAGCAAATATAATTTTATGCAATCAAAATTCATACTATTATTAGTGAACAAATGTTTGAATTTAAGAAAGCATAAAATAAATTGATATATTGATTGGTTTGAAGTTGTTAGCATGCATAAAAAGATTAATCATAGCAAACATACTACTTTTCGTGGTTTCTAGTTCTCCCATTAACACTTCTTTTTCACATCTAGCGGCTGTGTTTCTTTAATTTTCTGACTCCACACAGTTTTCTCATTGTGCAAAATAAGTAAAGAGAAAGATAATCAAAATTCTAGTAATATGTTTAATAAAACAAATGCTAAACCATGGGAATAGAGGAAAAACTGACTTGTTCAATCTTCAGGTTTGAACGAGGCATCCTTATCCAATTGATAAACATGCATTGACAAATATGAAATCAGGCAAATACGCGAGAACATGTCAGCCGCCCAGCGTCGGCCGCCACCCGCCCACGTCCATGCTGCACGGCTGAATAGCAATGCTCCCCTACCACTCAGCTTCCCCGTGCCTCGACGGTCGCCAGATTCCCAGTCCCCGACGGTTAGTCGCATAGCCGGCCTGTCGCCTTCGACCGCTCGGCTTCCCTATGCCTCGCCTAAGGCTAGAGTTTCTCCTTTCAAAGCACAGCTCTCTGTCCTCCTCTCGTTGTTTCAGTGTGGGCTTCGGTGCCAGAGCAAGCCGAGCAAGCTAGTAGATTGATAGCCGCAGCTTCTTTCCCATCCTAATCTTCCACAAGCATCATAGATGTGGGTGCCGGGCCACCGGTTGAGGGTGGGCTCGAGCCCTACTAAGCCTCCTTGTTGGATTCACCACTGCTTCCTCCTAACTTAAAGCTATTGCACTACATGGACACATATGATCAAAATCATTTTTGAACACATATTTAGCTTTTGAAAACTTAGGACCGAAAGCCGAAAAGCTAGGCACAGAGAAGTCTAAAAAGAGATTGATGGAGGGAATTTAAGGATGCCAGATCCGTCACTAACACTAATCTTGGTGGATCTGTCATCGATTGGACCGGAATTTGCTGAGCGCGTGCTTGCCAGCAAAGCATTGGAGTGGAAGATGAGAAGAAATCTCCAAATGTAAGTCCCGCTTTAAATGGCTTTTGCTTCTAGCTTTGTATGATTTTTGGCTTCTTTAAGTTAGAAACCACTTAAAATATGTCATCTTCTAATTTTAGCTTATTTTGACTTATTTGGCTTTTTGTCCTTTTCTTTTTATCTTATTCCTTTGCATTATCCGTGACGATATAACGGTTTTTTATTTTTATTTTTTTCTTATTTTTAATTTTTTTTAATTGAATGATTCAGAAAAAACTAATAACCGTTACAGTATAATTTCAACAAAAAGTTAACAGCTAAAGCCAAAAGCTTAAACTCTTTGGAGTGGACCAAGCCTGAGCAATGGTCGCTCTCTACCCTTCTTTATAGAAGACATAGTACTAAGAAAGGTAGAGAGAGCTGGTGAGTAAGAATGAGTGAATTTGGCCTCTTCATACTCCTCTTGGGGTTTATATACGTGAGTGGGGTAGGATGAAAAATTCCCATCGTACCCCCTAATAATTACAAAATATGATGGTACATTAGTACATTTCACTATACTATTTGGCCTATTACATATTGGGTCAATTGTGAGGCCCAGTCACAGGGGGTTGGGCCACTCCTGCTACAACAGTACTCCCTCGACAGTAAGCGCGGTGTCTCGATGGGCGAGCTGACATGGCCAACTATCCCAGCCCCCATCCCACGCCAACAAGCATGAAGGTCCTGATGAGCGAGCTGATACAATTAGTAGCTCCAGCCCTTCCTATGACGAGGCTGCAGTCGTGCCATCGAGGTTGTATTCTAACCTGGGCAGCACACAAAGGCGTAGTCATCGCCACCCCTCTGAGGCGGTCCCTCCTAGGTGGGCAGCAAAGTCCTGGGACACAGCCGAAGGCACCCCGTCGAGGTCGAGCTTTTGAGGCAAAGTCATGGGTTGGACCGCCCTCCAGGGCGATGGCTATGAGGAGGGCAGCGAAGTCCAATGACGCAACCAAAGGCACCATATCGAGGTTGAGCTTTTGAGACAGAGTTGTGGGTTGGGCTGCCCTTCTGAGGCGATGGCTACAAGGAGGGCAGTGAAGTCCTGCGACGCAGTTGAAGGTGCCCTGTCAAGGTCAAGCTTTTGAGATAGAGTCGTGGGTCAGGCCGCCCCTCTGAGGCGATGGCTACAAGGAGGGCGGCGAAGTGCCGCGGTGTAGCCAGAGGCGCCCTGTCGAGGTGGCGCGTTCTATCCCGCACCCTTCGGACTCCGAGTCGAGAAAGTCGGCAACAAGATGAAATGACGCGCGTCATTGTAATTTCAAACTCCATTAAGTTAGTTTTAGTGATAATGACAAATATAATTGTGAGACTAATATGTTTATTGATTATGATATTGTTTAGTCTCATTTGGATGAAAAGGTGAAAAACATAAGATGTATGCATTCAGTATCACATTCTTATCTTATTACATTTGTCAGATCTGAAATATAGAATGAACTTCACCAAATAAGTCAAACTTAAATATGTGCATATGCTTTCACAATATATTTTTGTATGCACACATTTAGGGGGAGTTCACTCTATGTTTTGTAGTTTCATTAGTATTGATCCATGTTTCATTTCCACATATTATGGATCTTTACTTTGAAACATATCCATTGAGTATATATAGCTTGTGTAGTTCATATATACTCATAATCGAGTTGTCATCTAATTCTTCCATTATATTAATGGTTGGATGATTAATGACAACCGGATAAGTAAGCTTTGCTTTAAAAAAGTTATCTTACACTATACAAGTGTTGTGTATATGATGTATACTCGCAATTCAATATCTATTTCATTATTTATTGAGATTTTCATGAATTGCCAAAAAACGATTATAGAATCTAACCCCTCCATTATGAGTTAATGATGAAGTTTGTTAATTAATGACAATTATTTTGTAGACTAACATTTTTCATAAGTTGGATGAACATGTTAGGTTCCACAAATGAGGATGATTTAGGATGATTTCTTGGGTTGAAGATCATCAAGTCAAGATGGAAGATGGCATCATATGTTGAAGGCCATCAAGAATAAGATGCATCATGAGTTGATGCATGTCCAAGAGGAGATGATCATGTGTTGATCATCAAGTCAAGTAAAGACCCATCATGTGTTGATAGAGGTCAAGTGACACATCATGTGTTGACACATGTAAGACAATGACCCAGACTTGAAGTGTAGATGTGAGTCACCAAGCTTCAAGGGGATAGTAAGGTAAAGGTATGGTTAGTTAGGGTTAAGGATGTGTTCATAGTCTTTTACCGGTCTTGGTGTTTGGTTAGAAGACCGAGTTGCTAGTATAGGTTGCCGTACTATTAAAAAGGGTCATGTCTAGTAGCTTAAGTCTCATCATGTATTGATAGCACAACCTTACTTGCTCTAGCTCTCCTTGGCATGTGATTTGTATTTGCGAATGTGTTTTGCAAATAGTTGTGGCTCATGTGTTGAATCCTTGTAACATGAGATTATACATTGCAAATGTGTTTTCCAAGTGTTTGAAGTCCATGTTTCTATTCTTTGAAGTATGAGGCTTATATTTACAAATGTGTTTTGCAAATAGTTGAAACTCATATACATAATCCATGTGTCATGATTCTAAAAGTGTGCAAATTTATTTTGCAACTTGTTGCGAATCATGGATTGTATTTTGCAACTTGTTGCAAATCATGGATAATCCTTGTGTGCATAATAGTATAGTTTGTAAATGTGTTTTGCAAAATCTGTTGAAGTATTGCACCTCTCAGGGAAATCAGAACTACTACAGTGTATTCTATAGTACTACCACTAGTCAGAACTACCGGCATTATAATAATGGAACTACCTCATTTGTAGGTGGTCGGAAGACCTGTGTGATCAAGAATCATTGTGGTCGAACCAATGTGGTCGAAGACCTGTGTGGTCGAAGATCAATATGGTTGGAGACCAACGTAGTCGAGATCTGTGTGATCGAAACCAGCGTGATCAAACCGACGTGGTCAAAACCTATGTGATCGAAATCGACGTAGTCAAACTGACGTGATTGATACAACGTGGTCAAAGATCGACATGGTTAACATGGTCGAGACCTGAGTGGTCAAAACCAATGTGATCAAAGACCAACGTAGTCAAAAATCTATGTGGTCGATCTGGACAATGTAGTCGAAGACCAGCGTAGTCGAAGACCTATGCGGTTGAACCGGACAACATGGTCTAAGACCTGAGTGGTTGAACCATCCGACGTGGTTAGGGATCAATGTAGTCAATGATCGGTACTTTCAACCAGCTTTGTGTGAGCGGTACAATCAGCAAGAGGTATTAATGGCTCTATGTGAGCGGTATTTCCGATTTGTGGAACGATTGGCTTGTGTAGCGGTACGTTTTTTCCTGAAAGACACCTATGTGGAGTCTTCTCATCCCTGAGAAAATTGGTAATTCTGCACAAGTGCTACGGTACTTCCGGTAGTCGGTAGTACCAGACATTGTACGTCAGAACTGCTGGATTTGTTTGCAATAGCTAATTTTCTAACCGTTGCTGAGGGAAGTGGAAGTACTAGTTGTTTACCTGCGGTACTTTTGGAAATCTCGTTTTTCTATGCCAACAGCTAGTTTCAAGGTGTGGGGTATATATACCCCCTTGTGGCCGGTTGGAGACAGAAATGCTTCACCCCATTTCACTCTCTTGAGCTAGTGTAAGGTCCTCCTTTCTATTATGCATGTGTTACACCTTGTGAGCAATGAGGAAGGCTCTAGATTGCATGTGTTGCATCTAAAGGTGGATTGCATATCCACTCGAGTTTGTGCATTCGTTACATGTGGTGAGAGTCAAGCAAGAGTCTTGACTTTTTACTCTTAGAGTTTGTTGACTTCTAGACAGCGTTGGAGGCGTCGTGCGTTGTGATCTTCTCAAAGAAGGTTGTGGGAAGACCCGGCAAAATTGTGAAGGTTGGAGCTCATCTACCCAGAGCAAGAAAGAGCTACCATTAGTGGATTAAGGTATTTCGGCTTAATTCATGAAGCCGGTCTAATTCGTTTAGGCTAACCTCAACATGGACTAAGGGAGACCCGCAAGTCTTCGATCACCACGGTAAAAAGCAACCGTGCCAATTATGGTTTATTTTTTGTGCTCAATTTATATTCAAATAATTTACATTCACTGAATTAAATTGATTGCTTGTCACCCTAGAATTACTAACCTTGACATAGACTTATCTTATTAGTGCACTTAGGTGAACCCGGTTGTTTTAGGCGTTATTTGTCCTAAACCTTTTTGAGTTAAACTTCCGTATTATTTACTTGGTTTGGCCAAATAGAAATGATATTTAATTGGAGAAGATTTTTTAGACCGCTCATTCACCCCCTCTAATTGGCCTCCTTGATCCAACAGTGGTCCATCCTCGACCCTTCAGACTTGGCATCGATGAAGTCGGCGGCGAGTCGAAACTGATGCGCACGGTCTATCGCCAACCCTTTGGACTTGGCGTCGATGAAGTCGGTGGCAAGACAAAACTGACACACGCGATCCATCCCCCACCCTTCAGACTTGGCATCAACGGAGTTCACGGTGAGACGTAACTCTGATGTGTGCGGCCCGTACCTCATCTTTGGACTAGCGATCAACAAAGACGGCATCGAGAGGAAGCTCTAAGGCGTGCGTTCCGTCCTGCACCCTTCGGACTCAGAGTCAAGGAAGTCGGCGGTGAAACAAAACTGACACACGCGATTCGTCCCATGAAGTCAACAGTGAGACGAAACTGACGCGCAAGGTCCGTTGCCCACCCTTGGACTTGGCGTCGACAAAATCGGCTATAAGACGAAGCTCTGAGGCGCGCGACCTGTCCCCCACCTCTGGACTCGCGGTTGACAGAGTCGGTGGCAAGACGAAACTCTAAGGCACGCGTTTCATCCCGCATTCTTCGGACTCACGGTCAACGAAGGCGATGGCTAGACAAAGTTCTGAGGCACGCGTTCCGTCCTGCACCCTTCAGACTTGGAGTCAACGAAGTCGGTGGCAAGACGAAACTCTAACGCGCACAGCCCGTCCCCCACCTTCGGGCTCGTGGTCATCGAAGATAGTCGCAAGACGAAGCTTTGAGGTGCTTGTTCCATCCCGCACCCTTCGGACTTGGTGTCGATGAAGTTGGTGGCAAGATGAAACTGACGTGCACGGTGTGTCGCCCACCCTTTGGATTTTGCGTCGACAAAGTCGGCGGTGAGATGAAACTGACGCGCGTGGTCCGTCCCCCACCCTTCGGACTTGGCATTGACGGAGTAGGCAGTGAGACGAAACTTTGACGTGTGACGTATGTCCCCCACCTTGGACCTCGCGGTCGACAAAGGCGGCGGCGAAAGAAAGCTCTGAGGCGTGTGTTCTATCCCGCACCCTTCGAACTCAGAGTTGAGAAAGTTGGCTGCGAGACGAAATTGACGCATGCGGTTTGTCCCACGAAGTTGGCGGTGAGACGAAACTGATGCGCGTGGTTCGTCGCCCATCCTTCGAACTTGGTGTCAACGAAGTCGACAGCGAGACGAAAGTAATGCGCACGATCCGTCCCCCACCTTTCGAACAGGGTAAATTGGTGTGTTTTTCTATACTATTAGACCTATTATATATTAGATCAATTGTAAGATCTAGTCATAAAAGATTAGACCACCCTTGCTACAACAGTTTCAACTGTGGGAATTGGGTTGTTTCACGTGGAATTTCCGCCTTCCAAATAAGCCACATTTTTCTAAGTGGGGCAGGCGAACCTACTGCCTCCAATTCATTACGATGGAAGATAGCGTGAAAAACCAAATTACATAACCCTGCCTCGTTCAATCAGATGCCAGCTTCGATCATGACTAGGCAGATGATGATCCTGCTTCATGCAGCCAAACGGCTCAGAGATGTATGGTTTGGCCACTGGAGTTCTGACTTGAAGCATCAACTGCACGCATGGCCCACATGTATATTCCAATCCAAGCCGCTCAGCAGTCACTGACACGTACGCACATAGGACGGCTGCTTGCTGTTGACCTGTTTCCGACCGTGTCCGGCTTGCAGTGCCATCACTTTCGGTCGACAAGAGAGCAGGCACTCGAACCACTGCAATATGTACGTACGTGTAACGTGGCTGGCACAAACGTGCTAACTAACACGCGCATACTCCGTGGATTACACGCGGCGTTCGAGACGGAATCGACGCGGGCAGACGGACGGGGAGACGTCCGCGCCGCGCGCGCGCACGTACGACGGAGGCGCGGGCAGACGTCGCGCTCCGTGCGTCGTTATCGTCTTGTGGGCGCGCGAGCGCGCGGCGTGCAAGAAGCCCAGGATGGCGCCGTGCCCTCGGCAATAGGAAACTAACTAGGGCGCCGTGCCGCCGTGGCTCCCCCCTAGCTAGCTGCACTGCATGATTTGCCCACTTCAACTGTGGCTAACTAAGCGGCTATGCTAGGCGCATGGCCATGGAGACCGTGTCCTAGCTAGCTTGCCTTTTAGAGCCGTTTCGAACTGCCAAACTGCTGCAGCTTATAGCTTTCAATTTTGGCTATTAGTTTTTAGCTAAAATTACACTATAGGATTTTCACCCTTGCTAAAATTACACTATACTCCTTGTACATCTGTTGGCTGGAGGTTACTTTCTTGGTCAGCAATTAGTAACTTCTAACAAGTTGAGGCAAGACTTAAACCAGTGGTGGATCCAGCCTAAAAATCTTGCTATGGCAGAGTCTTTAAAGACAAACTAATGAACTAGCGGTTGTACTATTAAACCCAAGCAAAACCGATAATAAATCAAACCGCAATCACTAAATTGTAACAAGAAGGTAGTAAATAGAAGAATACCTAATGAATGTAGACCAAATCATAGTAAAATGAAAGTTCTGCGACAAAAGATAAAATAAAAATAAGAACCTGCAAATGAAAGGTAGTTGAATTAGTACATGTAGACTTTAGCATTATAACGAAAGCAAGCTAGAATACTTACAATAGAACTAGTTTTGCCTAGAATGCTTCGGCAATGTCATTTTTCTATCTTTCATAGCTTGAAACCTGTTCTTGATGGCATTAGGATCAAGCTTTCTGAACAAGTCTCTCTCAATGTAGCACAACATCAAGTTATTAAGCCAATCATTGCACATCCTATTACGCAAATCGGTCTTAATAATCTTCATGGCTGAGAAAACTCTTTCAACAGATGTCGTTGCAACCGGCAAAAGCAATGCTAACTCAATAAGACGGTAAACCAATGGAAATACAATATGCCGCTCAGTTTGAACCATCTTTTCAGCTAGACTTGCAAGGTCTTGACAAAGAGTAAAATCATCAACTCTTCGCACATGAAGAATAAATGTCTCAAGTTGGTATTTTATGGCAGCACGATCAGGACTTGTAAAATCTTTCTCATATATCTCAGTAAGTCTAGCAATCTTATCCACATTGAACTTGGAGAAAGAGTCTTTAGGATCAAGACAAGAAAAAGAAACAAGCAACTCTGAAGATATTTCATTGAAGCGATGATTCATCTCCGTGTTAATAGCATCAAGAGCGGCATAGAAAATATCAACACGATAGTGGTGATCTTGAGTTACTGTGATCCCACTTAACCTTGATCGGCCCCATCTTGGTATTGCTTCATTCATATTTGGTATCGGAATTTTATTAGCTTCACAAAAGGTCTTGACTTCTTCAAATAAAGACTCCCACCAAGATTCCTCAAGTTGACCAACCTTGTCTTCACATCAACAAGCAAGGACATAGCCTGCACAATATTTTGATCTTTCCTTTGCAACAACATAGACAACTCATTTGTAATGTGAAAAATTATCAACATCATCTTCATAATGAATACAAAATTGAAACTCTCCATTATCCGCATCAAACCATCTGCCGATGTTGGATTACGTGCATCTTCTTGCACGAAAGATAGCACATCTATCACTGAAACCCACATTGACTCAATACGAAGTAAAGTTGTGTAATGAGAGCCCCACCTTGTATCTCTAGGTCTAGCCAAACTAGTTTCTTGATGTTTCCCTCTTCCAGGCAAAATCAAACCACTCTCCAATTTATCCAATAAGTGCACACGCTGACTATCAATCAACAAATCCTTTCTTTGACAAGATGTACTTGTGGCGGACACCATCATGTTCACATATTTAAAGAACTCATGAATAGATGTGCAACATCCTGTCACAGAAACAACTACTAATTGCAATTGATGAGCAAAGCAATGAACATAAAAGGCATAAGGGTTTTCATCACGAATCAGTTTTAGAAGGCCATTAAATTCCCCCCTCATATTTGAAGCCCCATCATACCCTTGTCCTCGCAATCTGGCAATAGCTAACCCATGTCTAGAAAGCATCCCAAGCAAAGCATTTTTTAGAGCCTCTGATGTTGTTTGTTTAACATGCTTAAGACCCAAGAATCTTTCCATAACTTTCCCTTGTTTGTTCACAAACCTAACAATCACAGCCATTTGTTCTCTCACTGAAATATCACGAGACTCATTAATAAGAATGGAGAAAAGACCATTTCCCATCTCTTTCTTTATTGCTTTAGTGATCTCTTGAGCACAGGATTTTGCTAAGTCTTTTTGAATCGTTGGTGCAAGCATGCGAGCATTCTTTGGACATTACTCATCAAATGCTTTCTTCACTTCCTCTTTCCTCTCTTTATACCAATCAATCATTTCTAAAAAGTTGCCCTTGTTTAAAGAAGATGAAGACTCATCATGTCCACGAAATGCATGACCTTGCATTAGAAGGTAACTTGCACAATCTAGAGATGTAGTCAAACGAATCTCATAGTTGATTTCTGCCTCTTTGCTATAAGTGCTAACCTTATGACACACTAGCCTTTTGATTTTTAAAATCTACATATGATGTCCTTGCTTGATTGTGCACACTTGTAGGCCCTCCAACATGCCCAGGTAATAATTTGTATGCATTCTTCCAAGTCTTAAATCCCACTTTTGTAAATACATCATGTCCAAATTTTTCATCCAAGGGATCATGTCTAAATAGAAAGCAATAGAAGCAAAAGGCTGTATCTTTCTCAACACTATATTCTACCCATTCATACTTATTGTACCATGCCTCACAAAAGCTTCTTTTATCTTTTCCATTTGTTGGATATTTATGACCAATTAGTTGGGTTGGACCTTTCAACACATAAGCCCTTCTAACCCCATCTCTAATGTCCGGATCAAAATCATAAATGGGAATGCGCAATGCTGGATCATCTACAATATAATCTTGATTGAATTCCTTAATACCTCGCACTTCATTTTGCGGTTGACGTTGAGGCTGAGGTACTGAAAAAGCATGAGCCACAGGAGGAGGAGCCGGTGCTGGATCATCTGAGGGGGAAGAGTCTACAATGGCAGCGGCAATTGCAGCGATTCCACTAGCACCAGTGCTCCGGGTGGTTGAAGAAATTGTGGTGAAAAATTTCTTCAATCCCACATCTATTCATGAAGCAATCAAAAATTATCACAAATGGCCACATCAATTGCAAAGTAGCAAAAATTATCACAAATGGCCACATCAAAATCCCCCTTACTTCCTGCCTTTTCAGGTGCTTGCGGCCGTTTTCTTCCTCTGCTAGTGCTAGGTGCTGCTGCAGGAGCAGGACTCGGAACAGAGGAGCCGGAGCCAGCGCTGGAGGCAACTTCTTGTGCCGGCGACGCCAGCGCCGGCTGTGCCGCTCCCCCCTCTGTATTCTCGCCGCCACCGGCCAGCACTTCGTCCCCGGCGCGCCGGAGCGCCGTCGCCCTCGCGTTTCGAGTTCGGCCGGCGCCGCCTGTCATCGCGCTCGCGCCGCCCAGCCCTCCGCTCGACCGCCGAGTTGCCGGCCGCGCTGCCGCCGCCCAAGGCGCCGAGCCGCCGGTGGAGGTGGAGGCGCCTAGGCCGAGCCGCCGGCGGAGGTGGAGGCGCCGAGGCCGAGCCGCCGGTGGAGGTGGAGGCGCCGAGGCTGAGCCGCCGGTGGAGCCGTGGAGGTGGAGGCGCCGAGGTTGAGCCGCCGCCGAGGCCGAGCCGCCGGTGGAGGTGGAGGCGCCGAGGACCGAGGTCGAGCCGCTGCTGAGGCCTGAGGCCGAGCCGCCGGTGGAGGTGGAGGCGCCGGAGCGCCCGAGGAGCCCCTGCCGCCGGCTGCCGCGCCGCCGAGTCCCCTCTCTCCTGGTCGCGCGCGCGGATCGATCCAGTCAGAGTGCAACTGCGCAAGGAGGCAGGAGGCCAGGCCGCCAGGGTGAACCCTAGAAACCAGGGTGGGCTCTTTCCTCATGGGCTATTATGCAATTTGGCCCATTTCAACAGGGGGTAAGGGGTATTAACGCCAATGGTTTGCTATGGCAGCTGCCATAGCATGCCATAATGGTAGATCCGCCCCTGACTTAAACTTGTTGGCAGTGATGAGTTTGGTCAATATATTTGCAGCACTATCATCAGTGTGCACCTTCATCAAATCAATCTCTCTAGAGTTAATCAACTCCCTGATTATGTGATATCTTGTATGAATGTGCTTCGTCCTGACATGATACACCTGGTTCTTAGCCAAATAAATTGCACTCTGACTATCACAATGCATCTGAACTCCACCTTGCTCAATAACCAGCTCCTTCACTAGTCCTGCAAGCCATAACATTTCTTTTGTAGTTTCAACCAAAGCCATGTATTCCGCCTTAGTTGTAAACAATATAGCAATAGATTGAATTGATGATTTTAAACATACAAGCCCTCCACCTAGACCACTAAGTCATAACAGCGCCTACGACTACTAAGTCGTAATAGCGCCTACGACCACAAAGTCGTAACAGCGCCTACGACCACAAAATCGTACTAGCGCCTACGACCACCAAGTGGTAATAGCGGCTATCGATCATATGGTCGTAAAATCGGCTGTCGACCACAAAATCATAAACGCTACTACCGATCACAGAGACACCCAACGTGGTCGTAAAGACAAGTCGTAGCGGCGCCTATGACCATAAGTCGTAACGGCACCTACGACCACCTGGTCGTAACAACACCTACGACCACGAAGTCGTAAGGATGACTGCCGATCACATAGAGGCCGTAAAAACAAGTAAACTTCTGCACGGACCTCAAAAATAGAATTCAACCTATACACAAACTCTGAAGCATAGGTCAATTACTCGTCACAACCATAGGGTGACCTCCATATGGTCACACACATCTCTTTCCCGACACAGCTCCTTTCGCCTAGCGTATATGATCCATACACAGCAACAAGATTAACGGAGAGTCAGCTGCTTGTTCATGATTGATCGAATGGTCATACCCGCGACATGTCGCTCTCCTAGCTAGTTGACTTGCGCGTGCACACCAAACCCACAGTATCGATCGATCGTGTGGTCCTTGCTAGTTGCTATCACAGAAGGCAGGCAGCTCTCGCCGTGTCCGTGCATATGCAAGGTTTTCCTGGACACCATCTCCATAAGCTCACGATGGACATAAACAAAAGGCCTTCTCGATCGGTTCATGTGTGCTCTGCACTACCTCTGTCGACTCTGCTCACTATTTACATCTCCATAAGCTCACGATGGACAAAAACAAAAGGCCTTCTCGATCAGTTCATGTGTGCTCTGCACTACCTCTGTCGACTCTGCTCACTATTTAGCTAGCTACTTGATTTCGTGGGGCCGTCGGATAGATTCTGCACGGTTGCCGACTTGCTCGCTGCCGACGTCGACGAGCATCTGAATTCTGACATCATACAAATTAATCTCGTGGCCTGTAACGCATGCAAGGATCGATCGATCCATCCATCCATGAACTGCAGAGTGCAGTGACAGTGGGCTGCCTAGGTAGGCTACCTTATCTTTGACAGTGAATTAGTGGTGAGTATTTCTCTGGAAAGGTGATAATCAGACGATAGAAAAGATGGATGTAAAGTTGTATAGACGTGCCAACTTTTGACACAGGAGATTGAGATTTCCGGTCCAGAATGTATTGATCGCGTGAAGGAGAATGAGAGGAAGCAGAATCCTGTAGCCTTGGTAGCCTTGGAAGTGGGAACACTGACGGAAGATGGTTCCGTTCTAAATAGATATACTTTTTTTTTCATAAGTCAAAGGCCGTATAGAATGCAAAGGTTTCTGAATGTGAATTTTTTACCCTTGTTCTTTTTTCCTCTATATTATTTGTGTAGATATAACGTAATTGAATATCTCAGAAAAAGATAACGGTTGTCACAGTGCCATTTCAGTCAAAAGCTAATAACCATAGACTCTATTCCTTTTTGCTATGGCTACTGACTTTCTAACTACGGCTAGTAGGTCTTAACCAATAGTATCACCTGATAGAAACTAACTGAAAACCGGCTAAAAAAACAGAGCCACGGCTGTTTAGAACAGTGTCCATGCAGGGCGAGGCTGGTTAGCTATCTGGCTAGGAACAGTCGTTGTCCCCTGCTTTTCTCTTTGTTAAACTTGGCCCAACAGGCACGCGAAGAAGTCGCATACATGCGACGTGCTGGCCCTTGGTACCGACCAGAAGCCACCGTATAATACGTGCATGCACGTAGTGGACGGAGTAGGTAAATTCGATCGGTCGTCCCGGCGTGCGGCTCGAGGAGCGCATAATCTGTAAACCACGAGCATGTGTAGTGTATCCAACAACATTCATGAGAAAAGCACGCCGACCGAGGTGCCGTCCGGGCTCGAAAAACTCTTGCTTGGCTTGATGTGGATCGTCCATTCAGTTAGCATGGAACGTAACATGTACAAGCTAGTGTGTTGTTCGTCTTGTTTCGATCAGTACGTGCAACGGTAGGTGGAGGGGGATACGAATGCGATGTATCGGGCTATATGGTTTTATTTTATTTTTTTGTCGTAGGACTCGTTGATTGTCATTTACCAACTTTGATGCGTCCATCTTCATTTTTTTCCGGTGTGAGAAATGCCTCTATGCTACCGATTACCGAAGGAATCAAACCACACATAGGTTAAGCGTGTGTTCACGAGCAACTTCCTGTTGTGATGTTATCCCAAATGGCAGTTACCAGCTAGCTTTCGTAGCTCAGTTGGTTAGAGCACCCGTTTAGTAAGCGGGAGGTCTTGAGTTCGACTCTCAACGAAAGCAATGACGTCACGCTTGTTGGATATTCCAACGCAGCTTCATTTTTTTTTCTTTCAGTTTTTTGCTCATCATTTCTTTTGGGGATACCATTGTTCTTTTTAGTTGATATTTATATGTTAAAAAGACTAAACCAGTAAGGTACCAAGATATTTATATGTTAAAATGTAGGACCGAAAATGACAACAGAGAGGCTGAATAGTTCCTTAAAAGTTTCTCCACTAGTATTCACTTATCTTTTGCTCCAATAGCTATAAAGCTATGAAGATTATGATAGGAATTTTACTCAGAATCTGAAAAACACGTAGTTATACCACTATGAAAAACCAAAGACTCTCAGAGCTGAGCAAACACAGTCAGAAAACACAACGCAGTCAAATTTCGACTACGTGGTCGAAATTTTGGGGATACCATTGTTCTTTTTAGTTGATATTTATATGTTAAAAAGACTAAACCAGTAAGGTACCAAGATATTTATATGTTAAAATGTAGGACTGAAAATGACAACAGAGAGGCTGAATAGTTCCTTAAAAGTTTCTCCACTAGTATTCACTTATCCTTTGCTCCAATAGCTATAAAGCTATGAAGATTATGATAGGAATTTTACTCAGAATCTGAAAAACACGTAGTTATACCACTATGAAAAACCAAAGACTCTCAGAGCTGAGCAAACACAGTCAGAAAACACAACGCAGTCAAATTTCGACTACGTGGTCGGAAGTCCCACAAAGCTGAGCGCAAGCTGATTAGAAAACAACATGGTCGGAATTCAACTACAACGTGATCGTAAATCTCATAACGCTGAGTGCAACCAGCCGTAACACAACGTGGTTGAAAGCCAATGAGTAGTCGAACAACCAATATAGTCGAAGACCAACGTAGTGGAAATTTGACTCGAGTGATCAACTACTAGAGAGTGGTCAAAAACTAATATAGTTGAAAATTAATGTGGTCGAAACCACCATGGTCGAAAGCCAACGAGTGGTCGAACAACCAACGTAGTCGACGACCTGAGAGAGATTGCAAACCCATGTGCTTGAATGAAGTCGAAATCCGACCGGTGTGGTCGACGACCTGAGAGAGATTGCAAACCCATGTGCTTGAATGAAGTCGAAATCCGACCGGTGTGGTCGACGACCATTAAGTGGTCGAAAACCAAAGTAGTCAAAAACCTCATGTGGTCGAAGCAAGTCGAAATACGACCAGGTAGGTTGACGACCAGTGAGCGGTCGAAACCGAAGTGGTCGAAACTAGTCGAAGCATTGCAGGTAAGGTTGACTACCAATGAGCAATTGAATTAGACGTGGTCAAAAACGACTCGAAAGAACAGAGCAATCGCATGACCGCAAGATCTAAAATCCACATATCTTTTGATTAAAAGATCAAATAGCTGTGAAACTTTGTACGCAAATTGCTTAAGGTCTCAAGATGCTATTCCATTCTTAAATCGAAAAATCTGTAACAAGTTTGAGACATTTTTGCAATTTGACAATGCGCACACCAACCAAGAACTAAAACCAAATCGATGATCAGATCTTGCTCGTGGATAGAAGATAGCCAAGATGGCTTTGCAAACGCTCCCACATGTCATGGCAAGCTGGATCACCAAAGTAATCAGATCAAAAGTCCTTGGATCAAGAAATCACCCGAATAGACCGAGAACATGCAAAAACGTGGTTTCTTAAAAATCTTGCTATTGAAGTGGCTAAATGATTGGACATCGATCTCATGAGATTATCTCCATCTCGTCCATGTCCTTGGCACAGCAAGATCAAGAGAAGGGCAGAAGAGATATCAAACCAATCGAAAAAAGAGTAACATGAAGAGATCAAGAAAGGGTTGAGAGAAGAGATGAAAAACCAACTTAAAACAGAGTAAACTCAATCAGACAAAAAGATATACAAGGTAGATCAAATATTAATGTATTGCTAACTTGAGATAATTGATTTTACAGCCACTTCACTCAGAAGGACAGAGCTCTCTAGCTAGAGCACACACTCTCTAACCTATCTTCCATGGGAGGCAAGAGGAGCTAGCCACAAAAGGCTTAGCCAACCTTCTCAAACCCTAACTCTTGCCTCTACTCCCCTTTTATAGGCTCACAACCTGAACCCAAAAATCTAATGGATCCTCCCATTAGGTCGAACCAAGGATAACCCGTTAATCCCACCTAACACCGGGTTCTACTCACACATTTCTCTGGTATTGGGCAATTTTACCAAAATACCACTCTACCGCCTTCCTCGAAGCTTCCCGCTTCCTTTGCCACAAAGCATCGCCCATGCTTCGCCATCTTGTACATGGCCCAAATGACTTGCCGCCAAGCCTCTCACGTGTCCGAGTCCTACTGAACCGTCCTCGCTTGCAAACGACTCAAGTCACTTGGTACGCCACATATCTCTTCTCACACATGATAGCACCCGGCTTCCTCGACCGCCTGGACCTCAACTACTCCCTGAGCCTAGTCCCAGTCCACCTTGCCATTGCCTGTCATGATCACCACCAGTAACTCCCGCTCCGGTTCCTTGTCATCCCAGCTTGCAATCACCCTACAAGGCTTGGTCATCTTCAGCATCTCCCTGGCCGTTCTGGACCTCAGCACCAACCTGTGCCTAGTCCCGG
This sequence comes from Dendrocalamus latiflorus, assembly GCA_017311315.1. Classification (NCBI taxonomy): domain Eukaryota; kingdom Viridiplantae; phylum Streptophyta; class Magnoliopsida; order Poales; family Poaceae; genus Dendrocalamus; species Dendrocalamus latiflorus. The sequence goes on from CM029672.1 coordinate 10,899,930, forward strand.
TCCTCCTACACCTCACCATGACCTAGCTCCAAAGTTCTGCAACCAACACAAACAACCAAACCATCACGTAGCACCGCACGATACACAAAGTCATCAATTGGCACAATTAACCCAAACAATGCTTAATGCAAAATGTATATACCTAAATACTGATCCTAAACATAAGACCAAACAATAAATACATGTGCACACTAGCAACAACACCTGGGTCAACCCATGACCAAACACCAAGAATTCCATAGAACAATTTTAGACCACTGAGAGAAGTCAGTCTAATTGCCAAGCACAGGTCGGTCAAACCGCTGGCTGGTCTGACACGAATACTTGGATGCTCAAAGATCACGAAACTTGAAGTACTCGAAACCTACAAGTAACAATCAAGAGGCCAATGACCAGCACAACAAATCGCTACGACCATCAATCACAAAGGCTACGACTACAACAAAAGATCATTACGACAACCGATCACAAGGGCTACGACTACCGATCACCAAGGCTTACGACTACCAAACAGATCGCTACAACAATCGATCACAAAAGCTATGACTATCGATCGCCCAGACTTACGACAACTACCGAACAACAACCACGTACTGAAGCACGACCATTCCGTGGTCGTTCTGCTACGCTTGACAAACCGCAGTCGCTCTACCGATCTCACACAATTGCTTATCAGACCTCTCAATCAGACCATCCGACCACTAAGTCGTAAACTTTGAATACTCTAGTACTCGCAGTCAGGCGAACTCGTAAACCATAAAGTCGTCAGACTTAGCTATCTTTTGCAAAATCCTCAAAAACCAAACTCAACCTCCGCAGATATTCTAATCCAAAAGTCAATTACTCATCACAACCATGAAGTGATTTTCACATGATCTCACATAAAAAGACTAACCCAGTAAGGTGTCAAACATTTTGACTTTTTTCCTTCCCACAGTTACAATGCCACGAAGCATGAAAATCTGAGCACGTCGAATGCAGTTAATGTACCCTTGACAATGTTTACGTCTGACTTGTTTGCATAACATGTTAATTTTTATCCAGTCTTCCGTGTCATCGATGACACACAATCGCACAACGCCACTAGGTAAAAATGCAACCAAGTAGTGTGCTTAAGAATTTCGACCAGTAGTATCAGTATGTGATCAGAAATGTGTCCATCGACCATGCAAATAAATGGCATACGTAGTTCAATTTGGACTAGTACATGCTATTGATATTTTCCCTCAAAGATTAATGCACGGCGATGAGTTTTTGCGAGTATGGAACGGCTAGAATCAGCGAAAACACAAGTGGAATTAGATACCTCTGTCCCGTCGAATCATAAAGCGGTTTGACATGTGGAGAAAAGCGTGGACTAATTAGCACTGACACTTATCGGAGTGACTGGATCAGCTGCATTTTGCCAGTTCATCTCCAACAAATTGAAGTTGGTGCCCTGAAAACTTTCAGCCATCCAGTTTGGTAAACAAAATTGTCAAAGGAGCAATGCAAAGGCTCACGTGGTCTCGGTTTGACATGTAAAGGTTTCACATATTGACTTATGTAAAACAGATGAGCAGAGAATGTTTATCTACTAGCCACGTGTCTGTATGTTACAAAACTATGGTATGATTAAGATATGCAAAATCAAGGGGTTAGAGAACGGGAGCACATCGTGGCCCACAAAATGGCATAATTCTTTTAGAGGTGAACACATGTCGGCATGATTCTTTTAGAGGTGAAGGGAGACGGACGAACATACTATTCACGAACTATCTTTTTTAAGATTTAGTGAGAGGTTGTGGAGAGAATGAATCACCACTAACTTGTATTTTTAAGTAGTAGAGATGCGCTTTTCTTCTTACCTTGACACCCATTTTGCAGGTTTTGCTGCTTCTCTTTCTTTTGCGTATGCCATGTTGATTCATCTAGTTACCAGTTACCAAATACCTGATTCATCATTCAGCTCTCAGGGGCACCATGACACTATCAACATGTGTATGCTTCCTCGCAAATAAATAAATAATGTGTATGGTTGGTGGCAAAGATTTACTGAAACAAGAAGAGCATGCAGTCATGCAGATAAGATCGCGCACACAATTCAAATTGGATTTGTCCATGTGTTTGTGTTTGTTCCCTCAAAGATCAGTGCTGAAACGCTGATGCCTTTTGAGGATGCAATGACCAGCATCAGTAAAACGTTAGTGGGATTGGATCTTGTCAATCTGTAATGTGTGGAAAGGCCTTTTCTCAGCAAAAAAGAAATGTGTGGAAAGCAGTCTGAAATCTGTTATATAATCGGCTGCACATACCTTTGGCCGTGCTGATCAGTAATCTCTCAACCAACTACCTCGGACATTTCGCCTTTTTAGATTACCAATTTTAGCAGATAAGACTCGGGAGTCATAAGGGTAGAATGGGAAAAAAAAACCGAGTGGACAACAGAGCAAGACCAAAGCTTACGAGTTCCTAGTTTGCCAAAGAAGCAGGAAACCTGTTGAAGATGACAAAGGATGGCAATATAAGATCAAATTACATTGCATTTTGTTGCTTCTTAATTAGCTAAGAAATAAGTATGTATCGATCTTCTTTATGATGTCCAGTTCACCTTGATACCATTTTGCAGGTTTTGCTGCTTCCATCTTTTGACACTGGTATCTGAATTTATCTGTTTTACTATAATAAAGATGGCATGATGTGTATGTTTGTGGGCTGAAAGATATTACAAGATGCCTGATTCCTTTTTCCTTTTGAAGCCGCGGACGAAGCCTGATTCTGCAGGCCCATCACTGAAATAGTCTCTGGGCCTGTGCTAAGAACATGCTATGCCTGAAGCTTTTATACCTTGCACAGTTTTGCATCCCAAGAGCAGCTCCTCTACAGATATATCTCTCCTGAAGCTGCTGTCTTCAGTAACACCTACCTGCCCATGGTAATATTAGTATCATTTTTGGCACGTGTTGTTAACTTGTCAGCATGACAACCATGAGCAGTAGTGAGGTGCCCACTCCACATTGTCAGAAACACCTGAACTTGCACGGCACCAGGCTCGGAATGGATGAGCTACGGAACCCAATTCAGCATTGCGTGGTCCATTTTGGCTTGGATTCAACATTGGATTGAATATGTTCCAGAGCACTCTAACATCCTGACTCTGCATTCAGTTTCTGATCCAGGCTTCTAATATGTTGACTTTGCATTTAGTTCTGTTCCTGTGCAGTACCCGTATCTGAAGGTTGGAGTACAGACATGCATACTCTGTATTCATTGGACTCAAGCAGAATCCAAAGCGTGAATGTTTGGACCATGCATTACGAGTATTGATTAAGTCAGCTGAAGGAAATACAAAAACCCTTTCCTGCAACCAAATTCATTTCACTAGAGCTAAACATCAGATCGTCTAGCTTAGATGTTCCCTTATGGTTTCAGCTAAAATGTTACTGGGTTACATTAGTCGCTGACCAGTTTCAGAAAGGCTGAGATGAAACGAGGATACGATCCTAGTTTGGCTATAAATCAGTGCAGAAAAGCTGAACCGAGTTTACTGCTTCAAAAAAGCACCACATGGTGATCTGCAGACTACAGTGCTTGCAGAATTCCATTTCTACTTGTTTTTTCTTAATAATTTTACCTGCATTTTTTAGTCATTTTTTATCCACTTGACACATGGAACCAGGTAATAATTATGATTGGTGGTGGCGTCTCTGATCAATCGATTGCTTCCACTTTGATCTGTCTCTGCCATTGGCACGTTAGTCTTTTGATTGCCTCTCGCGCCATGCTCACTCACAGAATACAATTTACTTTTAGTGAGAACAATTTATTTTTAGTGAGAACTACAAATGAAAATAAATGTATTTTCTTGTGTTACTGAACTGGATGGATAAGCAGACGCAATGCTGAAGACACTGGCAAAACCGGTATAGGCACATCATTTGTGTGAGTCCTCTGCTAGAGTCTAGAAGTGAGCTAGCCTTTCTTTTACTCGCTGTACATGCAGTAACCATGCATGCATGCAAACAATGAAGCTAGGAGCCTCTGAAAAAGCACCCTTCAGTTCTTCTGAAACATGATTCAGAACAGTTTCTTTCCTCTCTTCCATCTGCAAAGAATAGAAGAGAATGAAGAAAACAACAAAACAGGATCGAGTCACTACATGTGATTAATGGATGCTGTTGCTATGGTCCCCTTTTCATAATTTCTAAGTGCATCATCTCGTACAGAAGAGAAAAGGAAAAACATGTGAGTGTGAATCCACTGCAAAAGACACAAACTGCAGTTCTGGACCACCAAAAATCTTCCTTTATGCCTCAACACCGTGGATTACTCGAAGCTATCAATCCGAAACACACTTAAGAACAAATCATTTGGAATGATCTCTCATAGATTTGCATCTAACAAAGGTACTTCTAGAGTTTTGACAACACTAAAGCATCTAAATTGTGTGATGGTGACTACTCAGAAGTGGATTGGTCTGTGTCACCAACTCTACTGATGATGCTGTTGCCAAATGCAAGAACATTGGCAATCGAAGATCTATGTACATGAGCGGTGAGCCATGATCTTATCTTGACATCTTGCATCTGACTGATCAAGAAATGCTCCAAAAGACACAATGCTGATGTGATTTGAGTACTCGAGGGATTGATGAATGCATGCTCCTCTGCAAAGTGTACATGTGGCAGTTGGTGCAATGGCTTTTGAGAGACCATGTGAGAAAGATCAGCATTAATTGTGATGAGCCATTATCGATATTTATGGAGTTGAATCTCAAATTTATGAAAGATTTTGAATTTTCTGTGAGGTTTCAGTCCTAGTGGTCAGACCGGCTCGGCTGAGTGGTCAGACCGGTTGTGCCTAATGGTCTAACTGGCCATGCTCAGCGGTTAGACTGACTGGGTACAACGGTCTGACCGGGTAGGATGTGGTCTTCAGTAGTAGTTCTGGAATTTGGGTTTTTAGCCGAGGTTTGGTAGTTTGGCCCTAGGGCAGTGATTTCATATTGCATGAAACATATTTAAGCTAACATAGATCAAGTTGTGAAGAACATATGACTGGAAACGATTTATCTATCTTCGGATGTGCAGGGAGACTTGGAGTCAACATGATCAACAGTGAAGATCGGGACTACGCTCATGGAGCCAATGTCCAGAATGGTCAAGGATGCCATGTGCATGAGATGGTTATGTTGAAGCATGGCATAAGGAAAGCAAAGAATGTTGAAAGGAAGATTCAAGCAACAAGTTGCACCAAGTGGCTTAGTAGGTCTAAGTAAGGTGTGATTCGGTGGAACCAAAACAGAAGAGACTGCTGACATGTAGCAAGTCATTGGTGCACCTACACGTGGTAAGTATGACGATTGTTTACAAGGGAAGATGAATAGTGGGTCAAGGCAAGGGAATTTTGGTAATTTGCCAAATACCAAACTTATTGGATCAAAATGATGGTGCTTGGAAAAGTGGTTTAGGTCAAGAAAGTACTGAGAAGATCAAGTGAATCAAAGGCTAAAGACTCAATAAGTTCATACTCATATGCTTTGAAAAACATGGATGAGCTAAGTGTGAGTGTAAAACCCGTGTTGTGTGGGGTTAACGGGTTTTCCCCAATTTTGCTAGTGGATAGTATCCATTAGATTTAGATGTGGGCTAGTTGCTTCACCTATTTAGTGGATAGGGTAAATACCTGTATGCTAACTATTCCAACCATTCTTGAGTTAGCGTTAGGGTTTGAGAGAGAAGAGCGAGTTTTATAGTGTGCCCTCTTATTCTTCTCATAGAGAGGTTGTAAAACATTCATTCTCAAGTAGCAATATAATCAAGTTTGTTCATCTCTCATGAATCCCTCATGTCTTAGTTGATTTACTCTTATTCTTGTTGGTTTTTTTGTCTCTTCTCTCATCTTCTTGATCTTGCTGGTGCTAAACATGTGTAAGTAATAGAGATAACTCATGTAGATCAAATCCCATCTATCTAGATACTGTGGTTTGCAAGTTCTTAAAGTTTACTGGTTCTTGCGTGATTTGGAGCACTTCTTGAGAAATCGTGATCTGAGGGTTTTGGTTTTTGATTCGTCGGTTGGGTTTGCTTGCTATGACATGCAGAAACACATCTAGAATTATCTTGGTTGTTCTAAACCTACGAGCAAGTTGTATCTCAAGATTTTGAGTTTTGCTCGATTTTGGTGCAATATTACATATTTTGAGAAAATATTGGGACTTTGGCTAGGATCATCCCATCCTTGGATCGAATAGATTTCTGAGACCCTCAATAAGGTGTGTGTAATGCTTGATCTCATTTGATCATGGATTTTGGAGTTTGCACCAAAAGAGGTTTGGACTTAGACTGATTTTCTATTTGGGAACAGTGGAACAGTCAAACTGCTCTTGGACCTAGAAAGACCACCGGTGTCAAGCCAATCAGACCATCGGCTTACCTCAAGTCAGATTGTAGGTTTCTCTCTGGTCAGACCAGCTAGGTGCAACTTCTGTGCTATTTGTTGTTCCAGGTTGTTGCTTGGTTGTATGTTATGAAATATGATTTTCTTAGCTCTTTAGCTCTGGAGTGAAAGATTTCTAGTACTTAAGAAATAATTTAATAAGATACCATTCACCTCTCTATTGTCATTATCGGTCCTACAACTTTTCAATTCATGTGTTCCCTGCATGGAAGCAGCAACCTCTCTACTCAATCAATGTTAGTAGAGAAAAAAAGCACTAGTCTTCCCTACAGTCACAATAGGGAGTAGCTGAGTATGTTTAACGTGCACACTGCCACCTTCCAGTCCACGTCAGTGCACCACCCCCGCTATCTTGCCGCCACGTCTCTACCACCTCTTGCACCACATCGCATCCTCATCAGTGCCATCATGACTTACAAGTCAACCCCACAGGCCAATGTGTCGTTTCTATGGTCTTGATTCACTATGGACCGAAGCATCTCTGTGCACCCAGTTTACCATGACCAGAACCATCCCACAGGCTCAGTCCATAGATTGTGGTAGGGATCGGATGGGTTACCTTCACTGACAAGTGTGGAGCCAAAATGTCGTGCCTGTTCGTGGCCAACAGCTGATAGATGGGACCCCCGATTGGCTCCCCCTTGAGGTAATGGATTAGCCAAGAAAGCTATGCTTGTATAAGCCACAAGGTAGATGGTTCCTATTGCGCTTTGAGTATGTACTACATTATATTCATTCGATGAGGAAGCGAAAAAAAGAAAAGAAAGGAGGAGGAGAGAGAGAGGACCGGCCTTGGGCAAGGGCAACAAGGGCACCTACCCAAGGCCCAGCATAAATAAGGGTCAGTCGGTACATATCTAAAGGTATGTATATATAGTGACATGTTCAAACTATTTACTAGCATTGGATAGTAACAGTATGAGCAACATTACCACCAATAAGTAATTGAGAAAAGAGGGCCTTCATTGCTTTCTCTAGCCTCGAGCTGTCAAGGAAACAACGCTTGTGTTGCTTTGTTTCTTCCCAATGCACGACACAATCATTAATGAAGCAAGCAAGAAACTAGGGTTGTTTATTTTCTACCGAACTGAACTAGTCAAACTATCAACAAATATTAAGTACTCACTGTTGTAGAAAAATTTTGTTGATTTTAGTACTCAGTTTGTTTGGTATTTAATGTGGCACAACTGAAAAAATTGAAAGAACCTCCAAGCACAACCCATCAAGTGGCGGAAATATTTCTGGCCCATGTGCATTGCTCATCAAATTTTGAAAGGAAATGTGTATTTGTTTGTTATATAGTTGCTGGTTGGCATTGTTCAGTAATCAATACTAGTATACACCTAAGCTAGCTAGTAGGTAAATGTCTAGGTTACATTGGCCGTGGTATAATGAAAGTTTTAATACATATAGATTTCTAAACTTCAGCTTGAAGTTCATGTGATTGTTATTCATTATAGAAACTCATCTGTAGTCAATTGATCCACTAATTTTTAAGTTCTCATCACTTAAAAGTTGATATATCGTAGTTACTGAATATATTATATGAACATCGTCTACAAGAAACTATGGATGTGATTTATTCGATCTACACCCACTTTCAACAATTTTCTTATTGATGGCCACTTAAGTATTCTTGTAGTGTTTGTTATACCGATATTATTGATGGTGACAATATCTACTTTCTCTAATGTAAAGAAAATATCTGACACATTCGTTTGTATTTCATACACTTTGGTTATATTATTCTACCATTCATTACTCATGCTATAAAAGGAGTGGAGGAAGTGGAAAAATACGCATGAATAAAAACATGAATAATTTTTCCCTTTCATTTGTTATGTTTTACAACACTACATATTTTTCACATATATATAGTTTTAATATTATCGATATTACTACCTCTATTAAGAAGTATAAGGCATATTTTTACATTACATAAGGATCAAGGAAGTGGTGAAATTGAGAAAGGTACAAGAGAATGACTTAGGTACTCCTCATAATTATCTTGAAAAGATGAAAGAGAATGCTTTGTGTAAATGGTAATGAATAAATGCATATGATAGAGAGAAAATAAATAGAGGTATAGGAGGAAAAATCTCATTAGATCTATATGCAAGTCTTATATTTCTCAACAAAACTTTTCTAATTATAGGCCTTATATTTCTCAATGGAAAGAGTACTAATGTGGGGGGGGCGCTAGGTGTTGAATACCCGAAATCACTGTATGTGTTCCGTACTAGTCTCATGATCAGTAGCTAGTACACGCATTCACAACATCGAGATCACATCCATACACATTGCATACAATTAATTTACAACAATGGGACAATATATAAGCGATACATAATTAAAATTTACAACATAGAGCCGACCAGCCAAATAAATATAAGTATCAAAAATAAAGTGCAGAAGAAGACAAGTAAGTAAGCAAAAGTGTCCAGCGGTGTGCGACCATAGACTACAAACAGCCGACTAGAGTTACATCCTAGAAAGACTCATCGTCAAATTCATCGGAGCCAGGGGCAAAGTACGCATCATCTGGCATGCACTACAACAGAATGGGTCATCACAAATGGTTCACAACTGTCATCACAGACGATTATCAAACTGTCTGAATTTATGTGTCTGTGATAATAGGTGGTTATCACAGACGACTCACAAACGACTCTTAAACTGTATGTGATAATTACAACACACACACAGTTTTTTAAAAAATCATCTGTGATATATCAGGTATCACATATGGTTCTTAAATATAGCCATCTGTAATATGCTAATTATCATATACGGTTAATGCTAAAAACTATCTATGATATATCATATATCACACACGGATCTCAAACATAGCTGTCTGTGATATCTTACATATCACAGACAGCTAATACTACAAACCATATGTGATATTTATATAGCACAGATGGCTTATAGCTACAAACCGTCTGTGATAGCTATTTGAATATCTATATTATTTCCTATTTTTTGGCTAGCCTCAGGAATTGCTAGCCATTCCCTTTGAAAACAAGTGAACATATTATATATATAGTACACGATAATCATTACATAGATCTTACAAATGAATTAAACAACTAAATGAAGTATATTTCAATGAATTATTTGATAAAGCACAATTGAGTGATTATAATTGTATCAAATGTTTCAACATCTAATCTTTATCACCGGGGTAGAACTCTCCAGTCTTGTTTATAACGTCCGCTATCAAGAATTGGGAGAGCTTTCCTCAAATTTCAGAGAGTTTTTCAAGATCGAATGTACTTACATCGAATTCCACGAGCTGTTGCTAGGAATGTAATCACGAAATAATTATTGGCAAGTTGACAAACCTCTGGATCATTCGCCTTAGTGGCCATCATGTCCTCCATATGGCGACAAACGTAGAATCAACATACTTTGCCCTATAGCTGCTGGTGGCACTGCAAAAATAGAATTACGTACATAGATATTGTTAGTTCTAGAGATATTATTACGAAGTGTGATATAGGATTGTTGCATTGTAGAGGGTACTAGAAATCGCGTCCTGTATCACAGTGTGCCACTAGATTCCTTGTGCCTCCCTCCCTGGGCAACGTAAGCACTGAATGACCTACGTGATTTCAAAAAGTTAGCCTCGGCCATTCCAAACGAAGGGAAGACTATAATAGACTTATATATGGATCAAGAGGAAATGAGTTTATCTGTCAAGTGTTTGTTGCACACAGATGAAGTCATGGTTGCTCCTAAGTAGAGAATCAAGGTATATTATTTTGCTCTACTTTGGTATAATCACAATCAGAATCCAGTGACTCCTAGTCATGTATATCACCATAGTGATTAATCCTATGTTCATGTTGCGTATAAAGTATAAATGAAACTTGTATGATAATTAATGAAGCACTTACCACTGGTTGAAGGGTACCATGATGTAGTCCTTGCCACTGTGAACAAGCAATCCCCTCATTATGTAATCTTAGTCGAAGGGTCCGTTATCAATGATGGATTGCTTAGAGACCAAGTGTGGGTCGAAGAAACCCACCGATTCTCACCATCATCAAACTTGTTGGATCATGTATCTATACATAAGCAATGAGTTATGACATTTATCGATGTTACATGAATGTAGAACTTGATTGTATAGTACACTTATAGTATCCAACATCATAGAAGTGAGGCGTCGAGTTCGTCGAGGTCACGACGAAGTAGCCCGAGTCGTGGAAGAGATATGCCTCTATGTATCTCACGATGAATCCACTGTGCCGGTTTGGCTTCATATTGGACCTCTGTATATACCAGGTATGCAAAGTATTGTAAACCAGTCTAAACCTGGGTAATTATGACTCGGGGACCAATGACACTCCGAGCATAAACTTCCATTCCCCGGGAGGTGCATTAATCTTCTTTGATTGGGCCATAGCGCCTCGCTTGCGATACATTTTCGTCATCGCCTTCATGGGAGCCGATGCGCTGGCCTTCTAAAGAGAAGCTTGAGGTGGTCATAGAGCATTCTATTTGATAGGCATGGTCATGTGGAGATCACAACACGAAAGGGTCTAGGGTGATGTCCCTCTTGGGTCACTAGATGAATGTGTGAACGACATCCCCTAGTGTCATGATTTCTCTATTCGGGGGCCTCTCCAATGGGACGGCTCTGCAAACGTCATTAATCATGTCCACCTGGACTTTCGTGAAACTGGTCCTTAGCTAGGCATCGTGCACCAATGTCCTTGGCAAACATGGATATGCCAACCCCTGTCAAGTGTCAACGGGAATGGAGCCAACAACCTTGATTCTGAGGATGCATGGTGTGGCCTCCTATATAACGATACACGATAAGCTAAGGCGTCCACCAGGTCTATCTATGTAGCATTTTAGAGATGTACATTACATGGATGTCGTCGATAGGTAAGTGGGCGTCGCTATGTTCAGAAAGTGGCACAGACATGCAGCCACTTCAACGTTGAGGGGGACTGGGTACCGTAATAACGGGGGTGGTTTGTGATTGGTTGCAGACTTCTCTCAATTCTTTCCTCAATGTATGTATCATCCTCGAAGTGAGGCAGTTATGTCCTCAAGTTTTACATCAAAATCTCATTTCATACTTTCCTCGCACTCTGCTTTGGATCTCTTCCTACTCCTATACACCTCGGAGTTGTTTGAAAATCTATGCCTCCAAGATACATAAACCCCTAGACCTCACGTGCGACCTAGGTGCTCCTTGTTTCCAGGGCCGTGGACAGTATATCCCTCTTCTTAACTGATTGGAAGGAGAATTTGGAAGATTCAATAGTTAATATTTACTGCAATAGGTAATCATGTTATTTTAGACCCTATGAAGTTATGGACCTATTAACATATAGGTAATTTAACATATTTTTTCAAGCGTTGGGACACTTCCTCATCTGCGGGGTTTTTGAAAGAGGCGATGCTCGAAGGCATGTTAAATACATGCCGAGAGATGAAATAGCTAGGGAATGAATTTAGAGATAAATTGTTGGAGCTATTTTTTCTATTGTCTTGTAGCAATAATACATACCATCGAATGTTCTTACATTGCCCCCCCCCCCCCTCCGAATTGGAGTAGTAGTTGTAGCTAGGGATAAATAGATAGGGAATGAATTTAGAGATAAATTGTTGGAGCTATTGTTTCTAAGTGAGTTGGAGGGTTGTGTTATTGCTACAAGATCTATTTATAATGGCATGTTAATGTGTTCCAAAGAGACCTTGTAGCAATAATATATGCCAAAGAGACCTTCAAAGGGCATGAAGCAAATCACACACTCTAGTGTCTTCTGTGATTCACTTTATTATTGCCAAAAGATCTATTTGGAAAGGTAAATCACACATTTAAGTGTGTCAGGTTCTACAGACTAAGTTATAGTTGTTGTTTGTTCCTCCTCATTATGATGTGTGTTAGGCTTGGTTGTTGTCTTAAGTATAAAAGAACCTTGGAGCAGTTGCGCCCTTTATTTGTAAATGAAGGGCGCTACACCTAAGACAACAACCAAACCCAACACGCAGAATGATGAGGAGGAAGAGACTCCAGCCATAACTTACTCTATAGAATCTGAGACACTGGGTTGTGTGATTTGGGATGTTAGTATTGCAAAGAGACCTTGTAGCAATAATATACATCACCGGATATTCTTATTTCTTGTAAGATCAACTATGTGCCAATATTTACGCTTACAGATCAATGTAATTAGTTTTTTCTTATAAGAGATATGTCGTCGTCGTCGTCAATGTTGCCAAATGGGTCTGACGCTCTGAAGAATGGGGTAACTAAGCATCGTAGAGGAATATCTAAAAGGCCAGTGGACCAAATGACCATCACGAAGGTCTCTCTAGATTGGGTCTCTCTGCAACCAAAGAAAGCAGCTGCAGCATTTCGGACTACTTGTGAGATAATTGGAAGGCAACGGGTACCCATCACCATAGCAAACTAGAAAGATTTGACAGAAGACAAGAGAAAAGTGTTGTGGATGAAAATATCAAACTCGTTCAAGATCCCAGCAGAAGTCCAGCAAATCGTGCAATGACGTGCGCTCCTCACAATGGGAAAAGTATGGGAGACCTTCAAGAGCACGCTTATCACACAAACATAACCAAGAATCACATGCCCTTCATGAGGTATCCTTTTGTGTCGCCAAAAACTTGGGAGGCTTTTGTGCGGATGAAAATGACAACCGAATTTCAATAGGAAAGTGCATGCACAAGGCTCTTCGAGCACGAAACACTCACCCCCATAGACTCGGCACCGCTAGATACGCGAGTAAAATCCTGCAATGGAGGATGGAGGATGAGGTGCGATCCGATCGAAGGCCTCCCCACCATTTATCAAGATCACAAATGAGCGCGCCTGAAACTGGTTAAGAGCGAGGTCATCAACCACATCTTCGGGCGTTGTCTCTTTCAGAAAGCCCGCAAATGAGGAGGTGTTCCAATGCCTGGTAAGATATGTTAAACTACCTAGATGTTAATAGGTCTGTAACTTCATAGGGTCTAAAATAACATGATTACCTCTTGCAGCAAACAATGACTATCGAATCTTCCGAAGACTCCTTCTAAGCAGTCAGCAAGAGGGATATACTATCCACCGCCCTGGGAAACAAGGAGCACCCAAATTGCATGTGAGGCCTAGGGGTTTATGTATCTTGGAGGCACAAATTCCCAAACGACTCCGAGGCGTATAGGAATAGGAAGAGATCCGAGGCCGAGCGCAAGGAATGTATGAAACGGGATTTTGATGCAAAACTTGATGACATAACTATCTCACTTCAAGGAGAGATAGATATATCGAGGAATGAACTAAGAGAAGTCCGCAACAAATCACAAGCCACCCCCGTTATTACGGTACTCAGTCCTCCTCAACGTCGGAGTAGCTGCACATTTGCGCCACTTTCTGAACATAGCGATGCCCACTTAACTATCGATGATATCAAGATAATGTACATCTCTAGAATGCTACATAGATAGACCTGGTGGATACCTTAACTCATCGTGTATCACTATGTAGGAGACCATGACGTGCATCCTTAGAATCAGGGTTGTTAGCTTCATTCCTGTTGACGCTGGGCGAGGGTTAGCATATCCATGCCTACCAGAGACGTTGGTGCACAGTGCCCAGCTAGAGACCAATTTCGAAAAACTGTCTGTGTTTTAATTATCACAAATGGTTTGAGAGCTGTCTGTGATACCCACCTGTTATCACATACATATAAATTCAGACGGTTTAAAAACCGTCTGTGATGACGATCCCAAACCGTCTGTGATGAGCTTTTCTGTAGTAGTGCACCCCCTTTCTCTTGCTGGGACTATGTCATCTCTACAAGCATAAGCTTCAGCTGCTAGGACATCCTGCACCATTTCATACCAGTTTGCTGCTGCTATAATAACATATCCATTTCTGGAGCGGTTCATAGCTCCTGTACCCCCAGAGGAATCTGTTGCACTGAAAGCTCCATCAACATTGACCTTCACCCAATTTGCTAGCGGAGGAGACCATCTTTCCAGAGGCATATCTTCCGCCACCTTAGTCATTTTGGCGCAACTATTAGATATCTGCACCACCGTATCAATCACCCATTTGGCAGCCTGTGTCAGAATAATTAATCAAGTTGTCAGTTTGGGTCAAGTTGTTGAGCATGACATCCTAGCCATGCGCGTCAGGTAGTTAAGCACGACTTCCTGGTCGTGCACTCAGTTGAGTCTTTCTCAGCTTTCAGTTAGAGAACGTGTGCAATTTACGGTCGTGGGATGGCACGACCATGTAGTCGTGGTGCACGAATAGGAGGGGCCAAACGGCCATTACTTGTACTCATTCAGTATAAATAGAGTTCCCAGAATAGCTGCAGTAAGTGAGTAGTGAGTGCAGCACAAAACCCTGTGTCTTCCATCTCTGTCGCGTGAGTTTTCCCAAGTGTTTGAGGTACTCGTAAGTCGTAAAGCGTTTACGACTTGCTAGTCGGAATCGACTTGCTAGTCATAGAGTGCCTCGACTTCCTAGTCATGTCCGACTTGCAACTGCTAGCTGCGACTAGATACTCGTGGTAGCTTCGAGTACCAGGTACTTGTAGTTGTAACAAGTACCAGGTACTCGTAGTCGTGGGACTGGATTTCAACAGCCTGCTCCGGACTCCATTCTTTCTCACCATGACGCCTATCATTGCGTGCCGTCCAAACGGACCATAACCCACAAAAGATCACCGCTGCATTCTCCTTTTTACATAAGCGATCATCCAACAGGCCCTTTACCCAAGTAATTGGATGCAGGTCTGGAATTTTGATGCCAGTAGCAGCCTTCAGTGCGTCGTCTCCGACACAAAAGAAAAGGGGTAACTAATTTTCAATTCATGCACTTCCTGCATGGAGGCAGCACCCTCTGCACTCAATCAATGTGAGTAGAGACGAAAAGGAAGCACAACCCTTCCCTTTACTCAGAAGAGGAGAGTAGGTTTAACTATGGTAAATGCTAAACACTGACCAACATAGGTTAGTCTTCTTGTTTAGATTTACTTGTCACATTTGCAATGAGAAAATTGATATTATGCCACTCCTTTGGAGTGGCTTCGATAAAATGCCACTCTCTAGATGACAATTGTTAAAATGTCATCCAATACATGATTAGCTCTATGATTTGCCATTTTAGGGGTTTTAGCCATTTTTCCCCCAAAATTGCATAGGAGATGTCCATAATACCCTCCTTCCAACAGACTAAAAAACGGACACCCCTCAGATCTCTGTATACCCGCCGCCGCGCCCGCATATATACAGACATAAACATCTCAGTATATACTTCACATTATATATCGAATATATGTAACTTATAAATTCTGGTAGGATCATGATCGTACAATACTTCCAGTCAAATGAAGAATGATCCTACCTAGGATCCTCTACTGACAACTTTCAGCACAGCCTCCTCAATCCTATCCATCTAACCCAGTGACTGTAATTAACACCAAAGATCACAACATACTCAGTAGGAGGACACAGTTTTGCTCAGCTGAATCCCCTGCACACAGCGAGCCAGGCGGCGAAGAGCACGCCAAGGAGCACGAGATCCGCGAGGATGACCAGCAAGAGCCAGCCGCGCGCGCGAGCGCCTCCTCGTCTGGGAAGGGCAGGCGGAGCGCCAGCCGCGGCATCTTGTCGCACATCCTGGGCTCGGGGAGGCATCGCAGGCGGCGGAGGAAGAGCAAGAGGTGGGACGCCGGGAGCTGCGGCGCTTGCAAGACCGCCGCGAGCGCGAGCGGCGGCGCGAGGAGCAGCGTGTGCGCCCGCCCAGCCGCGGAGTGGGTGACGTACCGGCGGCGGGGTCTTCCGTGGCGGCGGCGGCAAGCCCAGCAGGAGGAGGCGGCGGAGAAGCTCGTGCGGGAAGCGGTGGGCACGGCGGCGGCGACTTCCGGCGGCGGCGGCGAAGCCCTCTGCCCCTCTCGTTCGGCGTCTCCTCGTTCAGCCGGGAAGGAACAGGAGGCCGGGAAGGAACAGAGATCTGAGGGGTGTCCGTTTTTGAGTCTGTTGGAAGGAGGGTATTATGGACATTTTTTATGCAATTTTGGGGGGGAAAATAAAAAAGAAATGGCTAAAACCCCTATAATGGCAAATCATAGAGCTAAGCATGTATTGGATGGCATTTTAACAATTGCCATCTAGAGAGTGACATTTTATCGAAGCCACTCCAAAGGAGTGGCATAATATCAATTTTCTCCATTTGCAATAGGAGTAGTATGTTTGCTTCTTTTGGAAAGCTAGGGGCCAGCACCGAGCGGCGATTAAGCCGATCCTTGATGATATCCAGGAGTTTAGTAATTGTTTTGTTAATTTTAAGTCATGTTTTGTTCGTCGAGATGCAAACTTGGTGGCTCATCTTCGTGCTAAATAAGCATCTTTGAGTAGGCAGTGGTATACATGGTTAAACCAAACACCAGACTTTTACGTACTTACTCCTAGATTGTACCCTATTTCTGAGTAGTGAATGATGCTCCCATTTCTCGCAAAAAAAAGGACAACTACACCAACTTGAATAGACTATGATAATTGTACAGCTGCAGATGTAAAGAACCCACCTAACAAGAGGTCCCTCGAGCTGGTCTGTATATATTAGGAGAAGATGTCAACAAAATAATTTATTACTAGCGTATATTTTTCTTTCATTGATCATCTATTTATATATAAATATATAAGTATAAACACCCTCACGTGTAAATACTAAACACTACCTCTAGTAAAAACATCGGCACTAATGTGAATATTAAATAATAGTAAGAACACACACTAATAAAAATACTAAACAGCTGTGAAAATACAACTATCCAAATTATTTAACACTCCTCTTAATCATAACCGGTGAGGAGTTGTTGTATTCCAATTAGTTTGGTAAGACCATCAGCTAATTGATCTTGTGATCATATGAACCGAATCTCCAACGTCTTTCTTGCCACTTGTTTTTGAACAAAATGAAAGTCCACCTCAATATGTTTAGGTCTGGCATGGAACACAAGATTAATAGAAAGATATATGGCTCCAAGATTATCACACCACAGGATAGGCGCTTGCAATTGATAAATTCTAAGTTCTCCCAATAGTGATTGTATCCAGATGATTTCTATTGTGGCATTTGCAAGAGCTTTGTACTCTGCCTTAGTATTGGAACGTGTCATTGTGGTTTGCTTTCTTGAACTCTATGATATGAGATTGGA
Organism: Dendrocalamus latiflorus; assembly: GCA_017311315.1. Lineage (NCBI taxonomy): Eukaryota > Viridiplantae > Streptophyta > Magnoliopsida > Poales > Poaceae > Dendrocalamus > Dendrocalamus latiflorus. Next base: position 10,917,563 of record CM029672.1, read on the forward strand.
GCCAAAGAAAAGCGCAAAACCACCTGTTAACCTTTTGGCATTTGATGATCCTGCCCAATCTGCATCAAAGAATGCACAAACTAAACTAGAAATAGACTCGTGAATACAGAGTTTGACACTCACTGTGTGTCATATATACCATAAAAATTCATTTCATCACTGTCCAATGATGCTCGGTTGGCATATGCAGAAATTGACACACCTTATTGACCGCATATGATATATTTGGTCGTGTCAATGTTAAGTATTGTAAATCACCTACTATACTTTTGTATTGTGCTACTTCTGTACCATGCTACTTCTGTAGCTGATTACTCTCTCCCATCGGACTTTGAAAATTTTTCAATTGTCGACATTGGAGAAGTTATTGGTTTTCATGCTGTCATACCAGTCCATTGCAGAAGGTCGGTGGAATATTTAGACTGAACAAGGACGAGATCCTCCCCTGATCGACATACTTCGATGCTCAAAAAGTAATGAAGATCACCGAGATCCTTGAGAGTAAACTCTTACTACAATTTCTGAATCAAGGTATGAATAGCCTGAGGAGAATATGAGATGGTGACAATAATGTCATCAACATAAACCAGAATATATGTGATCACGCCACTATAATTATAGATGAATAGGAACGTGTCAGCTCGGGAAGGAACAAAATCAAGTTCTTGTAAATAAGAACTAAGTTGATAATACTAGGCACGAGGTGATTGCTTCAACCTACAAAGAGTTTTATCAAATTTGCACACATGGTGAGGAAACTATGGATCCTCATAACCTAGTGGTTATCGCATGAACACATCCTCTTCTAGAACATCATACAAAACACATTTTGTACATCCAATTGATGAAGCAACCATCCGTGTGACACTACTAATGAAAGAATAATACGAATTATAGCGGGTTTCACAACCGGGCTAAACATTTCTTCATAATCAATCATGTACCGTTGTTTGAATCCTTTTGCAACCGATCTGGCCTTATAGTGTTCAATAGAACCATCATCCTTCTGCTTAAATTTAAATATCCACTTGCAGTCAATGATATTACGACTGGGCTGAGATGATACCAAGTGTCATATCTTATGCTTTAAAATGCTTGATATTTAGCGTCTATTATCTCCTTTCAATTTTTGTCACAAAGAGCATCCTCAAGAGTTGTCAGTTCGGTCACAGCAAGAAATGCGCACTCACGGGTATCATATTGCACCGTGCCATCGATGCGAATCCTTCGTTGGTGAATGTTGTTCCACGGCCTTATTTGTATGGGATGAGGCAGTGGTACAGGAGGATTAGGTAATGGAGACAAAGCCGTGCCAAGTATCACAGTCGTGCCAGGGACACGTGGAGCAATTGAAGCATCAGATACATGTGTGGCACCGGCAGGATCCTCCGTGGGACTCATGCTAGCAAGCAACAAGACATCTTGCATGAGATCCGAGAGATCAGCACCCCCAGGATCTATGCCAGCAGCACCCACCAAATCACCCCTGGTGTCTATCTCTATATTCTCCTACCTGGAGTCATCACTTGGATTTGTTGTGGACGAGTCATCTATAGCCTGCGCAGAGGAGAACTACAAAACCGGCTGGATAGCTAGGTCAAATTGCACAACAATATTTTAATCAAGTATACCAGTACCCGTATTAGTCCCCCTGCCATCCATATGTTCCTCAACCGAAGGGAAATTTGCGGAGGGAAAGGGAGGAAAGATCAAATTTTGGTCAAGTAATGGTTGATCCAATGGTGATGATTTTTTATCAGCAAAAGAAAATTGTTGCTCATCAAAGACTACATCACGAGAAATATATATCCTACCCGAACAGACATGCAAATACTTGTAGCCTTTATGAAGAGAGCTATAACCAAGAAAAATATACCGTTTAGACCGAAATTGGAGTTTCTGATCGTTGTATGGATGAAGACAGGGCCAGCATGCACACCTGAAAGTTCTAAGAAAGGAATAGTCTGGAGATGTTTCAGAAAGACGGTCTAGTGGAGTTGAATTATATATCATTCTGCTAGGGAGGTGATTTATCAAGAGACATGTTGTTGGAATGCTTCATCCCAAAAATGAACGGGCATGGAGGCATGGGCGACTAAGGGCAAGCTAAATTCTACGGTATGGTGATGTTTTTTCTCAGTCAAGCCATTTTGTTGATAAGTGTGTGGGCAGGAAACATGATGAATGGTTCCAATTTGTTAAAAAAGGAATTCAACTTCTGGTATTTTCCTCCCCAGTCGATTTGCTTATGTAGGATTTTTTATATAGAAGGCACTCAACATGAGTTTGGAATTGGATGAATATACAATAGACATCATATTTACTCTTGAGATAATACATCCAGGTGAATTTACTGAAATCATCAATCAAACTCACATAGTATTTAAAACCACCAAAGAAAGTACACGCAAACCCCAAACATCTGAGAAAACAAGTTCAAGGGGTGATGATGACACACTTTTTAACTGAGGAAAAAGAAGTTGATGACTTTTGCCCTGTTGACAAGTATTACAAATAGAGGATTTGTTGGACTTATTAAAAAAAGGCAAACTGTGACACTGAAGAATCTGATTTACCACAGGGGATAAGGGATGGCCTAAACAGTAATGCTACCGCATGTGACTGTGTTTGATGATAGAGAGTCTTCCTAGATGTAGCCAGCTGCTAGGAATAGGGTACATGCCACCCTCACTGGGACCACGAAGGAGATCCTTCTTTAAATATGATTCATAATGAGAAAATAATTAGGATGAAATTCAAAACAGACGCTATTGTCAGCCATGAGTTTATGAATACATAACATATTTTTATTTGTGTGTAGAACATGAAGAACATTGTTTAAGAATAAGAGTTTATGTGAAGTATGAATTTTAGAAAACCAATATGAGCAATTGGTATATCTGAACCATTTGTTGTGTGAACCTGATCTTTGCCAAGGTACCTCTTGTGTATCATCATCTTGTTCAATTCTCCGGTGATATGATCAGTCGCCCCAGTATCTGTGTACCAGGGCACGTCAAACCCTGATCCTGTGGTGACATTTACCACCATGTGCTCCTCCTACTGGAACGCATGATCGAAACGCTTGTACCATTTAGAAGCTATATGGTTGTTCTTTCCAAATAATTGGCAGACGGGCTGATTGTTGGACCCTTAGTTGCCGTCATGATGATTGCCACTGCCATCGTGGTTACCGTAACTGCTACCTTGGTACTGGTACTGTCCGCAACCACCATCTCGGCCACGTCCACGTCCACCACCACCGCCTTGCCCACGACTTCCTTGATTGCCCCGCCATATTCGTGGAGGGCTAGAACATGAGATTTCTTTGCTCGTAACACATCTCATAATCTAGCATGTGTGAGTAGAGATTAGTAAGGGCGATCAGCTCCGTCCAGGTGGTGATGGATGTCACTAACGCATCGTAAGAGTTGTCGAGGCCAGTGAGAAGATAAACGATGACCCCCTCCTCTTCAAGTGGTTCGCTAGTGATGGCGAGCCGATCAGTAAGGCTCTTGACTTTATTGAAATAGTCGATCATTGTCATGTCTCACTTCTGAAGCGTAGCCAACTGCCATCGAATTTGCATAATACGCGCCCTAGATTGAGTCACAAACTTGCTCTCGAGGGTATTCCAGACTGCAGCCAATGATGACAGAAACAATACTTTCCCCAATACCTCTGGCGAGAGGGTGTATAGCGGTAAACTTAGGCACGTCAGATCTTGTTGGAGTCAAATGGTATGTGCAGGATTAGGAACCTATGCAGCTCCATCTTTTGTCGACACCACGATTAACTGGGGCAGCACTGGATCGGTTTCTTCTACGTGACCAAGCCACTGTGTGCCGCGAAGGACAGGAAGAACATGTGCCTTCCACAGCAAATAGGTATCGTGAGACAGCTTCACATTGATACAATTACCAAAGGATAGGTAGACATCAGGCCGACAGCTTGAGTGCCAAGCGGTCTTGAAATTGACGATTCTAGCCTAGCAGATGTATTTACAGAGATTGTCATTGGATGGGAAGAGTAGACTCTCATACCATGTCAGAAGATATCAAAAGAATGGTTTATAACTGGCATACATTTGTCTTCTATTGATCATCTATTTATATACAAATACATAAATATGAACACTTCAGTGTGAATACTAAGTACTACCTCTAGTAGAAATATCAATACTAATAAAAATACTAAACAACAATAGAAACACACACTAATAAAAATATAAACAACAGTGAAAACACAACTATTCTAGTTGTTTAACATATATATGTCTGAATGATTGGATAATGGATAAGACCAGTACGGGCAAACACATGGTGTTGTTTCGTAGCGATTGCGACGGGGCAGATCTGATGCAATTGTAACCGATGTGAAGTTCATCCATTGGAAAACATCCTATCTTTTCATACTAATTAAATGGCTGTAAAGTGTAAACACCTGAATACATCTCACAGTTCAATATTGATCCTTGTTGCAAGAGAATTTGCACCAAATTCTACGTAGATCCTGTTGAAGTATGAGTAGATTGCTCGCATTTTTTCCGACAGTGACAGGGCTCGTGGACTTAAGGCTATATCAGAAAAGGAAGGCAATTAGTAGAGTTGCACTAACTGCAACCATACCAAGGTTGCAACCACTTGTCATTGACCTTTCATATTGAGTTGCTAAAGTCAATGACAAGTGGGCCCATTGTATGTAACATCGGAGAGAAAGAAAGTGACATCAATCATGTGATCATGGGTCTCATGAACATCCTTCACAGCTCACACATTTTTTACCTCTTTAACAGAAATATTGGACAGGCAAAGAGAGTCTCTAGCCAATACGCCAGTTTACCAGTACCACACTAAATCTTTGAACAATCCTTCCCTTGCTTTCACTTCACTTTAAAGCTATGCTCCCCCATCCAGTCTACTACTACGGCTCAAGTGCTAATCTGATCCTGACCTGCAACCAGAGGTTGGCTGTTGTTACTGAACAACATTCACCTTTTTGCAAGTAGTAAAATTTTAGGATCCTCTCGGATCGCTGAAATTTTGTAGGTTTTTATGGGAATTGTCCTGTCTCCTTAAAAATTTCAGTGAAATTTTCATGTTCTTAATAGGACCTTACTGTATGATAATCCTCAGTAAACTTAGCCAAGGCAAGCAAGCCTTTGAGGACAAAGGCATTTATGTTACCAGGGTACCTTCAAACAGTAGTCCTATACAGTGTGGAGCAAGGAATGACCTGCATTAACTGACCACAACCAAATGCGTAATGTTTGTTCACCGGATGTAAAGGCACGTTTCTTCTTTGCCTTGAGACTTGAGGGCAAAGTAGTACTCTGAATGCAACACCTGCTTAGTTCACACACAAGTACAGAACACCTTAAAAATCTTGATTCCAGAGTCATGGTTATGATGCCACATTGGATGGAGAAAGCACTCGACATTTTGGTGCCCACATTGGAGAAGGAAAGCTGAAAAGCTCAAGATACCTAAGCTCTTAACTCCCTACAATGTTTCTTGATTGTAACAGGAAACTGGAAATTAAGAAGCTTAATATTTACAACACAAATACCTAAGATACATGCCACACCAGAAATTCAGATACCTTAATTCCACACTCTAGATGCAGAGGCCTACATACCATACCCTAAGCTTGCAAGATTAAAAACATCCAAATATCACAAAAAAAGGAACGGTAGCAATTTAGCTTGATATTTCTTCAGATGCTGATGAGATCAGGAGGCGGCGAAGACTGCGAGCTCGGTTGTTGCTGATGCTCTTTGGCTTCATTGGTCACTGCTTCAACAGATTCAGCTGCTGCTGGAGGATCAGACGTGGCACCATCGCCACCACTGGGAAACTCCTCTCCTTGCTTTGAAGTGGGATTAGGAAGCTCACTGAGGATTTGCACCACCTCTCGCATTGTAGGTCGCTGCACGCTCTGCTCCTCAACACAAAGCAAGGCGATATAGAAGACGTGCATGACCTCGTGCACCGGCACGGATGATAGCCTGGGGTCCAAGATCTTGATCACCTGCTCCTTGTTCGAGTCTGTCATCATCTTGACCCAGTGAACAATGTCGACACCATCCCCAAACTCCCCTACTGGCTTCTTTCCAGTGATCAGCTCAAGAAGCACAACGCCAAAGCTGTAGACATCGCTCTTTTCATCGACCTTGAGGGTATATGCATACTCTGTAAATCAACAGTGAAATTCAATGTAGGGATTAATCAATTGAAGAAAGAACTACTTCTCTGCTCATATAGAAAGACAACTCCTAATAAGTTAGAACAAGATAAACAAAATTTCCATAGGACAATAGGGATGTAATACAACCTAACAATATGCAAATGAATGCTAAGTTTTATTAACTAAATATATCTGAAAGCCTAGCTAAAGGGAACTAGTAAAAACTAACAAGTAACAACACATTCACAGCTATAAGAACAGTGCTAAAGCATCGGAAATCAAGAACTGTTCTCAATTCATCTACAGACAGCACTAATGAACTGAAGATAAATATTTTTCAATCAGCATTATGTATAGATTAGTTCCTAGACATTTGCAAACTGTAACAAGGATAGATCTTTCACCTGGAGCAATATAGCCGTAAGAGCCGGCAATGGCTGACATACACTCCGATGTGCCAGAGTCCTGCAAGAACTTGGCAAGCCCGAAATCAGCAACATGTGCTTCGAAATCGGAGTCAAGGAGAATGTTGTTTGATTTGACATCGCGGTGCAGAATCGGTGGTGAGCAATCATGGTGCAGGTAGCACAGCCCCTTGGCAGCCTCAACAGCAATCTTGTACCGAGTGTCCCAGTGCAGGTGGCCGCCCTTCTTGCCATGGAGTAGCTCCCCCAGGCTGCCATTGGGCATATACTCATACACCAGGAGATTCGTCTCATTGTTGGAGCAGAAACCAAGCAGTCGTACAATGTAGCGGTGTCGGATCCTCCCGAGTGTCTGTATCTCTGCAGAGAACCCATGGTCATGCGACGAGCCACGGCTCATCTCAGGAAGTCTCTTCACTGCAACTTGCTCACCATCTGGCATCGTCCCCTTGTACACAATCCCAGCTCCACCTTTGCCAATGATGTTCTCCTCCTTCAGACTATGGAGCACGTCATCACAGGTGAATTCGAGGCGCTGGAAGGCGGTGAGCTTCCAAGCACGCGCCTCACTAGCTTTCTTCAGTGACCGGGCCTTCAAAATTGCCATGGCAGCAAACGCAATGGAGAAGGCAAGCAAACCGAGGACAATAAGCAGCTTGAGGCTATTGGACAGCCCGCCATGGGTGTGTGCGCCATGGTCCGTGCCGGCACCACCAGGGCGGCATGGCCCGAGGTACGGCCCACACAAGCCTGGGTTGCCAACGAAAGACGTGGCATTGAAGTAGCTGAACTGCCCAGTCGCCGGCACGAGCCCGGACAGGTTGTTGTATGAGAAGTCCACGGCCGTGAGGCTCTGCATTGCAGCAATGGTTGCTGGGATCTCTCCATCAAGCTTGTTCCGGGACAGGTTCAGATAGTTCAGTATCCGCATACCAGAGATGGCTGGCGGTATCTCCCCAGACAGGTTGTTCCGGCTGAGATCAAGGTAGGTGAGCAACCGGCATTTCCCAGTCTCCGGCGGCACGCCACCATCGAACGCATTGCCGCTAAGGTCAGCCTTGGACAGCTGCTGCAGCCGCCCAATCTCCGGCGGTATTGCGCCGGTGAACGCGTTCTGATCAAGAAGCAATTTTTGCACCCCAGAGAAGCTCCCAATGGACGCCGGCAATGCGCCGGTAAGCTGGTTCTTGGATAGGCTAATCTCTCCAAGATTTGGAGCGCCGGTGCCCGCCACGGCCGGGAAGCCGCCGGACAGGAGGTTGTCCTGCAGCTCCACCTGCGTCAGATTCGGCAGCTCGAAGAGACCTTTGGGGATCGAACCATTCAAGTAGTTCTCTCCGAGGCGGACGCGAGTGAGCGACTGGCATTTGCCGAGAGAGTCCGGGATTGAGCCGAAGAGGAAGTTGCCGAGAGCGATGAGCGTTTCAAGATTGCCTCCGGTGCACAGCTCCGGTGGGAGGGTGCCAGTGAGCCTGTTTGACGAGAGGTCGAGCAGCCGGAAGCGCCCGTTGCTGCCGAGGCGGCGCGGGATGCCGCCAGTAAAGTTGTTCTCCCACAGCTGCAGCACCTCGAGGCTAGGCAGGTCGCCGACGAACTCGGGAATGTCCCCCCTGAGCTTGTTGCGGAATAGGTTGAGCAGGGTGAGGTTCTTGAGGGCCGCGAAGCTCGCTGGAATCTCGCCGGAGAGCGCGTTGTTCGACAGGTCAAGCGACCTAAGGCTCCCGAGCCGCCCCAGCGCCGGCTGGATGCCACCGGCGAGGCCGTTCACCTGCAGGAACAGCGTGTCCAGCTTCGCAAGATTCCCGAGCTCCGGTGGGATCTCTCCAGAGAGACCGCAGTTCGCCGCGTCAAGCCGGACGAGCTCCGTCATGTTCCCGAGCTCAGCCGGTATCCCGCCGGAGTAGCTATTGAAGTAGCCAATGTAGAGCTCCTTGAGGCTCGTCAGGTTGCCCAATTCCGGGGGTATCCTCCCGGACAGCTCGTTGCCGGAGACGGCGAGGTACTGCAGCTTCCCCCACCGGCCGTACTCCGGCGGAATCTCCCCGGAGAAGAAGTTGCCGCCGAGGTGGAGGTGCCGGAGCTGCGCCATCCCCACGACCTCGAGCGGGAGCGGGCCGGTGAGGTTGTTGTTGTACAAATCAAGAATCCGGAGCGCGCGGAGACGCACGAGCGGCGCCGGGAAGGAGCCATTGAGCCCGTTGTTGGAGAGGTTGAGGTGGGTGAGGAACTGGAGCCGGGAGAGCGAAGCCGGGATGGGGCCGGACAGCGAGTTCGCGCCTAGGTTGAGCCGCACGAGGTACTGGAGGCGGGAGAGCGCGGGCGGGACGGCGCCGGAGAGGTTGCGCCCGGAGAGGTCGAGGTCGACGACCGCGGCGCGCGCGTTGCAGGACACGCCGGACCACGCGCAGGGGCTGGCGCCGCCGCTGGCGTTCCAGGAAGCGAGCGTGCCGGTCGGGTCCGCAAGCGCCGCCTTCGCCGCCAGCAGCGCATCCGCGTCGCCGCCGGCCGCCTCCCCGGCGGTGAGGACGACGAGGACGAGGGCGAAGAGGCAGTGGAGGTGCATTGGGCCGTGCGTTCTTGCCTCTGCCTCCCTCGGGGAGTGGAGACAAGTGACCGAGAGAAGAGGAGCTTGCAATGGGGCGGTCGTTCTTGGATGAACACACACACTAGTGGCTACGGCTATAAAAAAAGCATGTGATTCTTTCTTGGATTTTAGGTTTTCTTTTTGTTTTTTTTTTCTTTTGAGGGGTTTTCACTTTTCTTTTTTTTCTTTCTAAGGTTTGGTTTGGTTTGGTTTTTATGTAGGGTTTGGACTTTAGAGTTTGGATGGTGCTTTGCTGTTGTACTGGTGTCTTTGGTGAGTTGGTGTTCTTAACTTTTTGGGAGACAAGTTTGGATTTTTAGTTCTAGTGGATTTGATTTATCAAAAGTTGCTTTCTGAGGTAGTATGTTCCTTTTCCTGTTTTGTTGAATATTTTGTTGGCAAACTTCAAAAGGCTCAACTATATTTTGTTGTTTGTAGATTGGAAGTGTAACATTTTGTTCTCTCTTCAAAAAGAAAAAAGGTGCAAAATTTTGCTAGGATATTGTCATTTTGCACAGTTCCCTCGCGTAACCTTGATTTATTAGCCTAATTTTAAGGTCTTTTAGAACGCAAAAAGTTGACGAGAAGCAGTGTAATTTGTGCAGAATTACTACCAAATTCCCGTGATGGTAAGAGTTTGTTGTTCGGGGCCATTCTCGATGTAGGATTTTTGGCCGTGGTTTATTAGTTCTCAAACATTCAAAGATGCTTTTAAAAATTTCCAGGTTTATACAACAAAGACAGCTTGTGTTATTGTAAAACGATCTTATCATTGAATGAGCACATAGCTAGTTTTGTTATTTGTTGTTTTCTTCAAAAAGAAATTAGTACATGTGTGGATAAATAAAATTGTGTCTCGTCTCATTCTTGAAAAACACTAGCAATAAGAAATCATTACATCATCGTTAGAACACTTAAAAACAATTACATATGTGTCGGTACCGGCCCATTTCAGATGCAGATACCATTTAAATCCTATCAGATTCATGTTATCAGCCGAATCAGGTGAGATCGCACATCCATTTCCGGCCCTTAGCACGCTGGTTGAGCATAGCCCTTTTTTTAGCATAACCAAATTTTGGATTGGTATGAACCATTGACTGGTGTGACGGGTTAAGATTTTACCCATTCTTCTGAGCTGCATCCAATGTGGTCCATCCTCATGGGTGAGTGAGGCTATGATACTACTACTACATGTATTGTGATAGCTTTGTCGGCTAAGTTCATATACACGTTGAAGGCGTGACCACTCGAGTTCTTTTCTCAAGTTCCATACCACCTTCTTCTCCCCGCGCTCAATTCCCACCACCACCTCCCTCGTGACTGCCACCACCGAGCTACATCTCCTTCTCCTTCGGCGGCGACTGACAATGGACGGCGACAAGGTTAGAGCAAAGGTTCACTACAATTAGGGTGACTGTTCATTGTGCCCTCGACAGTAAAGGGGGGAGGGGTGGCCGGCCATGGGTTCGAAGGAGGGCAATAGGTGGTGGGTGACGAGCGGCACGACGTCGATGGCGATGAGTTATGGTGGACAGAGCCTGCTGCGATGACAGGCAGGGAGTGACAGTGGTGCGGTGAGGCACTGCCGATCGTGGGGGTGGCAGGGGAGGTGCAATGTGTGGCGAAGGCACTAGGACGATGCTAGAAGCCGCAGGGAAGGTGGGCCTATGGGGTGGTGCGGCAGTCAACGGGCTCACTGGGCAGAGGGTGGAGGAGAGGAGGGAGGAGGTCGGACGCGCTGAAGAGGTAAGTAGGCGACCGCTCGCAAGGAGAAAGAAGGAAGGAGCTGCCCTATGCAGCACGTGCCAGTAGCCAGTGGATGGGCTGGGTGCACGTTTAGGCACCCAGTGGATCCCTAGCTACATCTCCATATTGTGAATGAATATTACTACAACCACATTCACTTGAGCTTTATAACTTCACCAACATCCCTGACAGGAATGCATCATTGCGCTGACCACGAGTGTGTTTCTTCAAAGTTTCCTATATTATGATCTTGTGGTTTTATTACCCTTGTTCCTACCTGACTGTAACAAGCATGCAGTGACATGTTGCGAAGTGATCAGAACTTCCACTACTGGATTCCAACGCTCACAAGTCACAACTCAAGTCAAAAGTTAACAAAGCAGACGAGGGTCCAAACCTTTTTTTTTTAGAACACAGAGAGAGAGAGAGCGCGATCAAATCGCGTTTGAAGCATAGAGTAATCATTGTAACCTTTATTTTTTTTTCGTTTTTAATAACTACTAGTAGTGGCTGTTTCTTTTTCAGATTCAGTACGAGCATGCATGCTTGATCCTGGCAAAGGTATCATTGTTTTCTACGGCCGGCGTCTGCGAGCCTGTCTCCTGCTGACATCTCCGCCGTCGTCGCTTCTTTTGACTCCGGCACAAAGGACGGTCAAATAATTCTTGCCGCCGCCTCTTCTGCTACGTTTTGCATCACACAAGATTACCCGCTTGGGCTTCCATCCTGACAAACCAACCCTTACTCCCCGGCTGTTCCACGGCGAAAATCTTGTCATTGGACCTCATACTCGCTTTTAGCTTCTGCTAATATGGCTTTCAGCGTTTGTATTAGTTTTTGCTAAAGAATTTTAGTTATGGCTTAATAACTTTTGGTTAAAAATGAATACTAGTGGTTGAAAAGTGACTTTAAGAAACATAGCGTAAGCGGTGAGGAAGTGAGGAAGAGATGTGCGCGTGTGATGAGAGCGAGAGCAGTGGGGTGCTTGATGTACTCGTGACCCCATATTTTATCTCTGGAGCCAGACGGTAGTGAGAGAAATGAAAAAACTATTTCGAGAAATCAGGTATTCATATTTACTTTTTGGTATTTTTAAATAGAAATTAATATGAACAGAGACTTCACACAAATATGATCAGTGCACCCGAGTGCTACATCTCCATATAAACTTTCAACACTTTCGATCCATTTACGGTTGTGCCACCGTTATACCGTCCCATACGACTATAATGTGCTCTCACTACAATGCTACAACTGAAGACGGGGCCAGAAAATTTCCATATGAGATACCGGGCGGTAAGCGATGAATCATTAGGGGGGCAGCTGCCAAAAAAAAGATTCATTACAAATGCATGTTGTTTTGGAGGTTCAGGCTTTGTTTTTGCATGTTTTTCATAAAAAAATTTTCTCTGCTGAGGCTAGCATTTTATTTCGGTATAATCAAGAGCTGACCGTATACAAACTGTAGCAAGGACTTGTAGAGACAAGCGATATACACTGTTGCGTACCAATCAGCAAAGCTTACTATCTACGATACACCACACCAAAAAAACGATCTCTTGCTGCCGTACGTAGCATGTTACTTCATGAAGTAGTATGCGAGTACATAATGCGCAACCGTTTGCATGTACGTAGAGGGCGATCGAGGTAGCGTCCGTATCATGGATCTGCCGGTAGAGCGTTGCTTCCTCCCTCCCTCCCGTTGCCACCGGTTAACAAACTACTACATTTTTTTTTTGTCTCGTCATAATTTTCATGTAATTTTAGACCCTTGGTTAGGGTTCTAGGATTTTTTTTTAGAGAAATTTTTAGGACCTCTTTCGAACAATGTGTGTGTGTGTGTCTATATATATATATATATATATATATATATATATATATATATATATATATATATATATATATATATATATATATATATATATATATATATATATATATATATATATATATGTCACGTTTGGGATGTGGAAATTCCCTATTTTCCTGTAGAAATTAACCGTTTTTTAAATTCTTTCAAAGGACCATTAATTTCAAGGGTCGTGTGCAAATAGTAGGCATTTCAATTTGTCAAGATTGGCCATGCATGTGAGACAAACCTGGACACTGAGTTATCAGGTCTTGCCTATAGATCGATCGAATCGATTAGGCTGCTACTACAATACACGAGTGGCAGTAGTGGAGTGTAGTGCGTGCAAGAATTGTTTATAAGGCAATTGCATAGGGCAGGGCTGAAACTTCGGGCGATCGATGGTTGCAACGCCTCGAGCCAGGAGTATTTTGTCCCCCATTGCAACAACCACATGCATCACATACTAGCTAGTACCAGTAAAAAAAATATAGATTTTCTCTTTTGGCCACCCCGGCCATTCGAGCACACGATCTGGTACTGGTATTTACGGGAGCCAGTAATACCGGAGAGAGAATTCCCGCGTTACAAACGAGGGCTATGTGTTTTACCGTGGACTTATGGTACTAAATGGAATTAACTGTGATTTAACTAAATAAGCTTTGTGATGTTAATGTTTAGTAGCACACACCAGCATTCTGTTGGGATGCTATGAATCCTATGATCATGCGTAAGCATTCTAGGAGTATTAAATACCACCATAAATCCCCTAGTTTGGATTTTACTTTTGTCTCTCACTTACCAACCTGAAATCACGCGATGGACCCAACGGCTCTCCTGAGGCTACCGTAGAGGCGACCTAGGGTTCTATTCCCGCCGTGGCCAGCGGCTGCCACTCCCGCAGCCAGCATCTGTGACTGTCCACGCCACCCTCCCATTCCCTCGCCACCCTTCATCATCTGCTCGTGCTAGCTCCCCTGGCTGCCCTTCCACCATCACCACCATCGGGCCTCGCTAGCGCCTCCATCATCACCTATCAAATCTAGTAGCCGACGCCTAAGGCCACCCCACTAGAGGTGAAAACGGCTCGGGTTAATCCCGACCGATCCGGCACCGAATCCGATTGGTACCGAATCCGACTAGTACCGAATCCGGAGAAAAAAATATGGGTTAGGATATGGTAACAGCAATATCCGTCCGAATCCGATACATCTTCAAGTTTCATTTCAGGTTAGTGCTACTATTTGATGTTTCATTTTCTTTTGCAATGGTAAAATAAAATCTTCCACATCAGCTATTAAATAGTAACATCAAGTCAGTGCGTCCTACTCCATTTACTGCACTGTATGCATTCCTTACAAACAAGTAGGGGTGCAAACGAAATGGGTTAAGCCCGACCGATCCGACACCGAATCCGATTGGTACCGAATCCGAAGAAAAAATATGCGTTAGGATATGGTAACAGCAATATCCGTCCGAATCCGACCCGTTTTCACCCCTACACCCCACCCCTATTTGCCTTTGAAAGGCCATCCTCACTGTTGATTCGAGATCGCCAACATCTGAGACTCCCCTGCTATCATCCCAGGAGGCCGTCGTCACCTTCTCCAACCTTTTCGTCGCTATGATAGCCTTCACCGTTGTCATCTTCAACTTCTGCCCCCCTCACCAATCCCAATTTGTATGGTGTTTGAAGGGGAAGCGTGTGCTCCATTAGCTAGGGTGGCCACCGTCAGTGGTTCCCCGCCTTTGCAAAGTTCTCAAGAGGATGTTTCAAGCGACGGTTTCTTTGGGCAGCGAGGGGTGGATTGAATTCGGTAGAAGACATAGAAGCTCGCCCCAATCTCTGAATGGCATGTGCTTCAACTATTTTGCCACCAGTCATCAGTTGTGACAATGTCCATCTTGAGCTGTGCAGCACCACATGGTCTGGCTCCATTCGGTGGCAACTTCGTTCAAGATGTTTGGGAGCTAATGAAGGAGTTAGGCATCATTGGAAGACATGGTGAATTGGATGAAAAATACCATAGCCAGTTGTCTACAACATTTAGATGGATAATCACTGTTACAAAAAAACGGTCATCCTAGATACCTTATCACAGGGTTCAACACAAACTATCGGTGATAAAGTTACCACAGACGGTTTTACAAAATAGACCATCAAAGTTCACTGTGATAAAAAAGAACCATATGTGATGATCTACTTATCAAAGGCGCTTTATGCTCTGAATCGTCTGTGATGTAGTTCAGAATAAAAACCGTCTATGATATCTGTACTTATCATAGACGGTTTTTATTCTGAGCCATCTTTGATATATCACAGACGGTTCAGAACAAAAATTGTATGTTATGACTACTTATCACAGACGGTTCTTTACCTAAAATTATATGTGATAATATTTCAACTTACCCACTCTTGTCGAATTTGGATTTTCCGCTCATTTCGCTGGATTTGCTCTTTAAAATAGAAGACTCGGCTATTCTTCTCCTCATTTCATCTTCTCACTTCTCCACTCCTCTCCTCATCTCCTCTTCTCTCTTCTCAATTCTCCTCCTCCACTTCTCCTCGTCAAAATTTTCCTTAAAAATAAAAGACTCGATCAGCTCTTCTTCTCTCTTCTCACTTCTCCTCACCAAATTTGCCCTTAAAAATAAAAGGCTCGTTTGGCTTTTCTTCTCCTCATCTTCTCTTCTCACTTCTCCTCCTCCTCCACTTCTCCTCTCCTTTCCTTGCCTCTTCTTTAGTCCCATCCATCCAATTTTGCTAGAACTTGAATGCCAAAAAAATTGGCTAAGTCTAGATTTTTACCGTGGCTTGAATACCCAAAATTTTGGCTAAGTCTGTATTTTACAATGGCTTGGGATGCCCAAAATTTGGTTAAGTCTGCATTTTGGGCATCCAAACCATGATAAAAATTACCCACTTTTTAGCTCTAATATAGCTATCACAGACGGTTTTACCAAGAACTGTCTGTGGTAACTGACTATTACAGACAGTTCTAGTTTCGAATCATCTGTGATAATAGACGATCATAGACGATTCTAGTTCCAAATCATTTGTGATAACGGACGATCATAGATGGTTCTAAAATTGTTTGTGATAACCCATATTATCACTGACCCATTAAGTTAGACAGTTCAAGGAACCGTTTGTGATACAGTTCTGAACCATCTATGATGAATTTTTATATGTTAGTGAATGTCCAGAAGTGGCATTCAACACCGTTGCGGCCTTGTTTGGGGTAGAAAAGCTAGAGAGTTGAACTTCAAAGATGGGTGGCACTTACTACTTGCGTTTGCTTAGCGAGGAAGTAGTTGTGTTTTCTTGTTTAGGTGTTTTGGGTCCTTGGTGGTCCAGGTGCGTAGTTCTTTGTAGCCTTTCGTGATCCTGGTCATTTCGTGGTTTGAGGTGCTTGTAGGTGTCGTTGTATTGTCTTTATAGTTGTTTAGGTGTCTTTGAGGTGTCTCTTCCATTTTGGGTTGTGTTTTTATGGTATCTCTCCTTTGGAGCTGGTGTTGTATTTCTCTTCTCTTTAAATGAATGCCAAAGCTCCTGCCCTTCGTTTACAAAAACCCTAGTTTGGAAGACATGGGTGCCGCAAAAATATAAAACTTTCGCTTGGCTGGTGATATAGAACAACCTTTGGACGACGGATCAACTGATGACTAGAGTGTGGCCAAACTAAACAACATGTCCTCTCTGTAGACATGTCAGAGAGTCGGCCATACACATCCTTATCGAATGTCGTGTCGTTACATAATAAGGAATTGGACCTCCATTGCACAATGGACCGCATGCAACTCGATCAACTCAGCAACTTGACAATAGACCTTCTCCTTGGTTCAAGAATGGTGGGAATTGGTGACCCTCACATCTGGAGTGTCATAAAAGGCATTGGTGACGTTAGTGATTTTGGTTACTTGAAAAATATGGAAGGAGAGAAACACACAAAATTTTCGCTCATTTGCAACAACCCCTAGCGAGGCCAGAACTTGGATCCTAGCGGGGCCAAGAGGCTACTGGAGCTGACTCAACCTCCTCAATGCTTAAAACGTTTTAGTTTATCCGGTGCGCCGATTGTGCTTCGAGCATGTCCTCTGTGTTAAATAAAACAAATGTGTATTCTTTTTGGCTGCGGTTTATGGCTATGGCTGATGGTTTTAGGGTGTGTTTGGTTGAGCTGTGGCTTCTGAAAAAGCTGCTGTGAGCTGTGGGCTGTGGAAAAGCTGCTGTAGGTTGTGGGCTGTGGAAAAGCTGTAAGCTGTTTGGTTCAAACAAGTATAAAACTTACCTCCTATCTCTATTTTCCCTGAAACAACTGTGAAACAACTCTCTATTTTCACCATTTCAAAAAGCAGAAAGCCAAAAGCTAAAAGCAGAGTCCAAGGTGCTTTCAAAACTGTACTACCCAAAAGTAGCTGCTTTTGAAAAAACAGCTTCTGGTTTCCACCCCTTTGGTTGGCTTTTGGCTTTTTGGAAGCAAAAGCAGCTCCCAAAAGCTCAACCAAAGGCACCCTTAGACTCTAGTGCGAATGTTTGTGCAAACGAACCGAATACCGATAAGTTAATAAGCTATTTTGAAAAGGTTGATATGATAAACCGCTTTAAAATAGTGGTAAAGAAATCATTCTATTTATTTATTTAAAAAAGGTAATGAGTCATCTGAAAACCTAACTGTAATCATCTTCCTCTTGAGTCGATATCGAGCATTTCTCCTGTCCTCCCGTTCAAGAAAAAGAAGGAAAGCATCGATCTGCTCGCAAGTAGGGTTGCAGGTAATAATAATGTGTGGTCTATTGCGACCATGATGTCTCAACGCCGTGATATTGGTACACAGAACGGTCGCCACAGGTGGTGATGGCAACATATGATTAGGTACATGGATCCGTGCGTAATCCATCCATCTGTCCACTACTCCACTGTCCGTGCATGCCTCTGCTAATTAAAACATGATTCAACCTCTTGATTTCATCAATAATAGATCAATAGTATCTTCGATTATAGTACTAGATATTAGTACACCACAAGATATCTCTAGATAGGATAGGAGTACACTACTGCTTCTGTTTTTTTTACTTGTTTTAGATATGATAGCCTTGATTATTACTTCTCTAATTATATATAAGCAAAATTCATTAAAAATATAATGATATGAAAGTATTTTTATAACAAATCTACAATATCATTTTCACATAAAAAATCTAAATACTTCCGTATATATTAGAATCAAGGTTTTAAAAAATTAACTATATGCATCCTAAAACGAGTCTACAAAGAACAAGAGGTAATAATATTGTACTGTAACTGCTGAGTCTTCGACGCACGGCACAGAGGTCTCCGGAGAGTTGAGAGCGCATGCATGGTTAAAAAGAAAGGCGGAGCACAACCAAATGCCGTACAGCTCGACTGAATAAATCAGTGTAGCTAGTCTGGTTGATCCTAAAAATGACACAGATCAGAGAAAAGTGATCAGCAGGGAGGCAGGATTGGTACGCGCACACAGAGGCGAACAAAGCTAGCCTAGTAAATTAAGGCTAGCCCTAATCGGGGCCTACGTACTTAGGGCATCTCCAATGGTAATAGTTAGTACTAGCTATATAGTCAGCTGACGTGGAGGTGAGAGACAAAAGCAAAGACTATTTTATACTGTTGGACCCACATGCTCCTCTCTCATGTTCTTGGACTACGTGAAATAGATCAGCTATTTGCTCGTCGCTAGTGACTACTCTCTCTCTTACTTTTTCCTTACCACATCAGATCTAGCTAACTAAATAGCCAGCTGTTGGAGACGCCCTTAGAGAAGAGAAGTAAAAAGGATGCCTCTGTCTACTACTCTTTATCTTCCTTATGAAGCTAGTGCTCCATTATTATTTTGCGATGGAACGTGGAAGATCTAGCGCTGCCGATCCAGCCTTGCATGCGAGGGGGCAGCTAGTAGGGCTGTGCATATTTCACCCGAACCGAAAAAACCGAACCAAAAAAACTGAACCGAATCGGTCAACTTGGTTTGACCGGTTTTCGGTATTCGGTTCGGTTTTTGTATTTTGGGGATTTTTTTGTTCGGTTTTTTCGGGAAAAACCGGTTAAAAACCGCAGAAACCGAATAAACCGGGCAAGGACCAAGCCGCGCGCCGTGAATCACACAGAGCTGGTCGGAGTTCAGACGGCCCGTAATATTTGGGCTTAAGGCGCGCCCTCTTTTCTCTTCTTTCGGGAGCACGGAGAGCTGTTCGGAGTTCGAACGGCCGAATATTTGTACGAGTGCGTTTGAAACTGTTGAGAAACCGTCGCTGGCGACCAGTCCGAGCGATTCCTCTGTATAGAACAAGAATGAATCAATCACAGAATCACAGAATAATAGATTGAACACACAGAGAGAGATAGAGAGAACTCCTGGTCTTTCTTTATTGCTTTCATTCATGTGTACATAATGAGGGGGTATAGGTCCCTATTTATAGACTACAATGAGGTGCCCACCATGGGCCGCGGGCTGCTGGCCCAGGCCCAGGTTTCTTAACACTCCCCCTTGGGCACTCATCCGACATGTTCATGCCTCACTAAAACTCCATAAAAACTCAGTGGGAAAAATTTGGAGAAAGAGCACATGATACATGTGATGCTGCGATGCACGAATTGCCTCATTAAAAACCTTGGTCGAGAAACTTCATGGAAAACTCGTCAAGGGAAAAAGAGTACAATTCACCCAATTTCATTTGGTCTTCAGGACTTTATTCCTTTGGGTACTTAATCTTCATGATCAAGATTTAATAATGGGCTTGAGAGAATTCTCCCCCTGAATTCTGCTCTTTTCTAAGTCTCATCATTCCAATCCCTCACACACACCTTTCAAAGCTAGATGCGGGTAGTGACTTAGTGAACAAGTCTACATGACTTGGTGTGCAGTATTTTAATCTTGTCCATCTTTGCAATTCATGAGCATAGAGGAACTTGGGGTTGATATGCTTACATAGCCTGTCTGTACTAGTGCAACGCAAGCTGCATTATCTTCATGGATAATTGTGGGGGTTTGCACAATGTTCATTCCACATGACTGCTGGATGGGTGATCCGTTCAGCGGAACTAAGCGCACTCTCATGCGGCTTCATACAGTGCTATAATTTCTCAGTGGTTTGTCGAAGTAGCTACAAGGCTTTGCTTAGACGATTTCCAAGGAAATACAGTTCCACCACACAGAAATACATAGCCTGTTTGTGACTTAGCGGTATGCGGGTCTGACAGATACCCAGCATCTGCATAGCCAATCAAGTTCAGATCTTGATTCTTTCTGTAAAACAATCCAAGGTCCTTACTTCCTTGGAGGTATCGGAATATGTCCTTTATGCCCTGCCAATGCCTTTTGGTGGGCTCTGCACTGTACCTTGCTAACAGGTTCATGGCAAATGAAATGTCCGGCCTAGTGCAGTTTGCTAAGTACATGAGCGCTTCCACTGCACTCAAGTATGGGAATTCCGGTCCCAGGACTTCCTCCCCCTCTTCTCTAGGTCGGAAAGGATCTTTTTCTTACTGTAAAGACCTCCCGATCATCAGTACTTTCGATGGGAATGCCTTCTCAAAGCCAAACCTTTCAAGCACCTTCTGGGTGTAGGTAGACTGATGTACCATGATTCCTTCAGGGACATGCTCAAGCTGCAGGCCTAAGCAAAACTTGGTCTTACCCAAATCTTTCATTTCAAATTCTGACTCCAAATAGGAGCTTACTTCTTCAATATCTTCTGCTGTCCCGATGATGTTCAGATCATCTACATATACAAAGATTATACAGAATCTATTCTGGGATCGCCGTATAAAACGCAAGGACAGTCTTCATTATTCGTATAGCCTTTCTTGCAGAGAAAGTCGCTCAAGCGATTATACCACATTCTTCCAGATTGCTACAGTCTATACAGTGACTTTCTAAGTTTCACACTGTACAGATTTCTATTTGCTCTGTCTTAGTTCGGGAGAGGTATTCCTTCAGGGACTCTCATATATATGTCCGAATCCAAGTTACCATAAAGGTATGCAGTCACAACATCCATCAATTTCATTTCTATTTTCAAGTTTACTGCCATTGAGATCAAATATCTAAAGGTAATTCCACTCATGACTAGGGAGTAGGTTTCTTCATAATCAACTTCAGCACGTTGAGTGAAACCTTGGGCTACTAGCCTTGCTTTCTATCTCACTACTTCATTTCTTTCATTTCTCTTTCGAACAAATACCCACTTGTGCCCTACGGGGTGCACATGGGGAGGCGTGCGGCATACGGGCCCAAACACCTCTCTTTTGTTCAGAGATAGCAATTCAGTTGCTATTACCTTCTTCCAATCTTCCCAATCTGATCTTTTCTTACATTCAGCGAGCGATGCAGGCTCGAGATCAAGATCGATAATGGAGGCAATTTTCTTTGCGAAGTAGATATCGATATTAGCTGTTGTCCTATTCAGGGACTCTCCCGTGTGCACATAATTTATAGCTATTTCTTCATGAGTTGCTACTTCTGGAGCGATTGCTTCTTCTGGAGCTTCACCTTGCGCATCGCTTCTTTCAATTGCGGTGGCAAGTCCCTTTAGTTTTTTGGCTCCGATGTGTGCGCACACATCCATGCCGACGGGGATATTCAGATCCGGTATGCCCTCTTCTGGAGGTGTCATACTTGTGCCAGGTCTCAACTGGCTCCCCTTCTTATTTTGGGGGACTTCAATAATCGGTTGTGATAAATCCTTCTTATCCTTTTTCACCAGGCGTCCCCGGTTACTAAGGATTCGAGGAACCGGAGTTCTCGTCCTTTATTATTTTTCTGAGGCCTTTGGACGAGATTAGGGATACCTTCAATTTCCTTTGGTATTTCAACCCTCTCCGGTGCAGTGCGTGCAGGCACATGCGACTTAGTCACGCTCTTCAAATCACTAAAGTGATCAGGCAGTTGATTTGTTAGTTCTTGCAAATCGATTGTCTTCCGGACTTCTCTTGTCTTCTGGACTTCTATTGTCTTCTGGACTTTTCTATTTGCTTTACTAATGCGCGAGTCATCTGCATGAATTCCTGTGGCTTACCATGTAATGTCTTCTGGACTTCTCTAGTGCGCGGGTCATCTGCATGGATTCCCCAGGCTTGCCACGTAATTTCCCGACATTCTTCATCAAGGGGTTGATTTCCTCCCCCTAATGTTGGGAAATCTTCGGTGCTGACCCTTGCGCTAGTTGCATAGGTGAATGGATGTTGTAGGCCGAAGGTCTAAGGTTGATGAGATTCACTATATGTAGAACTGCGTGTCCCAACACGTGGCTGGCAAATTACAATTTTTCAAGATGATCGGACAATAAATTTAATTCTCTTGATTAAAGCCTCTGCCAAACCATTCTGGGTATGGACATGCGGTACCGAATGCTCAACTGCAATTCCCATCGCCATGCCATAATCATCAAATGCCTTTGAAAAAAATTCTCCAGCATTGTCCATTCTGGTGGACTTGATCAGAAACACATTTCTGATACAAATGATCTGCAAGATCAATATTGCAAAGGCGTGGTTTCTTGTGGACAACAAAACCCACATATGACAACTTCAAGGAAGCATCAATGAGCACCATAAAATACTTAAATGGCCCTGAGATGGGCTTAATGGGACCGCAAATGTCTCCCTGGATGCGTTCCAGGAATGCAGGGACTTCATCCTTCACTTTCAGAGTGGAGGGTCTAGTTATTTGTTTCCCGGTGGCACATGCAGGGGACACAAAATCTTCATGATTCGGGAAATTCTTCACATTAATATTATGCCCATGCGAGTTATTTATTATGTTTCTCATCATCCTAAGACCTGGGTGGCATAATCTGTCATGCTAGAGACAGAATAGTTCAGAGCTTCTAAATACTGTCTTCAGGACAGTGTACGCTGCAGGCGCCTTAATGTTGGTATAACATAGCCCAGTTTCTAATGAAGGAAGTTTTTCTAATACACTTTTTCTTTTCATTCTCTTCGCGCTTCATAATGAGCAGGTATTCCTTACCGTACTCTTCTTCAGTCTCAACGTGGAAACCATTTGCACGGATATTCTTAAAACTTAGGAGAGTTCTAAACGATTCTGGGTACAATAAGGTTTCTTCAATGACCAAATTTGTGCCCATTGTGGCTCTTCCTGAACCAATTATACATGTATCGCTTCTGGCGAATGTCGTAAGGCTGCCATTGCTCTTACGAATCGACTGAAAAAATTTAATCTCTCTTAAGATGGTATGCGTTGTGCCGCTTCTGGCTAAGCACACTTCCTTCATAGGGCGCTACACGCGTTCTAATATAGGGTATTTAATATGCATGAGAAGGCAATGAACACATAAATAAAATACACCAATATCAGAACATATCATGCCATTATAAACTGAATAAATGAATGAATTCTTCAAATATCATCCAATCATTACGAGAAAATAACGATTCTTAAGTACCATCCATGCAAATTCTAACATATTCTTCCACACAAAATAAATGACAATTAAAGTCTAAATGCATTCTATGCACCAGACTTCTTTTGTTATTCTCTCGGGGTGACATTCTCTTCAAGAGAAATCATGACGGTGGCTGCTTCTAGGTCGAAAGGGGGTGCTGCTGCCTGGATGGTCTCAACCTCCATTAGCGCAGGTAGCTGCTCGGGACTCTCCCCCTCAACCGATGCGAAGTGGGCTTCATGCTGCACTTTGCCTTCCCGTTTTGGCTTGCTAGCCTTATTCTCTCGTGGAGCATCTGATTCGCCTTTCTGGGCTGCGGTCTTACCCTTCCTTCCCCTTCTCTTCATCAAGGGCTTTCGCACCATGTGGCTGAGTGACGTAATTCTTGCGGAGAAGTTCGTCATGAGCCTCCGCAACCTGCATCATATCAATCAATTCGGCGTACTTCTTGTAGCCGTCTTGACGAAAGTTGCGGGCGGATTGTACGGCATTGGGGTGAAAGGTGGACAGGGTTTTCTCGGTCTTCTACTCATCTGTGATTTGCTTGCCACAGAGTTGAAGACTAGTACAAATCCTGTGCAAGGCAGAATTGTACTCCCCGACCGTCTTAAAGTCGGCAAACCTCAGTCTGATCCACTCCTACTCTGCTTGAGGAAGAATGGTGTACTTTAGCCTCTCGAACCTGCTTCTTGGGTGTGGTCCAGAGTGCTAGCGCGCTCTTCTCTACCATGTACTCATTCTTGAGAGTGAGGCAGAAGTGGTGTTTGAGAAAATGAAGTGCCTGATCATTCTCTTTAGGCGTGGGTTGGGTGTCATTCAGTCCGCCAATCCCAATAGTCGCGCGGAGCTTCCTGGCTCCAAGCACAATCTCGACATCGAATGCCTACGTCAGATAGTTTTGGCCATGCTGGGCCAGCTCCTCGAACTCCCAGTTCGTGATGCTAGTCATCTAAATGTGTATAAGTCTACTGCTAGTAGACATGCACGGAATAATTCACTGCGGGTAAATAAATGGTACAAAAGGTTCTCGCAATGTTTCAGAATTTTCTATGCATTTTCTATAATTTTACTGCAATTTTCAGTGATTAAGAGCAATTTTCAGTGATTACAATTAACCAAAACAGTAAATAAATACAGAAAATACAGAGAACAATAATGGCATAAATAAATAAGCTTCAAATGCTAAAAATAATTCAAAATTCGGATTCCCGATGCCCTTTTATGCTAAAATATGAAATTTCAGCAATTTCTGCAATTTCTGGGGGTTTCTACGCAAATTTCCAGTTCAGAGGAAAATTCGCGCAATTTCCTGATTTACAGAGGGGTTTTCTGCAAAATTCTGGACCCACTCGTAAATTTGAGGGCTTATACGTAATTTTTGGAACTACGAAGCCTTTTATGCAAAAATTCGGGGCTTAAACGCAAGTTTTAGGGCCTTTCTGTAATATACATGACTTCGGGGGCTTTTCTGCAATATTTGTCACAACCCCCCACCGGCCGGCCCATCCGCTCCCCCCAGCCCACTTATCCAGCCGGACTCCCCGGCCCCATTGGCCCATGCCCGATCGGCTCTACTCGGGGGGTAGGGTTTCCCTACCCCCATGGCGACTTGGCGGCGGCGGCTATGGGGCACAAGGCTCGGAGGCGGGCGCCGATGCGTCGGGAGGCGAGCCGGCGCGATACTGGGCCGTCGACGCACGCCCGTGGGAAGACGAGCAGGCGCGGCTTCGGGCCGCATCTCCGGCGGCAGCCGGCGCTTCATGCGGCGGCGGATCGGGCAACTGCAAGCCGAGGCGCAACGACCGGCGGTAAGCCGGGCGGTGGCTGCATGCGGGCGAGTGGAGGCGGCCGCATACGGGCGGCAGGCGGAGGGGCCAAGACGCGGTGGTTTCGGGTGGAGCGCACTGCGGGGCGGCGACGCGGGAGCCGAGGCGGCGGCCGGCGCACATGTGGGTGCGGAAGCCGGAGCGGGGCGTAGGCGCGCCGTTCGGGGCGAGCTCGGTGAGACACCGGCGGCTACGGGCCGCGATGAGGGGCCGGCGGCCGGCTGTGCCGTGCAGCGGCAGACCGGGAAGCCGAGGCGGAGGAGCCGGTCGGCTGCGGGCCGAACGCTGGAGGACGGCGCCGCGGCGGACGGGGGGAACTGGCATGGCGTCGGCGCGCAGGCGCTTGCGGGCGCCGGCGGGGGTCGGCTGCGGGCCGATGGAGGGGCACGGCGGCACGGGGCGGCAGCACGGCGACGGCTGCTCGTGCGCGGGAAAAGCCGCTTCGGGCGGCGTGGGCCAGAGCGTCGGTATCGACAGAGATGCGCCAAGGCGGTTGGGCGCCGGCGGCTGCAGGCCGCGGTGGGAGGCGAAGCGTCGGTCGGCCGAGAAGAGCGCGTGCGGGCATGGAGGCCGGAGCGGTGGCCGATGGCGGCGCGCAGCTGTGGGCGGCGCGTGGCCATGCGGTGGCGGCAACCAGGCGGCCGGCTTCAGGCTCTGGCCGATCCGAGCGGCGGCGGCTTCATGCGGGAAGCGTCGGCCGGACGTCGAGGTGGCTCCAGACGGCGGCACTAGCTACTGGCCGGCGGCGCGTATGCAGACGCGGCGACGCCTTGGGCTCCACGGCCGGCGATGCGCATTCTGGCGCAGTGCCTTCTTTTTTTCTGTGTGATGCCGTGCAGAGCAATACAGAAGAAGCAATGCCAAATTTTTCCGTACAGTGGTCATGCAGAATCAAATAAAAACCCATGCAAAATATTCGTTTCCAATCTATGATGCAATCAACATCTGCCCCGTTTCGCAATCTACCGATCGACATTATGCCGGCGATTTCAGATCTGCTCGCGGTAGATTGGGGCGGATTTGCATCGTTTCTAATCTACAGTGCAATCAACATCTACCCCGTTTCACAATCTACCGATCGACATTGTGCCGGCGACTTCAAGTCTGCTCGCGGTAGATTAGGGCGGATTTGCACCGTAGAGATTCAATCTAGAACGCGAAAGAAAAATACAGATTCAAAAGCGATCTAGAAATTCAATCTGTGCTTCGATTATTACCTCGTTCACCAGAGCGAAGTCGTGCTGATAACGTGTTGAGGAACCGTCGCTGGCGACCAGTCCGAGCGATTCCTCTGTATAGAACAAGAATGAATCAATCACAGAATCACAGAATAATAGATTGAACACACAGAGAGAGATAGAGAGAACTCCTGGTCTTTCTTTATTGCTTTCATTCATGTGTACATAATGAGGGGGTATAGGTCCCTATTTATAGACTACAATGAGGTGCCCACCATGGGCCGCAGGCTGCTGGCTCAGGCCCAGGTTTCTTAACAGAAACCACTCGGGAAATACTTCATCTTCTACAAGTAGTCAAGTACTACGAAAGTTTCTTGCGTTTCAAACTGAGCCTAACTAGTGGAATGTACACCATATGATCATAGGTACATGAGTGCTACATATACTATCAATTTAGAATACTTATAAAGCTCTAATTCTATTGTCAGTAGTATATTATCGTCTACTTGCCTCGATAGTCATTATATCGTTTGCAATTCGCGTCAACTTTGGTAAATATGGTATTTACCGATACCGCACCGAAATAAATTGGGATTTACCGATACCGAACCGTACTTCTAAAAATACCGTATATTACCGAACTACAAAGACCGTATTTACCGACTACCGTATATACCGCATATACCGAACCGATTAAACCGAAAAAATCGATTGCACAGCCCTAGCAGCTAGGACGGGGGACAAACAAATCAATCGGGCGCAAAGAGTTCCAAAGAAGCCTCGTACGCGGCGGCGATCTCGCTGGATCCTCGAAACCACGCTTTAATTCTGTTTCGCGAAGTGTCTGTCCGTGCGATCCTCCGTTTTCGCTTCACTGTCTTTGGCTTGTGTCATGTACTACGTGTGCTTTCAGATTAGCCGTTTCAGTTTTACTAGTAAAAGCTAGGCAGACTCTGTTAATTGAGAACAAGTAAGAGCAACTCCAAGAGATTAGCCAAAAGAAGTATCTAAATTTAATGATTTAGCTATTCTCTAAAATTAATCTCACCTAAAAAACTAGACTACTCCAACAGGCTATCTAAACTGGGACTCTCCATATTCAAACATGCCACGTCATTAGGACCTTTCGTCTTTTCGGATCCATCGCGAAGACCTCGTCGTCCGCTCGGCCAGGCTTTCTCACGTCGTCCTGGCCGCTGGTTCTGGCCGCCATAGACTCGTCCAGCCACACGGGTGCAGCCTCGTCCAGCCACGTTCGTCATCAGCGCACGCAGGGGGCCGGCATAGCCTCATCCAGCCGGCCGCACGGCTTGAGGGCAGCGGAAGAGGCCCTGCGAGCTGGCGGCGGAAGGAGCCCTGCGAGCCGGTGGCGGAAGCAGTAGAGGCGCGCTGAAGAACTAGAGGGCGCGCGGTGGGTCGCGTACGCGTGGGAATGGGGCGCAGCGCGCGGGAAGGAAACGCCGACCGCGCCAAGAGGCTGGATGGCGAGCGAGGCAGGCTATCCAAGAATAGAGAGCGAAGGAGGAGGGATGGAGAGCTACTAAATTTGGTGAGTCATTTACAGAGTCTATTGGAGACGTTTTTTCTCCAATAATAGCCAAATTTACCTTTAGAAAATGATTTAGCTCTCCTCTTGGAGTTGCTCTAACATTGCTAATATCAATACTAATTGTCGATTGGTCTGGCAATCGTGTCGTGTGACTAACTAGCTGCATAAGTGCGGCGCACGCCGCGCTAGCTACCGTGTGGACCAAAGTAAAAGTGACGACAATTCGCAGGGAGTTTCATAAAAAAAATCGAGGACACATGCGTAATTTCGAAAAAACCGAAGGTCTTTTTCGTAATAAAACGAGGACTTGCAAGGACTTGTACGTAATTTTGGAAACCCACGGGGCGCTATCCAAAGTTTTTTTAAAAAAAACTGGTCGCAAGGACCTTTTCGCGAGGAAAAAGGACCTTTACGTAATTTTCGGGAAATACAGGGAAATTGCCTCGGCCAGCCGTACCAAAAATCCCCCGCCATGCGCCGGCCGGAGCGCGCGGGCGGGGTGACGTGGGCGAGCCTGCGGCCGGGAATCCCCCGAGCTTTGTATGGCTGGTGATTAGTTGTCACTGTTCGAGCCTCACAAGCTAACAGTGTTAACCAACTACGCTCCTTCGGGAAATTTTTTTGACATCTTAAGGCCACGTTTCAAACAACGATGGTTTCTGACTTCTAAAAATTAAAAACTATTTAAAATATGGTGGTTTTTTATAACGGTTTTTTTCTTTGTATTATCCATGGAGATATATATAGGTGTTTTCCTTTCTTCTATTTTTCTTTATTTTTCTTTAATTGAATATATCAAAAAAAAGCTAACAGCCGCTGCCAAGGGCGGGCCCAGCAGGTAGTCCATATAGGCCCAGGACTACCCTGCAATAGTGCAACTTGGCCCAAAAACATCCGGTGCCCAAACCCAAAAACACCAGGTTCCTCCGCCTCCGCCAGGCGCACAGGCTCCCTCCGCGGCTCCGCCTCCGCCTCGGCACCTCCGCAACCTCCGCCTCCGGGCCGGCTCCCTCCGCCTCCGCCAGGCGCCCAGGCTCCCTCCGCGGCTCCGCCTCCGGGCCGGCTCCCTCCGCCTCCGCCTCCGGGCCGGCTCCCGCCGCCTCCGGCCTCCGCCTCCGCCTCCGGGCCGCCGGGCCGGCTCCCTCCGGCTCCGGCGCGAGAAGGGCGAGGCCGAGTTCGACGGACGAGGAGGAGGCGTGGAGCTGTCTGTTATTGAATGATTGTAAATATGTAATGGTGATTCTGCTGTCTGTCTCATATGGTGAAACTTCGTTTCACATTTTGAACTTTTGATTGAATATTCTTCTTTCCAAGACAATAAATCTATATCTGGATTTATAGTCTATGCTCTATGTGCAGCTGATGAGGCTTTAAGAGATGCAAATTGGTTGCCTTCGGAAGATGAGAAGAAGGAAAGAACGGTACCAATTGCCTTTGCTGGAATATCTTAGATGCGTCGCAGGTGGTCATTGAAAATGTTAGTATCCCCACTAGCTTCAATTCTTATTGCTCTTTTTCTTTAGTATTGTCAGTCATAGTGTCAGTTATGGTAATTTCATATGATGCATGGAAGTAGTTAGATTATTTATATTATCAGTTATGCAAATTTCGAACTTATTTGTTGAATTTAAGGTATTATGAGATCTTTTAGATATATTATGTTTTTACCGAACCGTTTACCGAATTTTTGTATTAGATTATACCAACATTGGATAATAATGTTTTAGTTAGGCATACCCTAGATTCAAATCCTGGGTCCGCCACTGGCCGCTGCAGTGTTATTTCAGTCAACAGTCATAGCTATTTGAAATAGGGCATAAGTTGACTGACATCGATAGGCATAATTTATGGGTAGGCATATGGATATATTCTTTTGGGCTACGGCTTATCCATTTATTACTAAAAGTCGATAACAGGTCTTTTATAGTTGCTAAGAAAAAAGAGAAATATGCTAGAAATTCTCACAAAATATCAAAATATCTAGTCCTTAATTTGGTGAGTCCAAATTATAACGGCTCAGATTAAAAGAAAGAGTCTATATTAAGTACAATTGAAACTCAACCGTGACCACCACCCCGTCCACTGACATATTCCTCACACTATAGATTATTCTTCTTATTGAAGGACGATAATGACGTGCATGGACTTATATCTTTGTGTAAACCACCTTGGACCATTCATCCCATTGACAGCTCCACACGCTGAGGCCAACTTAAGAGACGCGAGTAGCAGCAGAGCTTGCAGGAGAGCCATGGCGGGATGTCGGGGGCATGCTTGCCTCTGTCGTCCTCAAGTTGGTGACCCAATAGATTGGTTCCGCCACTGGAGGCCAGATTAAGCTATAGCTGGACTTCAAGGATGACCTGCAAAAGATAAGGATGACTGTCGTAGGGGTGGCCCCCACCTAAACCCAGCAGGCCTGGTAGGAAGGTATAAGGCCCAGAATAGGCCATGTGTAATGACATAACTGCCCCCAGGGGGGATAACCAGGTGTAAGGGTAAAACCGTAAAAGCACTCCTCATGTATATATATATATATATATATATATATATATATATATATATATATATATATATATATATATATATATATATATATATATATATATATATATATGATGAGAAGCCATGGGGAAGACCCAGGCCATTACACTTATCTTCATCACTCTCCACTACCATCTCTCTCTCTCTATTTGTTCTGTAGCCACAACAATGACGCTAGAGTCGGTGAAGGTGGTGCTCCAGGACATCGAGAGGCAGTTGATCAAGGACGCAGCAGTGCTCCTATAGATGAAGCGGCTCAAGGAAGCCATGTATGACATCTCCGACATGATTGATGAGTTCGAAGGCTACGCTACAAAACCTGCGGCACGAAAGGTATGCATGTGCCTTGTTGTGGGGGTGGCCCAACCCCCCGTGACTAGGCCTTGCAACTGGCCTAGATATGTAATAGGCCTGATATGTAGAGGAATATACCGATGTAAATATACCAATGTACCATTATCCTTTGTAAATACTAAGGGGTAGAATAGAGATTTCACATTCTACCTCGCTCATGTATATAAACCCCCAGAAGGGGCAGGAGGATGGGCATCATCTCATTCTTACCAACTCTCCCATAGATCTGGCTCTCCTCTTCCTCTTCTACCAGTCCCCCTCCCTGCTGTTTGGTCAGTAGCCACAACATGCCTCATAAACCAAATTATCTATTTATTTATTACTTAAAAGTCAATAACAGAACTTTTAGAGTTGCTAAGAAAATAGAGAAATATGCTATAAATTCTCATAAAAAAGTAAAACATCTAGCTATTACTTTAGTGGATCTAAGTTATAATGATTCAGATTAAAATAAAGAGTTTGTATCAAGTACAATCCAAACTCAACCACGACCACCACCACGTGCAATGCCGTATAAACCCTAGCCTCCCTCCATGGTCAACTGCTGCCGCTCGTCGGTCGCCGCCACGTGGGAGGACGTCAAGTACAATACCGGCCATGCCTACCTACACGCATGCATGCATGCAGAGATTAAGTTAGTACTGTATGCATACGCTATGTCTCACTTGATAATTATATGTTATTCATCGTCAAGTCCGTGCGTAGTGATGACACCGACTGAGCCTGGCTCCACATGTCGCCATCTCCGTGCTAGCACCGCCTATGCCATGCATGGAGGTGAGATCAAATCATGCCAAAAGTAATGCAGGAAAAGAAATAGCTTCCATTGTGTTAGAAGATGCTGAGTTTTGGAATCAATGCCAACATATAGTAATGGTTACTGAACCATTGGTGTGTATCATACGGTTGGTTGATAATGATGAAAAACTTTCCATGGGATATTTGTATGGGGGCAATGAACAAAGCAAATGAATGTATTAAGAAAAGATTAAGGAAACAAAGCAAATAAATGTATTAAGAAAAAAATTAAGGAACAAATTATTTTTGTATGGATAATGCTTAAATACACTCTAAGAATGATGCACGCGCAGTGTATGTAATACCATATTAGTTAGTCTAATAAATAATAATTATAATAAAAAATCAAAGCTAAAAATCAACCGCAAAACCGAAAAAATGTCCTATATTGCATAGGATTCGCTCGCTAGAGACGAGGAAAAACTTGTTCAAGGCTGCTGTACCCGGGCAACGAAATGACAGTGATATCACGCGTCCGGCCAAGGATTGCGGGAGCCCAGGGGACGCCGAATTCGCGTGTCGGAGCGCAGGCTCGCACCTGTAGCCTTTTTCCTGCCGGCCAAAAGCGTCGCCTTCGAGCTCCGGCCGTCTGCCGGATCTGTACTGTGCACTGCTCGGGGACGAGCGGCGACGGCGACGTCGACGGTGAGCGCTCGATCTCCATGGCCGGACCAAATTAAACAGGCTAGGCCAGCTCGATCGGTCGGTTAATCTGTACCGGTACAGAACGCAGCGTGCATGCACTGACATCTTTAGGGCGAGGCGGGCATGAATGTGTAGTCGATGGAGTAGGTGAGTCGTGGGTGATCGCGTCGCGACGAGACGATGACAGCAAGGTGATCAGATTCTAATTTCTAACAGCTACCTTCTTACCCATGAAAGCGGCCAAAATTTTTAAAATTAGACCACCAATAGATTTAAAATGGATTTAAAAATATCTAGATTAGCTATATAAAAATTATATTATTAGATTTATTATTAAAAATATTTTTATATTTTTTATTAGTATATCTTAATGTAAAGTTATAAAAACTAGTGATCAAAGTTATGTCTAGAAGACTATAAAAAAAATTAAAGCATCAAGTAAAAAAAATAAGGGAGAGAGTAAGACCATGCACAGCACATGACA
The DNA here is from genome assembly GCA_017311315.1 of Dendrocalamus latiflorus. Classification (NCBI taxonomy): domain Eukaryota; kingdom Viridiplantae; phylum Streptophyta; class Magnoliopsida; order Poales; family Poaceae; genus Dendrocalamus; species Dendrocalamus latiflorus. The sequence goes on from CM029672.1 coordinate 10,950,180, forward strand.
TGTTTTCGGTGTTGGACCTGTCAAGTTTACGATTGCAGGTGTTGCGTACAGCTGGGTCCATGCATCGAACCGTCGTCCGTCGAATGGCTTGACATAAGTTTGGCACCATGGTGGCTTTAAAAAGTAATTGGGTAGGTTTTCCAACTTTTGTCTGTAACACTTAGGTAGTGATTATCTGAGTTTTTTTTTGTGGTTTATGACTGAAAAGCATTGTAGCTGACTAAAAAAACACTATAGCTGACAGAAGTTTATTTAGCATAATTAAATTTAAAAAAATTTAAAAATATGTTAGCCTATTACGTATAATACCAACAAATACGGGAAAAAACCGGCAAAAAGCTCAACAAAAAGTCAAAAGTTCAGAAAAAGACGAAATTTATGAATAGTGAAAAATAAGCCAGAAACTAAAAGCTGAAGCCAAAACGATCACGACCTAGTCGAAAGCATATTTTATTTGGAGCTATGACAAAAATATTTACCAAGATTCTTGTAACTACCTAGATTCCGCAGCATAGAACATAGCAACTAAATTAGCCCTAAGGAATGCTAGCGTTTGGTGCAAATCTATAAGGGCCTACGAGAACTGACGTTAGGATGGTTAGGACTATTAGCAAATTTGTGGTACTCTTAGGCCTCGGCCTAAAAACTATGCAGGCTTAAATGGGCCATCTCAGGCCTCGATCTCATGTGCTCATTGTCCACTTGAACATATACCACTTTGTACAGGGCAAGATTGAATGCGTGCGTTAATGTGTTCGTTTTCAGTTTTCACCAAGCTCAACAGCAGCATCTTATCCATTCCTGAAAAGTCTGAAGCTCAGATACACAGTAACATATTCAGAATGCTCGCAACCATTAGCACAAAATGAATCTAGAGGGTCTTCGTCACGGCCAACCTGGAGATCGTGGGCCATTCTCTGATAACCTTCATTCATACCAAGTGTTCCAGTACGTATTTCCCCAAAGAGTCCGGCGATAACAAGGTTGTTAAAATCGTGATTGTCGTAGCTACGGGCTAAACAGGGAAAGAGAGGACTGGCAGGAGAGGAAGAGGAGAGCCAGATCTGTGGAGAGGTGGTGAGAATGAGAGGAGGATGTGTCCCCCTTTGCCCCTCCTGGGGGTTTATATATATGTGAGTGGGGTAGAATGGGAAATCCTCATTCTACCCCTTAGTATTTACAAAGGATGGGGGTACACTGGCATATTTACACTGTTATATTCCTCTACACTATTGGGCATATTACATGTTGGACTAGTTGCACGGCCCAGTCACGGGGGGTTGGGCCACCCCTACAACAGTGATCCTAGTTATAGAATTGTACGATTCTACGATCCTATGAAATCAATCCGATTCAAATCGCATCTTGAGTCATACATGGTAGAATTATAGTAAAATCGCGATCCTAGTCATAGAATTGTGTAGAGTCACAATAGAATTATGGTAGAAGCGTGTAGAATCACACGCCATCTTAGATTAAGACTTAGGTTTTTGATTGTGTCCTATCTCTTAATTCAAGTTGTATGTTAAGTACTAAGTAGCTAATAGTTTATACATTAAAAATCAGAGGTTTGGAATAATAAAAATTAATTTGATTATGTATTTGTTTTACTTTTTATGTAAAATGGTCAGATAATGACGATATTGATAATATCACTCTTTTAGTCATAGCTCTCAATATAGAATTAAAACCGCGATTCTAGTCATGAATAAGATAGGCAAGTATTAATTGAATTAGATGCCAAATGACCAAATAAACAATCAAATCACTCTTGGAATACACAGTAAATAAAAAAAATTGTTCTTGGTAAAATCGAGTAGCACATTAGATTCTAAGATTTGATCCTAAAATACGATTTTAGCAGAGTGTATCTAATCTGATTCAGGATCACAAATAAAAACTAGAACTGTTGGCTTCAATATATCCCGCAGTATGGAATCTCTGCAGAGCTTTGGTGCCAACAACAAAGCCCCAGAACTTACTAATTACTTGGACAATCTCATGTGAATACCTCTTTCATATTCTCTATGAGTAAATTTTTGTGGACTAGTGATGATTTTTACATGTGCTAGTATATATGCTGCGCATAACATGATCACTGTTTTAACTTTTACGTTGGTCACTGAAGAGCACAAAATATCTTTTTTTAAAAAAAATCATAGGAAGAAGCTGAAACTTTGAGAACCTACCCTCAAGCAAAACTGGGCCCATGGCATCGGCCCACGCGTGCGCTGGGCGAACTCTACATGGGCCGGGCCTATATTTTCTGGGTCCGATCCGAACTCCTCCCCCGTGGTAGGGCAAGCGGCGAACACAAGAGACAAGGGGCTTGCCTGCTCCGCTACTGTGCTGCTCTTTGTGCTCCCGCCCACGTGGCATCAAGTTATTGGCTTGGTTTTGGAGGTTGCCCCACCGTCCTCAACAGGGAAAACACAAGCACGCTGCAATGGCGCCCAAGGATTCCATACTGCGCCGCGCGCCGCCGCCGCACGTCCACTCGCGTGAAGAAATCGATGAACCGGACGTCGTCGCGGCCGCTCTGCGCGTCGTTGTCGTCTTCCGCGTGGGCGCCGTTGCTCCGGTCGACCGCGCCGGTCGATGGCACTGGTGTCGCCGCGTGCCGCCACCGCGCGTCCACCCGCGCGAAGAAATCGTTGGCGCCGTCGCGGCCGCTCTTCACGTCGTCGTTATCTTCCGCGCCGACGGCATCGCTTCGGTCGGCCGGGTCCGCCGCGGCTGCCCCCTTCTTCCCGAATACGCGGCAGAGTAACCACGCCTACGGTCGGCAGAGCTTAATCGGAGGTTTCCAAGGCCCCGTGAACTAAGAGAACACATCATCTATGCCAGATCTGCTATATAAAATAGGCTATAGAACGTATATACACAAAAAAACTTACAATTTTGTTATTCTTAAATAAATACATAAAATATATGTTTTTTTGTACTTTTGTTGTGTTCGCGGCCGCTCGCTTCACTACTACGTCTACATTTTGCACTGTATTGAATCTACGCTGCTTCTTATTCTTCAACAGACTTCATTGTAAGTCGTTTGTGTAATTGATCGACTCTAATATAATTATATTATTGCGTATATTTGAAATACAATATAATTTACTTGCTGCTATTAGTTATGAATTTTGCATCACTAATATTTTATGATATTTGCTTTCTAATAAAATCTAAAATTAAAATATTACCCACTTTTACAACGAGAACAAGTTCTCAGGGCTCTTCATGCTACAAATGCATTTGCTGGTACTGGTATTGGAGGCTCTCTTTGCTTCATGTTGGTTCGTGAATGAATGAAGAACTGAGACTGAAAATATTGAGCAAGAATCTGCAACTTGTGAACACTGAAGTGTTATGGGTATGGCCCACTGAACATATACCTTGTACAGGGCGAGGTGTGCTTGATTGACTGTGCTGGTTTCTCTCTCTTTTTTTCCTCTTTGTTTTAGATTATTGAATGTGCCGGTTTCACCAAGCTCATCGGCAGCAGGGTCTTATCCATCCCTGGACAGTCGCAATTCCTGAACAGTCTCAAGCTCTGGTGTACGGCAACATATTCAGAAAGCTCACAGCCATTAGCACAAAAAAACATAGGGTTTTCATCACGGCCAACCTGGAGATCGTAGGCCATTCTCTGATAACCTTCAACCATTCAGACCAATCGTAAATCGTTTCAGTTTTTCCCCAAGATTCCGAGGACAAAAACTAGAACTGTTGGCTTTAAGATATTCTGCAGTATGGAATCTCTGAAGAGCTGTTTAACTGTTGGTGGCAACGAAAAAGAAATTTTTGTACGGATAACTTTTTTTATTCGGAAATACAGAAATATACCCGCGGTTTCATTTTTTACAAAAATAGCCTCGAGTCGCCCAATAGGGCAGCGACTCGAGAATTTCGCCCACCCGAAAAGCGACAAGAAGCTATGTCGCTTCACGGGAAAGCGACATCACGGAGTCGCTTTCTCACTGGGCGATTTAACGAAGTCGCCCAATGGCTCGGCGACTTGTAATGCAGTCGCTCAATAGGTAGGCGACTTGTAATGCAGTCGCCCAATCGGTAGGCGACTTCATTCAATCCCCCTGAAATTTGTAGAGTTTTGGCAATTTTGTAGTTTGAAACAGAGAAAAAATCTGGTATAGTTGTAATAAAAGTTTATGTGCACTGTATGTTGTAGATGCATAAAAAAAATTCCAATATTTTTTTGAAGAATGATTGACCGTAGAACGATAGATACATAGAGTGGTAAGTGATATTTTGATGTTGCTGAGAAAGAGTTTACGGAGAGAACCGGTATGACTTGCTATCTGAATCATTGAATGCGAACATGCTAGATAATAAGCTTATGTCAATAGAAATAAACTTCGTAATACAGTTGGGAGTAACATGCCGCGTACATTGTTATTACATGCATAACATAGAGCATGATATGCGACTAAGAGCAACTCCGACAGTACTGCCTTAGGGAATAAAACTTGCTAGGTCTATTACATTTGGTCTACTGGGTGTAGCGTGGTTGTTTCGCCTTGTTATCGCGCCTTGAAGATGGCTCCGCTGCATCCTTGTTCCGGTCACTCTTGGTCTTGAGAGCTGCCTCACGAGCTTGAAGCTCTTCCTCCTGACGCTTGATGGCTGCTTCACGCAGACTTAGCTGCTCCCGCCTCCTTTGCAGGTCATCCTTCTTGCCCTTCAGACGGATTTGGTCCACCCTCACGCGGCGCTCTTGCTCATGCCGCATCTGTCGTTCCACCTCGCGAGCCTGAGTCATCTTGACAAAGTATTGTCCTTTGTTTTCCACCTCCACTGCCCGGTTCTGTGGCCATGCCGGCGGCACCCGATCCACCCATTCGATGAACCTGCAAGCCTATGTGTGGCGTGGTAGATGTCGTGGATCAAGTTGAAAAACGATAACGAGAAACAAATGATTTAGTTGTTGTCGTTACCACGAAGTCGTCATCCAGGTCTGGACACTTGAAGAACCTACGGCCGTATTTGGCTCGTTGTACTCGATCCGTCCAGACTCCCAACATCGTCCTAAAGCCGCAATGGCACTTCGGGCGCTCATGCCATTCCGGCACTCCAAACGGGTCGGACCTCCAGGAAGACATTGTTGTGTAGTAGTATTGTGAAGGCTTGAGGAGGAGATGTGGTATGGAAGACATAGGAGGGCTTTATGTAGGCAGGTTATCTGGTGCAGTGGGCATAGTCCATGGAGAGGAGGTTGTACGAATCTTTTCGCTTTTTCAGGATTCCAGTTTAGCAATAAATGTCCCTATGTAGGCTTTTCAGAGCCTGTATCCTGTATTTATGAAACAACAAGGAAAGGTGACATGAAAACTCACTGGAAAGGATACATGCCTATGACGTGAACACTCACTGTAAAGACTACAGCCTACGCCCCTATTTTGTTGGTTTCTGTAGCGATAGGCTTTTCAGAGTAGCAATAAATGTTCCTGTGAAGGCTTTTCAGATCGTAGTCTTTATGTAGGCAGTTTAGCTGGCATGTGTTGTCATCTGACTGAGCAAAGCTGCCCCGTTTTGTCATATCACTGCGTAAAGCTGGCATGTGTTGTCATCTCACCGAGTAAAGCTGAGCGCTTTTGTCATGTCTCTGGGCAAAGCAGTCCTCTTTTGTTCCGCCATTCGATATAAATAGCACGGTTGAGGTCCCATGAAGTTGTAGCCAGAAAACCCTGTAAATCGAACAAAGAAGTACCTTCTATTTCGTGGTGGAACATACCATGGCGGAAGATGAGGGGCCAGTCGGATATGGGTCACCGAAGGAAGACCTTCCCTTGGAAAGGAGGGAGATGTTCGGTCCACAGTACCGCTTGGTACCAAGCCGGCGTGCGCAACCAGCGTGGCCGAAATGCAGACACAATGAGTACGTGGTCGTGCAAGTCCTGGAAGGGCCGAACGATGGCGGGCGCCGTTTTTTCCGATGCCCACGCTCCGGGGTACAAATTACTAATAGTACATTTTTTATTGCTTATGGACCCTCCATGTTTACTGTCCTTTTTCGCAGATGGCGAAATGCGACTTCTCCCGCTGGATCGACCCTCCTCATGAACGGTATATTGACCGTTATGTTGGTACTTTATGGGACCGAATAATGGACTTGGAGTACCGAATGGAGACTCTCAATGAGGAGAACAATGAGCTCCGCCAACAGATGCAACGCGAGAGGGGAAACGAGGAGGTTGTCAACATAGGAAGCTCGTACGATCCGACATGTTGCTATGCAAACCCAAGTTGCATATGTGCGTACCACTACCACGATGGCCAGCCCCGTCCGAGGCGTCCACTTCAGCAGTTCTCCATGTGGGTGCCACGAGGCTCATTTGGCATATAAGCAACGATGTGTATGGTTGTACCGTACTATGTACGAGGGTCGATCGAAATAATGCGCAATGTTGTTAAGCATGTCATGACTTGATTGTCTTGTGCACGAGGCACAAAAGTATCTCATTTTAACAAACAGCAAATACATGTACTAAATAAGTACATAACCAAGTACATTACAGAAAAGTCATGTAACTACTGATCAGGACATGCATCGTCTAGCTGTGTGCCCCTCCTGACCGCATCGACCACAACGTGCACCCGGTGTTCCAGCTTGTGATTCATCCATGTCGTTTCTAATACGTCGGCTCTGTCGGCGACCCTTCCCACCCTTCAACATGTTAACATCCGGAACCCAGGTCCTCGATGCAATGTCCAAAGTAGCGAAGTTTCCCACCACCCTAAACCCTCGGAGCTCCCCACACCAAGCCTGCAGTACCCTCCCCTTAAAGAAGAACTCGGACATGAAGTTCGAAGGATCCATACCCACGGTCCCGCATGCAGCGAGGACATGAAAGCATGGTTTGTGTAACAACTTAAGCTTGTTGCACGTGCAGCTAGGTTCATTTCCATGATTTGCAAGACATACCTCGTGGGTAACGAGTGAACGAGCCGTCCCAAATCCGGCTCTATCACGGAGTATCACCTCAAAACGATGCTCCCTGTTGCCCATGACCTGCACTGTGTGCAACTGACCCTTTTGTGCCTTCATCTCCATGTAAGCAGTAATTTTTGCCGAATACAATGCTCCGGGATTGGCCGCATGAAGTGCGGCACTCGCGTGCCTCTCCCTGAAGTACCGGATTGTGCTGTGAAGAACACCTTCCACGATGGCGACAAGGGGCTGAGAACGGAGACCCCTTAGAACCCAATTGTACACCTCGGCAAGGTTAGTTGTCATTATTCCATACCTTGCGCCATCCGTGTCGTGCAACAGCGACCACTTCTCCAACGGTTCCCCCTCGATCCACTGCGCGAAGCACCTGATGTTTCGTGAGCTCCTTCTTCTTGGACCACTGGGGTTAGGCGCATCGATTGGCGGCAAGCATTGTGGTTGTGCCGCCCCAGGAGTGACCGGCTCCTTGCTTCTCTCTTCGACGTTCTTCCTAGTGTGCTCATCCAACAACCTCCACAAAGCATCAAATTTCCTCTGTTGGTTCTGTCTAGCCAGCCTCTTGAATAGCTTCATCAAAGATTGTTTAGGGAATTGCTTGAAAAAGTTTGCCGCTAAGTGACGACTGCACCACCGGTTCCTCATGTCCGGCCAAGGAAAGGGCTCCTCGGGGTCTTCTTGAAGTTTTCTTATTGCCTTGATAATACCGGCGTGGCGATCATGGATTACGCACACACCAGGCCGAGTGGCTACAACTCCAGCCCTCACATGTCTGAGAAACCACAGCCAGCTCTCGTAATTCTCACTCTCCACAAATGCAATGGCCAGCGGCAATATTTGATTGTTACCGTCAACGCCTATGGCCGTCAGGATCTGCCCCTTGTATTTACCTGTCAAGAAGGTCCCGTCAATTGAGATCACTGGCAGCATATGCCTGAATGCTTCGATGCTAGCACCAAATGCAAACATTGCTCTCTGCAACACCGCATACCCTGGCGGACTTATGGACGGCTTCTCGTGGAGGGCGATGTACGTGCCCGGGTTCCTTTCCTGCAGGACATTAAGCATACGAGGAATGTTGTCGTACGCCGTCTCGAAAGTGCCAAAACGTTTTTCCAACGCCTTCTGCTTGGCCCGCCACGCCTTCGCGTAGCTAATCTTATACTTGAATTTATTCTCAATAGCTACCACAATATGCGTGGCTGCCATGTCCTTCTTCTGCACTATCTCCCCATACATGACATTGGCTATAAATCCGGACGTCAGGTTACGATGTCTCGACAACACAGTGTTTAGAATGCAGGAGTGCGGCTCAACCTTGGACACAATCCAATGAGTCTCATACTTAGGTTTACGGGCGTGCACCCGCCAAGGGCAACCAGTCTGCTCGCACGTCACAGTGTACTGCTCCTGGCTTGATTTGACGACGCGAAATGTCCGCTGCATTGAAAGAGCCCAAAGCTTGATGGCATCCTGCAGCGCTTCCTTGTCAGCAAACATAGCATGCAACCGAACCTCTGTCTAATGGTACTCTCATTGTGATTCATGCTCATCATGTGCGGAAAGACCCTCCGCATTCAACCGGTTCCATTCCTGGGGGATAGGAACTTCATCCTCATCGGAACTGTTCTCGTCGTCGTCCTCTACAGCTTCCTCTTCATCCCATGCCCTCTCGTCATCAGAGTCCATCTGCTGCACAATGTACTCATTATACTCTCCTTCATCGGCTTGCCCAGTTGGCTCTCTATGGCTTGACGGCTGTAACTCTCCTTCATGTACCGCATCGGCTTCATGACGAGCAACTTCATCATGTCCGCCAACATGCGGCCCGCCCGAGCTGCTAGCACCTCCCACAACAACGGCTGTTGCACGAGCTTCCTCAGCTGCTTGTACTGAGCACGGTTGCACAAGCAGCACACACTCGTATCCACGACGCCGGCACCCTAGCACAAAACCCTTCCATGTGGCAGAGCGCACCAATGTCTTCAACTCCCATCTGATGTCCGTGGGAGACCGGCTCCAAAGCCCTTGCACGACAACGCTGTACACCTCGGGGTTCAACGAAAAACTCCGGGTCAGCCAAAGCTGCACATCTCCCATTCGAGCATTCTCGTCATCCGGAAGTACGAGAGTGACTTGCGGAAAATCGCTCAAATCCACACCATTCGGACCTTCACGAATGGTTCCAGCTCCGTAATACACTCTCAATGTAGTGGACATTGATGATGTCGGCCTGCATATATATTTCAATTTTGCGACATGTCAAATAATATCGCACAATACTAAACTTTCTATACCATACTACAAATTGCATACCAAACTTTTTCTACAATAATATTTCCATACTAACATGGTACTAATTATTCTACATCTATAATTTTTATTAACACCAACATTTCATATAAATAATAATGCAAATACAACATAATCCAAAAAAAATACCTGGATCCAAATTGATGGAATAGCTTCTACTCCTCCTTCCTCCCTCACCTCCTCCTCTCCTCTTCTTCTTCCCCTCCTCTCCTTCTCCTCTTCTTCCCCTCCTTCCTCTCCTTCTCCTCTTCCCCTCCTTCTCCTCTTCTTCCCCTCCTTCCCCTCTTCTCCCTCTTGTTTCTTTTCCTTCTTCCTCTTCTCTGTGCGCTGAATGTGTTTGCTAAATGAGTGAAAAAGGTGGTTGGTAGTGGGAGCCGGCTGGGCAGGCCGCCTTAACTCCCCTGTGTCGCCCTAGCATTGGGCGACTGCATTGCAGTCGCCCAACCGTACAGCGATTTATATTAAGTCGCCCAACGTACAGGCGACGGCGCTGATTCGCCCAACGGTTCGCAGATTCCTTAAATGTCGCTTTGCGGTTGGGCGAAATTCTTGAGTCACTGCCCCATTGGGCGACTCGAGGCTATTTTTGTAAAAAATGAAACTGCGGGTATATTTCTGTATTCCCGAATAAAAAAAAGATTATCCGTACAAAAAATTTCCAACGAAAAAAGCCCCCAGAACTGTTGCTTAAAACACAGTACTATAAATTACTTGGACAATGTCATGTCAATACCCATTATGCAACCATCTGATTGGACTGACACTATATTACTAAGCCATTAGAAAGGTAGAAAAGCAGGTCTTCGCATGAGAACAAATTATTGGGCTCCTTCAAAAAATCAAAAGAGAACAAACGTCTTGACTCAAGTATACTAAATTACTACTACTCTTGCACTCCCATTCCAAAAGGTAGGTAAAACTTAGGATCATCACACAGTAGTACAAGCGTGCAACCATGTCACACCATTCCAGCTACATGTTGACTCAACTTTCTGAACATATCTACACCCTGGTTACAGTTTATCCGTAGATGACAGGGAACAAGAAGGGGACAGATTGACAGACTGAACGCATACTTGGCTCCAAAACTGCAATCTAAAGAATCATGGATGCCATGCTTTGACTCGACTTTTTGCCAGGTTAGGATCACGATTAGTCATGATCAGACACAAGTTAGGCCTTGATTAGGCCCTTCATCTGTAAGTATATCACAATTCACAAGTGCTAAGTAGCGGGCGACCGTGGTAGGCCAGGGTGAATTGAAAACTGAACTTTTGAGAAGTAATAATGCAACGTTTTTTTTTGTAATCAACATTTACTACACATGATCTCATTTGGGTTTTTTTTGTGACTTATGGCTGAAAAACACTGTAGCTAACTGAAAAAACACTATAGCTGACAAAGACTTATTTAGCATAATTAAATTTAAAAAATAAAAATATATAAAAATATGTTAGCCCATTACATATAATACAAACAAATATGGGAAAAAAAGAATCAGCAAAAAATCTCAACAAAAAACCAAAAGTTCAGAAAAAGACGAAATTTATAAATAGTAAAAAATAAACCGAAAGCTAAAAGCTGAAACTAAAACGATCACAGCTTAAGGATGTGATGTGACATGTCTTCCATCCCCTATCGACAAAATAGAAGAAACTACTGCCACAAGTTGAACGTGTCAACTTTGGCTGCCTTCGCAGAACAATACTAGTAACTTGGTTGAAGATTCTACCACACCTGATCACAGGTGGGCTCCATTTTTGTTCTCCCGTCGCTTCATCTGACCGTTCATTTCAGTTCTAGCGAGATCGTCGCCGTTGATTGCTTCGTGTGGCCAACGCGTGACGCAACTGTCTACCTCGTGCGTCACTGTTTGGACTAACTAATCATCAACAAATAATCTCCAAGATCCCAACTATATACATTATACATATCCTGATGATAACTTGATCTCTTTATTTTTTTAAAAAAAGAAAGGAAATGTCGGTCAGATCCATCGGCGCCTCGTTGATGGAATCATCCATCACCTGGAAACTACAAAATTATATAGAACATTATAAAGAAAATGAAAAGGTCAGCTAAATTAGTACACGAAAGCTAGCTATCACGTAACTGCCTTTCAGTGTAGACGAATCAAACTGGATATGTATAAATTAAATACGTAGTACTTATAGTCAGATGTGTACAGGGCGGAGGGAGGGAGACTGGACTTTTTTTGGTTTGTGTTTGTATTTGCAAGAATGGTAGTCGCTTGACGGAAATAGCAAAAATGACATCTCCACCACTCAGTCACCATACGACATCAACCCAGCATGACACGTGGCAAAACCGCATGGACACCGTGTGGCAGAGATATCGTAGCACACTGTAGCAAGTTTTCTAAGATTTTTCATTTATGTTTAATTTTTATGAGAATTTTTAAATATAGCAAATGAGCTTAAAAAATTACGATTTTTTTGTGAAGCCTTCCAACACAATGAACTTGCCTGTGTAATTTTTTTTCATAATTTTATACTTTCTGATTTTTCAAGAAAAATTCTTGCAAACTATAAATAAATTTTCGAGAAAAATTCAGAATGGATAAAATTATGAAAAAATTTCACAAGTGCACTGTATTTAGAGGCTACACAAAAATTCATAATTTTTAGAGCTAATTTTCTATATTTACAAATTCTAAACAAATTGTACATAAATGAAAATTCCTAAAAAGTGCTACAGAGTCCTTGCCGCACGGTGGCAGTGCGGTTTTGCCATATGTCGTGCCGGGATTGATACCACACGGTGGTTATGCGGTGAAGATTCTATTTCTATTATTTCCATGTGGTTGCTACTATTCTTACAAATACAAGCACAAAAAACATCAAAACGGCCAAAAACTAGAGGGACTGGCAGGTACCATGGTTCCCCCATAATCCAAAAATTGAAAATATATCTCAAATTCCTGGCCTGTCACTGGATGTATATCAATGGGATGTAAAGGTCCTGGTATTTTGCTGGCTTGTTTTTCTATTTATAATTAATTGTCGTATGCTTAACTCTGCCCATGTTCTCTTGAAAATGACCTTTTCGTTTATTAGCGGTTATAGACCAGCACCTTCTTCATCATACTTTTATTTTTCCATTTTGTTTGACAGGAAACTTATGTATATTATCCTCGCAAAAAAAAAACTTATGTATATCAACAAATAGCTATAAAGTAAAGGTGCGGAGTATTCAAAAGGATACACCTAGAGAAAGGTTTTCTATTGGAAACTATCAGAACATAATTAACTATGCCTAGAGCTTTTTATTTTTTGCAAGGATGCCAACAGCTATTACAATACACTAATACACCACAAAACTAAAATTTAATAAATTTCATTTAATAGCTACAACTTTAGACTATATATCAATCAAGTTTAGTAAATAATATCATCCTTACTTTTTAAAATACATGAAACTATAACATAATATTAACCAGTATAACCATTCATCTTTGTCGCCACCTACGATAAAAACGTGCATAAAACCAATGTAGTAGTATCATTTCTTCTCTCCGTTCATATATCATGTATCCATATCTATACATTTATCATTCACACAACTTCGATTAGTCGAAAAGAAAAAGACATTGCCCGATCCTAGATACAAGACGCGCAAATCTAAATAAATCTACACAATTTTCGGCCATCAATTAAACCGATCCAGACAGATTACCACATGCCTAGGTATGAACGTAGGAACGGGTAAAACCCCGACCCGCCCGCGTTAAAAGCAAACCGGCGCCACTGCCAGTCTCGCAGACATGTCGGGCCCACGTACAGGTCAAACGTACACACGAGCCAAGCCTTCCTCTCTACGCTTCCGCCCATCCCACCCCGAGCCGCCGCCTCCGGGGTGGCCACGCCGCCACCAGTGAGTGACAGGTGGGCCCGCGTGGGTCGCCTCCCCACCAGTCAGGCACGGGCGCAACGAAGCGCCGGGCTCCCCGTGAAGCGGGGCCCACGCAAAAGCGGTCCGACGGCTGGATGCGGGCCCCACCAAGCCCTTTGCGCTCTTTAGTTTACTCGCCTCGCCCGCACACACGCACGCCGGCTTCGTCTTCCTTCTCTGGCCGGGTTGCCTTGCCGCCTCCCCCGCGGTCAACTCCTCCTTGCCCGAACCCAACCAAGCATTTCCGCAAACACCTCGCGCGCGTCTGCGCCTCCATGGCCGCGCCCTGCTAGCCGGCCCGCCGCTTCTCTTTTCCGGCTCCTCCCATGCTTCTGCGGCGCGTGCTCCTCGCCGTCGTAGCCGTCCTGGCGGCTGCGGCGGCGGCCTTGGCGCAGCAGCAGCGGCTGACATCGCCGTCGGACCTGGTGGGGCTGTACAGCCTGCGCGCGTCTCTGGGGCTGCGGGCGCGCGAGTGGCCCGCCAAGTCCGACCCCTGCGCCTCGTGGGCCGGGGTCTCCTGCCGCGCCGGCCGCGTCGTCGGGCTCAGCGTCGCGGGCTTCCGCCGCACCCGCCTCGGCGCCCAAGCGCCGCGGTTCGCGGTCGACGGGCTGCGGAACCTCACGGCGCTCGAGCTCTTCAATGCCTCTGGGTTCCCGCTCCCCGGCGAGGTGCCGGCCTGGTTCGGCCGCGGCCTCCCGCCGCCGCTCGCCGTGCTCGACCTTCGTTCCGCGTCCATCAATGGCACGCTGCCTGCCGATCTCGGCGTGTCGGGGAACCTGTCGAGCTTGCTCCTCCCTGGGAACAGCCTCTCGGGCCCGGTTCCGGAGTCGCTGCTCTCCGTCAAAGGCCTTCTCGTTCTTGACCTCTCCAGCAACAATTTCACCGGCGGGCTTCCGAACGTCTCTGTCGCCGCCGGTGATGGAGCCGCCTCGTTGTTTAACATTTCCGGGAATTCTCTGTATGGTGTGGCCGGTGACGCCATTGGGGCGCTCAGGAAGAGGTTCCGGACGGTGGACGTGTCAAGCAACTACTTGGATGGAGTTTGGAATGTGTCCGATGGAACAGTGGATGTTAGGATGAATTGCTTCTCTGGTGTGCCTGGTCAGCGCAGCCGTGTTGATTGTGATGAATTCTATAGGAGGAAAGGGGTGAGGCTTGTCGATGTTCCGGTGCCCTTGCCTTCGCTGGATCCATCACCGGAGAAGAAGAGGAGGATCTCCAAGAATGTACTGATTGGAGTCCTTACAGCAGCTGCAGCGTTGATGGTTGCGTTTTTGTTTGCATTAGTGTTCTGTCTGATGAGTTGGAGAAGGAGACGAAGAAGAGGAGGGAGAGGAGTGGAAACAAATGAGGAAGGTGCACGCGCTGTGCGTAGGAGGGACAGCAGTGTAAATCCGATGGTGTCATCACCAATAGCAGTGTCCCGAAGAGCCAATACTGGACCTAAGGATGCGGTCGCCGTTTTTGGTGAGTTCACCTATGAGCAGTTGGTCCATGCCACTGCGGGGGTTGGTGACAACAACATCCTCAAGCACGGGCACTCGGGAGATATTTACCATGGTGTCTTGGAGAATGGCTCACACGTCATTGTCAAGAAGATTGGTGCAGAGAGCATCAAGAAGCATCCAAGCGAATTGGACTTCTACATGAGGTACTCGCATGAGAGGATTGTTCCGTTGCTCGGCCATTTGGCCAAGGATGATGAGGAATTTCTGGCCTACAAGTATATGCCAAAAGGGGACTTGACCAGCGCATTGCACAAGAAACCTGTGGACACTGAAGATGGCTTGCCCTCATTGGATTGGATAACTAGACTGAAGATTGCCACCGGTGTGGCTGAGGCCATGTGCTTCCTTCATGACGAGTGCAGCCCACCATTAGTTCATAGGTATTCGGTATTCTATATGATCCAGACATCTGGATGATTCATTTGCTACTATATGTGCCTATGGGATATGCTATTGGTTGGTGCAATGGTATTTTAAAAATTATTGTAGGTGTCCTAACTTAATTTGGTTTCGAAACTATCGTAGTTCAAAAAACCATGGAAGGTCTACATGCCTTCTGTTCCAGCAAGTTGTAGGCAAATTAATGGTGAAAGTTATGTTGAAGGCAACAATTGAGATAGGTGTAGTGAAGAAGCAGAAGTATTTAATCTTATGGTATAAGTTTACAACCATTAGTTTTATAATTGCTGGGGTCCTCTACGTGGCTCTCATGCTTTTCTTGCATTTATGAATGCACTGATGCATTTCATATTTTATTTAGGCACTATTGCTGAAAAGAGAAATATTATACATGTGAAACTTTTGTTGATCAATTATTCCCAAGTGTGAACAAAAAATTGGAGACTTCATGATTTGTCTTTGTATATTGTCTAGCAGAATTGACACTTTGTAAAAGTACATCTCAGATATGATTTGTCGTTTTCTGGTAACTTTGTTTGGTAGAAAGTGTTACTTGCATGTCCCATGTGTGTCTTTCTGAATTCAGTTATGCATTCTTCTTAATGTTTGAATCTCATGTGTTTTATTTACAAAGCATATATGCTGCAAGAAACACTGAGAAAGAGTTCATACAGTGAAGCTAAAGTAGATATATGGTAATTATTTCTTTTTACTAGCAATCAACTATACCAAAGACTCAAGTGTCTTTCATAGCGTTGCAATTGCATTTGATAATTTACCTATTGTGATCTGCAGATGTCATCAATCATTTCTGGAACTGTAGATATTGTACTTTTGACTTAACTGGTAGTAGTCATATTTTGTTCCACCTGCCTGTTTTGATTGCTTTATTATTTGTTGCTATCTTATATTACTTTGACTAGCCAATGTTGTCAGTAGGTGAGCTCAAGTTTTCTAAGTTTATAAGCCTTATCCCCAATTCCCCACTTTGATGCATGTTGCTCAATGCCTCAATCTTCTTTGATGTAATTGTTGATATTTGATTCACTATCTTCTGATTTCTTTATTGTAATTGTAGAGATATCCAGGCAAGCAGTGTTCTTCTTGATGATAAATTCGAAGTGCGACTCGGAAGTATGAGTAACACATGTGCTCAGCAAAGTGGGGGAAGCCAGAATGTCTTCTCTCGGATGTTGAGATCATCAAAGTAAGATTGTGACCTGTTCATCTTTTTTTTACAAGCTGCAAGTTAGAATGAGAACAAGTGAATAACGACACCTATCAATGACTGATGTTAGGCCTTAGTATTAATTTGAGAGCAGCATAAATATAAAATACAAGGCAAGATAAAAGCAACACCGAACGTACTCACTTATTAACATAGTTGAGCAGCATAAATATAAAATACAAGGCAAGATAAAGCAACAACAAACGTACTCACTTATTAACATAGTTTATTCTTGTGAGTTTACTGGACTATATTGTAATTGCAATTTGTTTGCCCAATCCTTACTGGTTTTTGCCGGTACTAATTGAAAGATAATACAGTATGTTAACAGTGATGACTTCTGGAGTTAATATGAGAATAGTGATGAATTCTGGTATTATGCGAACTTCTTCTGCTTCTTTTTTTTTCTCCCCCTTCTCTCTTTTTTTGCCCAATGGCACACCAAGTAAGGATGGCTGCAAAGGAGTTGGTGAATGGTCCTGTTGACGTGGCTACCAGTTTCTATTACTCCAATTCGCTGACTACAGATAACCTAAAAGAATAACTTATCTTATTTTCTGGCACATAGTGGTTGGTACTTGGTAGTCCACTGTTCAGAGCACACACACCTACTGCCTTCTACTCCTGTTGTCTTTAGTTGAGCAAACTCCAACCTTTGTCTGCTTGAAACAAATCATGTCTTTCTGAAAACTTCTATCTACTACTAAATTAAAGTTCTTAACTGACGTTGATATTTGTTTCTTTCTTGTGGCAGGTCTCTTGACAAGAGCACATCAGGTATATAAATCTGTCACATGGCTTTTTATTCCCATTCTACTTTTATGGTCCATGTACAAATAAACAAATTTTTATACGTACAAGGAAGTTTAATGGTTTAACATTCCTTTTTGCCTTTCTTACATGACAGGCCCACCAGCAACTTGCTCCTATGATGTTTATTGCTTTGGGAAGGTGTTGCTTGAGCTAGTAACCGGCAATTTTGGTGTAAGTGGATCAAATGATGCTGCCTCCGAGGAGTGGTTGACAAACACACTGAATGACATAAACATTAGTGACAAGGAGAGGATTGCGAATATTGTTGATCCTTTGCTCATCATCGATGAGGATCATCTAGAAGAGGTGTGGGCGGTGGCAATTGTCGCGAAGACATGCCTGAATTCAAAGCCTTCAAGGCGACCTTCTGCTCGCTATGTCTTGAAAGCCCTGGAGAACCCACTAAGGGTGGTGCGAGCGGGATCCCGCTCCAATTCAGCAAGACTCAGGAGCTCATCATCCCGGAGCTCTTGGCAGTCTGCTTTTCTTCAAGGAAACCGGTACCAGAGTATGGAATCTATGTCATCATCAGGGCAAGTGTTAGATCGAAAACATTCAATCAGATCGCATGGAAGTGGGGCAGAGGCTTCGTTCTCCTTGAAGAGAGCATCCAAGGAGATTGCTCCAGAGCCATCAGGGTTCGAAGAGAACATTATTGTGTAGGAACACCATTTATATGCAATTCTTTGCGGGCATTCGTGATTCTTTCTTTCATGTGTATAATTTGTCGTCTGATGCGCGTGATTCGATACTTCAATGTGAGAATTGTGCATATAAAGCAACATGCAACTTGCCACCTGAATTTTCTTTGCTTAAAGTGAGCAATCTGGGCCGGCCAAAGGCTACTTTGTTCCTCACACGCTAATGTCGATACAGATAGCTATATGAACGCGAGTGCAAGCGCTAAATAAAAAACCAATTGAAACTAAGCATCTGCACCAAAATCTAGTAATTAAGACTAATGTGCTTGTAACAGCTCCAAATTAGGTCAAATTTAAAAATCCATAAATTTCGTTTCAAAAACTTTTGGTGCATTTCAAAAATTTCCAAATGCTTTACCTTGCATTTAAAGTTTCAAATAAATTCCCTGGCTCGAAAATCGAAGTTGCAAGATATTAAAATCAATTGTGTGTTCACCAAAAATATTTAAAATCCTTTTTGTGCTACAACCCTTTTCCCAAAATTTAAATTTAAATACAAATCAAATTTGGATTTGCAAGATTCTAAAATTCAATTGAGTGCAAACAAAATATTTCCTAAAGCCCTATGTGAAATCCCTCCAAAAGTGCAAGTTCAAATTTAAATCAAAATCAAAATCTAAATAAAAATTCAAATATATTCTCTTCCTTTTCTTCCCTTTGGGCTGAAACCTAGCCGCCAGCCCACCCTATTTCTTCTCTCTTCTCTACCGACCCGCTTCCCCAATCATTCCTTTTACCTTCCCGTGGCCCAGTCGGCCCACGTGTGCCTCCTATTTCCTTCCCCGCTGTGGCCCAACCAGCCGCTCGCCTGCAACCTAACCCCTCTCTCTTTCTCTCTCGCTACCGCTACCATATGGGCCCTGGTCCCACCTATCAGTGCTCGGCACTGTTCTTCTTCCTCATGCCAACTCTCTCTCTCACGCGCGTGCCCATGACTCAGTACGCACAGACCGCGTAAGCCAGCGCCACGCCAGCTTTGCAACCTTGAGCGCAATGCCACCGCGACCTCATCACATCGCCGCGCCCGCTCTTTTCCTTTCTCTTGCTCTCACACGCCCTCTCCCTCTTAGCTCCCTTGCACACAAAGCCAAGCAGTTGACACCACTCTCTTTCTCTCTCCCTCCTCTCCTCTATTTAAGCTGCCTCGAGCGTGTTAAAACCCTAGCCTTCATCTCCTCTTCATTCCCCCAAGTTTCCCTCACTTCTCCATCTTCAGTGGAGCCGAATTTAGCCTTCTTCCCTAAGTTCAGCCGTCGGCTTCACCGTGAGATTCCCGCCACTTCGGTGAGTTTCTACCGCCGCCATCATGCACTTTAAGTTTGCCTTGCTCCCTTCTTTCTAATGTGTGCCTTGCTTGTGCTTGCTTTCCCTTACGAAGGTCAAAGCCCTGACATCATCGCCGTGCACAGCACCGTCGTCGTGCACTGCGCTGTCACTGACCTTGCCGCCGCATCTTCTTCGCTCCAGCGAGCCTCGACCTTGAAGATCTTGTCCACCGTGTTCGCCATGATCTTCTCGTGCTAACGTGCATCTTCTTCTTCCTTGTCGCACACTAGAGCCACCGAAACATGCCTTCGTCTCCGTCGATGGCCAGAGCACACTCCAACTTCGCCACTGCTAGCGATCTCCCTCTCCTCTATCTCGTGGTGTGTCCTTCCGTTCCCTTACACCACAAACACAGTAGGCTAGTCATGTAGCACCCAGATGGTCGTAGCACCACCGCACCATCACCTCTCTTTGCACCACCATAGGCCGCCATGGACAACCTTGCCCGCTGTCGCATCCTTAGCGCCCGACACACCATTAGTTTGGCGATGATGGGTACATACTTAAGCCCACCTTGATTCAAAGCTTTCTTGCCATTCTGTAGTTTTCCCTCGTGCATAGTAGCACCGCCGTCACCCTCGCAGTCCGACCGCCACCTCAGAGCTTCTCTCGCCATGCCGTTAGGTTATCGAGACCGTTGTGTTCCATGTTGCTAGTCTCCGGTGGTCGTCATGCTTGTCCTCTCCAGCGCCAAGCCCAAACCCAAGCCGCCATGGCCGCCCTCCCTGTCCCTCTATTTTAGCTTACGAAGAAGACAATTAGTTTAAACTGGTAATTAGTTAGCTAATGTCACAATGGCATGTGGGCCTGAGGTAGTTAAGAACTCTAATTAAGCCTTCTTTTATGAGTATGACATGTGGACCCCACCCCTTAAAATCAACTGCATAGACCTAGTTTGTGGACTTGAGCCACTAACACGTAGGTCCCATCTTGTGTAGACCACTGTGTGGACCTAGTTTGTATAGATTATGGCCCTACCTATCATTTTATGTCATTTTTTCTTAAAGAAAATAAATAAACAAGAATTTAAATCCTAGCTGGACCCTACCTATATACCTTTGAGTCTTTTATTAAAGAAAATAATTGAAAAAGAAACAAAAATCCCAGCCGACTGCACTTGTCAGGATTTTTTTATTTTCGAGAATTTCCTCTCAGGTTAAAATTTGAAGAGCTTGTTCCCCCTCGTTTTAAATCCAAATGACTTGTTTTTCTAAAAAAAAATCGTCTAAATTCAAAATATTTCTAATAGCACCCAAATCATAATTTTTGGATTTCATTTGAATTTTATTTTGAATTCATGTTGAATGTGGGTAATTACACATTTATAGAATTTGACGCTTCGGATGCTCCTGTCACTGACAAATAAGATCCTATGCTATCTATAGTTAATCAAGGCAAGTGTTTATGATTGATCATGTTGAACCTAGTTTTCAAATGCAATTACTTTGCTTTCAAATTATAAATTGCATTCTTATTATTAGTATTCAATTAAAGGTTTTGTTAAATGTTGATGTTTAGTTATACCATGCAGTTGATGCTTACTATTTTTCTTCCTTGATTTTTGATATTACCTTTACCATGTTGCCCTAGGATAATTACTATAATACTTCACCTTTGGTTAATCTTTCATGAATGATGGTTGTGCTTAGAATTGCAGTAGCGGTAAATTTAAATATGACGTGAACATTGTCAACAAAAAATGGATACATTGTATAATAATTAGAGTAGTAACATGTGTTGCCACTGGAAACAGGAAAATATTTTATAAAATGGTAGAGACTCAGGTGAGTGGTTGGTATGAGACTGGTACATGGATTGCATGAGATTTGGGTTTGTTGACTTGTCTCGTCTAAGTCGATTAAGGATCGAATCTTGTGCCGCTCTTTTCTACACCCAATTGTGCAACCACAAGTCAAGTACGGAGTTGATTTAGCCAACTAATTTGCTTAGTTTCAGTGTGGACTCTTACACAGTAGATTGGTAGGTGGATTTCTATTATGATTATTTTGGGAGTGACCCACGCTGGTCACTGCCCCTATGTGGATTTCTTTAAACATGAAGGGTCATACATTCCCTAAAAATAGTGGTCACTCATTAAAAATGTTGCCCATAATGGCTGCGTTCTAGGGGTGACCCGTAACATCACTATCCTACTGTTGAGGAGTCTCACCTCCGGAGTGAGAGGATGCATCGGGACTAAGCATTGTAAAAACTTTGTTATGCTTTTCTCAGTTGCATGCCTACGGAAGTATATAGTAACTAACATTATGAGTTAATCATATCTTATGGGTAAAATTGTATAACCTCTGTAGAGTGTTATAAGCTATTCAACTAGTCGTGCTCGATCATGGGGCATTGTGTAGAAATACCACGCTTGCATAGTTTTCATAAAATAATCGTTATAGGTTAATGGTGGGTATAGATGAAAGTATGAGGATATGGTATCTTCATATGGAATGGTGCTTATGAAATGGATATACGAGAAAGCTATGTAGAGAATTCGCTCTCATGATCCTAATTAAATTGGACACTTGATTAAGTTGAAAAGGCTGAGCCATAGGTTTGGAGACAAAGCTATAGTGTAATATTTGACAAACTAGTTTTATGCTAAAAGAAACATAAGACCTTCCTTTGATTAAGCATTGCATATAGATATATACATATATACTTGCATTTTGATATAAAGACTTGATGAGTACTTTTGTACTCATTGTTGCTCAACTATATGAATTCAGTGCTCAAGGAATGATCTGTTGGTGAACATTTGTCACAATCCCTCGAAGGTTGAAGATAATGTCGAATACTAGATTATGTACCCCTATCAATTGCTTGTGGGCATATCCTAAAGGACTCCACTGCCATGTATCTTTTCCGCTGCAAGACTTCATATGTATTTGGACACCACAATCTATGATGTATGACCTTGGCCATCTAGCTTGTTTAGGCTTATTTACTACTATACTTTTTATTTATGCAAATGTATGTGTTGTAGGGGTGGCCCCCACCTAAACTCAGCAGGCCTGTTAGAAGGTTATAGGGCCCAAAATGGGACATATGTAATGGCTTAAATACCCCTGGCAAGGAGGTACCAATGTAAGGGCACATTTGTAAAAGCACAGCCCATATGAATACATATAACGAGGGAAGACCAAGGGGAGGATGATTCACTCTCTCCCAACTCTCCACTACCACATCTCTCTCTGTTTGGTCTGTAACCACAACAGTATGGATGTGATATTCGCTATTGTTGTGCGGTGTGAGCTAGCTACTGATCCAGAAACTATTTCAGAATACACATAGGGTCCGATTGACAAATCCAGGTTGCTACAATGCTCAATTCACACAGTGTAGGATCAAGGATACCAGCTAGAGGGGGTGAATAGGAGGTTTTTAAAATTTTCTTGTCTACTCAATTAATTCTTTACAATTTTAATGGCAAGAATGTAAAGCAATTAATCTTACACAATTCTAGTCAAGTAAACAACAATGTTTTCTCTAAACAAGGAAATGATCACAATAATATCAATGAAAAAGGAGCTAGAAGAAAAACAAGTAAAAGATGTACACAATCGATGTTTTTACCGTGGTACTCGAAAACTTGCCGGTTTCCCCTAATCCACGTTGAGGTTAGCCCGAACGAATCGGACCAGCTCCACAAATTAAGCCGAAGCACCTCGATCACTAGTGGTAGCTCTTCCCCGTTCCGGGTAGGTGAGCTCCAACCTTCACACGAACGTCGGGTCTTCTCACAATCTCCTTTGAGAAGATCACCGATCAAGCACCTCCTAATTGTCTAGGTGTCGGCAAACACAAAGAGTAATAGACCTGGGCTTCACTTGATTTGCAAACTAGTGCCAAGGATCAACTAATGAATGCTATGCACTAAATTTGCCCAACCACCTCAAATTGAATGCACAAGTGAGAACAAAGTGTGGAATGAATGCTCTATGCTCAAGAAATGTTCAATGGGTCTCTTACTTACTGTCCTTGAGCAGTGGTACGGGTATTTATACCCTCCACCAACCAAAACTAGCCGTTTGACGCAATTTTCTGAAAAATTCAGGACGAGCGGAACTACCACCGTTATACGACCGGTAGTACCGCTCCCATTTCTGGCGTGGCAGAACGGCTATGTCAGAGCTCTGCAGTGACCGTTGGAATGTCGGCGCGGTACTACCACCGTTGAAACTTGCGATACTACCGCTCGCCGGTAGTTCCACAAAGTCAGCGCAAACTGCCGCTTGAGCCGAAATTCCAAAAGGCTCCGCTCTGCCTCCAGAGCTTCCGGACTCCGGAAGTGCCGCTCGGGATAGCGGAACTACCGCACCTTGCGGTAGTTCCGACGTTGAAAACGCCGGTACTTCCACTCCGCGAAATCTCAGATTGCGTCCGGAGGGTACTCTCTGGAAAAAAGGTTTCGCTCCTCCTCCGGAGCTTCAGGGCTCTAGAAGTACCGCTCCAAAATGCGGAACTACCGCTCCCTACGGTAGTTCCGGCGTTGAAAGCGCCGGTACTTCCGTTCCCACAAAATCTAAAATGCATCCGGGGGTGCTCTCTGGAAAAAAGGCTCCGCTCGGGATCCGGAGCTTCCGGTCGCCGGTAGTACCGATTATGGGCGCGGAACTACCGCTCTCCGGTAGTTCCGACATTCAAATCTGCGGTACTAACGCTCTTCCAGACAGAGCACAATTTTGGTTTTAAATCTGATTTTTGATGAATGCATGCTTCTAATTTGATCCAAATGGCACATAAAATTTGCTATCAAGCTACTTGCCATGATCCCTCTTTATGGTACGACTATCTACCCTATAATCCGGTCTTTCACCTTTTCTCCTTAAGACCGGTAAAAATAAAAGGGATCTATTCTAAATATACCTTTGCCTTGAGCTATATTGGGTCTTCACATTTATCCTTTGTCTTGCTTCTTGTCACCAATATATGGACTTAACCTTTGCATACTCATTAAACACGTTAGTCCCATATTCACATAAATTTATTAATTACCAAAATCATTTTTAGGGGCCTAGATGCTTTCACACAGTCACACAGATAGAGTAGATTTAGGCCAAGGAAAAAAACACACAGAAAGCAACATGCAATCATCATTAATCTCAAATATGTCCATCATGCACTCATGAAAATGAAAAATCATGATTAATCTCAAATCTACCTAACATGGAAATGATTAACTTTATCTTGATTCAACCTAGCTAAAATCCAACTTTATTACCACTTTTGTCCATTGATTAGCCTAGGATTAAGTACTTGAGAGGGACTTAACATGATCCAATTCCTCAGTGACACCAGAAGTCAACCTTTGTCAATCAAAAGAGTTCTTGCCAGCAAAAGCAATAGCAAATCAGAATACAGACCCAAAATATAGGATAAGGGGTTAAAGTGCAATTTACTCAAAACAAAATTGAACACTACAGGTAGATTATAGTAGATTCAGTTTAGAAGAATTTCTGGGGTAGTTGAACTTGAAGAATGAGAACATTTGATGGATAGATTAGAACAATTAACATTTTCCTGTGAGAGGGATTAAGTTATGGGGCGTCTAGAGAAGAATGGCCAGCATACTGCTAAATCTTCATAAAGGCAAATGACATTTGGGGGTGTTTACATCACAAGAATGCATGCAACACAAGTTATGGAATAAACTTCCTCTAAAGGTCAAGTAACTCTTATGGCAGGCTTTTCTAAACAAACTCCAAACTGCTGAGCAAATGAAAAGAAGAAACTAGCAAGGAGATCTAAATTGTGCTTTATGTAGAGCTATTGAGGATACTGAGAACATCATACTCTAACGTCCCATGGCTCAGTATTTGTGGACTTTAGACCTATCTCAACTCTCAAGGATAGGTGGGAGACCATGTGGAGGTCATCCCATATTGTATGATGAGTATTTAACTTTGTTTATGCTTCGTTGTCGATGTTTGAGTTTGATTTTATGCATTTGCTCTCTGTTTTTTGCTGTCAAGTGGGCAGCAGCCTGTAGAGGCAGTCTGACCGCTATGCTAGAGCGGTTTGACCATAAATACGGTATGACCAATTTCTAGTTGGTAGTAGCTTTTTTCTAGAGAGGTGTTTGTTATGTTGCACGGAGTTTTTAAGAGCAATGTGACCAGCCATGTGGCGGTCCGACTGGAGGTCGTTAAGCAGTCTAACTGGCATGGTTCATGGCAGTCTAACCGACCGTTGGTTGGCGGTCAGACCAGCCTCGGGTGCATTAGTCATGGCGTGAGTCCATTCAAGTGTTAGTCATGACGGGAGTCCATACATTGTGTGAATCTTGATGTGGTGTCAAGTGGTGCATGTTTTTATTGATTATATTGATGAGAGTTAAGTACATGTTGCTTGTGTTCGGGATAATTGCTTATTCTTTGACATGTAGGGTACTTGACTATTGTTGTAGTCAATGACAAAACCGATGCTAAGGGAGGTACCCTGAGGCCTTGGTGGGTCGTGTAAGTCCGGGTGGAGCATCATCTTAAATGGAGAAGCACGGGAGAAAAGCAAGAATCGTGTTGAGGCAAGTGCATACATGTGGTGTGCCATTGGACTTAGATGTTTCAAGTGGTGACAGTTATTGGAGCAGATATATGATCGTGGTGGCAAGATATTGGGCATCACAAACTTCGTTGTGGTGGTTACTTCGAGGGGAAGCACCGTGAAGGCCAGTGGGTGGCAATTGAGAAAATTATCTGATACCGAATGGCAAGACGGTTTACAAAACCAAGATGGTGGCCTAAGGTGGTTTAGGTCTTGAGTTCGAGGATGGTGCATCTTATCGGGCTATCGGAGCCATATGGAAATCACTATTTGAAAAGTGTGTAAGCTGTGTGAGTGTAAAGCCCATTTGTATGGGTTGACAAGTTTCCCAATTGTAAGTAATTGTATCCACTAAGAGTGTGTTGGTTGTTAGGGTTAGGTGCGAATTGAGCAGCCTCCACTATATAAGCCCTTATGTGGTGAGAGAGTAGTGCTCTCCAAGGGATGTAGGATAGAGGTTAGGGTTTTCTTATGTTGAAAGCTTTATGTGTGTGCTCTAGGTTTAGAGTTCTATCCTATATGAGGGAGTGGCCATAAAATATTCATTTCAAAGTAAAATGAATATCTAAGTTTAGTCCAAGTGAGTTGTGTCATGGATTTCTCCTTATACTTTTGATTTACTTGGTTGTCTTATTTGGATTTCATCTCCTCTTAACATTTTTTGTTGCTAAGGACGTGTACGAGGGGGTTATATCTCTTAGATATCATATAATATCATATCAATTTAGACACTTTCTATGGTAAGTTTTTGAGATTACCCGGTTTTGTTCAAAAGTAGAGTGATTTTGTGGTTTTAATCTTGGGGGCATTTTAGCATATGTTTATGCTGTGATCTAGATTGATATAACATGTGAGAATACATACAAGGTCATCTAGTTCATCAAGAACGTATGCGCAGCTCCAAGTTCTCTCCCCTTTGGGATTCTTTTTTTTCTTGGCAGCACTCCGTTTCTTGATTTGGGCGCTGCTGTTTGGTTCTAGAACGACATTCCTCACTAACTCTGTGGTGTATTTCCTGTGCTTGACTGCGCGGTACTGCTTTCTCACGGTCTGTAAGGGTGTGTCAATTTGTCCGAGCTGGTTCTCTCGCAGATGCGGTGTTTGCATCCATCCCCTCCCACGGTGAGCCGTCTGGAAGCGCGGAATGAGGTTCTCACGGCCAGGTTGCTCCACAATCGGACGCAAGGTACGATATGTTCCCCTTCCACATTGCGGTTGGATTGGATTCCCACGAGTGGCGGTTGTTAGTTCATGGGACCTCGTGAAGCAAACGCAAACATTTCTCGTGGAGAATTATATATAGAAAATGTTTTTCTGATCAGTTGAAAAGTAGAGAATGATAAGAAATAGAAGAAATAAGACAGTTAGAGGAGAACAAACCTATAACCATCAACTAGTAATGATTTGTTGGGTTGCAGTGCAGCGTCCAAATGTTAGGCTAGCAAATAGCAATGACCCAACTAGGTGCTTGTCACACTAGGAGTATGTCGAACGAGATTGGCTATGATCAACTCGGCTTCGGCTTCTGGCTTCTGGCTTATTTTTCACTATTCATAAGTTTCATCTTTTTCTGAACTTTTGGCTTTTTGTTGAGCTTTTTTGCCGGTTCTTTTTTTCCCGTATTTGTTTCTATTATACGTAATGGGCTAATATTTTTTTTTATTTTTAAATTTTTTTAAATTTAATTATGCTAAATAAGCCTCTGTCAGTTACAGTACTTTTTTCAACCAGCTACAGTGTTTTCAGCCATAAGCCATGAGGCTTTCAGCCGAACCGATCACCACCTAGGGATGGTTGTTTCTAAGTCTGCCAAGAACTAGCATCAAACATTCGAGCTGATGTGGTGGTTAATTCAGAAACCGCACTAGGCATGTTTTTTTTGGTAAAGCTGATCCCTTTCTTCCATCTTTCCTGGCATCACATCCACCCGGATGAATCCACCCTCATGACGTGATACCTGTAATACAAACATAAATACGTGGAATAATCGTGGATATCACGTTTATACATATGTACATCGCGTTAAGTAATATTAAAAAAAAAGACTTACACAACACATAGATACGGGGAACAAGTATAAAGATAGACTCATAAAGATTTCTAGAAACACTAGGGGCTTGGATGCAAAAGGCACATCCTGGGGGCAAACGTGGCATCCTGTGCGTGCGCCTGGATTTTTATCCGGCCGGAGGTAACAGTCTCCTTCCCCTCGCTCGCTTCCTCTCCCGTCTCCAAACCTGCAGCCCTAGGGTTTTCGCCGCCGCCGCCCATGGCCGCCGCCCCGGACCGCGCCAATGCCGACCTCCGTCGCCGCCTCGCCGTCGACACCCCTCCCCCGCCCCAGATCGCCAAAGGTCCCCTCACTCATCCCTTTCCTCCCCCCTCCTCGCCCCCTCTCGATCCGTAGCTCGGGTTGTTTCGATTCGGTTCTTGTTCAGTCGTTCGATCCGTGCCCGTCGCCTCTAGGGTTTGGGGGGTTTTGTGGCGGTTGCGAAATGATACTGCCCCCTTGGGCTTTCGTGCTATTATTGCCGGTGTAGGGGTTGTGCCTGGACCATTTCTGCTTGGTGGTGCCAGTTTTTTAGGTAGAAAGGGCGGTGCTTGGGTAGCTAAGCGAGTTGGGTTTGTATTTGGGTGGATTGGATGCAATGGTTCAGTTGTTAACTTCATTTTTTGTTTCGATTTTGGGGTGGTTGATTTGACTGATTGGATTCTTTTCACCACATTGTAGCACTTTGATCTTTGTCGTTTGTATTTATTTTTCTGTTGTCGAGATCTTTTTGTTTTGTTGTTGTGGGTGGTTGCAAGTAGGGCCATCTCCACGCAGAAGTTTCCATCGCGGCAATAGTGATGTTTGTGTCAATTTCTTAGGCTGTAGAATATAACTGAAAAGTGAAAACTAGTGCTGCATCCTGTTGGCCTAAGAAATGTTGCATTATGTAGCTACACATGATGGGTGCAACGTCGATGGCATCTTTTGTTAGTGATTGTTTGCTCGATTTGTGGACATAACTTTAGAAGGTGTCATTGTAGTTTGTTTGATTTACGTTTACAATTTATGGTAGAACCCACTTTACTATGGTACAAAATTCATTTAACTGTAGAACACACTTTATGCACAACCCTCCTTTCCAATTAGTTTCATGTGAGTTATATGTTATTCAAATTACCTAGCATTTATCTTCTGTCTAACTATTGAACAGTGTGTATTTACTTTATTGTGTGAGGGGTTTCCTGTATATATGCCATAACTGTACATGTATATATACTGGCCCATTGGCCTTATAATGAATACAAATACTATTCATAACATGGTATCAAAGCCACCTAGGTTTTCCAGTCGTCATTACCTAGGGTTCTCGTCGACTCTTGCCATTTGCTCGGGCTTCTTCTGCCGCCACTATTCGGGCTCCTCCTGACCGTCGCCGCTTGTTTTCATTGCCCCGCTTAGAGTTCTTCCGTTGACGCCGATGCTCCAATTGCCGACCTCAACACCCATTGCTCGATCCAGCATCGCCGGTCGCCCTTGTCACCGACACTCGTTGAGGCTTCGAAGCCGCCGACTGCTTAATCAAATTAGCGCCGCTATTGAGGCTGCCGGCGTTGACTTCCCTTTGGGCTACCCGCTCGTGGCTGCCTCTCGACTGACGTCGCCTCCTCTCTAGTTTTCTCTGCCGTCTAGTTCGCCAGTGTTGGCTCCTCTTTCGCACACTGGAGCCGGAGCTGTAGTCGTCGGGGTCGCTGCCTGCCAGATCGCCCCACACCCTCCTTTGGTCGGTTGTGATAGGAGTTGACCGAGCGGTCAGCTCCTTTTGTTGACCGATAGAGAGAGAGAGAGAAGCAAAGCAAAAGCCAAAAAAAAAAAGAAAAAATATCGTCCTTTTCAGGCACCGTTTCTGTTCCTCGCTGCCCGATGATCTTCGATGGTCTCAATTATCGGGACTAGTTCCAGCACATGTGTCTCCACATGCGTGATCAGCGCCTTTAGGAGTTTCTTATTGGTCAGCTCCACATGCATGCTTGCTTCTGCACCGTCCGGTTCTGCTGCTCAATTTTCTGGTGAGAGACCACCTTCTACTTCTCCTTTCTCGGGTATATCACCTTGAATTCTTGATTCTGGTGCTTCCTTTTATATAACATCTGATTCCACCAGTCTCACTTCCATTAGTCCTTTAGTTACTTCTATTACTGTTTAAACAGTAGATGGTACCTTTCTGTCGTAGGACGAGGTGCTCTTTCAAATTCATCCTTTTATGTTCTTGCTGTTTCTCATGATCCAAAACTAACCATGCAGCTCATCTCTGCCGGTCAGCTCACTGATCATGGTTGTCGTGTTATTCTAGATTCTGATTCTTGTGTTCAAGATCGTCGCACGGGGACTCTGGTTGGTATTGGCCCTCGCCGCTGTGACTCACGACGGCTCTGGGAGCTTGACTGGCTTCATCTTCCTTTCGCTGCTCCTGTCTGTCTTGTCACCTCCGCATCTGCCGTATCCTCTATAAGTCTTTTGCTCAGTGGCATCATTATTTAGGACATCTTTGTGGGTCGCGTATGTCTTATTACTTCGTCGTGGTCTTTTAGGGTTTGTGTCTAGTGATGCTTCTCTAAATCGTCAGGGTTGTAAGCTTGGTAAACAGTTTCAACTCCCCTATCCTTCCAGTGAGTTAGTGTCTCAGCGTCCTTTTGATCTTGTTCATTCTGATGTATGTGGGCTATTTTCTTGGGATTGAGGTTATTTCTACTCCTGAGGGTTTCTGTCCTAAGAAAAGTATATTTAGGATCTTCTTGATTGTGCCTCTCTTACTGATCAGTGCACTGCTGAGACTCCCATGGAGTTTAATGTTCATCTTCGTCCCAATGATGGTGAGCCTCTTATTGATCCTATTCATTATCATTATATTGTTGAGAGCCTTGTTTATCTTGGTGTTACTCGTCTTGACATTTCGTACCCTGTGCATACCTTGAGTCAGTTTGTTTCTGCTCCCACTCAGCTCCACTATAATCTTCTCCGTATTCTGCGATACTTTCGTGGAACTCTCACTCATCATCTCTTTTTTCCTCGCTGTAGCTTTTTACAGCTCCAGGCATATTCTGATGCCACCTGGGCTAGTGATCCCGCTGATCGCTGGTCTCTCTCTGCTTATTGTGTTTTTCTTGGTGGTTCTCTCATTCCTTGGAAGACTAAGAAACAGTCAACAGTTTCTCGTTCAAGTACGGAAGCTGAGTTGCGGGCTGTAGTTTTGTTGACTGCAGAGGTTACTTGGCTATGGTGGTTACTTGATGATTTGGTGTTTCTGTTTCTGCACCAACTCCTCTTTTGTCTAATAGTACAGGTGCTATTAGCATTGCTAAAGATCCGGCGAAGTATGAGTTTACAAAGCATATTGGTGTTGATGCTTCTTATATACGGACACAGGTGCAGGATCAGGTTGTTGCTCTTCAGTATGTACCTTTAAAGCTTCAGTTGGCAGATTTCTTTACAAAGGCACAGACCAGAGCCCAGCACAGCTTCTACCTCTCCAAACTTCATGTTGTTGATCCACCATAAGTTTGAGGAGGGGTGTTAGTATATGTATTATATACTGGCCCATTGGCCTCATGATGAACATAAACGCTATTCATAACATGAACAATATTTTTGGTTAATCAAATGCGTCTTACAATTAGAAGAGAAGTAAGCTTGCATCAGTAACATAAGCTGTTTGGAGTGCGTTCTGAGCCTTGTGCATTATTTTTTGTTATTATACCATGTTTCCTGCCTTATTCATGGTAGCCTTTTGTTTTTGCAGAGAAGCAAGGCCTGGATACTGACATGCCCCTTTCTCCTCAGTGGCTTATAAAGGTAGGAGAAAACAAGTTTAGGCCTTAAGGAATTAGGACAGTAACTAGACTTAAAACAACTGGACATCTTAATACTATGCATGATGAACATAGCAGTAGGATATTCTTTAGGTTGATATTAGCCTTTCTTAGTAGTTGTATGTTTGTTTGTGCAGAAGATGGTGATTTATATAATTATTTGTTTGTTACAGGAGCCCAGTTCACAGGGTATCCGAACAGATGCTACAAAGACATCAGGGAATGGTGAAGACATGAGCTACAGTGCAAAGAAAAGGGATGTTTTCAGGGCTTCTGTGCTTGATGGTGAAACTGGGTGTCGTGACCGTTGGCGTGATGATGAAAGGGAACCAAATTCAGCCCCTCGGTGGACTCGCTGGAGGGAGACAGACAAGGAACATGGTGATACACGAAAAGTAGAAAGATGGTCAGATGACTCCTCCAAGTGTTCTGTGGATGGTCGTCGTGCTCCACAGGAGCGTTGGGGTGATTCTAGTAACAAGGAAGGCAACTATGACCAACGCCGTGAGGGCAAGTGGAGCACTCGTTGGGGTCCCAATGATAAGGAATCTGAAAATTGGCGTGACAGGTGGGGTGATTCAAGCAAAGAGGGCGACGCTTCCTGTGAAAAATGTTTCTCTCACTATGTAGCACATGGAAAGGATGGCAACAATCATGAAAAGGATACTGAAAGAGATGATAACGTTTCTCGATCATGGAAGTCTAGTTATCCTGTGGGCCGTGGCCAGGGAGATTCATCTCGTCATCTCTCGCAAACTTCACAGAAATCATCGGCTATGTATGGATATGGTAGAGGGAAGCCAGACAATGAAATTACAAGTTTTCCGAGTTCTCGTGGAAAGTTTACATCTGGTAGTACAAGTACAACCAATACTGGATCGTCACGTCCATTCCATCTTGGTCTACTTTCTGACAGACCTGGTGGTGCATCAGGAGATCGCACAACATTTAGATATAGTAGGATGAAACTGCTTGACATATACAGAATTTCTCATGTTACTGACTTCAAGATGCCTCTTGATGTTTGCGAGGAAGTCTCTGTGTTTATGCAAGAAGAAACCTTGGAACCTTTAGCTTTATTTGCTCCTACTGCTGAAGAAGCTGTAAGTTTATGCTGTTATTTTCTCAAGTAGGATGATCTTACTATTATGTAATACAATCGTCTCATTTCACAGTTCTTTATATTTATAGGCCATTTTAAAAGCAATTGACAAAGGGGTTATCATAAACAGTGGTGTCCATCAGGCTTCCAAAGATGGTTCTGTCGGAAAAAGTAATCCTGATGTGGTGCCATCAAATCAATCAAAATTAGGTTAGATGCAGTTTGTTTACTTTGTAGCACTATAACATCTAAAGATATTGTCACGTTATTAACTGAATGTTATTCTTTGTACTTTGTAGAATTATAACATCTAAAGATATTGTCACATTGCTAACTGAATGTTACTCTCCCTTTATCCAGGTGGTAGAGAAGATCAACCAGGAAGCATGGAAGATTTCAAGGGAGACACAGCTGGAAGTCTCAGGGGTACCTTATTAGTTCCCTGTTTCCAGAGTTTTGCTATTTACTGCCCGCCAATTAGTTGAGCAAATTTCAAGTAATTACATAGAGATAATTGTGTGTTCAATTGTCCATGTATAGGGTTTTTATCATTTGTCAACCACCAAATCTTTGGTAACTTGGGAACCTTCTAGGTGTTCTTGAGCATATTTTAGCCTTTCAAATATACTCATCGGACATTGTGTGGGTTAACAATCAGTCTGCATAATTTACATTATTTAAACATTTCTTTTTGTATTTTTTTGGACATGCTCAAGTCCCATGTAAGGTCTTTCCATATAAAAGGAAAACAAAATTAAACATGGCATGCTAGGAAATGGTTCTTAAATTTATTTGGATATCTAGTATAAGATTGGTGTATCAACTTGTTCCTTTGTTTCATTTCTCGTATTAATTGGTTACAAAATTTGAAGCTTACAATTGCATGCATTCTATAATATAGTACTAAGCAAACTAATCCATTGAGATGACCTCTTTGTTGTATATGATTAGGCTGTTTTGAAGTCCTTGCTGTTGTAGTTATTATTCCACTGCTGTGCTTTGTTCAATCCTTGCATAGTTTCTGCAAATTCTTCCCCCCCTAAACACTACCCCTGTTGATCATTTAATAGGTGTTCCTGGAAATGCTGATTTGCCAGTCAGAGGAGATTCATTGCGGCCAGAGACACCTCCTTATGTTGTTCCACAAAAATCTCGGTTTATTGGAGAACATAGGCTTGGACCAACAACTGACTTTGTGCAGCAAATACCCAATGTCTTCGATCAGGAAAGTAAAGTTGTTGGCATGACAGGTGTTGATGAATTAGTCAGTCCTATCCAACCTCATCCTAATCCAGAAAGCCTTTCTTTATACTACAAAGATCCACAAGGTCAAATTCAAGGCCCTTTTTCTGGTGCTGACATCATTGGCTGGTTTGAGGCTGGTTATTTTGGTATTGATTTGCTAATTCGTGTTGCAAATGCGCCCCCTGATGCTCCTTTCTTATTGCTTGGGGATGTTATGCCTCACCTACGAGCAAAGGCAAGGCCACCTCCAGGGTTTAGCGCTACAAAATCCAGCGATATGCTAATGCCAGAGAGACCACCTACAGGGAAGTTTGTCAGCTCCAGTAGCACACATGTAGGATCAGGTGGTGTTGGAATCTTTGACAGTGGACCAAGTAGGAATGATAGTGCAATTGAAGCTCAAAATCGTTTTCTGGAGTCACTTATGTCTAATACTGTGTGCAATCCTTCAGTTGAAACTATCTCTATAACTGGAGGTTTGTTTATTGACAAGAGCTCTATTTGTGCCTATTTCATTCCATATATTATTTTTCGAACCATCTTTGCTACCGTTCATGCACACTTCCTGCTTTAACAGCATTTTTTTCCCCGGAAATAGGTATGAATGAATATGGTAGCAGTAGCTTTGGCAACATTGCTGTGGCTGGAGGTGAGTGTAGGAACAGCATGGATTATCTTTTGGCACAGAAAAGATTGTTGGAGAGGCAAAAATCTTTGCAAAGCCCTGTTTCATATTGGTCAGGAGATGGTATTCCAGCAGCACAAGCACAAAACAAAGATGTAGCTTCAGAAGCATCTACCCAGCACTCTAAATTGCTACTTCCCATGGCTGATCCATCTCGCCAAGCTTTGCAATCTCAGAATGTTGACGTACTTGCTATGCTGCATTCTGCAGAGAAACCTCAGGCACCTGCTGCTAATTCTGGATTGCCACCATGGTCAAACTACCCTGAAGCTAAAAACCTTACTCCCAATGTGCATGGTATAGATCTCACTCAAGGGGCACTTAACATGCATAAAAATTTGCAGAATACTCAGCAAATTGCTACTGCTGTTCAACAACAGAACTTCATGCCACAGAACCAACCACCTTTAGCTCATTTGCCTCCTGAGAAGTTGCTTTCTGAGATATCTCAAGATCCACAGCTTTTAAATATGTTCCAACAACAGTATCTGCTGTCACAACTACAGTTGCAATCACAGCCACCTGTGATACCTCAGCCTCAGCCTCAACTCTCAATGCTGGACAAGATGATATTGCTCAAGCAGCAGCAGCAGCAACTGCAACAACAACTACAACTTGAGCAGCAACAGAAGCTGTTGTTGCAGCAACAACACCTACTTCCTCATGTTCTTCCTCACGGACATTCCAATCAGCAGCTTGATGATCCTTATGGGTCAAAGCATACTTCATTGCCAACTGGTGATTCTTTGAATATTGGTCTTCGAAGAATGCAAGAGGTTCTTGAAGTTGATCAGATTTTGATTTCCCATGGTACACAAGAGGGGCAACAACCTAGTCATCCAATTTTGAATATGAGGGGTATGGAGGGTTTAGGTTTATCACAAAGCTCTGTACCTACTTTGCCATTGCCCCATGAAATTTTTGTGGATGCAACTTCAAAAGAATGCTGTTCTCGTCCTCAGAAGTTGGAAGACTTGGCAAATGATAACACACAGTCGAAAGCAAGTATGGTCAACCCGATGATAACGGAAGTTGCAGGTGGGTATGAAGGGGAGTCTGCTAATCACCAACAGGAGCTTGGAATAGATAAAGCTGAAATTGAGCCTGAAAATATTTTGGGTTCTGTATCTACTGAGGTCAACAGGGCAGCTCTTAGTGAAGCTAAGTGTTTTCCTGAGACAGCACTGGATCGAAAATCTGAAATTGTGTCATCTCATATTTCCAATCGGGTCCAGGAAATGAAAATTTCTTCGGAAAATACCCTTGATGACATTGAGCCAACTGTGCGAACCGAAGTAAAAGTTCCTGATACACAGGAGACGAAGAAAGCAGAAAAGAAAAGGCAGCAGAAGAAGAAACAGGCAGCTGCGGATGTTGGCAAAGGAGCTCCAAAGACAGTTTCTTCCCAACAGCCAAGGCAAGAAACTGAAGTCGATGGTTCAGATCAGGGTGGAACTAAGCATATTTTAGCAGATGGTACGGAGGAACTTTTTTGGGGTTCCCCTATCAGAGTGGATAGTTCTTCTAGATCTGCTGAGCCTCCTCTGGGCTTTGAATCATCTGTGATTTTACCTCCCAAAAGTCTTCCTGAGGATCATGATATTGACAAAGCTGTGGGGGAACCTAGTGCTCTATCATCTGAGCCTCATGCTGCGGCAAGCCACAAAGGGTGGAAACCTACCCAGGGACCCAGGCCTAAATCATTGCTGGAGATTCAAGCTGAGGAACAACAGAGAGCACAGAGGGGATTAGCGCTGGACAATGCTAAGCCAGCCATGCCTGCGACTTCAGTGCCATCAATTCCTTGGAATGGCATGTCAACATCTTCTGAGAAACAGTTTGGGGGTGCCATTAAATCACTTGGTGGCCGGGAAAGTGCTGGTGACTCAAGAAACAAGAGAAGCCAGTTGCATGATCTATTGGCAGAAGAAGTTTTGGCAAGTTCTAGTGATGCAGATAATAAGAACATAGGCAATGCTAATGATGTGTCTTTTCCTCCTCTATCACCTGCTGTTGTTCAGCCTGATGCTCCTGCTCTTGATGATAATGACTTCATTGAGGCCAAGGACTCCAAGAAGAACAAGAAAAAGGCAACAAAAGCTAAAGGCTCTGCAGTCAAAACCCCATCACCTGTTGGTTCCGTTGATTCATCAGCCATCTCTATGCCTACTGAAAAGGGTAAATCTTTAAAGCAAGAACAACAAGATAAGGAAATACTACCGGCTCCACCAAGTGGCCCATCACTTGGAGATTTTGTTCCTTGGAAGAGTGATCAGACAAACTCTGTGCCTGCTCCAGCATGGTCTAATGACTCCACAAAGGTGCAGAAACCTTTTTCTTTGAGGGATATTCAGAGAGAGCAAGAAAGGAGATCAGGTATTGTCCAGCAACCACCATCCTCACCAACTCCTGCAAAGGTGTCTACGAACCAACGGAATCATGGGAATGCTTCTTCCTGGCAAGCTTCTGGGTCTTATCCATCAAAGACTGTTGCTCCCGTCCAGATGAGTTCCAATGCTTCCAACCGCTCCAAGTCAAATGCTGAAGATGATCTATTTTGGGGCCCTTCTGAGCACTCCAAACAAGATAAGAAACAGTATGTCCTTTGTGCTGGCTTTTACAGTTACTCGATTATTTGTTGGTATTGGTTGACAGATATTATTATACCCTTTTCATTCCGGACTTTAAGCTTTTCGGCATAGTGAACAATACACAAGCGAATTAATGACTAAACTGAACTGCAGAATTAGGGCCACTTTGTCTTGCAGTGTTCTTTGGAATTGGTTAAGAACTTCAATGGAACACCCACAGTTTGTATTTTAGTCATTTACCTGAAGTGATAGGACTTAGGAGTAATTGTATGATTCTATCTACCTGATTTGATTAGTAAATTGTGTGGTCGTATTAGTATTACATGAATGTCTTGTTCACATGCATAGCATATCCTCTGATGGCAGTTCATGTGTAGTTTATGACTATTACCACTTCTTTGATGCTCAGTTTGCACTTTGCATGTGCATATACACACTTACCCCGCCCCCCCGCTCTTACCAAGATTGTCTCATAAGATTTGGTCTGACAGTTGTACCCTTCGGTCTGGCAATGGCTTGGTCACAGCGAACTTGTTAGCTCTTAACTCTTTTTGAGAAGTAGTAAAGAGAAGTGCTCCTCACTTGTCTAATTTGTTTCTCTGAAGCTTTGTGCATTACTTAAGACTGTAGATCCACTGGTCCAGAAGTTAAGATCAATCGCATAGGCAAGCACACGGGTGTCTTTACATTTCTAGACCAATCTTCGTATCAGAATGTGCATATGTGGATCTGGATCATAGATAGTTTGTATACTGTTTCAAGTTGAGAGCACTGTCAGTAGGTGGTATTGTTAATATTCTAGCCTTTTGCTCCAATGACACAGGATTTGATTTCTACAACTCCCTTACCTTATAGAATTAGAATTATTGTAGCACATGTAGTGCGTACAACTGGTACTTCGCTTGACCATTGATGACTGGAACGTCCTTTCCTTTTTCTTGATCTTATTTGCCCATTTTTGTTATGGAAATTTTCTAAGATATTTACATTTAATCTTACTATATTTAACAGGTCAGAATTCCCAACTCTTTCAAGCCAGAGTAGAAGTTCTATGATGAAAGTTCAATCGCCATTGAACCGTCAAAGGTCGCTGGCCAGCAGATTGCCACTTTCTTCTTCTGCTACTGCTAACCACACTGGGAAAGGGAAAGCCGAGGCAGCAAACAAGCAGACAGGTATACTGGTCGGTTGATACTCAGGTTTTTTAGTCCCTTTGTTACCGTGTGTTTCTAACAGCCGTTATTTGCAGAGGCAATGGACTTCAGGGATTGGTGCGAGAGTGAGTGGGCCAGGCTCACTGGTACCAATGGTATCCAACTCTCTTATTATAGTATTTCTCGCTTCAAAACTCATCAATCTTTATTTGTCTTGCTGTATTCTCGATAAATACATTATAGAATGTTGACCATCCAGTATCAACTTCTGATTCTTTGTTCTACTTTGCACCTTTAGATACAAGTTTCCTCGAGTTCTGCATAAAGCAATCGTCTGTTGAAGCAGAAGTGCTTCTCCGGGAGAACATTGGCTCTCTTGACCACAACGACGAGTTCATCGACAAGTTCCTCAATTACAAGGCCTTTCTGTCAACGGAGGTGATTGAGGCGGCATTCCAAGGCCCCAGCACCCGTGGCACACGTGGGGATGGCGCAGGGCGTGCGAACCCTGCTTCTGCAGCCAAAGGAGTCACGAGTGCCGAGACAGAGCAGGACATCGGAGGAAAGAAGAAAGGGAAGAAGGGGAAGAAGGTGAGCGCAGCAGTTTTAGGATTCAATGTAGTCAGCAACCGTATCATGATGGGTGAGATCCAGAACGTGGACGATTAGGACAGCATACGATGACACCGTTGTACATACTTTTGGCTGTCTCGATAGAGCTGATGTTGACTTGTTGCAATGGCAACCGAGCTTGTTTCGCTCATGAGGTGATTTTCGTTTTTCTTTTTTGAGAATGCGCTCATGAGGTGATTTTTTGGTTCCTGTAACTGGCAGTAGATTTTGTTCTCAATAGAAATTTACTTGAGGTATTTGGGATCGATGCTACATAAAGACAATGAGATTGATGAAAATGTGAGCCGCAGGATGAGAAGAGTGCGTGAAATGGCGTTAAGCATCGGGTGTCCTGTGTGATAAAAAAGTTCATGAAAAGTTAAAAGAGTAGGTTCTATAGGATGGCGATCAGACTTGCAATGTTATATAGAGCGGAATGTTGAGAGACTAAAATATAACACATACAAAAAATGAGTGTAGCGAAGATGAGGATGCTGTGGTGGATCTGTGGTCACACAAGGTGGGATCGAATCCATAATAATGATATACGTGGTAGGGTAGGGGTAGCACCAATTAAAGAGAAACTTGTTCAATATTGCTTAAGATAGTTTGGACATCTCCAACAGATGTCTCCTTAGGTATCGGTACGTAGTTGAATTTTAAGATATACCGAAAACGTAAAAAGAAGCAAAGATCGACTAAGATTGATGTGGAAAGAAATAGTTAAAAAAACTTAAAAGGATTAAAATGTATCTAAGGAATTAGCTTTAGATAGACGTATATAGAAGCTAGTAATTTGCGTACCGGAACTACGATATAAGAAGATTTAGGTGACATAAGTAGAAAGTTTAGAGATGGTGTTTTAGTCTCTCTGTTTAGATGGAAGGATGTATGCTTATGGTTTTTGACTTGTAGGTTTTATTATAAGGCTCTCGTTTCTTTGACCTTAAATATGTTTTTATTTGTAGGCTATCTTAATTTATTTGGTACAAAAGGCTTTGTTATTATTATAGAAACTTACTTGAGTTGATTATAGATCAACTTTGTTTGTTGCTGATGTAGCTTTTGTCGCACTAATATTGTCATCTGTACTCGAGTGCGCAAGACGTAAAACTTCCCGCAAGATCGAAGAATTAATCCTGTGGTATCTACTATATGATGGTGATGTAACTATTTTTTGGTGGTTTCGTTGTCTGTTAAGTCAGTGTTGTGGTTGTGCTAATGTTGGAGAAGCAGCATGTCTGCACTAGTTGTAAAACAACTCTCCAAGACAAAACTAGATTAGCAACACGAAGATCTGAGCAGCGCAGAGTGCTGCAACCAAACAGTGTGTCACTTGCCAATGGCTAAATTCTGAATGGATGATAATTACATCAATTTCCTGAATTGATTTCTCTAATTAATACTAACAACAGTTAGGGCTGACAAAAAAAACTCGTCAAGTCTCGAATTAAAATCACTTCAATTACAATAGTTAATTGATTTAGAATTAAAATAAATATATTTTAAATGAAAAAAATATTAATGAGGCTCGGCTAAACAGTGGCTTGTTAACTCGAATCTAAAATAACCGTTTAAACAATAAATAAAATAATTCTATATTAAACTATATTAATTTAAAGAAAATCCAATAATAACTTCTTAAGCTCTATAACCAAACCTACCAACAGATACCTAGATCGAGCATACCAAGTCGGAAAAATTGCTCCCCTGCCCTAAAGTTTAATGGCGTTTGCTCATTTGCCCCATGATGTCTCACTGACATGCGGGTCCAAGGCCCACATGTCAGTGGGATATCATGGAGCAAATAAGCAAACGCCATTAAACTTTAGGGCACATGAGCAAATCCCTCGCACTTACATCTGATGAAGAAGAAAACCTATCTGTAATCTACAGCTGCGGCTGCGGCGGCGTATCGAGAGGGTTCCTCTTCGGTGCACACGGAGGAGCACACCCGCACGAGATGTACGCGTATCCATACGGGGTCGTAGGCTGCGCGTATGGGTACGGATACAAATACGACACAGGCAACGGCGGGTACATGCCGGCGCCGGGTACGTAGTAAGGCTGGCACGCCCGCCGCTGGTGCCCGGCGAGGTATTGGTAGCTGCCGCAGTAAGCTTCACCGTAGTAACTGACGTCCATCCAAGTAAGCTCCGTCGTTGTCAGCTGCGCCGTCCGCATCGAGGTAACCCACTCGTCGTCGCTGCTGGCCATCTTCAAATGAGAAAATTGATAATATACCCTCCAACTAGATGGAAATCTAGAATATACCCTCCTTTAGATGCTAATTGAGAATATACCCTCCTTTTGATTGTTTTGTTGAGCAAATACCCTTTTTATACTATTTAGTATCTCTTAAGTATACTAATCCGTATTATATAGTATTTTGACCTCAGAATGACCATTTTGCCCTCCTTTGCCTCGATTGGTATTTCATTCAACCCGGGTCCCTTCAACCCGCGGGGGCTCTCTCGATTGGGCGGCGCGGTTCTCTAATTAGGGCTAGGGTTTCCCGGCGGCGCGGCAGAGGGTGAGGGGCGGAGGTCCGGCGGCCGACGGAGCGCGGTGAGGAGGGCGGCGCGGCCGACGGGGCGAGGGCGGCTCGCGGCCAGGCCGGCCAGGGCGGCGCGCGCTCGGCCAGAGCGGCGCGACCGACGGGGCGAGGGCGGCTCGCGGCCAGGCCGGCCAGGGCGGCGCGCGCTCGGCCAGAGCGGCGCGGGGCCAGCGCGGCTCGCGGCCAGGGCGGCGCGGGGCCTGCGCGCGCTCGGCCAGAGCGGCGCGGTCCAGGGCGGCGCGGGCCAGGGCAGTGCGGCCAGCGCGGGCGCGCGGCTAGCGGCCGGCGGCGCGGTCCAGGGTGGCACGCGGCCGATTTGCTCCGGCGGCCGGTAGGAAGAGAAGAAGAAGGCAAGGTACGACCCGATTTGCTCCGGCGACGGTGTAGTGGCAGGATGGATCCAAAGGAAACCCCTCTAGAGTAAGCTTCTCACTCCTATATCTCTTCATATTCTTGTGTGGAATGAATGTGGAACGAATGTGGAACGAATGCAGTGGTTGTGGGGTGCGGATTGGTTGCGGCAAGTGGCCTGGCCATGATTTTAGCTGACGAGTTAACTGAGCAAAGTGGGAGCACTGGTGAATGGTGATGATATATGAACAATGCTGATACATTAGTCAGATTGGTTGGAAAAACCTGCTAAAATCGATATGTGATACATTGTGGTCAAATGCATAATGACTGGTGCACAAACTGTATTATGAAATTTGCATAGCAGTATAGCACAGTGGACTAGGACTTCTCCATACATGCTGCTTTGTGCCATGAGACACTTGAATATGTTTTCAGCCAAAATGTCTCTGATAAGCCATTGATCCCATTTGAGCCACCCCCCTGTTGACTATTGTAGATAGAACCAAAATGTTGTTCACTCTTTTGATGCAAGAAATAGACATAATAGTTGCAGAGCTCAAATACGATCTTGCTAAATTCACCAAAACAAAAATTCTGCCTAACATTGTTAAGAACTGAAGACAACATTAAGTGCAGTCTAGTCCCTGTTCAGTCCCTACGCTAACTAAAATTTATGTTTTTTCTCCTCTCGAGTTCAGTCCCCCTCAAGTTGGGTCGATTTTGACTTGCATTGATGAAAATATACCAAATGCTGTGGTAACCTCATGTAGTCAAGGTCCTAGCACAGGCAGTGCTTCTGGTCACCCAGCCATTTGCTCCGTTGCAGCGACAGATGAAGGTACCACTAATAGTCCTGTGCTTGCTTGCGAATCACCAGGCATAGTTGATTGGTCTAAACTCGTGATAAATGTTAACGTTGATGAGAATGACGATAGAGATGTTGTTTTGGAAGAAGATGCGATGTATGAGTTCATAGGTTTGAGGGCCGAGGATGAGAGGAGGGAGGCAAGGTCTAAGGAACCAGTTGTCAATCCTTTACCTCCCGAACTTGAGAATGAGATAGCCGCTGCATCAATGGAGGTTGATGACAATGTTGTTGAAGATTTTGAATATATGGATGAAGAGAATCCCACAATGAATGTCGGTGATACATATCCAACCATGGATGCTTTTAGGATGGCCATGAGGCAATATGCAATCAAGGGGCAATTTGATATTTACACTGTTAAATCTGATCAGACCAGGTTCAAGGCAAAGTGTAAGGGGCAAGGGTGCTTATGGCAAATTAATGCTCATAAAACTAAGGATGGGAGAGCTATCAGGGTACTAACTTAATTTTTTTTTTGCTAATTTGTATAGCTACATGTTCTTATTACTAAGCATGTCTAAAGTAGTGTTGGATTTTAAATTACTTAATTTTTACTCACTTGCTAAATTTAGAGCAGCATATGAAGGGGTAGTGCAGCCCATTACTGGTAGGAATCAATGGCCTAAAGTAGTGTTGGATTTTAAATTGCTTCCACCATTAAATAAGAGATCTTCTGGGAGGCCTAAAAAAAATAGGATGCAAGGGGCTCTAGAGAAAAGCAAGTCAGGGGCATCTAAAAGACAAGTGCAATGTAGAAAATGTGGAGAGCTTGGGCATCGATCAGATGGATGCCATTTGAATGGTCCTAAGAAGAGGTATTTGATATCTTCTTTATCTCATTTTCCTACTGTTAATTGCTTCACTTAATAATGTGGTATTTGTAGGAAGAAAAATGGTAACAACCAGCATGGAAGAGATCTCCCTATTGGCACTCCACCTAGAGAGTTTATCACTTTGCCA
Organism: Dendrocalamus latiflorus; assembly: GCA_017311315.1. Lineage (NCBI taxonomy): Eukaryota > Viridiplantae > Streptophyta > Magnoliopsida > Poales > Poaceae > Dendrocalamus > Dendrocalamus latiflorus. The sequence goes on from CM029672.1 coordinate 10,993,880, forward strand.
CCATCACTTCAAAACAGCCCGGGCCCTATTACTAGAAGGTAATACAATTTCATAATTGTGCGAGTTGTAAAACTATGAATGTGGTCTTTCAAGTTACTAATTCACTGATTTTTTTCATGACATCTTAACAGGCAGCTAGCTTTAGCAATTGATGGTGAAGGCACCTCACAAGGGACATCTACAAGCACACCGGCACCTGCTGTACCAGGACCATCAAAACCTCGTGCTAAGAAGATGACACCTAAGAAGAAAAGGGCAAGATTGATTGACAACTGCTAGCTCATGTCATGTTGTTTCTTTTGGCTGTGTTGTTTTGTATGATCTGTCCAGGAGCAAACTGTTAGCTCCTTTTGGCTATGTTGGTTTGTATGGTCTATTTAAGTCCAAGAGATTGAATCTGTAGTGGAACAAATTAGTTTGCTTTGTACTGGAACAGATTGTTTTGGTTATGTTGCTTCAAACTATTAGCTCACGTACCTGTGATCTATAAACAAAACCAAATCATATATTGGCATTCTGAACTGCCACTATCAATTTTTTGATTGAGCTGAGCTGTATATATTCCTGATGGTCTGTGCCAGTATGCATCTTCTAATCCTAGAAAAGGATATTATTAATCTTGATTCCTGCATTTATAATGCTTCCCCACACAAACCTGATTTGTAATGTATATAGAATTGAGTTTCCCATGTTCCATTGCAACTTTCATTTGGAGCTTGATATGCAGTCTGCATGGAATTTTGATGTGAATAGTGAGTTTGATAATTGGAGACGTGCTGTAAGATTCCTTGCTATTGCCAGGATCCTCAAAGACCAGAAGGGGTGCGGCACACATAGCTCTTGACTTTCTAGTTCGTTCCTTGCATTTGCTTATCAGTATTTACCTGGCAGGATTTTACACTGATGTAATTCCTTCTTCTTTCAATGATTGACAGCATGAGCAAAGAATACTTCAACTTTCTGAAAAAATACCTTGCCACTTTCAAGGGAGCAGGCGATGATGCTGATGCAATCGGTGATGCAAAGGAAGAGGCTTCCACGGCAATCATTGAGTTTGTGAAGTCATCCGATCTTTATCAAGTACTTCTTTACTCGAGTTTACATCTCCGTTGTTAAGTCTTTCTGTTGTGTGGAGGAAATTTTGGGGGGCTATAATGCCTAAAAGGTTGATTTATCGTGAGCTATGCACCAGTATCTCCTATCAGAATTGTAATGTAGCATATCATTCTCATATCATATCACCAAATGTCAATTTGGATCATCAGTTGGTATTGAACTTGGTTATTAACATACCAATATTTATTTCACGAGCAAAGATACACTAATCTGCTTACATACAGTCTGCACATGTTTGTGCTCTCAGTATCTTCTCAAACCTGTACTTGTGTGGTTATGAATTGAATGAATCTGTAGAAGCCTTTTATTCCAATCCGAACACTAACAGAGATCCACTAAGATCTCAATACTGTGCAGCTTGATGAGTTTACGAGGGGTAAATAGGTCATTTTAAGAGAAATACAATAGAAACTAATGAAAATGTATAAAAAGGGCAATTTCTCAACAAAACAATCAAAAGGAGGGTATATTCTCAATTAGCATCTAAAGGAGGGTATATTCTAGATTTCCATCTAGTTGGAGGGTATATTATCAATTTTCTCTCTTCAAATCGATCTGATTGGCTTGGCCTTGGTTTTTCGCTTTGGGATTCTGATACTGCCGCGTTCGTGGCGTCGTGCGCGCATCATTTGTAGAGCGCTTGGGTGGAGACGTGGAGATCGAGGTCGGCGACGTGCTAGCCGAGTCCGATCAGATCGGAACAGCCAGAGTCAAAGGCGGATACGTCTTCTCGCGAACGCTTGGTATTTTTACGACGCTGGTGCAGTACGTCTTCAATGGAGGCAAGGGTAAAATGAAGAATGTACGTAATAGATCTTCGAAGACGGAGTTTGGAAGTCTGTAGACTCTATCCGAGTCCGCCATCTGATCTGCGCATTCACGGGGAGCTTTGTCGGTTTCGCAATCAGAAATCGCCCCCTCCATTTCGTCGAAATCACGTAGGCAGTCTCGTTCCTCTTCCCCTGATCCGGTCATGGCCTCGGATGAGAGCAGCGCGGTGAGTTCTTCCTCTGGCTCTCTCGGATCGCACCAATTAGGATCAAATTCTGTGAAATTTCTTGCGCTTTGATCTCATTTATAGCGGAATCTCACTAAAGCTGGGACTATATTTTTCTTGCTTGTTTTTTTGTGCGTGTGCGATGGGACAGATGGTGGGGGAGATGGAGAGCAGCTTGGAGCGGGTGAGGCAGCAGCTCTCCTCCACCTCCAGCCGCCACCTCCTTCAGGGCCCGCTCTTGAAGCGATCCGACACAGTAATTTTTCCTTCAATCCCTAGCATTTCCTCTCCTTTCTTGATTTATGCGAACTTTAGCCTGCTATTATCGTTACGGTTGTGGTCAGGTTGATGAAATTAGCTTTTTCTCTAGCTTTTAGTAGGGTTTATTTATCTGTTGTTTAATTGATTCAGTTTCAGTCTCGATTTGTTGTGCGTTTTAAGAGTTTTGGCAGTTCGTCACCTTAAACTTTTACTGTCGGCTGATGGTTATCAACGGCTCAATTTGTACCGATTTAGTTTGTTGATTCTGGTTTGAGTATACTTGTGAACTAAAATCTGTAATGGAGTGCTCGTGCACACCAACATTGTGTATAACTAGGTGTTGGTGTACATCTGGTGATAGGGCAAAAGTAAACTGCACGTAGGCACAGGGGCGGATCTAGCGGTGGGGCGGGCGGGGCTCGAGCCCCCCTACCGTTATCGGACCCTTGGAGCCCCCCTGGAGCCCCCCCTAAATTTTTAGCCATGAATGTATAATGTAGAAGGGGCTGAGGTCGAGCTGAAGGTACTTCAGCCCCTCCAAAAAATTTTCCTGGATCCGCCACTGCGTAGGCAGATTGTCAGAGTACATTGGCTCATGTCTATCGCCAGGCACCTCTAAATTATTCCTGCCTGTTGATCATGGCATGGTATCTGGGCATTCAGCAATCCACATGGAAACAAGCGGTGTGGTGTTGATGCTAGGTTGTCAAGGGTGTTTTTTTGTCTGCACTTGTAGCTTGTAGGCCGGCTAATGGTCTGGGTTCAAACGGGTTGAGTGGGTTGGGTTTAAGGAATGGGTGCAATTGTATGGGTTCAAATGGGTTGAGGGGCAAGATGGGTTGGATTGCGTCGGGTTTGCTTGTAAAGTGGTTTGGTTTGGGTTGAATATTTGTAGTTCCATATGGACTGAAACCATGGGTTCCATATGGGTTTGCAACCCACAAACAAGGCCAAGCCGCCCCCTCCACAGTCCAAAGCGCAGCGAATGCGGAGCCCGAGCTGCCAGAAGGGCAAGCCGAGCCTCGCGCGCGCGATGCCTCTCACTGCCGCATCCGGATCTCACATCGCATGCGCCACCGCCGCCGTGCGATCTAGCAGTGGAGCACCCCACCGGAGGTAAGGCTTTCGGGGGTTTAGGCACCTGGTGGAGGGTATGGTGCCGGAGGCGTCCACTTCGGCAAAGGGTAGCGGTTGGTGTCGTAGCACACGATGTAGAGCATCTGCCTCTGTTGGAACTGCCGCATGGCCATGGGCTTCCGCGGCGTCATGATGGCGTAATTGGCGGTCATCAGCTCGAACTCGGCCCCGATGCAGCGGTGCATCGACTTGTGATGGAGGTGCAGCTGGCGGATGTCTGTGTCGGCCCGGCAGCTGCAGAGGACCAGGTTGGAGAACTCGGCGGTGAAGGGCCCACACTTGTAGTTGACCTTGTACTTGTCGTTTTCGGCGGCCCAGGTGGAGCCGTCCCAGATGGTGACGTTGAGTGCCATGGGCTTGGATGGGTAGTCCAGCCCCATGGCGGAGCTGCGGGGCACCTCGCGGATGGGCATGCCGTCGATGTAGAAGATGATGACCCTGGAGGACCATAGGATGGAGAAGCGGTGCGCCTCGGTGGTGGGGTTGAAGGGCATGAGGTAGCACTCCTCGCGGCCACGGTTGGTGCTGCTAGGGTTGTGCATTTTTCAACCGAACCGAAAAAACCTAACCAAACCGTTTAACTCGGTTTGACGGTTTTTGGTATTCGGTACGGTTTGCAGATTTTGGATTTTTTTGGCATTCGGTTTTTTGGGGAAAAACCGACTAAAAACCGAAAATACCAAAAAATAGTAATGCACAGTGTGCTGCCAATGGGTTTCGAATCCACGACCAAAGGTCCGAATGCCCCATGCTGTCTCTACCAACTGAGCTAGGCTAGCTATGTTGTTTAACTCAATGTATATATTACATATGTACATAAAAGCTCTGGTTTTCTCTACTTCAAGTTATAGCTCACTTCAAACAGAATAAGACTAAGGCAGATGTTTCTAAATTCTAATGAGCAGCGAACATCATTAATTATTATGCTTTATTACTTTATGCATATGTCATCGAATCTTCATACTCCATTAGAGTGTTTCTAAAATTCTAATTCTATTGCCAGTAGTATATGTATTATCGCCTACTCGTCTCGCTAGCCGCTATATCATTTGTAATTCGCGTCAACTTTGGTAAATATGATATTTACCGATACCACGCTGAAATAAATTGGGATTTACCGATACCGAACCGTACTTCTAAAAATACCGTATATTACCGAACTACAAACACCGTATTTACTGTATATACCGAACCGATTAAACCGAAAAAACCAATTGCACAGTCCTAGGTGCTGCCATTGCTGTACACATTGGTCTGCATCTTCCACTTGTGCCGCTGCCAGTTCCCCAGGAACTCGAAGTCCATCTCGTCATGGTTCTCGAACATGTCGCCGTTCAACAGCTGCATCCATCGGCCATTCGATTGATCATTCATTCATGTCCTAGAAAAGTTATCATTAACAAGTGTTTGCTTGATTAATGGAGTAATTAGTGAATTCATTTGCTGCCCCACCCATGCGCACATTGACCGTAGCATGTAGATGCTGTGCCAAGCATGGCGACTGGCCGTGCATGGGACTGCGATGGAGGGGAGGAGGGGACCGGAGGAAGAAGTAGAGCTGGTTAGGAGAGTGGGTTGAAATGCGTTGGGAAAGTGGGTTGAACCCATATTAGGAAAATGGTTTGGGTTGGGTTGGGTTGAGGTGATGTGGGTTGGTTTGGGTTGGGTCCTAAGGGATGTGAATTGGGCTGGTTTGGGTTGGAAAAGTGGAGTTTGGTGTTGTGGGCTGGGTTGGGTTCTAAACCATTAGCAGGCCTAGTAGCTTGTCGATAATATATCTCACAATTTTATTAGAGAAAAATTTGACTACCGTTTAGCAAGTTTTAATTCTCAAACAATAAAACAGTCTCCCTGTTACTTTAGCTGTTTGGTCTAGAAAATGAGCACTAGGTTGCAGATCAGAATGCGGGGCTGTATATTGTGCAAGCCTGCTGTTTCACACAAAAATGACTGTTGTTTCCCTTTATGGCTTGTTAATAAATTTTCTTGTGTCTGAGAATTTGCGTTGCTTAGTCATGTTTGTTGTGTTCTTCTGCTTTTGAGCTTCTAATTGTAATATATCAATGGCTATTGGCTAATGATCCCCCTGTATTCCAGCACCTCATTCTTCCTTTTTTCCGTTGTAAACTTTACACTTTCAATTGACAGCTAAGAAAATGGAATGAGCGGTGGGTTATACTTGATCCTGCTACTGGAAAGATGGAATACAAGTATGGAAATTACACAGATAATCATTTAGATCATTTTTTAAATGGGATGAAGATTTGAACCAGAGAATGCTGGATCTCATTATTCAACTTCTGATTTAGGGTTCATAGAAGTGACACAGCTGTGAGGGGAATAATTGTGTTTGATTCAACAAGCACTGTGACTTTGTCACCAATGAACTTTAAGTACGATCTCTGCTTCATTCCAAGTACATTATTACCTTCAGACTTATGCGGGTAAAGGCACTAAAGTGACTCATGTTTCCCTTGGTGCAGTGGACTGCCAAAATATGACGGATGCTGTTTCTGTATCCATATCGAGTAGCTCTGGGTTATGTTTGTTCACTTTCTTCTCCTATGTGCTAGATTTATTTTGTTTTGTTCATTGACTAGTGTTCTAGATATTGGGACTCCACAGAAAAAGGAGTACTTTCTTTGTGCAGAAACTCCTAGCGCTGCAAGAGCATGGGTATCCACTTTGCAGTAAGCTTGTGTTCTATGACTGTCGTTTTTATTATTGTTTTAAACCATGAGTTCGGCATTGTTGCTTCACTATTTTTTCGCTGTTCTTGGGATAACTAACAAATGTTTTAACATAGATTAAATGATTGAATTGTTGAACTACCATCATATGCTTTCTTATGATCTATCTTGAAGCGAAGTCATGTTTGACAATTGACACATTGCTGTAAATGTCCGTGTTGAGAGAACCCGGCATTTTTGGAAAGGCCCGTATTAATAAAGACCTGTACTTTGGCTGTTTACTGCATTTAAGTTAGCACTGAAGTAATACCTTATACCTCCCTGTTTCGGTGGTATGACCCTAAAATCTTAAAAATGTGGTACTTTTCCTGAAACAACAGTTTAAGTTGATATTACATTCTGATGTTTGCATTAGCTCACTTGGTCCCTTTCTTACCAATGCCTATATGCTTAGGACAAACTCCAATATATAGTTATTTTGTTAAGTGATTGGACCATTTGCTTGTGGGCTTATGCTGGAAGGCACTTAGAGCCTCTTCAAATGCTGTAACTCTTTGTTTCTGAGGAATTGGGCTGTTACCTTTGGTCCAACATAAGAATTGCTTGCAGTAGTAGCAATGAGTTTTAGTTTTCAGTTTGCATTTAGTATGCTATTTGGTTGCCTGCTTATCCAACATCAAGAGTAAACTAGTGACATATGTACTGCATAATTACGTAACTAAGCTAAATGGGCTATAAGCTGGCTAAAGGCTTGCAATTGGTGCTTTGTGTTATTAGTTTTCCATTTATTCATTTGTTTGATATAGCTCATATTTGGGCAATATGTTGTCCATGGTGTTTTAGCTGTGAATCTTGAAACCTACTAACATTTCTTGTCTTATATGCAGTGCAACTCAGTTGGTGCTGCAAGCTCATAAAGAGGCAGTGAATTCATTGGGTGGAAATGGTTCTGCAAAATTGGGAACAGTTGCTACTGTTGTGGCTGTGGCCAATGCGACTGCAATTGAAGCATCCAAAGAGGTAGAAGCAGCGATGAAGATCTCCCTGCAGGCAGCTTTGGGCTCAACTACAAATAAACTTAGCAAAGGTCAATTAGATGATCTCACAATCATGATGGTACGCTCTTCCTCATACTATTCACAAAAGACTACCTTAATTAGAATTTGCTATTTTAGTTTTGAATGTCAGAGGTACTGATGAATGTAGGCTCACTGTTGCAGTCGAACTGATATCCAGTTGTTAGTTTGTTACACTCTGTCGAAGTATCCTTGTTGTAGTCCATCGATCTGATATCCACTTGTTAGACTATGTTCCAAAAAACAGTGACTGGTTACTTCCATAACTGGTCAAACCACAGGAGGTAAACTAACCAGATTTACTGCTTTGAATAGATGGTATCAAGTTTCAATTTGCACAACTCAAGTCACCTGACAAAATTTCACCACTGGCATAAATACAGCCAAATCACAGGACCTCTGCCAGTTACAAGCCGACTTCCTGATAAATTGAAGATTCACTTTGGAACTTGAAAGCCATTCATCCACTCGATGTTTGTTGGTTCCCATTGGTAATGGACAAGAAACTGGTCCAGTAATGAATTTCAAACCCTAGCTGAATAGGACTAGTAGTAACACATGGATATTGATATTGCGTTGCATGTTTACATCTCCCTATAGCTATAATTGGATTGCATAGCAAACATACTTCAGAATGTTTCACTGATCAACTGTTGAGAATTAAGTAACTAGCAATCATGTGATGCTAAAGTTGGCAATATTCCTATAAGGCTATAGGCCTATAGCAGAGCATTTGCTTCTCATATGATGGATAAACATTTGAAGATATGTTTTGTGTGCTGTCTTTTATGCTACAAGTTCTGAATATGTGAATTCTGTTTTTGGATACTGAAGTTCTTTTCCTCTCCTTTTTTTTTTGGAATGTGCTACCCATCTATAATCAACAGGAGACCCTTCGAGTCAAAGATGATGAACTGCACCAGCTACTGCAGGATATTCGGGCACGTGATTCCACCATCAGAGATATTACAGATAAATTACAGGAGACTGCTGAGGCAGCTGAAACTGCTGCTTCTGCAGCTCATTCAACTGATGAAGAGAGGAGATTTTTATCTTCAGAACTTGAACGTCTGAAGCAAGATCAGGGAAAACAAGTTGAATTGTCCTTGCTTAGGGTAACAACTAATTTGGTGAATCTATACATTATGCATCTTATGGTGTATAAATCTTTCTCTCTATTTGAGAACGTCTATATATGTTTTTCATGCCTGTTACACGGTTATAAACTAATTGACTTATATTATGAGCATGATGAGCACACTTCATGTTAAGTCTGTGAACGAACATTTTTTAAGTTGAACTGGATTTTATGTCAACAGTTAAAGGAATCAGAAGAAAAAGCAATGCTTCTTGCTGAAGAGAGAGAGCATTTACTTAAGGAAAGAGATTCTGCCCTTCAAGAAGCTCAGATGTGGCGTTCTGAATTAGGAAAAGCTAGAGGAAATGCTGTAATTTTAGAAGCAACTGTTGTCAGAGCTGAAGAGAAAGCTAGGGTTTCAGCAGCAGATACTGACATGCGAATAAAAGAAGCTGTGGGTAGACTTGAGTCTGCCACAAAAGAAAAGGAAGAACTCTTAGCTCTTGTGGATGCTCTACAATCGCAAACACAAAGGTTACATATACACACATGCTGTTTAATTTCCTCTACTTTCAAGCAGAGAAAAGAATCCTAAAATGAGATTCCTCTAAAACAAACTTGATTGGAGATTTAAAGAAATAATTGGATATATTTGCTTTGCAGGCAAGAGACTAGCACAAAACAAGTTTGTGAAGAGAGGTCGGAGCTGTGCTCTACTTCAAAGCACATGGACATGGAAGATGATAATGTGGATAAGGCTTGCTTAAGTGATAATGACCCAATACCCGTTACAGAGAACATAGTCGAATTGGACGATGAGGGACTCGATATACGTACAATTGGGGACACGGAGTGGGAAAATCCTCATTCTTCTGAAGTATCTGACGTAAGGGAAGTGATCACAGAACCTGAAGGAAACAGTTTGGATATTCCTGTTGATAGCCAACCAGTTACTGAGAATACTTTCCAAGGCTAAATTGGATTCTTGCCATTCTTGTTCACCCTGATCACTTGTACTAGTTTTTCATTTCAGTTCATTATAAACATTCTTAATTCAGATTTAACCATGAGCTCCTGGACTTGAATTCCTTCACAAGGTGTGTTCTTTGTAAATCTATGTGAAATAAAATAGTGCAATTGCGGGTGTGCACATATGAACTTCCATGTTTATCAAGTGTTGCATTGCCAATTATGTTTTGATTCAGGAGTTAAGTGTTCTACGCTAAACAACCTAAACTGAATTAGTGAATTTATAGGTTTTGTGTACTGTTGCACACAAGTGATGAATGAACATTTCTTGCATTCAATTGAAATTTATTGCTGGTAGGATGAAGCAATAAAGCCCTTATTCATGTGGTCACAAAGTACTTAACTGTAAACATCATCACAAGAGAGAACAGTTCAAGTGGGTTCCCCAAGTAAAAAAGCAGGTTAAAAAAAGAAGCCATTATGAACACAGGCAAGCAACTCGAATCACCAGTAGAACAGGTTTCATCAACTTCCTGGTGACTTGATGTAGGGCCGGTACGATAACAGACAGAGAGAGATGAATAGTGTCTTCATCTTTCTCTCTTAAGTATTCATCGATTCTTAGCTATGAGAAATTATAAAGATTAAAAAAAAATCAAAATTCAAAAAAATTACTGTGCTACAAGACAATTAGCTCGATGGACAATCATCGTTATTTTTCCTGAGTTCTCCTAGACATATCCATCTCTTCTCACTCTCACCGACCAGTGGAGCCACCTGTCATCACCTTCCTCCCCTTCTTCCATCTTCAACCGCCGCCATTGTGCCCTCCGAGTTTTTTATAGTCAACCGTTACTACCTGACGTAAATGCTGCCAATGAAAGCCCTCTTCAATCCCCACTTCCTCCGCTGGTTACTCCCGCCTTAAAACCTTGTCATCAATCACGATCGTGCGCTACTACACCGGCCATAAATCTGGTGAGCCACCTTTCGGCCATTTCTCTTTCCCTGAGTCTATAAATACCTCTCTGAGCACCTCCTGTTCACACTCTTCCACCCCTCAATTCTAGCTTTCGAGCACCTGAGACTTTCTGCACCGAGTCTCTCCTCCGCTAGCCTTAAGTCGAGATCCGGCGAGCCTCTCCGGGGAGCCTAGGACTCTTCGCGCTTGGCTGCCACCACCTCTGTCTTTACCGAGCCCACATGACCGTTCGTCGCACCTTCTTTGATCCAATCTACCACCGGAACCCCTTCTCCGTTGACGACTGAGGCGCCTTCGCCGCTTCTTCTTCGCCATCGATCAACCTCTAACCTCCTCGCAGTCTGTGCTGAGGTACTCAACTCCTCTCTCTGTATCATTTGATTGCTATAGTCTTTTTCGACTGCTGTTGTTTTCGGTTGTAATCACTTCCAATCGCTGTTGCCTTTGATCACAGCTGCTTCTGACCTTTACTACTTTTGGTTTTCGACCACGGCAGCCGTTCGACCACTTCAATCCTTTCGACTACCCCTTCTGACCACATATGGAATTTCGATCACGTTCAGTCATCCAATCACGTCCATTCGACTACTTTAGCCACCGGCCACACACTAAACTCTGTAGCCTTGGACCTTCGAGTATTGATCGGTTATGGTTTCTTTGAGTATCAACCAGTTCCTATATTTTTGACTACCAACCGGTTACTAGAACTTGGATCACTCTAAAAACTCTAAACTTTTGACCACTCTACAGCTTCGACCACACAAAACATTATAGCATTCAGCTATCCAACCACAGCCGCCCTCGACCACATCCGCTTACTACTGCACTCGTGTTCGGCCACTGTCCTATTTAACCACGGCTTGCTGACCACATCTTGCCTACCACGACCGCATCTGACCACGACTGTTCAACCTCCCAAAGCCTGTCGACCACTATATAGCTTTCAGACTATTCTGAACATCTCCTCTTACCGATCAGACCGCTCCAAACGTCATACCGATCGAACTACTCTGAACTATTACAAAGCATTCTAGAAAATCTCCCTTTTCCTTTTTCTTTAGTTTTTAACTTCCGAAAGCTCGTATTTCTTCATCTTAACTCCGTTTGGACCCGTTTAAATTACTAAATTCTTCTAAAATCCTAAACTATACATTTTTAAATTTCTTTTGAATTCTTGAGTTTTATTTGTTTTTGTTTGTATTTATTTGCCTTGGTTTTATGCGCGTAGACTACATTACTTTGGAGAGTATGATTTCGATGATTTGCAGCACCAAGACTTCGAGCAAGGCAAGTTACACCTTTGATCATGTTGCTCCCAGTAATTTGAATTATTTATGTTGGTTTTTACATTATTATGCATGCATACTTTTAGTCAAATTTAGTTAAATTTTTATTTAAACTCTAGTTATACCCATGTCCTTTGTATATGGCCCAATTTGACATTGAACATCAACATACCTTGTCACCCTAGATAAAAATCTAGTTAGTACATTAGTATTAACTAGAAATTTCATAGAATTGATTAGCCATGCTTAGAATGATGGTTTCTAAAATCTATTCTTGACTTTGGTGAGTCAAGAAGGTCTATATGATTTTGATAAAATAAAATTATGAAACCTGGTTTAGACTTAGGCACTGGTATGGTGGTGGGTGCTTGCTAGTATTCATTGTGTTCGGTGACACAATGAGGGTGACAGGTACAAGGGGTATGTGGGTAGTGCCTAAGTCAAATTAAGAACCGGTCTGTAAACTACTATTACAAAGTCATACTGTACTGCCACAAGTCTGGTATGGGACAGACCTAGTTAAGTAATTTGTGAAGTTTCAAATTTGGTTTCGCTATAAGCTAAATGTGAGTGTGGAGTAGGCCACGAGAAGTCTCACATGGCACAACAGGGCCCAACTTATGGATTCATGTTGTGGTGAATTCTTAGTGACGGCATAACTAATTTGGTAATGGAATATTGTAATAGCCTTGTCATGAACTCTCAGCTACACACCTAAGGCAGTGTGCTAATCGTGTGGCAAAACGAGATGACATGTCTTGTGGGTAAAGTTGTACACCTCTATAGAGTAACAAACTATTCTGGATAGCCGTGTCCACGATCATGGACATGCTGTGTATGGTTTTTCACAGATTAGACTTTGGTTTTATAAAATTTGTTTTATGGCAAATTGTGGACTTTTTAGAAAAGATTAGTCTGGGTGGGATACCCGTGGATAGGTTAGTGTTAGGTCAGTACCTACACTAACAATAGTATTTTAATTAAAATGTTGTTTTCATATATTGTATTAACTTCCACTTTTGTACTTAATTTACAGTATTTACTTAAATTCTACTTAATTTATAGTATTTTGTACTTAATTTACAGTATTTAATGACGAAGAGGCAGAGGCGGCGGAGCGAGGATGTCGACGATGAGGGCTCTCCGATGCCGAATTCGCTCGGGGAAGAGGCGGAGGACGATCGCACGAGCACAACACAGAAAAGGTTGTGGCGGCGAAGTGAGGAGTGGTCTGAGGTGGTGGCAATCGCTCACTGGAGTGCGGTGTAGTGGTGAAGACAGAGAAGCATGACACCAAGGCTCTCGGGCACTCAGGGAGAGGAATTGGCAGAGGGAAAAGGGGTGGCGCGGTTGGGGGATCCTCGGGGAGGGCCTTTTATAGGGCGCGGGAAGGGAGATGGTCGGCGGTTACTCGACGGAGTAAAGGTGGCCATGAATGGCGCATAACAGCGGAATGAGGCTTTAAGGCAGAGGGGAAATGACGGATGTTGATGGAGAGTGATGAAGGGGCACTCAATGGTCGTTAATGGCAAGGAGTAATGGACGGAGGGCGGAATAAAGGAGCTCGAGTGCGCGCGGCAATGGCGAGGAGGGAGACGACTGACAGGTGGTGCCCGTCTGTCGGCGAGAGAGAAGAAAAAGGGAGAGAGGCGGACGGATGGATGGACGCCACATGGTGCAAAGAAAGAATCAATACCGTCGGATTAAAACGAAGTGGTAAGTGGCAAAGGATGACGTAGATTAGATCGGGCGGGTATGCATTGGATTTGTGTGTGACACTTGTCAGTCCGAGAAGAGAGAGGGTTTAAATTCCATTTTTATTTTTCAGAAATACTAGGAAAATTCAAAAACTCTTAGAAAATAGCAAACAAAGTCTAAAAATTCTAGAAAAATTTACAGAATTCTTGGTGATGTTTAGACTTAGAAAAAATATTTCCAACTTAAAGTTGATCTTTTAATTTTTACAAAAATACTTTTTAGGTTTGAAATTGATTTTTAAAATCCTGAAAAGCATAGAAAATCCAAATAAAAGCCAAATGCTTTAAAATAATTAATTTAAAATATAATTTTATAGAAATTAAAAATACTCTTTATTTAATAATATTTTTATATTTTTATTTAAATTACTTTTATGAAAAGCCTTTTTGAAAACTGAAAACAGGCAAATAAAATCACCAAAAGTCAAACAACCAAAGAACACTTGATTTTATTTTAAATTAAATTATTTTTTCTAAAGATTTTGAAATAACCAGCTGGGTTGTTACATGCTCGCTCCAAAATAATTTCTTTTTCCTGCCTGTTGCTCTGACTTGCTTGACGTGACTTTCCGTCGTATCGAGCGTCGTGCAAGACACGCCGAAATAGAATTGCCGAGATGATTTTTTTAGTGACTAAGTTCTCGCTGATCATCTTGGATCTAGTATTAATTATTAGATTTGTTCTATAAGAAAACACATACATCATAAATAAATTGAGAGAACACAAGAGATTTTCTCTCTTACTTGCTTCTTCTTTCTTTTCTTGCAAAAGTGGTAACAAGCCTCCTCAATATATAGACTAATACTCTCCTACTATCATACGTATTCGGACTTCAAATTAGACATAAATTTAACTTGAGTTACACACGGACATGGACTCTACTACGTCTCAAACTCTAAGTCAAGATTATATCCAACACCCACAACAAAAATTGGAATCACCAAACAATGATACCTGTGGAGATTGGCGGTGGTAGGGTGGAGAAGAAGGCGTTACTGCCACACAAAACACTGGAGTCCCCCGACGGGCGAACAACACAGATGGAGGTTGGCGGGGCCACACAACGTGAGGCAATGGAGTGATGGCTAGGCCACTAGCCATGGTAGGAGCAGGAGGAGGTCACCTTGGGAGGATGGGGGCACAGGGTGGTGCCTCAAGGATGAGCCCAGGGAGGCAGGTGAAATGGAGTGAGAGGAGGAAGAGGAGAGGGAGTCTCTTCGACGGTAGTTGCCGTTGCCCCATGGCCAGATCTGGCAAGCATCTAGAGGAGTGGAGTGAGGAGAAGGTGGTGTCAGTGAAGTGGGGAATGGGTTTGAGCTAGTTGGGATGCGGTGGAAGAATCCAGAGAAGACTCGTTGTAGCTCAATCGGAGGGCCGAAAAGTGAGTCAGACTATCGCACTAATAGTAGCGCGTTAGATTTAGCGTATTCCGATTGATCATACCTTGCAGCCAAAGTGTAGAACTAGCTGACATAGACACTGGAAATGAGTAGAGCTAGCTACGTGTCGGATACATGTATTAGCATGTAGCTACCTTACATACGTACGTGTCAGTGAAGTGTTCATCGTATATGCGCTACTAATACTATTTTTGAAAAGAAACTGAAACAAGGATTGATTTGGATTTGGTCAAGTCTATCATATATAGATTAATATCTAGAGGTAATATTCAAATGGTGTGTAAATTTCTAAGCTTACCAAACCCTTGTTGATAAGTTTTTAAGCTTACCAAACCCTTGTTGATAAGGTGACTGTTAGATCATGTGTGGTCGTGATTAAAAGTGATGATGAATAATTGAAATTGCTTTTGAATTTACGTTTGTGAAAGTTTCGGTCGACTGCAATCAAATGTTTTGGCTTCGAGTAGTTTTGAGTTGTGAAAAAGCTGATCGAACTAGTCTGATCAGCGAAGACATTCAGACCATCCAATCTTCATCTAAGTTTTTTTGATGGTCCGATCAGTGTTGAAACATTCGGACCAGTCCGAACACTAGCTTGTGTGATTGAAGTAGTCCGAAGAGTTACTTGTTTTTCGACCGTTGATTTTTGATTGGTGAATCAACTGGTTGCGACTGTTCGGAACAGTCCAAAAGATAGAGAGATCATTTTTTATCATCTAGGATTGGATGGAGTTCGAGTGGTCCAGGAGGATCGAACAGTTTTCGAGTACCATCGGAGGTCCGAACGGCGTTACGACCATGCTAAGTCGATCACTGCAAACTTCGACTGTGGCATTTCGACTACGCTAGCCTTCGACCACATCTAGTTTTGACCACTTTTGACTTTGACCATGATAGAATGACCACTGAAGGTAATTGTAGCTACAATACTTTTTTATGGTCGTAGCTACAGTGCTTTTCATGGTCGTAGCTACAGTGCTTTCCATGGTCGTAGCTACAGTGCTTTCCATGGTCGTAGCTACAATAACTGGTCGATAGTCGTAGACTTTGTGATCGATGGTCTTAGACTTCAAGGATTATTGTCATAGTCATAGACTTCATGATCTGCTGTTGTTGTCTTTGGTTTTCCAACCATTTGTTGTAGACCACATGATCGGTAATTGAAGGCTTTGCGATTGGTTGCCGTTGCTTCACGATCGGTACTCGTAGACTTCTTGGTCGATACGAGTGCTTCATCCTTGTGATCTTTGAGTACTCATGTTAGGCTAGTGGTATGACTGGCTGGTGCATGGTTGTCGGTGATTGGTGGACGAGGTCGATACTGGTGAATGGTAGTTGTGGGTAGTGCTTGGTTCTCGGTTGTCGGAGGGACTTCATACTTGTTAGTCATGGTTTTCGTGGTCGTAAGTGTTGCGATCGGTTGTCGGAGACTTGTGGTATGTGATCGATAATCATAGCGATCGATACTCGGTACTCGATGCATATGTGGTCGGAAGCGATGCTTGTTTTTCTGAGTATTTTGAGCGGAGCGATGGTAATTCTTGAGTACTTGTTGTTTTTGAGTACTCATTGAGCTAGCGGTCATAATGAGTTATCTGAGCCAAGTTGCAATGGCATCAGATTGGGATCGGTTCTCAGGTAAGCCACCATTTTTCAATGGATTAGACTATCTCTATCAGAAAGCACGCATGGAGGTGTCTCTATGAGCACAAGGTAATGCTATTTGGCAAAAAGTTAAAAATTTGTATGAAGTGTCTTCTGTCGTTACCATCAAAGTACTGCCGATGTAGAAGTGAATACTAATGCTAGAAATATTTTATTGCAAGGTTTATGTTGAAACAAGTTTATCAGAATTGCTCATCTTGAGTCTGCAAATAAAATTCGGACTATTCTAGCCGATTACCATGAGGGATCCAAGTCTGTTAAGGGTGTGCATCAGAATCAATTCAAAAAGGAGTATTCTAAATTTGAGATGAAACCCGAAGAATCAGTAGATGCTCTTTTCGATCACTTCAATAAGATTATTAGTGATTTGCAATCTGTTGGTGTCACATATACTGATTCTGACAATGCTCGGCAAATTTTGACTTATCTGGATATGTCTGTTTGGAATGTCTTAGTCACTACTATCAATTATTCTATTAGCATGGAAACACTTACCTTGAATTATCCTTATTTCAAGATGAAAACACATAAGATTGATGTTTTGACTAGGATAAACAAGACTAATTCTTTAGACTTAGTGAGTAACCAAGCTAACAGTTCATCTAGTTCTTCAAGTGCCTCTTTGTCTGCTTTGTGCATAATTTTAGATGAACAATTGGAGGAGATTCCTGAAGAGCAGCTTGTACTTCTCTCCAACCAAGTGACTAAGGCAATCAACTACATCAGAGTAAGACGGAGAGGAGGTCCTGTTAGATGCTATGAATGTAGTGAGATCAACTACATTAAGTTTAATTGCCCCAAACTGAAGAGCAAGGAATTCGATGATGACAAGGCACCGACTCGTCAACTTTGGTTCAAGACTGCCTCATGCAAGAAGCACAACTATCGCAAGGCGGTCAACAAGGTACTCTCAGTACTTAAGGAGATTGATTTGAGTGATGTCGAATCTACAAGTGATGAGGACAATGGCAAGAAGGCAAAGGAGGCAGACTTCATAGGGATGTGCTTTATGGCAAATAGTGAGGATTTCGACAATGACGGCCTCTACAGTGATCCGAATAAGGTAAAATCTTCTTACACCAATTTATCTCATGTTGTACTTAGATTGACAGAGAAGCTCAAAAAATATAAAAAGAAAATTAAAAATCATGATCTTGTTGTTGAGAACTTAAACTCTGAAATTCATAGACTTAGGGCTTGTCTTTATGATGATAAATCTTGTGAGTCTTGTCAAATTTTACATTCTGAATTATAGTTTGCAAGAAAAATTAATGTATCAACCTTGGCTCAATTTAATGATGTAACTACTAAACTTGATGAATTAAAATTGGCACATGACTCTTGTGATGAAAAATTAAAAGTTGCAAAAGACAAAATTGAAAAGCTCAAATCTAGTTCTTTTGCTCAATCTAAAGTTTGCTCTAAGTGTGATTTGCTTCAGACTAGACTTAATTCATCTCAGGAGTCAATCCAATAAATTCTTTATCATGAGACTCTTTCCTGTTTTAATTGTCTAAAGCTTAACATTAAGATAGAAGTATTGACTAGACAACTTAATGATTTCTCTAAAAAGGAAAAATTGGTTCAGTCTAGTGTTTCTAAAGAGATTGCGAATGAATATGTAAATTGCTCATCTTGTTTCACACTGTCTAAAGAAAATGAGTATCTTAAGAATACTTAGAGAGGTTTTCTTTTGGTAAGAAGAATTTGAATATGATTTTAGACAAGTTAGAAACTAGTGTGAAAAATCATGGTCTAGGATTTAATTTTATTGAGTATGCTAGAAATAATCCTCCTAAAGTAACTAAGGTACTTAAATCAGGAAAATTTGAAGTAGAGTCTGAACCAAAAATAGTTATTTTTAGATTTGCTAGTTTTACAAAAGAATTCTATACTAAACTAAGTGTTGTTAAGTCGGTGGATACGACCACTCATCAAGTCAAGTATCAGTGCACTCAATGCATAAAAGATGGTCATTTGGTTCAATTCTGCTTTAGAAAAGCAAAGAAAGAGATGAAAGACATGACAAAAAAAGCATTTTCAACCAACCGCTTCCTGTGGTCGAATCAGTGTGGCTAGATCAGGTGCTCAACCACTTGGTTCTTATGGTCAGACCAGAGTGGTATGATGAGGCTTTCAATAAGTTGCTTCTTGCGATCAAACTAGCTTAACAAAAGAGTTTCGACCAACGTTTTTTGCTCGATTAGACCAGTCGATGGCTAGACCCTTTTCATGTAGTCGGTCAGATCATTTTTGACCAGGGTCGTCTATGCAATTTGACCAATAGTTTGTCAGACCAGCTCTACTGAGAGGGTCAGATCGCCCCATGGTCAAACATGCTTTTCAATGGTCAACTGGTCGAAATATGTCAAATGCTAATACTTCACTTAAATCTTTACCAATGCATACTGTTGTTCCTATTCATCGAGTATCTCAGTATTGGATACCTAAATCTCTATTGTCTAACCCCAATACTAAGATACCGATGACTGTTTGTGCTCTATAGGCTCATCGCAAGAGGAAGGAGAACATATGGTTTATTAACTCTGGTTGCTCTTGACACATGATCGGAGACTCACGATGGTTCTTCTCCCTCACTCGTGCCCCTGGTGATGATATGATCACTTTTGGGGATAATTCTCAAGGATAAGTTCTTGCTAAAGGCACCGTGTGCGTCAATGATAAGTTCATTTTAAAGGATGTCGCTCTCGTCAGTAAGTTCATCTATAACTTGCTTTCAGTTTCATAGTTGGTAGACGATAATCTTGAGATGAAGTTTAAAAAGCATTCATGTTGTATCTTGGATTCATCTGGCGATCTTGTATGCAAAATAAGTTGAGTTGGTCGCTTGTTTAAGGGTGGTTTTTCATATTCAGCATCTTCTGATCTTAAGTGTCTTATTTCTTTAGATTCTAAGAATTTGTTCTTTTGGCACCATAGATTAGGTTACATTTGTTTTGATCATCTAGCTCGGCTTAGTAATATGAATCTGATTAGAGGAATTCCTAATCTTAAGATTGAAAAGTCAATGGTCTAGTTTGTTCACCTTGTTGACATGGTAAAATGGTCGCATCATCTCATCCCCCCGCTCACACAAGTAATGACTGATTCCTCGAGGCGATTATTGCACATGGACACTGTAGGTCCTTCTAGGGTTCAATCTGTTGGAGGTAAATGGTATGTTCTTGTTATTATTGATGATTACTATAAATACTTCTAGGTGTATTTTACGGCCTCTAAGGATGAAGCTTTCGGACAATTTTGAGAGCTAGCTTTTAGACTTGCTAATGAACTTCCAGGAGTATTTAGAGAAATTAGAAGTGATAATGGAACTGAATTCAAGAACACATCATTTGCTTCCTTTTCTGCCGAAAAGGGTTTAGACCATCAATTTTCGTCAGCTTGAGTGCCGCAACAGAACGGTGTGGTCGAACACAAGAATAGAACCTTGGTGAGATAGCTAGAACAATGCTAAATGAACTACTACTCCTCAGAAGTATTGGACTGAAGCCATTTCGACTGCTTGCTATATTTCGAATAGAGTTTTCTTGCGAGCTAAATTGCATAAGGCTTCCTATGAGCTTTGTTTTGGCCATTCTCCCAATATTTCTAGCTGGTGCATGGCTGTCGGTGATTGGTGGACGAGTTCGGTACTTGGTGAACGATATTCGTGGGTAGTGCTTGGTACTCAGTTGTCGGAAAGACTTCATACTCGATAGTTGTGGTTTTCACGGTCGTAAGTGTTGTGATCGGTTGTCGGAGACTTCCGGTATGTGATCGGTAGTCGTAGCGATCGGTACTTGGTAATTGATGCATATGTGGTCGGTAGCGATGCTTGTTTTTCCAGAGTGTTTTGAGCAGAGCGATGATAATTCTCGAGTACTTGTTGTTTTCAGGTACTCATTGAGCTAGTGGTTGTAATTAGTTATCTGATATTGTTTTCCAGATAGCGATGGGATTCATGGTCGTGGATGACCTGTGTGATGCTGGTAGATGGTTAAAGTTGTGTTTCGAGTGTGTATGTGTGCTGATGACAGTTAAGTTGGGAAGAACTTGTGCTAGGAAAACTTTCTTTGGTCTTTACATGTTCAGATGAGCGTGGAGACGATCACGGTCGATGACGAGGAGGACTGGGACTAGAATGGGTAGATCTAAGGTCCAGACGGTAGAGGATGTCACGCGAGGTGGTCTAGCTAATGCTGGAGCACGTGGAGATAAAAGGTGGTGATGCATGGAGAACCTACGGGCGGTGTGGTCCTGGATGTTTCGATACGGAGGTTTATGAGGCTACAGGAGGTGTGTCTTGGAGGCTTCATCACGTGATGAGTTAGGAGTGGTGGATGGAATCCATAACTGAGAATGTTGAGTGTTTGGATAAAACTCGTGTTAGGAAGGGTTTTGGATCCCTTGATTTGAGGTAGAGATAAGATTCTGTGTGCATGTTTGAGTCGAACACGGTTTAGGGCTTTAGCATATAAAAGCAGTAGAGGCTAAAGGTTTTGTCGTGGTTTTTGGGGGTAACTTTTATGCTAGGGTTTTTAGGGGTGATTGTGAGGGCACTTTGTAAATCCGTGAAAATTCAGCAATAAAGAAACTTGTGTCAATCCAATTCGTGATTTCTGGTGATTGCTCTTTGAGCGATGCGTACGACTACGAGCAAAGCTAAGCATCAAGTGTTATTCGAGCGGTCGGGTTCTTCATCGACTACGTAAAGATTTTAAGAAGCGGAGGCAATCATTCATCTCGCTCTAATTGTGTCATACGATCCTATATTAACTCATTGCTATGTGTGTGTTAAAAAAAATTATCATCCTTCCAATAATTTTATCTTAATTTACTTGTCGAATTCTTCTTGTAGCTGAGTTCGTCATGCAGTACGCACGTTACGTACACAAATTAATCAAGCTCACGTGCCTGTCACTTATTTTACTATATATTTTTCTTTAAAAAACGACCGATCAAGAAGACCAAACTCGTATGTATAAATGTGAAGAATGGTTTGAGTCATGCTTGAAAAACAAAACAAAAGAGACAAGAAGTATCGACGTGGCTTCTGAAAGTTGAAAAATCCACAAAGTAGTATAAGCAAGCTCACAATAGCATTAGTCAAAGATGAATAAACCAATTAAGTCATATATATTAAATGCACTTGGCACGATTGGCTTCTCCATAGAAAGTACATTTTTATTTATCATGACAAGGAAATTTAGCCAGATACATGCATACAATATAATTAGATAATGAAAATTTTGCAAGGCATATACAACCTCATTGCATGTTCACATGCATGCATGTCCTAATAGAACTATTCCCTTATTCAAAGTAAATTGCATTGAGTTAACAAGGTTTTCGGTTTAATAATATTACAAACTCTATACAGAACTTACTGATAGCAAAATCGTATCTGCACCAAACGGTTTTACAAGTTACAACCCTTAACTAGCTAGCTAACCCTTCAGCTGAAGTATAGTACTGAACATTATGCCATATGTGTGTGGTTGAAAAAGGTGGTAATTCCTCGCAAAAAAAAAAAAAGAGAAGAAAAAGGTGGTTTTAACCTTCAAGTGCTAGCTAGCTTGAGCTGCTGTCCTGTAAAAAGAAAGAAAGTAAAAGCTACAGTTAATTAAATTAGTTCACTTAAATGTACAGTCATGAAGCATGTACGATTTCCAAAAAACATATGTGACCGTGTACAGCCACCCCTTTACTTATTTTCCTTTCAAAGGAACAAGATCAGAAATGTCAAACATCTTTTGTTGACTCAAAAACTTGCAAGTAAGTCACGTTAAGTGGCTACATACGTTAAATTCTACAGAAATTCCAAAGGAGGCGGCTTCCAAAAACCAGGTAGTTAAAAATGCAGAAGCGGTAGCAATGCAATCCTGTCGTCTTTTCAAGCTTTTGCAGATTGGACCGTGACAGGGACATACATGAAACCGAGGTGACCTTGGGTACATACATGAGGTCCTGATCAACTCGGCTTCGGCTTCTGGCTTCTGACTTATTTTTCACTATTCATAAGTTTCGTCTTTTTCTGAACTTTTGGCTTTTTGTTGAACTTTTTTACCGGTTCTTTTTTTTCCCGTATTTGTTTGTATTATACGTAATGGGCTAACATATTTTTTATATTTTTTATATTTTTTAAATTTAATTATGCTAAATAAGTCTCTGTCAGCTACAGTGTTTTTTCAGCCAGCTACAGTGTTTTCAGCCATAAGCTATGAGCTTTTCAACCGAATAGATCACCATCATATTCTACGCAAAATCGTTTGTGTCACTGACATACGAGCCTGAGTAAGTTGGTACGTTTTTAGAAACAATTTGCCGACTAGGTTGGTCATACAGAGTTTGTAAATGAATTGCCCGCGTGTACTATTTCCGCATTTAGCTTCTCTCCACGTGGGAACGAGATCCCTGTTGGGTGTTTTTTTCCTATCTATATGGGGTTGGAACAAACCACTCTTTTGTCTATCCCTTTTTATATCCATGAAAAAGTCCATAAAAAAAGATTGCACATATATTATTTGCTGATTGCACTGTCGACCACACAAGCCGCTTGCTTGATTTGAATTGAATTGAAGACAAAGAAGATCAGTGGGGCTTTGATGGCTCGAGCATTGGAGGAGAAATTCCTTTCCTGGATGCTGCATGTGGAGTTCTAATAATAAACCCTAGCATTTTGTTGATGCCACTTTATTAGGTTAGTGAATAGTTTTGGTTCAGGTACGGGTGATCTTTTCCTAGAGGGGTCCAAATTATGGGGTTTTCCCCCGTTGGTAGGCCTACCTGAAACGCAATAATCCTAGAGAACTTCTCATTGGCTCTCATTCTCTCAGTATTTCTTGAAAAAAAATGCACATTGACTATCACTAGGCATTTTGCTTTCTTACAAAGTTTTTGTGTTTTAGAAGGAAGTGCCAAAGGAGTTTTTTTTTGTTAAAAATAAGTACAGTGGGGGCAACTAAAGGCAAAAAGGTTTACCTTTCCTAATTGAAAGAATGAGAACACATTTCCCACAAATGGGCCCCAACAAATCTTGCTTGTGAAGTTGACGCCTTCTCGAGATATTCCTGGTCCTGTTTTTCCCCCTTCTCCAACAACCATGCAGAAAAAAAGGACCTTTCTTTCGTTCTTTACCAACCAACTTGTACTTTGATAGGATTGTTTTGTTCTTTTTTTCAAAGGTCCAGGTAAAATTTTGAAGACTTGGTTCTTCACTCGATCGACGAAGAGACTTGGTAGTTGATTGTCAAATTTACTTTAATTTATACTTTTTCATGTAGAAAAAAGGGAACAAGGCAGTGGTTTACACTTTACTTGATCGAATATAAAAACTATGTAATAATGAAGTAACGCGAGAAACCCAATGTGAATGGAATTCTAGTGGCATGTTTGGTTACCGCGGTATGCATGCACAGAATATAGTAGGCTTTGTTTGGATTTTGATTTCTTTGAAAGTTAAAATAAATAGGATGAATTCTACAAACGGTTTTTCGAGCTCAAAATCGTATACATCATCCGCTGCCATCTTAAAAAGTACAGAAAAAATTACTAGCCGCAGCACAAGAGGACATGACCATAGCTGTGTAGCAAAAGGGTCTGATGTTTAGTCATTCTTGAGGGTATATTAATTTAGATAACAGTTTTGCTATTTATCAGGCGCTAGATATACTTTTTAGAAGTAGCAAGCCGAATTAATATATCAGTTGTGGGATGTTCATTTTATGGACCGAAAATTGACTTATAACTAT
Organism: Dendrocalamus latiflorus; assembly: GCA_017311315.1. Taxonomy (NCBI): domain Eukaryota; kingdom Viridiplantae; phylum Streptophyta; class Magnoliopsida; order Poales; family Poaceae; genus Dendrocalamus; species Dendrocalamus latiflorus. Next base: position 11,018,046 of record CM029672.1, read on the forward strand.
ATAAAAAAAATCAGGCGCTTGGTGTATGTAGACAAACTTTTTTGCGAATGCATTGCCTGACAGTTGGTCCATCAACCTTTCTTTTTTTAGAGAACCATCAACCTTCAAATTATTTATCTAGAGTTTAAAAAAAACTGCTTTCCTTATTTTTTGTAATTTAAAATTTCTAATATAGAAATTTTCACTCAACTACGCACTATCTTTAACAAATAAATTAATCCTTTACACTGAACCGAAATAGGTGGAAACTCCAAGCATTTCTTGACATTAGAAAAAGACGACAATGAGTAGGGGTGTATTGTGCCATCTAATAGTGCTTCAAATGGTCTAGATCACTAGCTTGGAGGAATTAGCACGAAAATTTTAAATGATTGGTTTCTCATCCACGTTCTGAAACAAAAACAAATAGTAATTTACGTTGATGTTCTATCCTACGTACGGTACTGATCGATCGAATTCGTTCGTTGCCTTTTACATATGGTAAAAGACAAAGTCAATAAGTATTAATCATTCAATATCGCAATTTTTTTTAAAAAAATTCAATCTCGAAAAAAAAGAGAGAAGAAACCATTCAGAGCACGAGCTAGTAGTAACAATACAACCCTCTTTCGTTTGCTGCTCCGTAGTAAAACTTGTGTGGCACGTCTCTGGACGTGGCATAACGGGGCAGGCTGCGTCGCCTGTCTTGTTCACTGCTACTGTGCTAGAGATTCACTGAAGGACAGTCAAAGATAAGGACATGCTGGTTGCTAGAAAAGTCGGACCAGGTGACTTGTACCAACTACCAAGCATACATGAACCTTCATGACTCCATCCTAGCTAGCTAGCCCGTTCATAATCCAGGGCAAGTTCACTAGCTACATGCATCCTATATATAGACATCTCCATGGCCATCTCATCAGTATTTCTCGGAAGAAGATCCATTCATATATCGTCCAAGATAATATAGCAGGTTGATTAACACTTCAACAAGAGGAAGCAACCGACGGTTTGATCGATCAAAGAACAAGAACACAAGAAAAGGCACAAAACGGTGCAAGAGCTAACAAAGGAGAGCATGCGCAAGATGAAGAGTGACCATGGCGAGGTTGTGGAGGAGGTGATCGTAGGAGATGATCAAGAGGAGGAAGAAGAGTTGGTGCTCCCCGGGTTCCGGTTCCACCCCACCGATGAGGAGCTCGTCACCTTCTACCTTCGCCGGAAGGTGGCCGGGAAGCGGCTGAGCATAGAGATCATCAAAGAGATAGACATCTACAAGCATGACCCCTGGGACTTCTCCAGTAAGTATATATTTTGCTACTTACGAATTATCAAATCATGCATGCATGATAAGGAGCACATCATCTGATCATAATCTTTCTACTCGATTCATTATCATTTTGGATGTTAATTATCATATAGGTGGATGCATAATCACAACATAATTTTGTCTAAAGATAATCACACCATAGTAATTCATAAAGAGCTGGAGGTTGGGATGTGTGCGTGCATGCTCTTCAATTTGTCATGTTAAGAATTGTATGTTTATATTTTTAGTGCCTACAAATTAAATGGCAAATCATGCATCACAACATAATGATTGATAAAGAGCTGGAGGTTGGAGGTGTTCCTAGCTAGATATAGTATATGAATGGGGTATTGATAAACATCATCCGGATATTTTCTTTCTAACTATTATATAGATTTGTGACCGTTGGATTAGAGATCTAACGGTCATGCATTCTCCCGCCCCCTCCAAAAAAAAAACAATCTCCCTCCTCCAAAAAAAAAATCTCCCCCCCTCCAAAAATAAGAAGCCGTTGGATCTCTAATCCAACGGTCCGAAATTTGGATGATTGTTAGGAATAAAACATCCGGGTGATACATATATACACCCGAATGAATGTGTCCATGCATGCCCTTCAATTTGTTATACTAACACTTCATGTTAAGAATTGTTTCTCGGCCACAGGCGAAACAACCAAAAAAGCGAAATTTCGTTTATTTCGTTCAAATTTTGGATGAAAAATTCAAAATTTTGATAAAATTTAACCAAAATATGACCAAATTTCAAATAGTACCAAATTCGGCCAAATTTTAACCGAATAGAAGACATTTCGCTGAGGGACGAAATTTCGTCCGAAATGCGAAATTTCGGACGAAATTGAGAACCCTGGTAGGATCTGCATAGCATGAATAATTAAGTACACAAGCATTGCAGCAAACAGTAATTAAAGATTCTAATGTAGTTGAATTTGGTGTAAATTAATTATATGCAGAAGTGAGCACGGTTGGCTGTGAGAAGGAATGGTACTTCTTCTGCTTGAGGGGGAGGAAGTATCGGAACAGCATCAGGCCGAACAGAGTCACCGGTTCCGGCTTCTGGAAGGCCACCGGCATCGACCGCCCGATATACTCCGCCGGCGACTGCATCGGCCTGAAGAAGTCCCTCGTCTACTACCGCGGCAGCGCCGGCAAGGGCACCAAAACGGACTGGATGATGCACGAGTTCCGCCTCCCGCTGCACCCCGACAACACTGTCGACTCCTCGCCGCCGAGCTTGCAAGAAGCGGTACGTGAGCTCCTCTCTCTCTCTCTCTTCCCCCCTCTCTCATGGCCATGCACGTGTGAACGCATGCAAGCACTTGATATTCACACGTGCGTGGAAACAATGGCACTGCATTGACACTGAGACGTGTCATGCATGTGCGTGCTCGTGCCAAAGTTTTCAGCATGACGACTAAACTGAATTTCCTCTCAAAAAAAAAACGACTAAACTGAACTCGTGCCTGAAAAATGCAGGAAGTGTGGACGATCTGCCGGATCTTCAAGAGGAACATCACAGACAAGAAGCAAACGCAGCAGGTCGCCGGAAAGGTGGCCGTCGCGGCTGTTGCGCAGCCCGACTCGAGCTCGATCACCGGCAGTCTCGAGTCGGACAGTACCGGGAATGAGTACATGAACTTCGTGCCGCAGGCTCCGGTGAACAACGTGAACGATGGCTATAACCAAAAGTTTCAGGGGCAATGGAACAGTGTACCACCACAACCTTTTCCGGCGATGGCCGCGTTTCATCAGAGCGTCCGTAGCCCGCCCGTGCCGAACGATCTGTACAAGGATGGATGCTGGGACGACATTGGCAGGATGGTGATGGAGCTGACTGATCCAAGTGCGTTTTATGACTGTAGATATGCTTAGGAAGTTGCAGTTACAGGCTAGTTTTTTTTGTTCCGAATTTAGAGCAGATAGACACTACACATCATCAAAACCCGCCGACAAACTGGAGTTGACATGTGGGGCCTACATGGAAGGTTCTTAGGAGAGAGTGCGAATGTGCAATTCTGTGATAAATCATGCTGGCTGAGAGTTTCTTACCTTTTGTTTCAAATTATTTTGTCCATTGTATATATCATACAAGCTATGTATGCTACAGAATGGTATGATACTAGTTGACAGCAGAAGAATAAACCTACTTTCTTGTCTGGCAAGTATACACAATATCATATCTCACTATCATGTCATGCAGGGGCGGAACCAAGCCTCGGGTTAGGTGGGCTATAGCCCGAGGTCTGAAAACCAAAGCCAATAGAAAATAGTGATTTAGGTGTGAAAACTTAGAGACGAAAGCCCAACACAATCCAAAACCAGCTAGCCCAGCTCGAGGCTTGAGTTGAGTCTGGTTCCGCCCCTGATGTCATGCTTTCAGCTTTCGCACACACTACTTAGTCACGAGTCATATACTCAGTAGTATTATTTTGGGAGTGACTTTTGTTGTAACAGCCAGGCTTATCATTATCTAGCAGCAAATCAGATAAGTGCGCTTAATGATTCAGCAAGTTCAGATAAGTACCGGTTCATAATTTTATTAAGATTTTCGATGAATGATCTCAAGAACACATCAACTCCAACGTTGTGGCCATTTGTTTGAAGTATAAATAAAGAACATCACAATCCACGGTTGCTCAGGTTACAAATTCCTTTGTCACTTTCAGTGTTAGGTGAGTTCAAGAACTAGCAACCTTCCTTACGCGTAGATGAACATTACATGTCTCTTTCGGTAGTTTGTCCTGCGTGTAGCAGCCGTTCAAAGACGTGCCGATGATGCATACACACATACCTCATCAGGGTCCGCTCGCTCGTGCGAAGAATTGAGACATCGTCGACGACGAAGTAATGAAGTATCGTCTGTCGATGTTCGATTGCGCAGTCGGATCCTTGGATCATTTTCAGTTTGTTTATGTTGACCTCCAACCATGTACAGTTTGACTTCCAGCAGCCAGGACCAGGAAGGGATCAACTGAACTTCTCCTAGGTTGATACTGCTATTCACACCAGATGAGTTCCCGACAAAAAATTGAGCAAGAAAGGATTGAGAAATGACACGTCTGTCTCGTAGTGTAGGACCGATACCAGCAATCAAAAGGGATGAATGATTCTCAAAACGTTTTTGTTTTCAGGTATTCAAAACCTTCACTGGAGTGACTATTATAGTCACAAAGTTCAGATTACACCAAAATGGTGAAACAAAACAAAACTCAAAATAAGAGCCAACAAAATTAGCAACCTCCTACACAGGGCCGGTCAGATTGTCATTGATGGGCCAAACCGCTACCCGGTTTAACCATTGGCTTGGGATCGATCACACCGGTAGGCCGGTCTGACAGTAGGTCTAGGGCCGGTCCAACTAATCCCTGTTCCTAAATATGAAAATCTCTCAAGACAAAAACTCAAATCTAAAAAACTTACTCTATTCTTATCCAAACACATCCAAGTTTTGCATAAAACTTGTTCAAGGTAATATAAACCTAAACCAATCAAGAATTATAAGATCCTTGGGTTTGAGTTCACCAAATTAAAAATAATCGAATCCAGGTCATAATAGCACCAGAAACCCTAAATCTCAAATTACCTTTTCCTCGTGAAGATCTAAGACATGAGGCCTTTCATATCTATTCACACATGCCATAGTAAGATAATTTAAATAAGAGATTGGGCTAGAACCCCCATAAACCCAAAATCATAAATCTAGCTTAAGAACAAGCATAACCAAGTAAGAATACAAACAAGAACATGATTGAGACAAAACTTTTATATATTTCAGTGGAGGATGTGGTTTATATATTCATAGATGATTACAAGGTGTAGCCAAAGCACCACCTTTTCCTCTTTCAAGTTCTCTCTCACAACTAAGGAGACATTGTGGTAAAGCAAAAACTAAACCCTAGAATTCTTGAATCTACCACCTCATTTCCTCCCTTCTAAATAATCAGCACAACCCTAATGGGTTCAACCCATTAAGCTTACCAGGGAAATCCATCAACCTCACTAACACGGGTTTTACACACTCATGCATGCTTCTCAAAGCGTTTACAAGACTCAACCTGCTAACTTTTTAGCGATTGATCCACTTGTCAATTCCAACTCTCCTAACCTAAACCACTTCTCCTTTACGTCTCTCCGCGGTGTGGTTTTGATCAAGATATCAACTCGATATTTGGCCAACTACCAAAATTCCTTCGACGAAGTTTTTGGGCACCTTCTCTTGACTCCGTCTTCATCTTCACCTCAAAGCATCTTCACATGTTTTGACATACAGCCCGTAGTGCTCAATGCCTAGCCATCATGTCTTCATGCATTCAGACTCTCCTGAACTGTCTCTACATGCATCGGTCTTGTCACTTAGCATACCACATGCATAACTCGCCTTTTTATGATCCATATCTTCTCTATGCTTCTCACTTGAGTCACGTACTCTCACCCGGACTTACATGACCGCTCAGACATCAACTTCCCCACTTATTCCAGGTCCATTGCCATTGTCCGCTACGCCCTCCAAACCACTTGCATATCCAAAAACCAAGCAACTATATCGAGCATAAGTACTATGCATTTGACTTACATTAGTCAAAACCATGCATCATGCAATGCAATACAAACCCTCATAGATCCCAAGCCATGAACCGACCTCAAACCAACCTAACTTAACTGACCCTGATCTCTGGCAGTAGCCACTAGTACGACCGCCCTTCTCACGCCAGTCGGACCGCCCCAGTTAGACTACCAACCACTGACCTACCACCCGGTGTGACTGCATTTTCAATGTTGATCACACTAGCAAACTCATCCTGATCTGACCGACAACCATGGTCAATCTAACTGCACGTGACCAACACCAAAATCCGCTCTATTGAAAAAAATAGCCACCAACCAGAAATCATTCATACCACCATGGCAGTCTAACTGCCCCTCTAAAGTCAGGTTACATCGGATCACCGGTCAAACCGTCGTTCAGAGGCTGATCCATCCGCTTCCTCCCAGAGGTCCAACTGGTCTCACTGATCTGTCCGACCGAGAACACTGACAATAACTTTGAATTTTATGAAACTATTACAAAATTCAAATTTAACTCAATCGAAATAACGATGTTTGTCACAAACATATATTACACCCAGTGCATGGTCTCTCACACAGCTTACAAGGGAGACTACTACAAAAGCCTAATACTAGATGCCACACCACAGACGGTTACCCAAAACCGTAAGTATTAAATATAATCACAGATGGTTTTTGTTTAGAGACTGTCTGTGTTACCGCCAGCGCTAAAAATTATCTGTGAAAGTGAAATATCACAAAACGGTTCATGGTTAAAACCATCTGTAAAATATCATAGACAATTATTAGCAAGAACCATCTGTGATATTATCAAATATCACAGACGGTTTTTACTTTGAACTGTCTGTGATAATTCACAGATGGTTTGTACTAAAAACCGTCTATGATAATTAGATTATCACAGACAATTTGTATTAAAAACCATTTGTGATAATTCCACTATATTAATTGCTCATAGACCCATCGACCGCTGTCTTAAATTTCAGATCTACGTTGTGCTTTGAGCTAGAGGCGGGGCTTTGAGGCTATTCGGTGAAATGAGACTATTTGGTAAGAGTAATTGTAGATTCACTAAGTTATTGGCTACCTATGGTTAGTAATTTGTTGCTAATTGCATTATAATTTAGATCTAGCTTTTGGTGAAAGGAGAATTGAAGATGGTTTATATCTAGCTAGCTTGATATAAAGAAAAGATTATTTACATCTAGCATGATTTAGGGTTTAGTCAATTCATAGTATATTTCTACTTAATTCAATGTAAATAATTATTCTTATTACATATAGCTACTTAATTTAGATCTTACATATATAGTGTTTAGATCGTACATATATAGTGTACTAATTAATTAATTTAATATGTAATACTAAATTATTATATGCATAATGTAGGTCCGAAGCTGGATGTACGCTGGGAACTGTGTGAGTGAAGAATACATTAATGACGTTTCTACTTTTACAAGAGCTATCGAGGAGGATATGTCAAATAAGGGGGTCGAATATATGTACTGTCTATGCATTGATTGCGAGAATCTAAAGATGTTTAAGAACCGAGCATAGATTGAAGTGCACTTGATTCAAAGAGATTTTAAAAAGGGGTATGCATGTTGGACCAATCATGGTGAAGAGCAGATTACACAGGAAGGTAGTAATAACAACATCGTCGACGAAGTCAATGATATGCCACCAGATGATGACGATTGTGGTTCCGATTCGGATAGGCTACATGATGACAATTTGGATTAGATGTTTCGTGATGTAGAAGGGAACTGTGATGAGAGAGAGTATATTAAATTTCAAGGCTTGATGAAGGACTCGAAAAAACTTTTGTTCACGTGCTACAAGTCAAAGTACAAGAAGTTGTCAGCCGTGTTTAAACTACTGAAATTGAAGGCAAGCAACAGTTGATCTGATAAAAGTTTCATGGGACTGTTAGGTCTTTTAGCGGACATGCTTTCGGAAGGAAACAAGTTGCCCAAAACCACCTACAAAGCCAAGAAGGTTCTTTGTCCGTTGGGAATGGAAGTAGAAAGAATATATGCATGTCTGAACGACTGTATCTTCACCGTAAAGAGTATGCAAACATGCATATATGTCCGGTGTGCAACGCATCCTGATATAAAGCGTAAGAATAAATCAAATGATGGCGAGGAAATAGAGATGAAGAAAGGACATCCTGCTAAGGTGGCATGGTATCTTCCTATAATTCCCCATTTGAAGCGGTTTTTTGTGAACTCAAAGGAGACAAAACTGCTGCGTTGGCACTCGGAGGAGCATAAAAATGATGGAATGCTAAGACACCTTACTAATTCCGCCCAGTAGAGAAACATCAACAGGAGGTTTGCAGACTTCGGTGCAGAACTGAGGAATATAAGGTTTGAATTAAGTACAGATGGAATGAATTCTTTTGGTAACATAAGCAGCCGACATAGCACTTGGCCCGTGACGCGCTACATCTACAACCTTCATCCTTAGTTGTGTATGAAGCAGAAGTATATTTTGTGGTTGATACTTATCCAAGGGCCGAAGCAACCTGGTAATTATATTGATGTGTACCTAGCACCGTTGATGGAAGATCTAAAAACACTGTGGATTGAAGGAGTACATGTATGTGATGCATACAAATGAGAGAACTCCACTTTACGCTCCTTATTGTTCTGCACCATAAATGATTATCCTACTCTTGCAAACTTGTCGAGCCAGAGTACAAAAAGGGCCAAAGCCTGTACTCATTGCTTAGATGATACCGAGAGTTTGTGGCTGAAGCACTCGCGCAAAACCGTATATATGTGTCACCATAGGTTCCTTTGGAGGGCTCACCCATACCGCAGGATGATGAAACTATTCGATAGAGAGAAGGACAATTTAGCTTCAAGGCATTTAAGCAGAAAAGAGGTCTATGATATGATTAAGGATTTAGATGTTGCGCTCGAAAAGGGACGAAAATCGACGACTAGCGAGAAGAACATTTGAAAGAAGAGATCAATATTTTGGGACTTACCTTATTGGGAGCACCTAGAAGTTCGCTACTGCATCGACGTCATGCATGTAGAGAAGAATATATGTGACAGCTCGATTGGTCTCTTACTGAACATTCGTGACAAAACAAAGGATGGTGTCAATGTATGGCTTGACTTGGTTGATATGGATATTAGGTCTGAGTTAGCACCGATAAAGACCGATAAAGGACGAACTTATCTTCCCTTGCTTATTACACTCTGTCCAAGACCAAGAGAACTGAACTGTGCCAGTACTTGCATGGTGTGAAAGTTCAGTTTGGTTACTCCGCCAACGTGAATAAACTTGTTTCGATAGAAGATTTAAAGTTAACTAGCATGAAGTTTCATGATTCTCATGTGTTGATAATACAGATGCTCACTATTGCAATTAAAAATATTTTGCCGATCAAGGTCCGAGAGATAATCATGAGGTTATGTTATTTCTTCAACATAATTGCTCAGAAGGTCATCGACCCCGAAGTACTAGATGCTCTATAGGACGAGGTGGTGCTGACTTTATGTCATCTTGAGATATATTTCCCTCCACTGTTTTTCGATATCTTGATCCATCTCATTATTCACATTATGTGGAAGATAAAAATATGTGGGCCCGTGTTCCTATGTAGCATGTACCCGTTCGAGAGGTCCATAGAATTCTCAAGTCCTATGTACAGAATCAATCTTGACCGAAGGGCAGTATCATCAAAGGTTATGCAACTGAAGAGGTCATTGAGTTCTGTGTCAATTACATGGCTCAAGTCGAATCGATAGGTAGGCCTCAAACATGCCATGAGGGGAGACTCAAGGGTATCGGGACTATCGGAAGAAAAGCAATCACTCTAGATATGGATGTGTATGCTCAAACCCATTTCACAGTCTTAAAACACATGACTGAAGTGTTCCCATATATTGATCAACACAAGGATGTCCTTCACAACAGAATCCGAAGTGGTCGGATGTTTGGATCATGAGAGAACACAACAATCGGCCCAACCAATGGTTAAAGGAGTGACTCGCTAGAAGCTCGTCAAGTGATATGCTGACATGGTTGGCAAAAGGGCCAACATTTACAGACGTGACATAGCAAGGATATAACATAAATGGGTATACATTCTATACGTAGGCTTAGAATGTAAAGAACACTAATCAGAATAGTGGTGTCCGCATAGATGCGTTTAGTACCGATGGGTTGATGAACTCCTACCATGGGTTCATAGAGGATATTTGGGAGCTCGACTATGTGCTTTTCAAAATCCCCTTGTTTCAGTGCCGTTGGATCCACCTCCCACAGGTGAAGATTGACAAGTACGGTGTCACTACCGTTAACCTCAAATATATCGGATACAAAGACGAACCATTCGTACTCGCTCACCAAGTTGTTTAAGTTTTCTATGTAACCGACCAAGTGCTAGATCGAGGAGGCTGACTAGAGGGGGGTGAATAGGTGGTCTAAATTTTTTTTTCTAACTAATTATCAATTTCTATTTGACTAAACCAAGCAAATAATGCGAATGCTTAACACAAAAAGGTTTAACACAAATAATGCATAAAACAGTCGGGTTCACCTAAGTGCACCAACAAGATAAGCATATGTCAGGGTTTGCAATTCTAGGATGACAAGCAATCAATTTAATTCTATGAATGTAAATTGCTTAAATGTAAATTGAGCACAAGAAAACAAACCATAGTTGACACGATTGCTTTTTACCGTGGTGTTCGAAGACTTGCCAGTCTCCCCTAGTCCACATTGAGGTTAGCTCAAATGAATTGGACTGACTCTACGAATTAAGCCAAAATACCTCAATGCACTAGTGGTAGCTTTTTCCCACTCTGGATAGGTGAACTCCAACATTCACAACTTTATCGGGTCTTCTTACAACCTTCTTTGAGAATATCACCGCGCACGACGCCGTCAACGCCGTCTAGGAGTTGGTAAACTCCAAGAGTAATAAGTTAAGACCCTCGCTTGACTCTCACCACATGCAACGAATGCACAAATTCGAGTGTATAGACAATCCACTTCTAGATGCAACACATGCAATCTAGAGCCTTCCTCCTTACTCACAAGGTGTAACACATGTACAATTGAGAGGATGACCTCACACTAGCTCAAGAGAGTAAAATAGAGTGCCAAAAGTTATCCTCTAATCGGCCACAATGGGGTATATATACCCACACCTCAAAACTAGCCATTGGGACAGAAAACAAGATTTCCGGAAGTACTTCCACTTCTCTTAGTAATGGTTAAAAAACTAGCCATTGCAGGCAAATTCGGCAGTTCCATCGTGCAAAGTCCGGTACTACTGATCATCGAAAGTACCACAACACTCGTGTGGAACTGTCGATTTCCTCGGGGATGAGAAGACTCCACATAGGTGTCTCTCAGGAAAAACGTAACGCTACACAAGCTGGACGTTCCGCAAATTAGAAGTACCGCTCACATAGAGCCAGTAGTACTGCTCGCTGATTAGACCACCCACACAGAGCCGATCGGACCACGCACACAGAGCTGGTCGAAAATACCGATCGTTGACTATACTGGTCCCTAACCACGTCAAATGGTTTGACCACTCAGATGTTCGACCATGTTGATCTTCGACCACGTTATCCAGTTTGACCACACAGGTCTCTGACTACGCTGGTCTCTGACTACGTTGTCTGGATCGACCACACAGGTCTCCGACTAGCTGGTCTTGGACCACATTGGTTTCGACCAATCAGGTCTCGACCATGTCAAACTTCGATCACACAGATCTCTGACCACCACATCGATCTTCGACCATGTTATATCAATCATGTTAGTTCAACCACATTGATTACAACCACATAGGTCTCGGCCACGTTGGTTCGACCACGCTGGTCTTCGATCACACAGATCTCGACCACGTCAGATCCGACCGTATTGGTTCGATCATGCTGGTCTTCGATCACACAGATTTTGACCATATCAGTTTTGACCACACTGGTTTTGATCACACAGATCTTGACTACATCGGTTTTGACTACATTGGTTTCGACCACTTTGATCTTAGACCACGTCGATCTTCGACCACACAGGCCATCGACCATGTTGATCTTATGTTGGCTTCGACCATGCAGGTTCCTGACCACATTGATCTTCGACCACATTGGTTTGACCACAATGGTTCTCGACCACACAGCTCTTTCGACCACCAACAGATGTGGCAGTTCTGTGATTACAATGTCGGTAGTTCCGACTGGCTGTAGTACCGCGGAATATAATGTGGTAGTTCCGATTTATCTGAGAAGTGCATTTACTTCAATAGATTATACAAAACATATTTGCAAACTACAGTATCATACACACAAGGATTATCCATGATTCCCAACAAGTTGCAAACACATTTGCACACTTTTAGAATCATGACACAAGGATTATATATATGAGCTTCAACCATTTGGAAAACACATTTGCAAATATAAGCCTCATACTACAAAGAATGGAAACATGAACTTCAGACATTTGCAAAACACATTCACAATGTATAGTCCCATGTTACAAGGATTCAACACATGAGCTTCAACTATTTGCCAAATACATTCGCAAATACAAGTCTCATGCAAAGGAGAGCTAGAGCAAGTGAGGTTGATATATCAACACGTGATGAGACTCAAACTAATAGACATGACTCCTCTTAATAGTACGGCAACCCTTATTAGCAATCCGGTCTTCCAACCAAACACCCAGACCGGTAGAAGACTAGGAACACATCCTTAGCCCTAGCTAATCATACATTTGCCTTGTGCATCCCCTTGAAGCCTAATGACTCACATCTACACTTCAAGTCTGGGTTATCATCTTTACATACATCAGCATATGATGTATCCTTCACTTGACCTCCATCAACACATGATGAGTCTTCACTTGACTTGATGATCAACACATGATCATCTCCTCTTAGACATACATCAACTCATAATGCATCTTCTTCTTGACTTGATGATCTTTAACGCACGAAGTCATCCCAAGTCTTCCTTATTTGTGGAACCTAATCTATTCATTCAACTCATGAAAAATGTTAGTCTATAAAACAATTATCATCAATTACCAAACATCACCATTAACACATAATGGAGGGACTAGATTCTACAATCTTCTCTTTTTGGTAATTCATGACAATCTCGATAAATAATGAGATAGAAATTGAATTACAAGTATGCAACATGTACACAATAATTGTATACTCTAGAATAAGCTTTCAAAGCAAAGTTTACTCATCCGGTTGTCATTAATTATCCAACCATCAACATATAATGGGGGAACTAGATGACAACCCAATTATGAGTATATATGAACTATACAAACTATATATACTCAAGGGATGTATTTCAAAGTAAAGATCCTTAATATGTGAAAATGGAACATGGATCAATGGATCATCATGAAGGGCTAATTTAAAAAAAATAAGCAAGTGGAATGATGAATGAAATGTTTATGTGCCATATGTTCTGTATTTGCATTTATATATGTGTATAAGAATGTGTGTTGTAATGTGAATTTGCATTTATGTACATAAGAATATGTGATATATATGTGAATTTGTATTTATGTTTGCATTTATGTATATGAGAATGAGTCATATATACGTAAATTTGCATTTATGTATATGAGAATGTGTGATGATCATCACAGATGGTTTTAAATTAAAATCGTCTGTGATATTTCTAATCACAGAAGATTCTAAATTAAAACCATCTGTGATATGTTATTATTACAGATGGTTTTGTTTAGAACTGTCTGTTATTAAAAATATCACAGACAGTTCTTAAATGGAACCGTATATGATTATTCCCATATATATTGCGCTCTAGGGTTTGTCCTCATTGTACTAATACTACACCCCAGTCTTCCCCAAGCCTGTCGCTGCCTCCCCCAACTTCGGCGGTCCTCCTCCCCCGTGCCCGGTGCCCTCCTCCTCCCCGAGCACGCCACCTCCAGTGAGCCCGACACCACCTCCCCTGAGCTCGTCGTCACCTCCCCTGTGCCCGGCGCTCTCCTCCTCCCCTGAGCACGCTGCCTCCCCCGAGAACTCCTCCTCTCCTGAGCTCGTCGCCTCCCCCGAGCCACACAATGAGCTTTACTTTATGTTCTTCATTTCTCTATGAGATCTGTTGTGCATTAGTTAGCCGTGCTAGTCTCTATTCATTATCTTTGAAATCTAATTGTCGGCTGGCACTGGAAGAACTATTGCATAATAGATTGTGGATTTTTTATTGCTCAATGAGGCAATTTTTCAAGATTGAAATCTTAGTGACAATCTAGGATTACTCTGCTAGTTTGAATTCACATTTGCTAGTTGTATACTTCTGTGTAGTGTAGTCGGTAGCTTTGTCAATAGCTAGTCCTTAGTCTTCTGCTTAGTATTACTTACTGCTGTCCTTTGGCTTGTCTGAATATATGTTGGTTTTGTAGTAGCTCACATCTATTACTTGTTTATAATTTCTACCAAAATCTATTGATTCTGCATGCTCTTGTCATTGATACTACACTGAGGTAATATTCAATTAGACAATCTAGCAGACTTTTTAAGGAATTGTCACAGTGATCATTGAAATATTGACAAGAGTGGAAGAAGACCAAGTTTAGAACTTGTGCAACTCTTCACCTGAGAGCAAAAACACACTTTATTAATCGGTGCATTATGCATATTTTCAATGCCCACTTTTATGTACTATTTAGCATATTGCCTTATATATGTATATTCATATAGCATCAAAATGGAGTTCATATAGGTGAAATTTCAATTAAATTGCTTAAGCTCTAGCACTGGGAGATATTGCAAAGTGATATGTGGGTTCGGATTGATAGCTCGATGATGAGAATGGTCAATCATATACTAAAATTGAATTGTTCAAACTTGAGCTCTAATGTATTGCTTTTTGCTGTTTTGACATTCAATCTTGTAGTCATTACTTTCTTTGTTAGCCAATTAGGTTTATTGTTGAACTTGTTTCCATGATTCATTATACGGGAAATTTATCAAGTTTGTTCGCTAAACTACAGTATTGTCTGGTGATCACATATGTATTGATTTCTTGTTGCCTGAAAGTCTGAGCTTTATGTTGAATTTAATATCTCACATGTTCTATATATGTTTTGAGCATAATATATTGTTTAAATGACATGGATGATTTACATACCTATATGTTGATTTGGTCATCCAATTTCACTAAGAATTGGCTCAAGAATTGCTCACTTCTGTTATCTTTTGAAGATGTCATCCGCTCATTCTTCGACATCGTTGCAGGATGCGTGTGTGCACCATCCTCTAGAAAATCCCAAAAAAGAAGAAGACTTTCGAAAAGGCCCGAGGGTTGATTTACCATCATGAATGTCGATGCATCTGGAACCCCTCTTAATCCTCACTGAGTAGTTTCTGCATTTCAGAGAATAGTTGGAATAGTTGCACTGGAACGGATTGAGATCACGTTAGATTCATGGAAGGCCGTGATCAAAGATCAGAAAAATGAGTTGGTGACGGAAGTTTTTCATTTGTTCGAGATCCCAAAAGAACACAAGACCTCTATGAAACGACATGCATTGCTAGCGGTATTCATGATTGTGTCTTCACAGTGACATTCAATGACTTATTCTTTCTCTTCACACTCGACGCCCTCAACATCTTCCTCATTCAATGCTAGACACTGTAAGTGTGTACAATCACGGGCTACATTTATGTAATACTGATAAATGTCATATATAACTCAGTGTTGTATATATATATATATATAGATACATGGTGATTGAAGCCAAATTAAAGAAATCACTGATTGGTTTCTTCAACCCACCCTTGATTTTCCATGGATACCATCAAGGAGGATGCATCCTTCATCCAGAATTACATGACAACAACATTGGTGGCTCACTGCAACAAAGAATTCATACTTATACCCTACAACCAGGAGTAAATGCTGCACTAGTAGCTATATTTGTTGATTGTACTTTATAAGCAACACGAACTTAGGCTTAATGACCATGACGACATATCTGTGTAGGTTTCACTAGATTCTAATTATAATTATATCAAAATGGAACAAGTTAATATACCTTAATTCCCAAAGGAGGAACATAACCGACTACATAGTTGTCCAACGATTAATCGACAGGTAAACACATTTCCTCAATAGATAACTCTATTGTAGTCTTTCTTTTCTTCCCGATGACTAAGGCTAACTTTTTGGAATCACGTAGGTCGTTCGCCACATACGTTGCAGAGGTAGGGAAATCCAAGGGAGGGATCGCCGCCCTGCGACATGATCTAGATTTCCCGGTATTCACTAGTACATATTAATCCTATATAACTCTTCGTAGTAATGCCTCTTGAACTAACAAATTCTATTTTTGCAGTGCCACCAGTAGCCTCCAGGCAATACCTATGGATTCGATGTTGTCATAACATGCAACTACTTATCGATTCTGGGAAGAACTATGATACTCAGGTTTGTCAATCCTGTGATAATTATTTTATACTTATCAATTTATATATGTATGCATGACATAGATCTTCCTACGAATAGGTTGCGTCCATCCCTACAACTCCATTGAAATAGGCTGACCTCAAACATATTCGAGGACAATGTGCATACTTCTTGCTGTTTAGAGTCATAAAAGAAGATGGAGAGTTCCACAATGTAGGATGAATTTCACTGGGATAAGATTGAGCTTAATTATTCATGTGTGTATTTGTTCAAAGCTGGATAATTCATTTTAGTTAATTAATTTGTGAAATGAATCTTCTTATTTCTGAAATGAATAAATGTGAATTGGATGTATATATACTGTGTTGATCTGCTTATTTTAGAGGGCATCGCTAGCATTTTCTGAGACTATCCAACAAACAGAAATATCTTTAGGAGCAGAAAGGAATATCATAGATGGTTATTAACTTATAATCATATGTGATAATTAACAATCACAAACAACTTTTTGTACAAACCATCTATGATATGTGATATATCACAGACGGTTTCAACTACAAACCGTATGTGAAACCGTCTGTGATAGTTTAATATCACAGACGATTTGTAGTTGAAACTATCTGTGATATATTACATATCACCGATGGTTTGTACTAAAAACCGTCTGTGATTGTCAACTATCACAGACGATTTTTAGTAGAAACCGTCTGCGATAGTTCGCGTCATAGACGGTTCGAAAGCCGTCTGTGATGACCTCATGTTATTACTGACCCATAAACTTAGATGGCTCACGAATCCATCTGTGATGATGTTTTTGAACTGTCTGTAATGACCTTTTCTACAGTAGTGGGATCAACTTGCTTGTGTCGCTGTCAATTCATGAATGAGTTTAAAGATGCACATGGCACAATTCTGAGGCATGATTGTGACTTCAGAGTTCAGAGAAGGCAAGCACGTCTCCTTCAACTGTGTTTCATGGAAAACAGCAACTAAGATTATAGTCTTCATTTCCTATCAACGCATCAGTACTCTATCACAAAAGAGATACATGCCGACTATATATATGTTGCTTCTTTGACCAAGGAAGCTGAAGAATTTGTGGCCCATGGTCTCTTATTACAGCAATTCTATATGTTTATGATGTTCTGAATACATGCTTAATTTGATTGACCAAATTAGAGTTAGACTAGAAGCAGATAAGCAATCCAAATCACAATATAAAGAATTGTAACACCAAAAATGAGGAGATCATCAAGGGGAATGGTCGAATGGATAATTGAGTTTGTTAGTTTGGTGCAATTGCAAGGATTTAGTAATGACCACTAGGAAGTCTTTGCATTTCCTCATTTCTTGGAATTGCATTATGTATCTTAGAGACTTTTTTCCAATAAATTTCTAAGTGTTGAGTGATTAAACTCCCTTTTAGCTGTCATTTTATGATTGACATACCACATATATGCAACCAACTCGGTCTGCTTCTAACTAAATCTTGACTCGTAGGGTGGGCGTCGAGTAAAAAAATACAGAGGCATGGGTTCTCTTGAGGCCATGACAAAGGGGAGTGATGCAAGATACCTTGGCGATACGCTTCAGCTGAAGGTTGCCCACGGAGTAGTTGGAGCAGTAGCTGACAAGGGCTCTGTACTGAGATTCATTCCTTATACAATGCAAGCAGTCAAGCAAGGATTCCAGGATCTTGGTGCATCCTCTTTGCAGTCAGCCCATGATCTTTTGCGATCGGAATCTCTTAGACTGGAGGTATGTACATATACTACATAGTAGGCATTTACTTGTGCAAACAATATTTTTATCGTTTGCGCTGCATTTAGTGTCTGCTCTTTAGTGTTCAAGATTTTGAATATTGAACGGTAGATTGACTAGATCATACTAATTATCTAAGAAGGGAAAATCATGAATCTTCTCATCTTTGATCTTTGGTTGACAAAAGTAACATTTTGTTCAAGCAAAGGGATACACCCTGATTTTGGTTGGAGATACAACCAGGTGGACATCTGCATTTCCGCCGCTTTTTCATTTGTGTACTTCTGATCTAATTAGCAACAAAGCTTTGGTTTTTTTATAACAACGAAGGTAAAACTCCATGGTGTATTTGATTTTATTTTAGAACAGCACTCACTAGCTTTGCACCTTCTTCCTATATGCCAATCAAATGTAAATGTTAATGGATTACCTTGTGATACCATGTAAATTAGAAGTTATTTTCCCAAGCAATGGAGTATTTTATATTGATCTGAACAGGAAACTGTAGAATCAGCCATGTTCTAATTCAGTGTAAAAGCTTTCTTATCCATGATCATGTGGCAGAAATCCACTTTGATACTTACATGTAATAGAACTATTTTCCTCCTCACAACATGGCTTTAGGTTGATGTAAATGCTATTCTGTAGGATTGGCGGTTTCTGGTTTAGAAAAAACATAGACATGGTGCCATAGTCCCTACCAATGTAATGATGAAGACTGCATGATAGTTTTACAGCTGACAAATTGTTTTCCCCCTTTACCTAATGACCGCAGGATTTGTTTAAATCTCTACTTAGTGTTATTAATACAGGATGCCAGTGTCCTTGTTTTGTTATCAATATAGGTTTAGAGTTAGCCTTCTATTCTTGTAGCTCAAAATGTACTAACAGGAACAACACCAATTCTTGACCCCTTCTCAATAAAATCCATGGTGGTGATTCGCATACCCCATAAGCTTAACTGGATATGCAGCCCACATCCAATGCAACTCTGATGAGAGCAGTGCTTACCAGCAACGAACAAACAGCCCACGTTATATTTGTTATCTGATCTGCTTTTCTTTCGAAAAACAAAATCGCGCTGCATCTTACTGACAAACTGATCTTTATATTCAGGTAAGATCCGGAGCTGCCCAAGTCGAAGGAGGGATCCACGGCCTGGTTTCATATGAGAAGGCGTTCTGAATTTTGCTGGGGCTTGTATTGACCGCGGACGAGGCCGGGTGACTGAAAACATCCAAGGCGATTCCATTGTCGTCGTTTCTACTGTCTTTACGATTCTACTGGGGTCTTGGGTTTTGATGCAAGTAGGGTGGCAGCCGTCGTAACTTGTGGTTTCAATTTTCATCACCTAATTGTGCAGCACTCCAAATAAATGAATGTGTTGTGTATGAAATAAGTTGGAATTGCTCATCGATAGACTTTGCCCCTCCAACTTCTTTGTGCTATAGCATTTTTGTCCTGTGAGCGATGTAGATACTTTCTGTTGCTTATCAGCCTTTGGCCATCGAAGTTTGACACCTTGACATCTTTTTGGAGGTAGCAAGAGCCAATGGGAGCATGTTTTCTGTCTTCTACATTGGATCCAAATGAGCTCCTTGGAACGTAGCATTCCTATGAAACTTGCACTAATTCTTACAAAACTATACAGATTTTTGGACGAATACCATACTAGTAATTCTTGCAAGCCCCCTGTGGCAGTCTGTTGGAATGGTGGTAGCCAACAGTTCCGCAGGACAAATGTCTTAGGTTACCTCGGTCCTCGGAGCGGGGTTGGGAGGCCAACCGCAGGATGAGGTCCAGAAGCAACTCCGAGTGAGGTCCATGGTCCTGCTCCAGAGTCCCTCTCCGCGCGTGTCGCCCCGGTCCCTGTCCAGGCCACCGTAGGCTGGTCCGCCAGCTCCGGCCTCGTCGCCTCGGACCTCCTCTGGACCAGCTTCTCCGGACCGCCTCTGTGCTTGGCCTGGCTCCGCGCCTAGACTGCCTCCGCGCCCGAACCGTCTCTGCTCCTGAACAACTCCGCGTCACGCCGTCGTTGGGCCGCCTCTAGGCTGGAGCCTCTCTGCGTCATGCCGACTCTACCTGTAGGATCGTTGATAGCAATCAGAGGGGGTGAATGATTGCAGCGCATAGCAGAAACCTTTTTTTAATTTTCTACCTTTTAATATGCAAAAACCAGAAATAACAGAACAAAAAAATATTTTTTCTGATTTTACTGTAGCAACTACTGTAGCATACTGTAGCACAGTACTTTACCAAAATACTGTAGCGACACTGTAGCAAGAGTACTGTAGCAGCAACTAGATAACGAGATCGAATCCATCAGCCAACGTGCTCGTTTTTTTCTCAATTTTCTAATTAATTTTTTAATTAAAAATAATTCATGTATACAAGCAACAAAAATATCTAGACATAGATCAATGAATCGAGAATTTATAGGAATCAAAAAACTAAAAAAAAAGATAATAGATGCAAAATAAAAAACTCACAAACTTTATTCAAAAACATGAATACTATTCATCCATCCATGCACATGCAGTGGCCGCTCCAAAACAACGCGTCTTTTTTCCAATCACCGATTCGGTCGACTTCCGCGCCTTTTCCCTCACGCGTATTTTTCTTCTCCACGCCGCTCCTCGGTACACCTCTTGCCATGCCGCCGCATGCATATATATACACACACAACCCAACTCCAACTAGACCTTAAAATCCTAATCCAACACCGACTAGGCCTTAGAATCCTAATCCAACTCCAACTAGGACTTATAATCCTAATCCAACTCCAATTAGGACTTAGAATCCTAATCCAACTCTAACTAGACTTTTGGCCCACTAATTTTCAAGGGACCCGAAACCCTTCTTAACACGGGTTTTCACACTCACGACTTTTCTAACGCGTCACGTGTCGAAGCCTCCAGGACCGCACCTCCTGTAGCTTCTCCACGTATCATCCACCTTTGATCTCCATGCGCCCCAAGCATGAGCCCAATCATCTTGTGACCTCCTTGACCGTCTGAACCTCGGATCTCCCCATCCTAGTTCCGGTCCACCTCGTCACCGACCATGATCGCCTCCATGCTCAACCTGCACATGCAAAGACCAAAGAACATTCTTCCGGCACAAGTTCGTCTCAACTTGACCAACATCAGTCCATACACACGCAACACAACTCGCATAACACCGCTAAACAAAATCACCAATTATTCATCATAACTAATTAACCATTGTCAATTATTCATCACCAAAATATTCTAAACCTAGCCACATGGTCTAACACTACCCGTTCACGTCGCCTTGACCTCGCCCCCGGCCTCATTCGGAGTCCCTCCAGACCTTGTCCGGTCTGTCCGGCGCCTTCACCGCATCCGCTCCGCTGCTCCCACACGCTTGGCTCCGTGCCGGGCTGACGTCGCCCCGACTTCCTCCAGACCCCGTGTGCGTCCGTCTGCCCGCCGATCTTCTAGCGTCACAACAGCACCATCGAACTTTCCACCTGCACACAAACCCTCCATCAACACCCCAGTTCTCTTGGATCCACTAGAACGTGCTTAAACTGCCTGCTCTTCCCGTGCACCTCCATCGCCCCAGTCCCCATGGGTTGCCACTGGGTACCTATTACTCTTCCAAACTGGTATCCACACTATTGGATAGGATATGGTTAAGAAATGAAATACCCATTTGGATTTGGATATGAGAATGGTAATACCCACATACCTATTTTTACCTATACCTATTCAAACCTAGGATTGAGAGTGCATTTGGACTATCCATAGGTTTGGACTACCTATACTCAGTTATAGCTTCCTATAAAACCATGTAAGAGCTATCTATGCTCACCAATTTGCATAAAGTAGCTCCATACACACAGAATCATTTCCAACATATTTTAGTCGATTTCGTAAAACTTTTGTAGTGTGAACGTGATGTTGAAATTTCAAAATCCGAAGTTTTATGAAAACTTCCTATAAAAGCATGTAGGGGCCCACATGTGCGTCTAGCCCTACCAATTTGCATAGAGTAGTTTTCCTACACGCAGAATCATCTCCAATAAGTTTCAATTGATTTTGAAAACTTTTGTGATGTGAATGCGAAATTGAAATTTCAAATATTGAAGTTTTTCAAAAACTTCCTTCATAAGCCTGTTTGACTTAACCCCTCCTTTTCCTTCTCCTTTGCCCACTGGGTTACCCAAACGCATTGGGTATACCTTTTTTCCTTTGAGTATGGGTAATATCACTTCAAATGAGTATGGATAAAATTAGGTATAGATTTGGGTTACCCATACCCTACCCAGTGGCAGCCCTAAGTCCCCAGCTCTACACAGCGTTGTCACAAGCCTGAAAAACACAGATTCGTCCTTTGGTATGAGTCAACGCTCTACCATGTCATCACTCGTGAGTTGTCACAAGCCTGACATAGTTGAATTTTGATTCAAACTTTGATATCCTTCCAACCATAACTTTATCTTTGGCACTCTCTGACTAGAACTAAGCTAGAAAGACCTAATATGAACCATAACTAGTTACTCAACCTAACCATGCTCAAGTTACTAGCCTTGAACCCCCTTAATAGTATGAACAAAGCAAAAATAAAAATCTATCAACTGAAATTATCCATACTTAACTCCTTAAATCATTTCTAGCCACAAGGTCCTTAATCTTCATGAAAACCATAATTTACCAACAATTTCATTTATGGGGATCCATGAGAGTCCAAGAACAACCCATATCCATCATTAATCACTCTCAAAACAAAGCTAGTCTTAATGATTAAGGAGTCATTAATCACCAAAACTACATATTGAATGAATTAGGGGCCTAGATGCTTATAGCTAACTACTTCAACTAACCGACACCGGGCTCCACCAACATTCCATTCCCATCAAGTTGCATGTCTTCTACAGTTCAAGCCTTGACACAGCTACATGCATCCCGATGGCTGCAACACCTAACACTACCGAGCTATTAAGAGTCGTCGTCATCACCATGCTTAAGATTATGTCTTCATCAAGCACCATTGCTGCCCACCGCAAGCCACGACACCTACATCTACTCCATCTACATAAACAACACCTCTACATCTACATCGGCCAAGCACCGACAAGGCGAAGCCACTCTACTGACGTGTCAACCACTGATGATGCAAACTCCTACCTATTGCAAGGCACCAACAAGGTGAAGGCAAATCATCCCGTCTGACACAAACAAGGCAGAGACTCCACAAGACCGGACACCGATGAGGCGAAGGCCACTCCATCAACCTAGGGGGTGAAAAGTGGATATGAATTATCTGTATTATCCAGTTATCGTATTTGATAGGATGTGAATATGGTATAGATTTTTTCACCCAATTAATAATTTCTATCATATTCTTATTTGTATTTTAATTCGCATAAAAAATATGGATGTGAATATGATATAGACTTTTACTATCCGAAATGTTATTTTATCCAGACTATCCGTATTCATATTCGACAAAGCAATATGCATATTTTATTACAATACAACTAATTCCTTAGACAAGATTTTTAATTAAACGTGAATTCATGTTTCTTTTGGTGAAGTAAATGAATTAGAATGATTAAGCGTGATTGTATGAGGATAAAATGTCATGAATGTTTTTATACTACATAAGTTATGAGAATATCTAGATCCGAGCAAATTGAGTAGATATTTAATTCGAATTCATATTCGTTATAATATTCAATTCGTATTCGTATACGAGAATATTCATATTCATATTTGTATTCGTTTACAAATATGAATATGAATGTAGTTTGGACATTATCCGATCCGTTTTCACCCCTACATCAACTTGTTTGAGCTGATGAGGCCAGACACACGCATCATCAGACATCAACAAACCGAAGGAGCTTACAGCTAGGCATCACCAGAGCAAGGACATACCGTTCCACGATAACTGACAAGGCTATGGACTCCACCTACATCACCATGCATGCACATGGAGAAAGCATTACTTAAAGACGATGGCCACATGTAGCTTAATCATAGGTATTCTGTGGCTTTGATCTGCAGATGTAATTAACCAGGAGTTTCGTGAGGCCCTGAAAACTAGAAGACAACATCACTTATGTCAAGTTTGCTAGACTACCAGGCTATACAGCGCAATCCTGTAAAGGGGTCTTATACTTTTATTATTCTATGCAAGATTAATGAAATACATGTTTTTTATCTTTGTTTTTCTTTATTTTTGTACTTACGTACGCTTGAATGCCCTATGCATAGTGTTGTGGCTACAGACCAAACAGAGAGAGAGATGGTAGTGGAGAGTAATGAAGGTAAGTGTCATGGCCTGGGTCCTCCCCAAGGCTCACTCATATATATATACCCATGGGGAGTGCTTTTACAGCTATACCCTTACATCTGGTTATCCCCTCTGGGGGCAGTTATGTCCTTACACATGGCCTATACTGGGCCTTATAATCTCCTACCATACCTGCTGGGTTTAGGTGGGGGCCACCCCTACGACAGGAGCCTCTCATGGTGAAGGGCTTCACAGGGCCGAAGCCATGTCGTCGAGTCCTTTGGCCCCCTCCGTCCCCTGCGGCCTGTGAATTCCTCCAAGCTTGTGGTTGGGAAGCCTGAAATCTGTGATGGTGGTAGCGGAGGATGGCGCCAAGTCGAAGTAGGCGCGCGCGCGCTCCGTCCCCTACCCTTCGAACGAGTGGTAGCGAAGCTGGCGCCCGAGTCGAAGTAGAAACGCGCGCTCCGTCCCCTACCCCTCGAACAGGTGGCAGTGAAGCTGGCGCCCACGTCGAAGTAGAGACGCGCGCTCCGTCCCCTACCCTTCGAACGGGTGGCAGCGAAGCTGACGCCCGCGTCGGAGTAGAGACGCGCGCTCCGTCCCCTACCCGTCGAACGGGTGGCAGCGAAGCTGGCGCCCACGTCGAAGTAGAGACGCGCGCTCCGTCCCCTACCCTTCGAACGGGTGGCAGCGAAGCTGGCACCCACGTCGAAGTAGAGACGCGCGCTCCGTCCCCTACCCTTCGAACGGGTGGCAGCGAAGCTGGCGCCCCCGTCGAAGTAGAGACGCGCGCTCCGTCCCCTACCCTTCGAACGGGTGGCAGCGAAGCTGGCGCCCACGTCGAAGTAGAGACGCGCGCTCCGTCCCCTACCCCTCGAACGGGTGGCAGCGAAGCTGGCGCCCCCGTCGAAGTAGAGACGCGCGCTCCGTCCCCTACCCTTCGAACGGGTGGCAGCGAAGCTGGCGCCCACGTCGAAGTAGAGACGCGCGCTCCGTCCCCTACCCCTCGAACGGGTGGCAGCGAAGCTGGCGCCCCCGTCGAAGTAGAGACGCGCGCTCCGTCCCCTACCCTTCGAACGGGTGGCAGCGAAGCTGGCGCCCACCTCGAAGTAGAGACGCGCGCTCCGGGGCTGTTGTGACCTCGTAGCCTTGTAGTGCGCTTTTAATGGCGGCTGGAATTACGCCGACTCCTGGCCTGGCAGAAGTCAGGCTGTCGCGTCGTGTAGTCTGCCATGCTGCGGGTGGGGCACGTGGCGACTCACGACTGGTGTGTCGTGGGATGTGAGCGGTTGCGTGACCGCGGCCGTTCGCCTCGTCCCCCGAGAAGTTGGACGCGTGTTGAAGAGGTAGGGGCATTGTGCGCTGCCTGGCCACCTACCAGGCGCAGCCTTCTAGGTCCGGGCGGTTCTTCTTTGCAAATCCTGGACAGCCGAATCGCCGGGAATTTGATCCGTCTGTGCGTTGAGCCCCAGGGCAGGCGAGCGGCCTTTATAAGGTGCTAGTGTTGAGGTGGAGGCGCCCTTTCTCGTTTTGCTTTTTGATCTGCCGCTTCGCTTGCGCCCGTGCTAATTGTCACGCCAGTTGCTCCTTTGCCTGCTTCTTCTCCTTCCTTTGTCGTGAAGAGCAATGGCTAGCCACGACGATGGCAGCTACCACCCCCGCAGCGGTTCCTCGCCTAGCCAGGGCGGGGGGACCCATCCTTCCTCAGGGTACAAACTGGTGCCGCGGGGGAGCTCGCACGCCAATAAATTGTGGAAAGCGATGGAGCATTCGGGAGGCTCCTGCTCCCGTGTGCTGGGGAAGAGCCACATGACGGAGGGGACGCTGCAACGGCTCGTGGACGAGGGGAAGATCGTGTATCGCGACGGGGCTCGCTTACCCCGCCGAGACGAGACGGAGCCGAGGCCCGGGCCCCTAGAGGCGATTGTTTTTGTCGCCTTCTTCGATGACGGCCTTCGGATGCCCTGTACGTTGTTTGTGGGTGAAGTCCTGCGGGCCTACCAGTTGGAGCTAGCCCAGCTGGCGCCCCACGCGATACTCCGCCTAACTGTCTTTACGTGGGCGATGCGGACCGAGGGGTGGCGCCCTAGTGCGAGCCTATTTGCCACCCTGCACGATGCACACTGTCGACCCAGGAAGGTTGGCGAGGCGGCGTCCAACTTCGGCGGTGTGGACTTCGTGCTCCGGGCGTCCTGCGCGACGTTGTTCCCTGTGCTAGCCTCGTCAGGGCAGTGGGCGTCCGGCTGGACGCGGTGGTGGTTCTACTACACCGTGACCGACAAGAGCAGGCTGCAGTGCCGAGGTGGGCCAATCTCGTTCAACAGCACGCCGAGTCTGAAGGCGGAGATTGACGACACGCGAAAGCTACAGAGCCTCGTCGGTGTCGCCCGTCGAATGAGCGTGCGCGACCTGGTCGAGGAGTTCACGATGCATGGGGCGGCGCCACTGTCCTCCCGGGGGAAATATGTTGTGCCAAATGGCCCCCGCGGGGACGGGTTCGATCCACCTGTGTCTCGGCTGCTTCCGCCCTCCGCACCTTGTAAGTCGCCCAGCGCGCCATTGCATCTGCTTGGGTTCCGCCTATCTGACGTGATTTCCTGTGCAGTGGCTCGGCTAGAAGATGCGGAGCGCGCAGCCGCGGCGCTCCTCGGCTCGTACACGCTTAAGGAGCACCGGGCTCGCGAGGCCGCGGTCTAGGCGGCCAGACAGGGGCGGATAAACCGCACCTGCGAGGCTGTAGGCATTGCCGTGCCCGAGCGCGTGGTGCCGGAAGAGCTTCCCGTCGGGATTCCAGGCGCTCAGGACGGCGATAGCCCTACGGGGGGGCTGTCTTCGCGACGCCGGGCGCGTTCCCCGGTTGCCGTCTGCAACCCGGCAGCCCCCCCGGCGGCTAGCCCAGCTGAGACGGGGCGTGTGACCGGCGGTGGGCCTGGTCATACTGCTTCGGGGGGGCGCACCACCGCGGATCCCCCGGAGCCTTCTGCCGACGCCCACGAGCCCGTGCTCGGACCCGTGGCCATCGTTGAGCTGGAACCCGTTCACCCGGGGGGTGGCGTCGTTCCTGGTGAGCAGACCGCTGGGGATGGTGCGCTGTCGACCGCCGCGGCCGACGAGGGCGTGCCCCCTACCGAGGAAACTGTGGGGGCGACGGTGGCCGGAGCTGGTTCTGCCGCGGGAGAATCGCCTGTGCCACCGCAGGCGAAACGCCCTCGGACGCAGTCCTCGCCGCCAACGAGGGGCCGATACGCTGTTGCGGGGTCTTGCCGCGGGATTACGGCGACTGGCGCGGCCGAGAAGACCCTCTCCTCGACCGCCGAAGCGCCTGCCTCCCCCTGGGCGGCCGACCCGGCGCCACCTCCTACCGTGACAGGGGGCGCAGGAGGTAGGTGTGAGTCCCTCTCCTCTCTTGACTTCGTGAGACTCTCTCCGATCTGCTCGCTCATTCTGCCGACATCAGGCGAGACGACGTCTCCCGTACGTGGCGAAGGATTGAGCAGCGGAGGTGTGCGCGAGGTCGGGAGCCTCGTGCAGGATGTTCCGCAAGTGTCCACTGCTGCTGACGTGGCCGTGGCCGTGCTGAATCCTGGCGTGTCGGGGCCGGGGCTCGCTCGCTCGAACTTCCTCCCTCGCCCGGAGATATTTTGCGACCTCACCGCCGCCGCCGAGCGTGCCGATAATGGCCTCAATCGAGAGGTGCTGTCGTCATGCGCGGGGGACCTCCTGGCGCTCGCGTTGCAGGCCTCCGAGATGAGGGTAAGTACATGCGCTTCAGTTTGTACGGTGCTGTTAAACGCCTGCTGATTTGTTGTGCCTGCCAGACGCTTGCCCTCAGCCGGTCTTTTGACGAGGCCCGCGTTCGGGAGCAGAGGGCTCTGGAAGCCAACCTCCGCGAAGCAAACACTGCTATCGCCGCGAAGGATGAAGAACTTCGCGCGCTGGAGGACGCCCTGGTGGCCGCACAAGTTGCAGCCACTGAAGCGCGGGACGCCGCGGCTGGGGAACGCGCCGCCTTCGTGCAGCAGATATCCGTCCTAGAAGGGGAGAACGCCCAGCTGGCGGAGGATGCTGCCGAGAACCGCCTTGCCTTGGAAAATGCGTCTGTGTCGGCGTGGCGGGCCATGGAGTCTCTGAACCAGGCCCTTCGGGATCTGTGCGTCCGAGTGCCGGATACTACGCACAGGCCGGAGGCCCTGTCGGAGACGCTCGGGCTGATCGAGGAGGGGGCCGGCGTTGCTCTTCGTGGCGCTAGGACCTTTGGCGAACACTGCAGCTATGTTGGTGCATGCTTCGCCCTCGCCCTGCTTCATACTCGTGGGTGTAGGCATACCCATGAGCTAGCGAATCCTCAACTGGATCTTCCCGACCGACCAGAGGTTATGTCGGACGCCATTTGCCCCGTTGGGGCTAGCCTGTAGAACTTCCACCAACGGATCTGGGGCCGCTTCGGGGAAGGTGCGGCGAGAGTCGCCGTGCAGCAGACGTTGCATGGGGAGGGGGACCTCCTCCAGTGGCTTGAAGGGGTCCTTGATCGCCGCGGCGACGATGGCGTAGGCTCGTCTGCACCGCGCCAAGGCTGAGCGGTTGGTCGGGTGGTGCAGGGGGATGATGTACTGGTTCTTACCCATGTAACCTTTCTGCTTTTGAAATGGAACCAAGTAGTACTTTATGCCTGGCGTTACCTGCCGCCGGATGCGGGGGACAGGTGTATGCATCTGGTGTGTGCTCCGTGGAGCGGCGCGTGCGGATGCCAATCTCGACGCTACGCTTTCCTTTATAGTCCGCAGACTCGCGCGTGCGAAGCTAGGCTCGACGCTACATCTTATTTAGAGTCCGTGGACTATTGCGTGCGGAGCTAGGCTCGACGCTACATCTGCTTTATAGTCCGGAGACTCGCGCGTGCGGAGCGAGGCTCGACGCTACGTCTTATTTAGAGTCCGTGGACTATTGCGTGCGGAGCTAGGCTCGACGCCGCGTCTTCTTTATAGTCCGGAGACTCGCGCGTGCGGAGCTAGGCTCGACGCTACGTCTTATTTAGAGTCCGTGGACTATTGCGTGCGGAGCTAGGCTCGACGCTACGTCTTCTTTATAGTCCGGAGACTCGCGCGTGCGGAGCTAGGCTCGACGCTACGTCTTATTTAGAGTCCGTGGACTATTGCGTGCGGAGCTAGGCTCGACGCTACGTCTTCTTTATAGTCCGGAGACTCGCGCGTGCGGAGCTAGGCACGACGCTACGTCTTATTTAGAGTCCGTGGACTATTGCGTGCGGAGCTAGGCTCGACGCTACGTCTTCTTTATACTCCGTAGAGTGCGCGCGAAGGCGTCGCCCCGCTGCGTCTTATTTATACTCCGTAGAGTGCGTGCGGAGCTAGGCTCGACGCTACGTCTTATTTAGAGTCCGTGGACTATTGCGTGCGGAGCTAGGCTCGACGCTACGTCTTCTTTATAGTCCAGAGACTCGCGCGAGCGGAGCTAGGCTCGACGCTACGTCTTATTTAGAGTCCGTGGACTATTGCGTGCGGAGCTAGGCTCGACGCTACGTCTTATTTAGAGTCCGTGGACTATTGCGTGCGGAGCTAGGCTCGACGCTACGTCTTCTTTATAGTCCGGAGACTCGCGCGTGCGGAGCTAGGCTCGACGCTACGTCTTATTTAGAGTCCGTGGACTATTGCGTGCGGAGCTATGCTCGACGCTACGTCTTATTTAGAGTCCGTGGACTATTGCGTGCGGAGCTAGGCTCGACGCTACGTCTTCTTTATAGTCCGGAGACTCGCGCGTGCGGAGCTAGGCTCGACGCTACGTCTTATTTAGAGTCCGTGGACTATTGCGTGCGGAGCTAGGCTCGACGCTACGTCTTTCTTTATAGTCCGGAGACTGGCGCGTGCGGAGCTAGGCTCGACGCTACGTCTTATTTAGAGTCCGTGGACTATTGCGTGCGGAGCTAGGCTCGACGTTACGTCTTCTTTATAGTCCAGAGACTCGCGCGTGCGGAGCTAGGCTCGACGCTACGTCTTATTTAGAGTCCGTGGACTATTGCGTGCGGAGCTAGGCTCGACGCTACGTCTTATTTAGAGTCCGTGGACTATTGCGTGCGGAGCTAGGCTCGACGCTACGTCTTCTTTATAGTCCGGAGACTCGCGCGTGCGGAGCTAGGCTCGACGCTACGTCTTATTTAGAGTCCGTGGACTATTGCGTGCGGAGCTAGGCTCGACGCTACGTCTTCTTTATAGTCCGGAGACTCGCGCGTGCGGAGCTAGGCTCGACGCTACGTCTTATTTAGAGTCCGTGGACTATTGCGTGCGGAGCTAGGCTCGACGCTACGTCTTCTTTATAGTCCGAAGACTCGCGCGTGCGGAGCTAGGCTCGATGCTACGTCTTATTTAGAGTCCGTGGACTATTGCGTGCGGAGCTAGGCTCGACGCTACGTCTTCTTTATAGTCCGGAGACTCGCGCGTGCGGAGCTAGGCTCGACGCTACGTCTTATTTAGAGTTCGTGGACTATTGCGTGCGGAGACTCGCGCGTGCGGAGCTAGGCTCGACGCTACGTCTTATTTAGAGTCCGTGGACTATGTTTTGCTTAGCGCGGTCAGGGGATGCTCTGGGAACAGCAACCTATATTGAACTCCCGTTTGCGCGGGCGAGCATCGCCTAACAACGGGCCGGTGGCTCTACGCCTACCGTGCCGCTTCTAAGCGTAGTACCGCCGCAACCTGTCCGCGTTCCATGTGTGCCGGAAGGCTTGTCCTTCAAGCGTGGCGAGGCGGTACGCCCCCTTTGGCAATGCCTCCGTTACAATGTACGGGCCTTCCTACTTGGATTCCAGCTTGCCAACGGTTTCCGCCTGAAGCGCCACTCTGAGGACGAGATCCCCAGGCTTGAACCCCCGCGGGCATATAGAGCGGTCCCGAGTACGCATTGTCTGCCGCGCGTACTTCTCGACGTGGTGGGCTGCGTCTGCCCGTATCCCGTCGAGGAGGTCCAGGGACACACGGCGCTCCTCTTCGGGTGCTTGGACGAGGACCCTTCGCGAGCCGGCCTTAATTTCTTCGGGCGTCACTGCTTCGTCGCCGAAGAGGAGCTTGAACGGCGTGAATCCCGTTGGGCGCGTTACCGTTGTGCGAAGCGACCATAGAACGCTGTGAAGCTCGTCTGGCCATTTGCCCTTCGGCAACCCAACCAGGCGCTTTTTGATGGCGGCAGAGATGGCGCCATTCGCCCGTTCGACCGCCCCGTTGGACTGGGGATGCCCTACCGAGGCGAATCGGAGGGTGATGCCCATGCTGTCACAATAATCTTTGAAGAGGGCGGCGTCGAACTGTCGGCCATTGTCGACCGTGAGCTCCCGAGGTACCCCAAAGCGACATATGATGTTTTGCCATAGGAAGCGCTGTATGGCCGCAGAAGTTACTTTGGCCAGAGCGATCGCTTCCGGCCACCTGGAGAAATACTCCAGCGCGACCACCACGAACCGGAGGTCCCCTGGAGCTCGGGCAAGTGGTCCTACTATGTCGAGACCCCCAGCGCGCCAGTGGCCACACCGGCGGGATTGGGTTGAGGCTTGTCGGGGACCTGCGGATGATGCGTGCCATCCATTGGCACCCTTGGCACCGACGGACGAGGTCCTGGGCGTCGGTAATGGCAGTCGGCCAGTAGAAGCCTTGTCTGAACGCCTTGCCGACTAACGATCTCGGCGCCAGGTGGGATCCGCATACGCCCGCGTGGATTTCCGCCAAGAGTTCCTTTCCTTCCTCAGTCGAGAGGCAGCGCAGGAGCGGCGCGCAAACCCCCTTTTTGTAAAGCGTCCCTTCAAATACCTGGAAGGACCGTGCGCGGTGCTGCAATCGTCGCAGCTCGGCAGGGTCCTCCGGCTCGGCGAGGCCTTGTAAGAATTTGAAAATGGGCTCCCGCCAATCTCCTGGCCGATCAATGCGGTGGACAAGTGCCGCGTCCCGGTTGTCCTGCGCGATGGCCGCCTTTGCTAACACCTCGTAGAATGCCCCCTCCGGGGGGGGGGGTAGTTGCTGGCTGGCCGCCTTGGCGAGGGCATCTGCTTGCTCATTCTCCGCCCGAGGGATGGCCTTGACGGTGACACCCAAAAAGTGCCTTTTTCTCGCCCGTACCGCCGCGAGGTACTTGGCCAACTCAGGGTCCTTGGCTTGATATGACTTGTCCACATGGCCGGCCACCAAGCGCGAGTCGGTGCGGACCAACACCCGTCTCGCGCCGGCTGCCTTGAGCTTCGCCAGGCCAAAGAGCAGCGCCTCGTATTCGGCCGTGTTGTTGGTGGCGGGGAAGGCAAGGCGCGCCGAGTACAGCAAACGCTGTCCCTCAGGCGTGACGATCACCGCCCCTACGCCCGCACCGGCGACGCTGTAAGCTCCGTCGATTGTAAGCGTCCAGACGGGGTCATCGTGCGCCCGGCCGGGTTGGGCCGGCGGGGTCCATTCAGCGAGGAAATCCGCCAGGACTTGGGATTTAATTGCCGTTCGCGAAGCATACGTCAAGGAGAAGGGAGCGAGCTCGGCGGCCCATTTACCGATACGCCCTGTGGACTCCTTGTTGTGTAGCATCTCGGCCAGGGGGAATGAGGAAGGCACTGTGATCGGGTGAGCCAGAAAATAATGCCGAAGCTTCCGGGAGGCCATGACCAGCGCGTAGGCGAGCTTCTCCAGCTCCGTGTATCTTGTCTTGGCGCCTTGAAGGGCTTCGGAGACAAAGTAGACAGGCCACTGCATAGCGCCTTCCTCTAAGACGAGGACGGCGCTGACCGCGGTGGCTGACGCAGCCAGATAGAGCAGGAGGGGAGCCTCTGGTGCTGGGGCGACCAGAGTGGGGAGGCTTGCCAGGTGCTGCTTGAGCTCGTTGAAGGCCTTCGCGCAGTCTCCGTCCCAACGAAACCCATCGCACCCGCGGAGTGTCTTGACAAACGGCAGGCCCCGCTCCGCCGCCCTGGATAGGAAGCGGCTTAATGCTGCCATGCGGCCCGCCAGCCTCTGGACCTCCCTCGTTGTCTTGGGCGGCTCCATACCCAGAATAGCGTCTACTTTGTCGGGGTTCGCCTGGATGCCCCGCCCGGACACAAGGAAACCGAGGAGTTTGCCCGCCTGTACCCCGAAGACACATTTGTCGGGGTTGAGCTTGATGCCCGCCCTCCGGAGGTTGTCGAAGGTCTCCTGGAGGTCCCGACCGTGTAGAGCAAGTTGCCGAGTTTTGACCACCACGTCATCGACATATGCTTCGACGTTCCTCCCGAGCTGGGCGGCCAGGGCAATGGCGACGAGGCGGGTGAAGGTAGCGCCTGCGTTCTTCAAGCCAAAGGGCATTCTGACAAAGCAGAACGTCCCAAGTGGTGTGATGAAACTGGTCTTCTCCTCGTCGTCTTCGGCCATGTATACCTGGTGGTAGCCAGAATAGGCGTCCAGGAAACTCATGAGTTCGCACCCAGCAGTGGCGTCAACCAGCTGATCGATGCGCGGCAAGGGGTAGTTGTCCTTCGGGCACGCCTTGTTGAGTGCCGTGAAGTCGATGCACATGCGCCAGGCCCCGCTGGCCTTTTTGACTAGCACCAGGTTAGCGAGCCATTCTGGATGGTGGACCTCGCGGATGACCCCGGCGCGAAGAAGCTTCGCCACCTCCGCTTTGGACGCCTGCTGCCAATCCATCGACATACGCCGGAGCCTTTGCTTGACCGGCTTGGCGTCGGGGCGGACCGCCAAACGATGCTGGATTACCGTGCGATCCACGCCCTTGATGTCCTCCGGGGACCATGCGAAGATGTCCACGTTGTTCTGAAGCACCCGGAGCAGCTCCCGTTCGACCCCCGGTGGGAGCCCCTCGCCAATGGAGACAAACTGCCCCTCCGCCTGGAGCGGCACCTTCTTGACGCCGCCTTCGGGCCGAGGCTTGGGCGTCCACCCGGGGGCGGAGGGCCCAGCACCGGGCGCGCCGGAGAGGGCATGCACCGGGCGATGCGAGACGCGGCTGCCGCCTTCGGCACGTCTTGCCAGGTCCTGGTCGCCGAAGATGGTGATGACACCCTCCGGGCCCGGGAGCTTTACACACAAGAAGGCGTGGTGCGGGATTGCCTCGAAAGAGTTGATGGCGGGTCGCCCCAGTATGGCGTTGTAGGGGTGCTGGATATCTACGACATCAAAGGTGACATGCTCGGTCCGGATGTTACCTTTGTTGCCCTCCTGACGGAAGGTGACAGGAAGGGAAACGTGCCCCAGGGCCTGCAGCGGTTGACCCCCGAAGCCTTGAAGTGGAGCTCCCGGCTGCTCCAGCTGGCTTCGGGGGATTGCCATGCGGTCGAGGGCGTCTACGAATAAGATGTTCGCGGAGCTTCCCCTGTCGACAAGGACGCGCTTGACTTCGCAGCATGCTATGTGGGCCTGGATGACTAGAGGGTCTTGGTGAGGGTACTCCACGCCCCTAGCGTCGTTCAAGTCGAAGGTGATGTTGCGGGGCGGCATCCACATCTGCGGCTGCTCCCCAGGGGTTTTTGAGGAAGAGCCTCCGGTGATGACGTTGACGGTGTGATGCTGCGCGCCCTCCGCTGCGGTGGCCCGTGTGGGGCTATCCCTTGGGTGCCCCACGTGGGCTTCGGCAGGGGGCCGAGAAGGCGGAGACCGAGGTCCGGCCGTCACCCTCCGCAGCTCCATCACCGCGATGCATGCCCTTGTGTAATGATCGCCGTAGCCGTGTACCTCGCACCACTTACCATAGCGCAGAAGCTCCTGCTCTGCGCGGGGTTGGCTGGTGTAGTCAAATCCACCCTCCGATCCCCGGACTCCCCTCCGCGAGGCGGGGTCGGGTCCTTGGCGGGTGCTCTCGGTGGCGAGGACGCGATGGGCCGTCTGCGACCGGCGCTGGCGGCGCCGAGGTTTGGGCCTACACCGTGACGAGCCTTCCTGTACTCCGTCCCCACCGCCTCGGGGAGGGCTACCTCGGGGCTTTCGGCTACGGCCCAGCTTCGAGGAGAGGCCACCCGCCCCGACCTCGCGCGGGGGCCGCTCCTCACGGGCGAGGCCGAGAGCGGTGATGCTGCGTCTTCGCGCATCCTCCTCCGCCCGCGCGTACTCGTCCATTTTGTCGCAGAACTTGGCCACTGTCGTAATTGGCCTCCGCGCGCTGTATTCGGCCATCGGGCCCGGGCGAAGGCCCTGTATGGCTGCATTAACGACTGTGATTTCATTAACATCATGTACCTGGCTTCGAATTTTGGCGAAGCGCTTGAAGTAGTCCCGGAGCGTCTCCGAGGGTCTTTGCTTCACAGCGAAGAGTTGGTCCGCATCGATTCGCTCGTGATGATACCCTTGAAAGTTGGAACGAAGCCGGTCGCGAAGCTGCTCCCACGCATAGATGGAGCCTGGCTCTATGGTAAAAAACCAAGAGAGCGCCGCTCCGTGCAGTGCGAGGGGGAGTCCCTTCGCCTTCGTGGTGTCGTCTCCGCCCGCGGCCTCGATCGCGGTTTCGTACACGCGCACGAACTCGCGAGGATCCGTGTCGCCTTTATACGAGTCGATGGCGCTAGGGAACTTGAAGTCTTCGGGCCATGCCGCCTGCTGCAGCCCCGCCGAGAACGGGGACTCCGGATCCACGCGTCGCAGCGGCACGCGGCTGGACGCGGGGGCTTCGCGACTGTCCGCCCTTTCCGGCGCGGGCTCAGACGCGGTTGCCGGCACCGCCGGCTGACTCCGAGCCTCTTGTATATCTCTGACGGCTCCGCGAAGGTCCCCCAGCTCCCGCTGGAACGCGTTGAGGGCCGCCAGCAGGGCGCTTTCCATCCCTGGTGCGGTGGCGGCGGCGGGGTCGGCTGTCGTTGCGTCGGCGGGGTCGGTTGTCGCTGCACCCGTGTCGACGTCTTGGACCGCGGGGTCCGTCCTCGTAACGCCAGCGGTGGGGTTGGTCGTCGCGGTGCCGGTGACGAGGTTGGTCGCCGCCACGCGAACGTCGACGTCTTCGGCCACCGCGACTGCATCGCCACCCGCGTCCGCCGCTGTCGATGGCGAAGCCCTGGTACTCATACGGCGCTCCGGCCCGGCCGCCTTCTTTCCCCTCGCCGCGGCTGAGGAAGCTTTTTTCGGTGCCATCTTTTTCTTCGGTCTTCAGGCTTGTCTTCGTCCTCCCCACGGACGGTGCCAACTGTTGTGGCTACAGACCAAACAGAGAGAGAGATGGTAGTGGAGAGTAATGAAGGTAAGTGTCATGGCCTGGGTCCTCCCCAAGGCTCACTCATATATATATACCCATGGGGAGTGCTTTTACAGCTATACCCTTACATCTGGTTATCCCCTCTGGGGGCAGTTATGTCCTTACACATGGCCTATACTGGGCCTTATAATCTCCTACCAGGCCTGCTGGGTTTAGATGGGGGCCACCCCTACGACACATAGAAATCCTAGTCGACATTTCTCTCGCATCGAACAACGCCGTGTCGGGCTCACCGTAGACGATGCGAGCATGGGACGGACAGCGCCGATCAAATATAGAGAACATTTTAATCAGTAGTACTAGTGCTCTTGATCAATGCATGCATGCATGCATTGTAGCATCATATCATAACATAACATATTCAAGTGTAGCTTAGAGATCAGGTGATGCAGATTGCTACATGCACGTCGAAGCGTTACTCCCTCCGTTTTTTACTTTCCTAGTACTCATACCGTCAAATCGTCAATAAATTTAAAATTATCTAAATTGACTATACAAAAATTATACTATTAGATTTATCATTAAAAATATTTTCATAATATTAGAGAAAGAAGAGATGTGGACAGAGTGAGGTGGAGTAGAGCAGTGCCGAGGAAGGGGTTATATAGTGGTCAAGGAGGAGCGCCAAGCAGCAATGACTCATTGAAGCCTGCGGTGGCTGGTGATAGCTACGGAGGGGATAAGGGGGAGGCTGGTGTGGAAAAAAGGGGAGTGGGCACATAATGTGCGGGAGGAGAAAGGGGAAGGAGATGGCTGTCGCGAGCAGGAAGATGAAGCGATGGGAAGATCAGGCTGACCAATGGCCACGGCAGCATAGGGAGGAGAGAGGAAGAAAAGAGGGGCAGCGAGAAAAGGAAGAAGAAGGGGGCCAGCTATCAGTGGGAGAAGGGAGGAGGGAGAGTAGGGCGGGCGGCCGGGCTGTCGAATGGACAACATGTGGCGGCTTGGGCAGATCCTAGTCGTCGCGCAGGAGGAAAGAGAGGGAGAAGGTGCAGGCACAGGAGATGGCATCACATAGCACGAGGGGAATGAAAAGTCCCCAAAAATTCAAACCAAAAATTTCCTTTATTTTTGCTGCATTTTTGGGTGTTTTTTCTGAAAACTTTTCCTTTTGGGAAAGTTTTCCCCGCCACCGCTTTCCTTTTTCGGTCGGGCGCCTCCCCTCTCCCTCCCTGCGCAGCGCCTTCCCCCACTCCCTCTCTCCCGCTGGCGCCCCGCTCCTCCCCGCCTTCTCCCTCGCGCGTGCGCGCTGCGCCTGCGTTCGCCCAGCACCGCCTCTCTGCCCTCCGCGCCCGCGGTTTTGCCCGCGCCCGCGCCCCGCTGTTTCCCCGGTCCGAAGTTGGCAGAGCTTCTACGCCACGGGCGCCGCTCTTCTGCCCCGACCCCACCTGCCAGCGGCCGTCTCCTCCCTCCCAGCGCGCGGACGCACTCCTCCGCCCATGCCGCAGCTCCACCCGCTCCCGTGCCGTCATCTCGCCATTATGGCGGCTCAGCGTCTGGTCACCGCCTCTTAACGCGGAGGAGACGCCTCACCCACTCCTGTTGACCCGGCGCCCTCGCCCGTGCATTCCCCGCTAAGGCTCCTCCTCCCCCTCCGCACGGGTATAAAAACCCCCTTCCGGCTCCCTCCCTCTCCTTTGCTTCCCGAGCTACTCCACCTCCTCCACTCCCTTCCCACCACTCCAAAGAGTCGCCCCAAGCTTCCGATTGGAGCCCCGCCGCCCGTGGCTCCGCCTTCGCCGTCCCCTGCGCCGGTGGCCCCCGGGAGCCAATCTCCCCCTCCCCTCTCCCATTTCTCAATTACTTCCGCCGAGAGCATCTCCTCCCTTCACTGATCATCTTGGTAACATCCATTTGGCAGGTGATCGCCCGAGGAGCTCCAGTCCCGTTGCTCACCGCCGGCCGAACCACCCTCCTGTGGCCAGCCCTGCAGGAGACTTCCCAGCTAATCCCACTGCCACCGACGTGAGCACCTCACTTCCGAGACCGTGAAACCGCCCCTGATTCGACTCCCTTCGGCTCCGGTGACCCCCTCCACCGCCGGAGAACCGAACCTTCCCTCTTCGTCTCCCGCCTTTTCCGCTGGTCCCCTTGCCTCCCAACTGGCCAAAATGGGTTTCCCGCCTTGGATACCACCCGCCGGAAGCCCTCCTCGCCGCCAAGAACCCCGCCGGCGCCGGAGATCGGAGACACCTATGTCTCTGTCTCTCGGTTGCGCGGCTCGACCGGAGGAGGAAGACGACCGATGTGGCCGCCTCCCTGCCGTCCATCTCCTCCCGTGCCTTCTAAGCCCAACCGTTGGATGAAACCACCTCCCCACCGTCCGATCTTCTTAAGCATGCCTCTCCGCACCCGTCCGATCCCGCCCCATCGCTCCACCCGCCTTCTCCACCCTGCTGCCGTCCGATCGCCACCTCCCTCTGATCCAATCCGCCCGCTCCCACTCAATCTCCGCCGTCGCCCGAGCCGCGCGTCGGCCATCCAAGCCGCTTGGGCGCGCGAGTGCATGGGCCGAACCCACGGCCTGCTTCGTCGTGCGCGCGCGTGCGCGCGTAAGCCGTGTGGGCTGTTCGGCCGCGTGGGCTGTCTTCTCCGCCCGGGCCGCGCTGTAGCGACGGGCTGGCCCAATCACTGTTCATTGATTTTCCAGGGATTTATTCTTTTCCAAAAATCCAGAAAATCCATTTAAATCCTAGAAAATCACAGAAAATCCCAAAAATTCCCAAATTTCACCACCTTGCTCCAAATAATGTCCTGAACCCATTTTTGGCCTCCACGTCCACAAATTCATCCCAGATAAATTCCTAAAATTCCCCATTTGGAGATTTATGCTTTTTATGTGTTTGCGCTAGTGTCGAAGATCCCGGAAGTTCAAGTGCAGTCGCAGGATCCAGGAGTTTCTTCGTTCAAGCTAGCCGAGTTCGTCCAAATTGCCGGCAAGTCCCAAATCCTTTGATCATGTTGCAACCCATGTTATTTAATTATGTTATTATGCTATTTGCATTGAGCTAGTTCTGAAATGTTAGTTCAAAGATAAAATAAAATATTTCGAATGACATGCTATGTAGTTAAACCTACCACCGATAAATGCCATGTTTAATTCGTAGCCATGCCTTTGTAACCCTAGAATTAATTATCTGTTAATCTAGATAACTGTAGGTTATTATCATCATGCAAAGTCTTACACTGATAAGGTCGTGGCTGCGGGCCAATAGAATTTGCAAACCTGACTCTAGGGTAGGGTGGTATGGGACACCGTGCCCTAGAGCGGAGAGTGCATGCGTGCACAAGGTAGGGTAAGGGTTGGGGAAAGAGCTGGCGAGTTAGTCTTCGCCCAACTCTTACCCTAGGACTGAAGTTAGGGTAAGGGTGGTGGTGCGCCGCAAGGCGGATCATTCGCCCACCGCCTACCCTAGGTTGGGTCACGGGCCTGGTAAGGTTGCGGACCATGTGAGAATATAGAACTAGACCCTTACGCTGAGCAAATGACATAGTGATCGCTCAACCACAGGAGTTGACTTGTCAACACTGGTCTAGTAGCTGCTCAACTCAATTGAAACTCTACAAGTATTGTAAAGGCTTGGTATGAAGAAAGCGAGGTTAGGTAGGCCGTACTGCGGGTGCCTAACAACGGTAGAGTTCACTCGAAGCGGACGGGAGTTTATTGTGCCAGACCCGAGTGAATTCTACCGGGTAGAGCCTATATAAAGAGATAAGCAGTGAAACGACCTGGCTTTCTTAACTCAGTCATGAGGGTTAAGGGATCGTGTGGGTAAAGTTGAGCAAACTCTGCAGAGTCTAATAAATGGTATTCGAATACGCCGTGCTCCCAGTTAATGGAGCTGTGTCACTTGGGTGATTCCAGCAGCGAAGTTTAAGTAGTTTTGTACATGCTTTAATTCGGTCAGTTGGTTAATTAACTCTTCATGAAAATCCCTGAGATCTTAAGAAGTAGTTTTGGGGTCCGTCTTATCAAAATGTTTGCAAATAAAACTGCATCCACTCAAAGTTAATAAACCAAG
The DNA here is from genome assembly GCA_017311315.1 of Dendrocalamus latiflorus. Classification (NCBI taxonomy): domain Eukaryota; kingdom Viridiplantae; phylum Streptophyta; class Magnoliopsida; order Poales; family Poaceae; genus Dendrocalamus; species Dendrocalamus latiflorus. Next base: position 11,058,610 of record CM029672.1, read on the forward strand.
TATACTCCCTTCCTTTGATGATCCGTGCATGTAGTAAGATAGAGTCCCTTTGGGACTTGCTGAGCCGGTTGTTTGGCTCACGGCTTGCTTTTGCCTTTCTTTATAGGATCAAGACGAAGGTGTTTGTCTCCCCGTTGAGGAAGTCCCGGAAGGTCTCTTCTTCGATGAGGACCCGTGGCTTTAGGTCTTGGCCGCGCTCAAGCGGATCTTGGAGCTTTTGTGATGTAATTATGCTTTGGGCTTGCACGCACCGCTGTGGAAAAATGGATGCTAATCCTTATGTAAAGTATATGCTGGACTTTTGTTGTAAGCATGCAATGGTATACTCTTGCGCGACACTCCATAACTGTTCATGCGTGAATAGTTGTAGGGTGCCGTGTCCTCCGGCGCCCCTGGGAATCGGGGGCGTTACAGGGAAGATCTGTGCCGGCCGCGTGTCGGCCCAAGAGCGAGGGCCCTCTCGCCCAAAGGCCAAGCGACACGCAGGGCAGTTGCTTAACAGTTGGACAATATGTGTTGTTGCCTAACCGTTCGACGACAGCACCTCTCACCAATCACTACTCTTCGACTATATTGTTCACTTCGACTACTCACTAATCTTCGACCATGTTGTTCACTTCGACCACTTACTAGTTTTCGACCACGATGTTTAGAGTATGATGTTTCGGCCACGCTGTTCTCTTCGACCACTCACTAATCTTCGACCACGTTGCGTCGATCATGTTGCTTCTACCATGCTGGTCGACCACATTGTTTCAACCACGTTGTGTCGACCATGTCGGTTCGACCACGTACATGTGGGTGATTGCATACTTGTCACCCAGCGGTAGAGCTACTGCTTGCCTGTCGTTAGGCTATTTCTATAATAAAAATTTAAACGTAGTTATATTTCTGTATTTTTTGAATAAAAAATAGATTATTTTTTAAAAAAATTCCTCCATGGTACCTATATGTGTTAGTACGTCATACTCCATCCGTCATACAATATAGTTATTTGAGATTTATGCGATTAAGAATTTAAACATTGACCATCAATATATGTTAAAATATATAAATTAACTAGATAAAAATAATATCATTAAATTTTATTTTCAAAAATACTCTCATAGTATATAATTTTTAATATTATTTGCTAAGTATGGTATAAATCATTGTTAAAATTTTATATTGAAGACGTACGGTAAAAAATTAAAATTAACTTATACAGTGGGACAAAGAATAGTTATTTCTTTTCTTCGAGTGAACGTACCTGACCCCAATAAAGCAACTCACGTACATAAATCGTTTGTACTTTGTAGCACCCATACAGTACGCTGACCTTATGAAGTCTACGCAAGATATACAATCCACTAGCGTTGCGTTCGTATGCACAACGTACGAGCATAGATAAAACTACACTAGAGAAAAAAGTAAAGACCAAAGCAACGTACGTACATTACGTACAGGACGACGGCGCAGCTTTGCAGCAACTGTTGGTCCAGCTCCCGGAGAGAACTCACCTATGGCTTGTTTCTTCTCTTATGTTCCTCACAAATACACGTGCAAAGCCAAGCAAACTCACCTTACAAATTTCACGTGCATAACTAATAAAACAACAAAATTAAACTAACAATTATTCTCTTAATCTTATTATATCTTTCAATTCGAAGACCGATCTTCTGACACATCTTTAAGAATTTATGCTTTTTCACTCGGCATGGGTTAGTAACACGAACTCACCTTTCACATCGCTGAACCCACGTAGCCACTTCTCCACTGCGAATGTCGGCACAGCCCCTGGATCACTCATGCTATCTCGTGGACTCAACTCACACAAGAACACACACTATCATGAGGAAAAGATGAACACACATAGCTTCTCACTTGGAGGAGATGAACACAAAGAACAAACTCACACATAGAGTTTGGTGTACGGCCACAACTGCGTAGCCATGGTTTTTCTCTTCTCTCCTCTTCGCTATCGCTTCTCCGCTTGTGACATGACTCAACAGTGACGGAGACTCTGACCTCCACATCCTTAGTATGATCTTGGGCATTCAACAACGTAGCTCTTCTTACGATAATGGCCTCCATGCCATCACCATCTCCTCTTCGCCGTCGGTGACACAACTTGCCAGTGACTCCAACCTCAACCTTGGCTCCAATTCTCCTCCAATGGTGATGTGACTTGATGGCGACACAGACTTAGACCAAAGCTTATACACTTGAGCACTTGGACACAAACTTACTAGAACTCAATCTCTCTCACACACACACTTTGACGATGTCACCGCCACTTTAGACATCGCTATGTCCGCATCTTCACATGTCGCACCTTGCTCTGATACCAATTGTTGGTATAGCTTCTAAAAAGAACTCATCCATGGCTTGCTTCTTCTCTTGTGTTCCTCACAAACATACACACTCACTGGTTTACCTGCAGGAGTTGGAGACGAAAAGAAGCAATCACAACAACAGAAGGATTTTTTGGCGCCGACTCAATTTAACACCGTTTCCTGTTTTTTACTTCATGCAATATTTTCTCAACAGACTAGCTTAACTGAATACAAGTACTAATGCATGCGGGCAAGCCACTGAGTCTTGATCCGGTTATTGTGCCCCGGCTCCTACAATTGAGCCGCTAACTCCCAGCTACATACATGGCCACTAACACATGCCCGTAGGCCACATCTCCACTACATGCACTAGCTAGTTATACGTTCAACTAACTGCTCGCGCCATAAACACAACGTGCACAAGACATGTTCTGACTAATTCATCTACATACAAGACGCTTACAAAGTTCATGTGGGTAACTAATAAAACAACAAGATTAATCAAATAATGTTAGAACACAACACTAGGATCCTATACATATATTTATCTATGGACGCACACTACATAGGAAAGAGCAAATATAAGAAGAACACAGAGAAAACTTTTTGTGGTGCGGCACCTCTTGCACCATTTTCTTCTTTCTTTCTTTCTTTTATTTGTCTTAATTTACTTAATAGAAAAGTACATAGTTTAAATAAACCTCACAGACATACGGTCACACACGACCTACACTTGATACACCCAGTAACTCTAATAGCTAACTACAAACACGTACATGCATAGTTGGATAGACTCACACTCTAACCAACTAACAACTAGGATCTAATCTCATGTGATGTGGCTGCTTCTCACCGCACGTCTGCGCTTCGCTCTGCATGCACAAACACATGTACATACTCAGATAACATTAGTCGAGACACGGCAAGATGCACTACATGGTATGGAGACAGCAGTAAGTACTATACGTACAGGCTGCTAGCTAACTAATAAATGGATGCGTTGAACAGCAATGGCAAGTAGAAGCTGCCGTAGCAGACGGCGTTATCTCCTCCAATGGCGCTTCCGATGTCGCAGCACTCGAACGGCACCCCAGTGAGGCACGGCGGCAGCGGTGGAAGCGGCTGATGCTGCACCGGTGCCGCAGCAGTCGTCGTCGACTCTTGACCGTGCGCGCGAGCGCCGACCTCACTGGCGGCGTCCGAGCCTCCACCGTTCTTGGAGCTGGAGGTTGCTGCCTTGTTGCCCTTGCGCTTCTTCTTCTTCTTGTGGTAGGAGATGCCGCGTGCCCTGGCCTGCGCGTCGCGGACGTCGCGCAGGTACAGCCTGACGGGGCGCGCGGCGAAGGGGTTGGCGCCGGCGGAGTCGGGCTGCTGCAGCCGCTGGTCCTGATCCCCGCCAACGCCGCGGCTGCCGTGGCGCTCGTCGAAGGCGGCGCTGAGGCGGCCGACGAGCGCGTCGAGGCTGCCCCACGCCTGACGCAGCGGGCACTGGCACGCCATCACCGTCTCCGGCGGTTCCCGGCCCCCGTAGGCGGGGCAGGGCGGCGCGTGGACGCGCGTCTTGCCGAAGCGGTCGAGGTAGCGGAGGAACTCGAGCACGTGGGCGCCGCTGCACCGGCGCAGCACGAGCGGCGGGCGGTGCGCGGCCAGGTACCGCGTGAACGTCTGCCAGTCCCGCCGCTTCTGCGACTCGTACCTGCTCGGCCGCAGCGCCGGCACCGCCTCCGACGAGCAGCCTGCAGAGCCCGCGTCGCTAGTCGCAATAGCCATGGCCAGTGCCCAGTGGCCACACCACACTGCTCTACTCTACTCGAGGGACTTGAGAGGGTTACGACTTACGAGTAGTATATATGGATCATGGAGGTGAGAGGATACGTACTACAGTGGCAGGGTGGATGCATGGGATACAGGCGTGCGGCCACGCGCGCGATGCGACGGCCAGCGGGCAGCGCGGCGCAGGTGGTGGTAGGGGCTCGGACGCGCGCGCGGCTAGATCGGCAGGGAGAAAAAGTGAAGTGCGTGGATCGAAGCATGCAGGTGGTCAGGCGCACGTACTGCCAGGCTCACTCGATGATCGACGTCTTGTCAACAAGTTGGGCCAGGTAGGGATTGGCCTTCTGTCACTTGATGTGTTATGATGTGATGCCTTGCATGCATGCATGCATGCTCTCGTGATCTCGCTAGCTGCCACCCACGTACCTTTGTGCGTGGCAGTCGTCGTCTGCATGCCTCACAGCCTCAGCCTGCTGCCTCGGCCTGTCTTATCAATGTGCAGCAAGCTAGTCAGTCATTGCATTGCGTGGTCTTCGGCCTTCCAACGATCTTCTATTGGATCCTGCCTTAGTTTCTTAATTTTATAATTTTCAGATTTTTTGGTGTTTTAGATTTTTTTATCTTTTTTCTTTATTCCTTTGTATTGTCTATGATAATATAATTTTTTAAATTTTTATATTTAATTATGCTAAAAAAGATAATATTAGTTATAGCACATTTTTAACCGTTAAAATAAGCACTACCTTTGTCTAACTCGACACACATGGATCAGTTGCAGATTTGCTGGTCTAGCTATATGAACTGGTCATGTGTTCTTAATTAATTAGCGGAGAATTTGAAGACAAGGAATAAGGGCATGTACAATGCAAGATGCTTATATATGAATGCTTAAAGAGAGATAATATAGCCACATCATCAAGCACCCATGCAAAAGTTATTTCCTCCAATGCAAGCATCTCTTCCGTGGGTGTTTAGATGCTATATTATCTATTAATAGATATAGTTATACACATAAGCACCTACTAAGCACTAATGCTTATTTAAGCATCGATGCTTCAAAATAAGCACCTTATCTATCCTATGTGACAAGAAAAATCAGTTTTTCATTGCTAAGCATCTATCTAAGCGTCTGCATTGTACATGCTCTAACAAGCTGCAAATTGCACACTCCATCATCGATGGATGTTTTTCCTTTGATTATATACATGAACGGATTGACTACCATCAATCGACTGATTTGTGGACCAAAACAGTCGGATTTTGGAGCATTGTCCATCCCTCTTCCCGCACTTCATATGCCTAACGCAGTAATGCCGCCTCCCGTCGCCCTCCCCCACTGCAACCTGACCACCTCACCGATGATGCCCTCCGGTGAGCCCATCCTTCATAGTACTACCTCCTCCCATCCCGTTGTGGTCTTCCGCCTACTCCTCTCCCATCGTCGCCACCCGCCCACCTAAATCTCCCTCGCCTCGCTCTTCTTTCTCATCTGCGCCGATGGTATTGCCCCTTGTCATCTCCTAATGCCCATCGATTCTCGTCGTCCCCACTGCCATTGCCTCCTTTGACTCACGGCTGACGGCATGGCCACTACCCACTGCTAGTCCTTTGTCACCCTGATATCTCTCTAAATCTGGGGCCTGGCTAACCCCAAACCCTAACTCAGTGAACTCGAACCCTAATCTGATGAACTCCACCCTAACCCACATCCGCCGGAGAATGTGGTCATATAAACCTAACTCGACCATGTTGTGTGTAGTTGTAGACGATCAGGATATGTGTGGTCGTCACGACCAGGTTGTATGTAGTCGTAGACGACTAGGTTGTGTGTGGTCGTAGACGACCAGGTTGTCTGTGTGGTCGGTCACGACCACATTGTCTGTGGTCAGACACGACCACGTTGTGTGTGGTCGGTAATTATCACATTGTCAGTGGTCAGTTACGACTACATTGTCTGTGGTTGCTACAACCAGGTGTGATCGTAGATGACTGGTCTATGTAGTCGTAGATGACCAATTTGTACATGGTCGTTACGACCAGTGTGGTCGAAGTCACTAGCGTGTGTGTGGTCGCCTACGACCAACTTTTGTAATAGTCGGTGGCCACTGTAGCTATGGCGGTCACTGTAACAGTCGTCAGCGCCAAAACGGAGTATGGGCAGAGGGGCGGAGCAGTTGAAGCAGAGTAGTCATAAGTCAGAGTGTCTGTATATAAGTCGTAATGTAACTTGAAAGCAATTGAGAGATAGTGAAAAAGAAAAGGAATTGTTCCACTACGCAAAGTTCTCTCTCCCACTCGCAATCGGAAGGCTCTGTTCTTCCTATCCTCAGTATTCACTATAGTTGTAGGAACTCCAGTGCGGTCGTAGTGCATTTGGGCGTGTAGATCCGATGCCGGTTTTCCAACAGAAGCTCTGGTAAGACCATACCTACCAATATATAGTACAGACGAAATATTAGTGCGAAGATTAATAATTACTTTATCATACAAACTACATTAATTATGACTAACTAAATAACAGTAATTATGACTACGACAATGGGAATAACGTCGAAAGCATACTTAAAAAATTACATGTTTTTCGGGAGAAGTAATTAGCACTGCCGCGTCCTGAATGACTTATGCACTGCCTTCTCCAAATAATTAGCTACGCACTATTAATTTTGAGAGTACCTTGCAACAAATGAGACAGATAAAATATTAGTGCGAAGATTGATAATGATAGCAACATACTACAAGTCAGTGATTACATGCGTGCGTGTAACTACATACGAATACTTCACTACTTACCGATAATTTGATTACTCATCCGAAAAAATGACGAGCCATTCATTACCATCGTCCTTAGCACTAACTCATTACTTACCCTGAACTAACAAATTATGGGTACCATGCGTACATAAAAGTAATACAATCTATGTCTAAATTATTATGACATACGTACTTCGTAAAACAAACTACATTAATCACGACTAACTAAATAACACTAATTGACTATGATTACAGGAATAATGTCAAAAGCATACGATCAAAAATTACCTACCTTTTCGAAGAAGAAATCAGCACTACCAATTTTGAGCTATGCACTTGCTTCTTGAACTAATGAGCTACGCACTCCCAATTTTCACCAACGACCGGCCGCGACAATGACCTTCTGCAATGAGCGACTAGGATGAGCAATGACAAACTACCAGAGATTCATATTTATGCCCGAGAGAAAGGTGAACCAGGTGCACTCACTCTGTAGATTGAGAACCCATTATCTTGAGCAGCGCTTCGGGTGAGGGGGACGGCATCGTAACACTAACAAATGTGCAAACGAGGGAGCGAGCGAGAGGGGACGACATGGAAATAATGACATTAGTACGAACGGAAGAGCGCGTGAGGGGGCACATACATAGAGAGTGACAATAGTGTGACCAGATAGCAGCAAATAATATATACCACGATTGACCGACACATGCCACTTCAAAGATGCATGATAATCGTTAAATTCATGATTAAACTAACCCAAATAACATGAAAAAATACGCAATAACTATGACTATGTCAGGAGACTTTACATAAAATTTCGTAATTTTCGGAGCTCATTTGCTATATGTAAAAACTCATAAAAATATCAAAATTCTATGAATTTTTAAGCAACATTCGCAATGGATAAATTATTAAAACATTATATTGGGAGGTACATTGTGTCAAGAGGTTGTACATAAATTTTTGTAATTTTCTAAGCTCTTTTGATATATTTAAAAATTCAAACAAGCAGTTAACAAAAAAATTAGAGTAGATAATTAAGCCAGCTAATTAGCCGACTTAATCACTTACCGCCCCCTCACCAGAGGGCAGACAGCAGGTATGTATGTATATGTGTGTGTGTATGTGTATACACACACACACTTGAAAAGTGTTGTATGCACCATGGTTTCTAGGCACCCAAATCAATACATGTTGATGCGTTTTGATATTCATGATGTTTGACGTGGGTATCTTTACATACCCATAAAAACGTGTATTTAAGATATGAAACTTCAAAAAATTCAATTCAAATTCAGTAACTAGTTTGAGCTAGTTTCATGTATATACTCATTATAGTCATGTTAAATTCAAAAGTATTTCAAACTAGTTTGAACTGAATTCAAAACTCATTTACTATAGATATATCAAGAGTATAAAATATTTTTATACCCAAAGTCTAAAATTTTATCAATCATACATGTGTATTGGATAGTTATATAGGTAAATTACGGCCCTGTTCCAAACAGTGTTGACTTCTGGCTTTCAGAAGCCAAAAGCCGTTGGAAACGTGCTGGCTTCTTAATACGACTTTTTTTCTTTTCAGTATCAGTGGAGATATAACAATGTTTTTCATTTTCGCTATTTTCCTTCATTTTCTTTTAGTTGAATATCTTAAAAAAACTGACAGCTGCTACAGTGTCATTTCAACCAAAAGCCAGTAACCACATCACTTTGGAACGAGACCTACATAAGACACCTGGGTGCCTAGGCACCCAACTCGAGAACCATCCGATACGCACATATGATCAATCTGAATTTCAGAGTTTGGGTATAAAATTTTGTATACCTTTGATACATATATGGTTTTTGAGTTTTGAACTTAGTTTGAACTTCTGTTGAATTCAATGCGACTATAGTGATTATATACTATAAAGTAGCTCAAACTAGTTAATGTGAAGACGAGTTTAATTTTTTCAGAGTTCAATGTCTCAAATATATTTTTTATGGGTATATAAAGATACATAATAATAATATATCCTCACTTTCTCTAAATATTTTGAGAGAGAGAGAGAGCACAAAATGTTGCATCCATGATTTGGTGTAATGTAGGCTTTGGTGGCAACTGTGTTGTAGCAAGTGTGATGTAAGCACTTCAAAATTGACACATGATCAAGCACATATCATCATTCATAATCGATGTGCACGTTTTTGTTTTGAGAACATTAAAACGTTTGTACTATCTACTAGTAGCTGAACAGGGAAGGAGAGTTTTGGAATTGTAGATTGAATGCGACTTGGAAACCTTTTTTTTCTTTTAGAGCTGTTGGAAGAGTATACTATAATGTCGAATTTTTTTGTATGAATAATCTATTTTTATTCAAATTTACAGAAATATATCCGCGGCAACATTTTTTTACATAAATAGGCACCAGTCGCCTAATGGGGGGCGACTGGAGCTAGTCTCCCAACGGGTGGGCGACAGAGGTCCAGTCGTCCGACTCTCGGGCAACATTTTTTACATAAATAGGCACCAGTCCCCATCGGGCGACTTGATGTGCAGTCGCCCACCCATTGGGTGACTACACTCAATCCTCCGTGAATTTTGTAAATTTTGTAGTTTTTAACTAGAAAAAAAATATGTTGGAGTTGTAATAAAAGTTTATGTTCATTGTATGTTGTAGGTGCGTAACAAATTTTGGGAAATTTTTTTAGAAACGATTGACCATAGAACGATCAGTACATACGATGGTAAGTGATATTTTGATGTTACTGAGAATTCGTGTACGGAGAAAACCGGTATGTTAATATTGTTAGATGACTTGCTATGTGAATCATTGAATGGGAAAAGATGAGATAATAAGTTTATCTGAATTTAAATAAACTTCATAATACAGTTGGAAGTAACATGCCGCGTACTTTTTGATTACATGCATAACATATAGCATCATGAGCGACTAACCCACCCAACTGCTCGTACGACCTACTGCGTGGACCGGGGCCATTTTCCCTTCCTTGCCAGCTCGGCGTTGTACTCCTCGGCGGCCTCTTTTGCCTTAGTCTCCATTTCCCTCTTTCTCTCATGCTCCCTCTTGCGAGCCTCCCGCTCCCTACGCATGCACGCTTCGAGATGAGCTTTCGTCTCGTGTTGTATACGTAGGGTTTGCTCGTTCTTGTGGCGCTCCTCCTCCTGCATCTCCGATGACCTTGCGACATTCCACTCCTTGAAGTCGAGGGCCCATTTCTTCAGGGTGGATCTCAAGATCGATCCATTTGCGGTAGCCACATAGGGATTCTAGGGACTGTAAATACAGGGAAGAGGTTGTTAGTGCATGCTGTGAAGGAGAAAAGGTAGGGGAAAACGGTGCACTTGGTCCTTACCAGCTGTCGATAGGTTGCGGTGTCTAGACGGCGGTCGGGGTAGTCACTGGAGGAGTTTGCGCAACCCCAGTAACGCATACCTAGGCTGATGGGGTGCTTACACTTGAAGAACTTGCATGTGTCCCCGCACCAACAAAGGGGGTGTCTCCCCCTCGGATGGGAGTTGCGGCAAACGCTCGATAGGAACGTTCGGGATGGGGTTGCTGCTACGAGGCCCGTCATTGCGAGGAGCTGACCTCGTGGAACGCTGGGCTTGTTCTGCCCGGGCCACAGCAGCACTTATTTTCTCATTGCGGGTGGCAGCTGACCGTGCTATGTCGCGGTTCTCCTCCCATTGCTTCATCATCTTGTCCCATTGCTTCTTCTGCCTTTTGTCCATCCCGGTGTGGTGAAGGAAGCATGGTGTAGTGTGGGGTTTGGTTGCGCAGTATTCTCTGAGAAATCCCATCGACCTCATTTTATAGTGTGTAAAGCTGGACCCTAAGGTCTTGTCGCTGTGGAAAGCTGGCACATTCGGTCATGTCACTGCGCAAAGCTGGCGCGTTCGGTCTTGTCACTGCGTAAAGCTGGGCCATGCTGTTATGTCACTATGAAAAGCTACGTCGTCATGTCACTGAGGAAAGCTGGCATGTTCAGTCTTCTCACTACGTAAAGCTGGGTCGTACTATCATGTCATTGCGAAAAGCTGTGTCATCATGTCATATCACTGAGGAAAGTTGGCACGTTTGGTCTTCTCACTGCGCAAAGCTGGGCGTTGCTTTCTTGTCACTGCGAAAAGCTGCATCGTCATGTCATGTCAGTGAGGAAAGCTGGCCTGTGCGGTTATGTCGCTGCGGAAAGCTAGTCCTCTCACTGCACAAAGCTAGTGTGGCTGTGGAGACCACTGGTAGCCTCGTGCAGGACAGAAGGCCTATGATACGTCTACACCTGGCCTCCATCCGATGCCAAACGCTCACGTTTTCCTCGTGGGTCAACTCCGCACCTGCGGCAAGCCTATCTAGCACAGTGACGGACTCGCTCCACAATGCAATACCGACTTTAGCCTGAAAGAAAAGACATGAAATGGTCAATCATCGAAATGGCATTGCTATTAGGGAATCTTTAAAAATTATGTGTAACGTACCACAAGGTGAGCGACCCACGTGAGGTGCACGGGGTACGTGTCTGTGGGAGCGATGATGTGTGTGGTAGGTGGGTCAACGACATGTACAAGCCTTGTACGTGTCCGCCCTTGGTACCAGCGCAGGTACTCTACGTAGTCCCTGCTGTCGTAGGGGCGGTCCTCCACACGGTCGTTGAGCACACCCTCCCGCTGCGCAGTCCACCCCTGCATCTTCGTCGTCCAGTCCGTACTGCATTTAACTCTCTTTCTGGAGTGCCTGCTTATAGGACCATTACGTAAGTACTTGCAAACAGAGTAGTAAGCACATACAGATTTATGAGAAGCAGTAACTCACGTGTGCACGCTCTGCGGGAGCGATGGTCCGACTGGTATCGGAAGCGCTTGAAGTAGACCAAATTGCCGCATCACTTGCTGGGGCGCGTAGTCCTCTACGAAGATATCGTACATGAGCTTCCGGTGCGTCAGCCAGAAAACCCGGTCATGCCAGCACAGTGTGGACAGCTCGTCAGGAGCATGGTCCTGCAGTGCCATAGGTGAGTTCGGCTCCCAGCGCACGTCGTCGGCTGTGAGGCGGTCGAACTGCTCCACATAGGTCAGATACGCCCCCTGCAGTGCACGAACTGTACCTGCAAGGAAGAACAGTTGTTACGTACGACTATTGTTAATAAGAAGGAAATAGCTGATTGTGTTAATACTTAACCGTCGACGACACCAGATAGAACCCATCGTCGGCCGGTCGACGTCTCCCCCGGGGTACATCTCTGCCCCGTACGGACTCATGTCCTCTAACAAAGGTCATCCGAGACTGAAGCGCTCGAACGACCACAAATGTAGTAGCAGCGGACAACCCGCGTGGACCGAGTTCGCCTTGGTCCTTGAGCACGTGTCGCATAGGCCACGGTAGGTCACGGCAAGTGTGGCCGATCCCCAACTGACCTTGGGGGCCTCGCCGTCCGTGATTGCCCTAGCATGAGCGATGAGGCGTGCGTTGAAGGTGTTGCCGTGGCTGGTGGTGAAGAGCACCCAACCAAACAACCACAATAAGTATGCCTCCATGTGGCGCGAGACCCGGTGGAAGGACCCCCTCAAATCTGCTGAGCAGGTTAGCACGCCACTCGGCCGGGGCCTCCGGTAGGAAGGCAGCAGCTCCCGCGATCGGAAGGCCAAGCAATAGGGACAATCCTGCAGGGTCGACGTCATCTCCCCAAATGGGAGATGGAAAGTGTGTGTCTCGGGCTGCCAACGGTCCACCAAAGTCGTCAGCAGGGAACGGTCAAACGGGAAGCGTCGTGATCGCTCCATGACGTCGTCCCTGCTGCGGCCACGACGGGTCCATCCTCGTCAGTGGCCTACACCATTCGGGCAAGAGGGAGTAGCCCGGCATCCTGCAGCCTGCAGCCTGCAAACAAAGTGAAGGTCAGCACGGAATGTTCTTACGGCAACACTAAAACGCTGGCGGAGTGCAAACCTGACTGTCCAACGGGGGTCGAGTCTCCAGGCCACGCGAGGTGTGCATGTCCGGACCACTCCCAGCTCAGCCGGCTCGTCCGCGCTCCCTGTAGGCGGCACATGACAGGAAGCACAATGCAGGCAGTCCACGTGCTCATCCAACAGGGGGGTATCGCCAGCCCGAGTCACGACCATCACGAGCCATACCTGCAAAAAAAAGTTCAATTTAGCACTTATAAGGAACCAAAAAACATCGCATGTAAACTAACAGTAAATAGAACTAGTAAGTAAATAAACAGAGCAATACTAAACTACCAGCACAACACCAACTACATTACAAAAAGGGGATGTAACATAGCAGTTGTACAAATGGTACATGAAATATACGATACATTTAGTATGACATTCCGCACGTCATAAGTACGTACTAAACAAACACAGTTTACAATGTAAATTTATTTCTAGTCTCCAACAACTAGTAGTACACGCCATATTGCTCTGCCTACTGATCAGCACATGCATTGCATCGTCTAGCTGTGTGCCCCTCCTGACCGCATCGCCCGCAACGTGCACCAGATACTCCGGCTTGCGATTCGTCCATATCATTTCTAATATGCCGGCTCTGTCGCTGACCCTTCCCACCCTTCAGTATGTTAACATCTGGAATCCAGGTCCTTGCTGTAATGTCCAAGATGGCGAAGTTTCCAACAACCCTGAACCCCCGGAGCTCCCCACACCAAGCATGTAGTACCCTCTCCTTAAAGAAGTACTCCAACATGAAGTTCGAAGGATCCATGCCCACGGTCCCGCATGCAGTGAGGACATGAGAGCATGGCTTATTTAACAGCTTCAGCGTGTTGCACGTGCAGCTAGGTTCGTTTGCATGATCTCCAAGGCATACCTCGTGGGTAACAAGGGAATGAGCCGTTCCAAATCCGGCTCTATCACGGAGTACCACATCAAAACGATGCTCCCTGTTGCCTATGACCTGCACTGTGTGCAATTGACCCTTCTGTGCCTTTGTCTCCATGTATGTTGTAATTTTCAACGAATACAGGGCTCGGGGATTGGCCGCATGAAGTGCGGCATTCGCGTGCCTCTCCCTAAAGTAGTTGATTGTGCTGTGAAGAACACCTTCCACGATGGCGACAAGGGGCTAAGAACGGAGGCCCCTGAGAACCCAATTGTACGCCTCGGCAAGGTTAGTCATCATTATGCCATACCTTACGCCGTCCGTGTCATGCAACAGCGACCACTTCTCCAATGATTCTCCCTCGATCCACTGTGAGAAGCACTTGATGTTTCGTTCCTCCTTCTTGGACCAGCTGGGTTAGGCTCATCGAGTGCTGGCAAGCATTGTGGTTGTGCCACCCAAGGAATGACTTGCCCCTTGCTCCTCTCTTCAATGTGCTTCCTGCTGTGCTCATCCAACAACGCCCACAAAGCATCAAATTTTCTCCGCTGATTGTGCATAGCCAACCACTTGAATAGCTCCATCAACGGTTGTTTCAGAAACTGCTTGAAAAAGTTCGCTTCTAGGTGACGAATGCACCATCTGCTCCTCATGTCCAGCCAAGAAAAGGGCTCCTCGGGGTCTTCCTGAAGTTTTCTTATAGCCTTTACAATCCCGGCATGGCAATCATAAATTACTCACACACCAGGACTAGTGCTGACAACTCCAACCCTGACATGTCTGAGAAACCATAACCAGCTTTCATAATTCTCACTTTCCACCAATGCGATGGCCAGCGGTAATATTTGGTTGTTGCCATCAACGCCTATGGTTGTAAGGATCTACCCCTTGTATTTGCCTGTCAGAAAGGTCCCGTCAACTGAGATCACCGGCAGCATATGCCTGAATGCCTCGATGCAAGCACCAAATGCTAACAAGGCCCTCTACAACACCGCATATCCTGGTGGACTTATGGACGGCTTGTCTTGCACAGCGATATACATGTCCGGGTTCCTGTCCTGCAATACCTTAAGCATACGAGAAAAATTGTCGTACGCTGCCTCGAAAGACCCAAAATATTTTTTCAACGCCTTCTGCTTGGCACGCCACGCCTTCGCGTAGCTAATCTTGTACTTGAATTTCTTCTTGATAGCTACCACAATATGTGTGGCCTCCATGTCTAGAGATGGCAACGGGTAAATACCCATCGGGTATTGCCATTCCATACCCGTACCCGCTAGGTGTAAATTTACCCGTCGGGTTACCCGTATCTGCACGCGGGTAGGAAAATTTACCCATACCCGTACCCGCGCAGGTATTACTACCCGACGGGTAACCCGTACCCGTAAGCATACCCGGTTCAACACATAAGAATATCATCAATTTAGACATTCATTAATCATACATGCCAAGCACAAAAGCGTCTAATGATCAAAATTAGTACATCACATAAACATACTTGACATGACCATATCAACATATGACAAACAAATAAACAATCAACAACAAGTAGATAATAAAATTAACATTTGAGTGGGATGTCTAGTTGTCTAATACGGGTATTCATTACCCGCGGGTAGGCGGGTATGGGTAGTATATACCCACACCCGCACCCGCCTACCCGGCGGGTAGAGGATTTTGCCCAATAACGTACCCATGGGTACATAAAATTTTCCATACCCGTCTCTTTATCGGGTAAAACCCGTCGGGTATTCGGGTATCGGGTACCCATTGCCATCTCTATCCATGTCTTTCTTCTCCACTATCTCTCCGTACATCAAATTGGCTATAAAGGCGGACGTTAGGTTACGATGCCTCGCCAAAACACTGTTGACAATGTAAGAGTGCGGCTCCACCTTCGACATAATTCAGTGAGTCTCATACTTGGGTCTATGTACGTGCACCCTCCAAGGATAACCTACTTGCTCGCACTTCATGGTGTACTACTCCTGGCTTGACTTCACGACCCGAAAAGTCCACTGCATTGAAAGGCCCACAACTTGATGGCATCCTGGAGCACTGCCTTGTCAGCAAACATAGAATGCAACTGAACCTCTATCTCATGATACTCCCACGCTGATTCATGCTCATCATGTGCGGAAATACCCTTAGCATTAAACCGGTTTCATTCCTGCAGGATAGGAACTTTATCCTTATCTGAACTGTCCTCGTCGTCATCCTGTATAGCTTCCTCTTCAACCCATGCCCTCTGGTCATCATAGTCCATCTGTTGTACGATGTACTCAATATGCTCCCCTTCATCGGCTTGTCTAGTTCCCTCTCTATGGCTTGACCATTGTAAATTTCGTCCATGTATCGCATTGTCTTCATCACGAGCAACTTGATCATCTTCGCAAACATGTGGCCCGTCCGAGCTGCTAGCACCTCCCGAAGCAAGGACGGATGCATGACTTTGCACAACTTCTAATGAGCACGGTTGCACAAGCAGGACACACTCGTATCCACGACGTCGGCACCCTTGCACAAAGCCCTTCCACGCAGCAGTACGCAGCAATGTCCTCAACTCCCATTTGATGTCCGTGGGAGACCGGCTCCAAAGCCCTTGCATGACGACGCTGCACACCTCGGGGTCCAACGAAAAATTCTAGGTCAGCCAAAGCATCACATCTGAGATCCGAGCATTCTCGCCATCCGGATGTACTAGAGTGACTTGCGAAAAACCGTTCAAATCTACACCATTCGGACCTTCACGAACGGTTCCAGCACCATAATGCACTCTCAATGTAGTGGCTATTGCCATTGCTGATGTCGGCCTGCATATATGTTTCAATTTTGCAACATGTCAAATAGTATCGCACAATACCAAAGTACCGACATACTTTGATTCACATTTTGCCGATCGTTCGCATGTCGTAACCCACTACAATAACCTCGTACTATTAACTTCCTACATATGAATTAATTAAATTCTACCATAAATATTTACTGATTTTTTTAATACGTATAAATTTCAGCCGACGATTAATTTATACATTACGGTGATTGAATTTTCTACAACTACAATTTTGTACTCATGCATATTTCTTACTTATGCTAATTTTCTAAAACTATGTTCCCTAAATTATACACAACTACACGCTGCTACGGCTGTTAATTTTCTAAAACTACATGTTTAATAAATTTTGTATAACAAATATTTAACTATTTCTATCTACATCTACACCTGCTAATTTCCTATAACTACGTTAACTAAATTTTCTATACTAAAAATTGTACTAAAATTTTCTATACTAAAATTTCTGTACTAAAAATTTTCTATACTAAAATTTGTATACTAAAATTTGTACTAAAATTTCTATACTAAATTTTCTACATCTACAGTTTTTACTAACACTAACATTTGATAAAAAAAATATACTGCAAATACAATATACCAAAAAAACCTGGATCTGAATCTTCCTCTTCTCTCCTCCCACTCCTCCTTCCTCCCTCTCCCTCTCCTCTTTGGTCTGAGTCTCCATCGCCGTTAAGTTGTGTCATCGGCAAAAGACAATTGGAGTTGATGAGATGGTTGAAGTTATCGGCGAGGTGTGTCACCGGCAGTAAAGATGTGGAAGATGCCAGCAAGTTGTCTCACCGACAGCATGGTCAGCAATAAAAAGGCAAAACTCCTTGGAGATGTGTCAGGAGATGTGTCTTTCCGTCTTGTGCGTCAAAGTATGAAGATTAAGGGGGGAATGTTAGAAGTAATCTTGATATTTTAGACATGGTCGTAAACTTAGTTTGGTTTTTTCATGCATGGTCGTATGGTTACTTAGTCATGGTTGTAAGTTTGTTTGGTGGTCATGGTCGTAAGTACTTGTTAGATGTTGTCGTATGCGTATTTGTAAGTGATCGTAGGAAGTAGTGTGATCGGGCGGCGAGTCGATGTGTTTCGGTCAGTATTCGAAGAGTACTGTAGCAGTCGTAATGGGCACTGTAGCAGTCGTGAGTACTATAGGAGGGAGCAGTTGTAAGTCATAGGAGCCCGGACGTAGTCTCAGCGAGACCAGGTCTTTCGGGTAGTGCGCGATGTGCACGAGCCGTGGAGTCGTGGCCGTTAGAACCATATCACAAAGTGTATTTATATCTTTGTAATCAGTTTGTTAAAGAGGAGAGGTGAATAATAGAAAAAAGTGAAAAAAGATGCAAGTTAAGTTCACATCATAAAAATATTTTACTGTTTATCGTCTTTTTTATGTAGTATACGACTATGAATGAATCGAGTGTGGAGTCCGACAATCAAAGCATCTTGATTTCTCGGTGCCTTGTTGTCACTTGGCACAAGCAAAGCAAAGCATGAGGTGTTACGTGGCAAATGCCAATAATTGAGGCACAGTAGCTTGTTGCCTGGCGAACAATAATCAAATGGCTGCAATCCATGCATATGCGAAAAAAAGGCAGACAGTGTGTCATCTGTCAAGCACATGCTTCTAACATGTCAACTTTAGTCTTGAGGCGTTCTTAATTAATTAACTTGCATGTACAGTGGGGGATTTGATTATTTGCCCCACTTTACATTGTATTTGATAAAATATCCTACGATGTGTCATTTACATGTGAATCTTGGACTTGCATGTAAGTAAGACATCATAAGGCATTTTATCAAATACATATGAAAGATGGGACAAATGATCAAATATTTCTTATTAACATATGGAGTGGATCAATCAAATAGATATGAAAGATGAGACAAATGATCAAATATTTCTTATTAACACATGGAGTGGATCAGTCGGTGGCGTATATTTAGGTGATTCATCAACGCCAATGTGGTGACCTACCGATCTTGACCTAATCTTCTTGGGGCAGGATTGGTTGGAGCAAGGTTCAATTTTCTGAAACATAAAGAAGATTGTAAGAATTGAAGAAAGAAGGATGTGGTGGTAGGAATATAGTATGCTTGTCCAAACAAAATGTCAACCCATGTTTCCATCAACTGATTGACGGACGAAGGTAAAAAGAAATCGATCGACGGACGAAGGTGAATGGCATTGTTGTGTCAGTTTAATTAAAAAGATTGGATAAGTTTGAGAAACTCCAATGCAATTTACTCTGTCATGTTGTTCGACCTACGTTAGTCACTCGGATTACTCACATCATCAGGGGTATATATATACGAACCAATCCCTCCCTCGATCAGAGGAAAATAGATAAGAACATGAAAGGAATGGATAAATCAACCAGAACTGAGTCACATGACTAGCTAGCTGCATGAGCTCATGTGAAGCGTCCCTACCCTATTACTACACAGCAAGGATGATTAGGCCCATGTCGCCGTCACGCCATGTGTTTACTTAATTGATACCCATATAACTGAGCACTCTACGTGCCTATTTCGACGGTAATAAAATGCCAAGATATCGGTATGTTTTTTCTTGTAACTTCGATTTCTCTAAAAACTAAAGCAGACGAGATAATTTCTTTAAGTGGTTTTTCGAACCTGTTTCTCTAAACAACTTTTCAAACTAAAAATTATTTGCACCGTCCACATCAACAGTTCTGCCGTCCATCCTTATCCTAAAAGATATAGACAAAAATCATCAACTATAACTAAGAACTATCAATTATAGTTTAAAAGAACATCATCATACCATAAGTTTAACACACTATTAGTTTAGTACTAGTATATATGACAACCAAGAAAATTTAAAGGAGCAGATTAAACGAGTAGTTAGTGGTAGGTTGTCGTCGCTTATAATTAGTACAGCGGAAAGGCGTGTGCCGTCATGCACGACTGGTGAAGTGGTGGCACGACGCGTTGGGTAGTGGACACATACGTATCAACGCGGCGCCACCGACCGTCTCCTACGAAGCACCCATCCATATCTATAGTTCTATACATGGACGAGTAAACCCACAATTTTACAAGAAATTTTAAGTGAATAATTTATGTGTATGTCTATACAACATTTGATTGTTTTTAAGGACAAAAACAGTCAGATTGATCTGAGGCGTTAGATCTCTATCCAACGGATCCACCCATATAAGCCCCCCTCCAAAAAAATGATCTAGGGCGTTGGATCTCCATCTAACAGTTCAAAATCTGATTATTTTTATCCTAAAAAATAGTTGAATATTATATAGACACACCCATAATTTATTCCTCGTAAGAATAGAGGAAAAAAATTCCGCGTTCTAATTAAGTGGGCCTCTTAACCTTGCAGCACGCAAGTAAAAAACATTGGTATTTTCCGGGAGTGGACGTGTGCGTGCCACCTTGAAGAACGTACGCGGCTTTTGTTTTCCAGTCATTCGGATATGGCACGACCTACTCGACAGTCAAAACATACACAAACTTGTTTCTTGCAAGGACGAAGAATTAACATGCGTAGATCGAGTGGCTTTGTCGCCATTTGATCCGCAAATCTAAACACTACTCGAGATCGAATTTTCGCTAGCTGAAAAGTATTTTCAGTCCGAAAAATCCTATAGAAACTCCAGAGGAAAACAAAACATTCATTTCCATAGGATAGGACGTGGGAGTTCGTACGCAAATTCATGCGAGAACACAGGCGTCACAAACCAGGCCACAGCGGCTTAGCTGAAACATATGGATCTGGTAAGAAGCAGTTCAATTTTAATCTTACAGAAATTCTAAAAAAATTCACAAGATATAATTCAATTATTTACCACAGCAATTAGACAAAAAACATTCCAAACGGACACTGCCACTGAGGTAGGTAGCTCCAAGCGACGACACCTTCTCTCTCTCTCTCCCCTCGGTGACAGGGTGAAGCTCGCAAGTTACTACACACGCCCCCTGCATCTTCTGATCTGCTTCGCCACCTTCCCTTTCCGTTTCCACTCCCAGAATTGATTGCCATTTTCGCCCACTCCTCCTACCTAGTTACTGCTGCTGCTTTCCTCTCTCCTCCCTGCCCGGCAGGAAGAAAGGTGCGAGCTTTCTTCCCCCTTCTCTTGGCCGCTTACGCGTGTTCTCTTCCCAATTCTGCAATTCTTTCCTGTGATCTGCGTATGCCGCTGCTCTCTTTCTCTCTTTAGCTGTCAAGGTTGGGTAGGTTGTTGGATCTGTCTCTGCAGCCGCTTGCCTGCTTAGGTGGTTGCGGGGTTGTGTCTGTCCTCTCGGCTTCCAAGGATTCTGAGGTTTCTTTCTTGGTTGATGTTCTTTTAGGTGGTGCTGCTCGAGCAATCTTTGGGGTTCAGGAAATTTTCGGAGTGATTCCGGCTGGGAGTTCGAATTTTGCTTGGATTGTTTTGAGGGAATTGGAGGTAGATGCTGCCCACCAACAGGAGCAGGCCGCAGCCGAGGCCTGGTAGATCTTGGTCCTTCTCAGGTCTGCTTTCATCTCAAGACTTACTCAAGCCTTTTCTGTTCCTTGTTTCTTGGAGTAATTGTTAGATCATAAGATGATTGGAATTGGGTTGGTGGCAATTTAACTAGGAATGCTTAATTTTCTTGTAACAGGGTCTTGTTGTAGCTTGTGCAATTGGGAATTTTGATTTTGCAGTTATAATAGTTTGTGTTCTTTCACATGGTTAAAAGATTGTTGGAGATTTTGCGTATGTACATGTTGCTGAGCCCATGCTATTCGCAGAAATGGACTTCTCCGATCCAAAGCGCAAGCCACGCTACCTCAGTAAGATACTCATGGTGGCGCTCCTCACCGCCATGTGTGTTGTCATGCTCACCCAGCCACCCTGCCATAGAAGGTCTCCCAGTGTGGTAAGTGTTGCCTTCTAACTCTGGAGTAGCATAGTTGGATCCACATACATGATACATGCGATTAGTTTGCACTGGTAGATGCTATGTGCTCGAAATAAGGGAGATTAAGTAGTTGCTGTGAATTTGTTGAGTAGTTAAGAAACTAATTTTTCACAGTTGTCCTAACAAAAGCTGTAAACTTCTGTGCTGCGCTCAGTTCTCCATCCATGAACCTGGCGTGACACATGTGTTAGTGACGGGTGGCGCTGGCTATATAGGTTCACATGCTGCTCTTCGACTGCTGAAAGACTCCTTCAGAGTCACCATAGTGGTACTTCTTCACGACTTCACATTGCTGTTTCTTGCTCAAATTCAGCACTGTTGTAATGCAAATTTATAGAATGCTTACAAATTTGTGGTATCTTTAGGACAATCTCTCAAGAGGAAATATCGGGGCAATCAAGGTTCTTCAGAACTTGTTTCCAGAGCCTGGGCGATTGCAATTCATATATGCTGATTTAGGCGATCCAACAGCCGTATCCTGATTTATTGTCTTTGGGAATAATTGAATATTGCTGTTGATATATCTTTCATTCAAAATTCAAAATGTGACAAATCTGATGAAGAAATTATTTTTAACGTTCTGTTCCTTAACATATCCTCAGGTTAATAGAATATTTGCAGAAAATGCATTTGATGCTGTCATGCACTTTGCTGCTGTTGCTTATGTTGGTGAGAGCACACTTGAGCCTCTAAGGTACTAGACTTTTGCTTGTCAGTTTAATCCGTCAACTTAGATACTTGCACAAGATACTAAAATACTTTGAACAGGTATTACCATAATATCACAGCAAATACTTTAGTTGTGCTAGAAGCTATGGCAACGCACAATGTGAAGACTCTGATCTACTCTAGCACATGTGCCACTTATGGAGAGCCTGAGAAGATGCCTATCACTGAAGAAACTCCCCAGGTCAGCGGTTGCTTCCGCAACCTCTTACTTCTGATAATGTAGAAGGCTTTTGCATGTCTTCCACAGGTTGCAAAATTCTGAATATTTTTTCCCTGAAGTTTCTTGCTAAACCTTGTTGTACAGTTTCCGATCAACCCATATGGTAAGGCCAAGAAAATGGCAGAGGACATCATTTTGGATTTTTCCAAGTCCAAGAAATCAGACATGGCTGTGATGATTCTAAGGTTGGCATTGTTTACTCAAAGGCAAAACTGTGAAGTCTCTTTTTAAAAAACCACCATTTGATTGCTGAGTTATGAATTTGTAACCTGACACTACTAGATACTTTAACGTCATTGGTTCTGACCCCGAAGGAAGGCTGGGTGAGGCTCCAAGACCTGAATTGCGTGAGCATGGCCGTATTTCTGGTGCATGCTTCGATGCAGCACTGGGAATAATCCCTGGTTTGAAGGTGAATCTTTCGACAACTAATTAATTGTTGCCCTTGGTGTTTCAACTATGGGATTATTACATCCAAGAACAGCGCGTGTTTGTCGCTGCTAACATAGCCTAGTGCACTACTTAAATTAAGTTTCACATTTTTAAGGTTGCTTAGCTTCTAGTGGATCATAGATAAATAGCTGTTGCCATCACAGGTCAAAGGTACCGACTACGAAACGGCTGATGGGACATGTATAAGAGATTACATAGATGTCACTGACCTGGTTGACGCCCATGTGAAGGCACTCAACAAGGCAGAAAGAGGCAAAGTCGGCATATACAACGTTGGCACGGGAAAAGGTCATCCTCAGACCACTACATATTCTTTTACGATTAATAACAGAGAAACAAATATCACATTCTCTACATCACTACATCACCATTTTGGTGAGCTAATACATGTTCATTCCGCTTGACTCATGGCTCATCAGGTAGGTCAGTGAAGGAGTTTGTAGAAGCTTGCAAGAAGGCAACAGGAGTCGACATCAAGGCTGACTACTACCCTCGCCGACCCGGTGACTACGCAGAAGTGTACAGCGATCCCGCGAGGATCAACCGCGAGCTGAACTGGACAGCTCAGCACACCGATCTCCTGGAGAGCCTCAGGGTTGCATGGACATGGCAGAAGAAACACCGCAGCGGATACGGGCCGCCACAGGCCATGATTTTGTGAGGAGATTTTTTCTACCTTGTAGCATCTGTTGGCTGAAAACTTTAGGTGGATATATATTCTTAGAATGTTCAAGAGCAGGGCTCTAATCGCTTACTCACAGATGGCAATTATATATAGTGCTCATGGTCATTCATTCAATTCAATTCTTGAGAGTTAGTATTTATGGGAGGTTTTATAAGCTCCTTGTAATATTGATGTATTCAGTATATAATAAAAATCCAACAAGATATTATCAGAGTTCTGTTAAAGTATATGAACTTCTTAGGGAAATCGGAACTACCGCAATGTATTGTGCGGTACTACCGCTAGTCGGAATTACTGACGTTGTAATCACAGAACTACTGTGTTTGTTGATGGTCCGAAGACCTGTGTGATCGATAACCAATGTGGTCAAAGACCTGTGTGGTCGAAGGTCAATGTGGTCGGGAACCAGCATAGTTGAAAATCGACATGGTCGACATGGTCAAGACCTAAGTAGTCAAGACCAATGTGGTCGGATCCAACGTGACCGAGATTTGTGTGATCGAAACCAGAGTGGTTGAAACTGATGTGGTCGAGATATGTGTGATCGAAGACCAGTGTGGTCGAACTAAGATGGTTGAAACCGACGTGGTCGAAATCTGTGTGATCGAAGACCAGTGTGATCAAACCAACGTGATCGAAACCTGTATGGTCGAAATCGACATGGTACATACCCCCCTTGTTGCCGGTTGGAGAAGATAATGCTTTACTCTATTTCACTCTCTTAGGCTAGTGTGAGATCCTCCTTTCAATTATACATGTGTTGCACCTTGTGAATAAGGAAGAATGTTCTAGATTGCATGTGTTGCATCTAGAGATGGATTGTGTATCCACTTGAGCGTTGTGCATTCGTTGCACATGGTGACAGTCAAGCGAGGGACTTGACATATTAATCTTGAAGTTTGTCGACTCCTAGATGATATTGGAGGCGTCGTGCGTGGTGATCTTCTCAAAGAAGGTTGTGAGAAGAACCGGCAAATTTGTGAAGGTGTTTCAGATTAATTTGTGGAGCCGATCCAATTCGTGGTGCTTAGAGACTTGTCGGTCTTCCCTAATCCACATTGAGGTAGCCCAAATGAATTAGATCGGTTACACAAATTAAGCCAAACGCCTCAAATCCACTAGTGGTAGCTCTTTCCCGCTCCGGATAGGTGAGCTCCAACCTTCACAACACGCCGAGTCTTCTCACAACCTTCTTTGAGAAGATCACCACACACGATGCCTCCAACGCCGTCTAGAAGTCGGTAACATCCAAGAGTAACAAGCCAATCCCCTTGTTTGACTCTCACCACATGCAATGAATGCACAAGCTCAAGTAAATACGAAATCCACCTCTAGATGCAACATATGCAACTATAGACCTCTCTACTTCCTCACAAGGTGCAACAAATGCACAATTGAAAGGACAAGTTCACGCTAGCTCAAGAAAGTGAAATAAAGTGCCAAAGATCTATCTCCAACCGGCCACAAGGGGGTATTTATACCCACACAACGAAACTAGCCGTCGGGGACAAAATTAGGACAAACAGTAGTACCATCGTTATATGGCCGGTACTATTGCTCCCCTCATATGGTCAGAAAACTAGTCATTATTAACTGAAATCGGTAGTACCGCCAAGCATTGTCCGGTACCGCTCTAAATATGCATAACTACCATTTCGAAGGGAGAACAAATCTCCCAAAACGGTGTCTCTTGGGGAAAACGTACCATGGATAAAACGGTCATGCCTCAACTCCAATTGTACTGTACCACACAAGCCGATACAATCACATGCCCATCAGATCACTCACACAGAGCCAGCACTACCAGTCTTCGACCACACTGGTCTTCGATCACATCGATCTTCGACTACATAGGTCTTCGACCACATCGGTTTTTGACCCTGTCGATTTCGACCACACAGGTTTTCGATCACATTGATCTTCGAACACACAGGTCTTCGACCATGTCGATCTTCAACCATACTGGTTTCGACCACGTTGGTTTTTGATCACATTGGTCTTCGACCACACAAGTCTTTGACCACCAACGGACGTGGTAGTACCGAGAACTCAACGCCGGTAGTACCACCTAGCAGTAGTATCGCTAGACACGGTAGTAGTTTTGATTTTCCTAAAAAGTACATATACTTCAATAAATTTTGTAAAACACATTTGCAAATTATAGTATCATGCACACAAGGATCAACCATAATTTCTAACAAGTTGTAAAACACATTTGCATACTTTCGAAATCATGACACAAGGTATACGTCATAGAGTTAACACATTTGTAAAACACATTCACAACTCTAACTCACATGCTACAAATATCATATATGAGGTCCAATCATTTGCAAAACACATTTGCAAATATAAACCTCACACCACAAGGAGTAGAAAACATAAACTTCGAACACTTATAAAACACATTCGCAATGTATAGTCCCATGTTACAAGGATTCAACATACGAGCCTCAACTATTTGTACAACACATTCGCAAATAATAGTATCATGCCATGGAGAGTTAGAGCAAGTAAGATTGAGCTATTAACACATGATGAGACTCAAATTACTAGACAAGACCCCTCTTAATAGTACGGCAATCTATATTGGCAATCCAGTCTTTCAACCAAACACCAAGATCGATAAAAAAAACTAGGAACACATTCTTAACCCTAACTAGTCATACATTTGCCTTGAGCATCCCCTTGAAGCTTGATGATGTACATCTTTACTTCAAGTCCGGGTCATTGTCTTGATATGCATCAACTTATGATGCATCCTTCACTTCAACTCCATCAACGTATAATGAGTCTTCTCTTGACTTGATGATCAACTCATGATCATCTCCTCTTCTTGATGACCTTCAACTCATGAAATCAGTTTCCATCCCGTATCTTAACTTGATGATCTTCAACACATGAAGTCATTCTAGGTCGTCCTCATTTGTGGAACCTAATCTATTCGTCTAACTCATGAAAAATGTTAGTTCACAAATTAATTGACATTAATTACTGAAACTTCACCATTAACTCGTAATGGAAGGACTAAATTTTATAATCTTTCCTTTTGAGTAATTCATGACAATCTCAACAAATAATGAGATAGAAAATGATTTGCGAGTATACAATATGTACACAAGAATTGTATACTCTAGGATAAGCTTCAAAGCAATTAATTCATTTGAATGTGAGTGGTTATCTTTTGAGATTAATTGTTAGCAAAGCTTACACATCCGATTGTCATTAATTCTTCAACCATTAAAACATAATGGAGAAAATAGATGACAACCCGATTGCCAATGATTGAGTTTAAATCAATCATAAGTATATATCAACTACACAAACTTTATATACTCAAGAGATACGTTTCAACGTAAAGATTCTTAATATATGTTGAAAAAGAAACATAGATCAATATTAATGAAACCACAAAATATAGAGTGAGCTCCCCTTTAATGTGTGCATATAACAATGTGTAATTAAAACATATTCACATATTTATCTTAGACTTTTGGTGGAGGTCAATCTATAATTTGAATCTGAGGAATACAACAAGATATAAGAATATAATGTCGAATATATACCTCCATGATTTTCACCTTTTCATCCAAATGATTGAATCTGAGGAATACAACAAGATATAAGAATATAATGTCGAATATATACCTCCACGATTTTCACCTTTTCATCCAAATGAGACTAAGCAGTATCATAATTAACAAACAAGTTAGTCTCATATCTACATTTGTCATTAATCACATCCAAATGAGACTAGGTAATATTATAGTTAGTGAACAAGTTAGTCTTCACAATTGCATTTGTTATTATCACCAAAAACAATTGTATTTGTCATTTGTTATTATGATTAAAACCAATTTAGAGTTTAAACTTACAACGATGGCTCATGCTCGGGGAGGAGGCAGTGGGCTCGAAAGAGTTGAGAATATTAAGCGTATGAATGTATGGTAGTGTGGGCAAACCCTAGAGTCCAAATAAATAGGTTGGATATCATAGACAGCTCTAAATTATAATTGTTTGTGATAATACACATCACAAGCGGTTCGAATTTAGAATCGTCTGTGATAAATACACATCACAAGCAGTTCTAATTTAGAGTTGTCTACGATAAATAAACATCACAAACGGTTCTGCTTTAGAACTATCTATGATAAATACATATCACACACGATTCTAAAGTAGAACCGTTTGTGAATCACTTCTAAATGCACATATATGACACATTCTCATTATAATATATATATATATATATATATATATATATATATATATATATATATATATATATATATATATATATATATATATATATATATATATATATATATATATATATATATATATATATATATATATATGCAAATTCACATATATATAACTCATTTTCATATACATAAATACAAATTCATATTCTTGCCATGTCACAACTATAAATGTTGGCTCTTTTGCCAACCATGTCAGTATATCACTTGACAAGCTCCTAGTGAGTCGCTCCTTCAACCATTGGTTGAACCAACTGTTGTGTTGTCTCATGATCCAAACATTTGGCCACTCCAGACTCTGTTTGTAAAGCACGTCCTTGTGCTGATCGATATACGTTTTTTAAACCATCTTCAATTCTCTCTTTACCGAGCTAGATCTACAATATAATGCTATTAGGAATAAATTACTGACCATAGATCGATAGTCAAGAACAAATGGATTTACAATCGCTCTTCTCAAATCCGCAGTCTCCTTTCACCAAATGGCCTCAAAGCCCCACCTCCCCAAAGTAGCGGTCTGTGAGAACAGATCTGAAATTTAAGACAGATCTGTGAGGGTTAGGTCTACAATTAATACATGAAATTAAGAAAAAAAATCATCTGTGATATGTAGTAATATCACACATAATTTTTGTTAAGAACCTTCTGTGATACTTCATAGACAGTGTTTAACATGAACTGGCTATGACATTGACTCTTCACATATGGTTTTTAGTGTTGTTTGTAACACAGACGGTCTCTAAACCAAAACCATTTGTGATTGTATTTAATACTGACGGTTTTGGTCAACCGTCTGTGATGATACGTTCAGTATTAGCCTTTTTGTAGTAGTGTGCGGTGATGATTTTATTTTGTTGTTTTAGAACAAGGAACATGATTTTTTTAAAAAAATATTGGTAGCAACACACGGCAAGTCAACTAATAAGTTGCTAATACAAAACTAAATGGTAAACAGATGAAGGTTCGGGGATGCCATGAAGCCTAAAGTGTGGAGGCTAGAAATACACGTAAATGGAGGTCTCTAGGTAAAAAAACTGAGTACTTTTTTAACCCGTTTGTCTAATAGAAAGAAATCGGATAATATCTTTTGAAGAAATCAATCGGCTGGTGTATCAAAACTACTTGTTACGAGTTATGACAAAGAAGCTAGCAAAGCATAAGAAGGTTTGCTTCTTTTTTTTTAACGAGGGGGTTACTCCGGCTTCATATATTGAAACCATACCAGACTATTACAAAACTGACAGTTTCCAAAAAAAACTATGAAAGTGACAAAAAAAAAGGTTAAAAGATGGACTACTACCTGGTACTCTCTTCGGCTACAAAAGAGTTTCGTCTTAGAATGTATACAATCAAACCTTACAAATTTTGATCAAAGATGTTATTTAAAACATATGGTTTAATTTGGACATATAAATTAACAATGATATAAGTGAGTTTATCATAAAAACATTTTCAAAATATTAGATTATTACAACTTTTAATATATAATAAGATATTTTAGTGGCCAAGAAGCATCTTATTAACTTTAAAAAAAATAAAAAACTTCACTGTTTTGTCACCGAAGGGAGTGCCATTAATTTATTTATGGCCTCCAGCCTTGACTCGACAACATAATATAACAGAGTCAAACATCACAATTCACAACACTAGCTAGGCAAATGACATAAGGTGTGCACATTCGACTGTTTTTGAAGGTAAAAATAGTCAGATTTTAGAACGTTGGATGGTGATCCAACGCTCCAGATCTTTTTTTTGGAGGGGGTGCTTATATGAGTAGATCCGTTAGATAGAGATCCAACGTCCTCAGATCATCTGACTGTTTTTGCCTTCAAAAACAGTTGAATGTTCTATAACACTTCTCTAATTAGATTAGGACTCAACTATATGCATGGAGCCAGCTAGTTGGTAACAGTTGCATTGTTGGATGCATGTACTGGCTAGTTATAATACCGGAATGATCACCTCTCCAGATTGCGACCCTAGCTCCCGACTCGCCGAACTCGTCGTCCACGGGTTCGCAGCCGCCGGCGAAGCCATGAGATGCTGGAAGGGGTTAGTCGGAGGAGCAATGTCCATCTCCCCTTCCAGCATCTTCACCACCATGCCCATCGGCGGCCTCGCCTCCGGCTGCTGTTGCACGCACCAGAACGCCACCTTGCACATCCTCTCCGCCGTCTCCTTACCCTGCTCGTCCATGCTGTCGCAACTCTCAATGACCTCCATAAGGTGGCCGCTCTCGTACTTGGTCCACGCCAGCTTGGGGAACCACTGCTGGCTCTCCGGTGCGCCGTCGTCGAAGTTCCTCTTCCGGTGAACGATCTCGAACAGGAGCATGCCGAAGCTGTACACGTCGCACTTCTCGGTGACGCTTGCCAGCATCCACATCTCCGGCGCGGCGTACCCGGGGGTTCCACGCATCCCGGAAACACTTGCATGAGTTTTCTCCCGGCTCAGCAGCTGGGCAAGCCCAAAGTCGGCCACTTTCGGGGTGAGGCTGCCGTCGAGGAGGACGTTGCCGGGCTTGATGTCGTAGTGGATGATCTTCTGCTGGCACTCCTCGTGGAGGTACCGTAATCCCCTCGCAACGCCGACGGCGATTGCGCGCAGCGTCGGGAGGCCGACGGCGTGGCTCCGGTTGAAAAGGTAGGTGTCGAGCGCGCTGTTGTCCATGTACTCGTACACCAGCGCGCGCACGGACGCGTCGAAGCAGAAGCCGAACAGCCTGACCAGGTTGATGTGGTGGGTTCTTCCGATGGTGCCCACCTCCGCCATGAACTGCTCCTCCGACCTCTTGTCGTCCAAGCTACCGAGGAGAACCTTCACGGCGACCATTGTTGGATCTAGGATCCCAGACCTGCAATCACACAAAATCTAGACACAAATGGAGAAGGAACACACGCGATAATTGGCTCTGAACTCAGAGATTTTCTTTTACTCAAACTCTGAATGAACGCTCTCTGGACATGCTACAGTGCCCCGAGCGAAAATGCAGGGAAATACCCAAAACAACACCGCAGACTCTAAACTGATCTCCGAGAGAGATGCTACATGCAAACACTAACTTGGTCCATGATCCTTATAATCCGGATCACAACCTTACAACTTATGCATGACAAATAAAATGGACTTGACTTTTTACACTCCCGAACGCAGACTGCTCTTCAGGTTTTCAGACTGCAACGCGCCTGAAACAGCAGCGACTGAAACCTGCGCTGACAGCTTATTCAAACAGAAACTGACACTCTGACTCAATGCCAACAAAACAAGATTAGTGCTAACATTCTCCCCCCTAATCTTGTTTCCCTTTTGCCAGCGGTGGGGCGGGGGGGCTCGAGCCCCCCTACCGCTACCGGACCCTTGGAGCCCCCCTAAATTTTTAGCCATGGATGTATAATGTAGAAGGGGCTGAGGTCGAGCTGAAGGTACTTCAGTCCCTCCAAAATTTTTTCCTGGATCCACCACTGCCTTTTGCTGTATCCACCATGCCAATCTTCTCCCTCATTTCAAGAAATTTGACACGACCGAGTGGATTCGTTAGGATATCTGCCAACTGTTCTTCAGTCCGCACATGTTCAACTTCAATCTTTTCATTTTCCACACAATCACGAATGAAATGGTATCTTGTTTCAATGTGTTTGCTCCTATCATGATGTACAGGGTTTTTGCACAATGATATGGCTGACTTGTTGTCAATCAACAACCTGAACTTCTTTTGTTCTTGATTCAACATATCACTCAGCAACCGTGCCATCCAGATCCCTTGACGGGCAGACGTTGTTGCCGCAATATACTCAGCTTCACATGACGATAAAGCCACCACTTTATGCTTTTGCGACAACCAAGCAATCAGATTTGAGCCCAAATAAAACACAGCACCAGTGGTACTTTTGCGATCATTTGCATCTCCGGCAAAATCACTGTCGCTATACCCGATCAGATCCATATTACTGCTGGACCTTCTTCCATAGAAGCACCCCAAACTGAGAGTGCCACTCACATACCTGAGAATCCTCTTCACTGCAGTCATGTGTTCCACGGTGGGCCTTTCCATGAAACGGTTGACTATACCCACTGAAAATGCAATGTCAGGCCGGGTATTTACCAGATACCTTAAGCTTCCAATGATACTCCTGTACAGTGTTGGATTAACTGGAGGACTTTTGCTTTCTTTGCTCAATTTCAATCTCTCTTCCATAGGAGTAACACAGGGATTGCACTTCTCCATACTTGCTGCCTGCAGCAACTTCTCAGCATATGTGGACTGACACAATGTTATGCCATCACTTGTTTGCTTGACTTGAATCCCCAAATAGTAACTAAGCAAACCGAGATCACTCATTCTGAATAATTGCTGCATTTGAGTTTTGAATGCAGTAATCTCTGCCTTGCTTGACCCTGTAATGATCAGGTCGTCCACATATACACCAACCAACAATATTGAGGAAGTTTCTACCTTCTTATAAACAGCATGTTCCAATGGGCTGCGAGTGAATCCAAGCTTTGTCAAACTTGAATCCAACTTGATGTTCCACGCTCTTGGTGCTTGGCGGAGTCCATACAATGCCTTCTTCAATCTCAATACTTTGTGCTCTTGGCCTTTTACTTCGAAACCAAGGGGCTGTGTCACAAACACTTCTTCAACTAACTTGCCGTTTAAGAACGCCGATTTCACGTCCATATGATGGACTTGCCAACCCTGCTGTGCTGCCAAACTCACAATCAATCGCACGGTCTCCATTCTTGCAACCGGCGCGAAGACTTCGTCGAAATCCACACCATGCCTCTGAACATAACCCTTCGCGACTAACCGAGCTTTGTACTTGACAACAGCACCGGTGGGATCTTTTTTCACTTTAAAGACCCACTTCAAACCTATGGGCTTTTGAGTGCCTGAGCTCTCCACAAGCTTCCATGTCTCATTTTCCTCAATAGAACTCAATTCCTCTTGCATTGCCTCCCTCCAACACTTTTCTTTCACTTCCTCTTCAAAACAGGTTGGCTCTTCTGCTGTCAACATGCAGAATTCCAAGTGTTCAGTTTCCAGCTGAGTTGGTTCAGTGGCATCATATATATCCTGGAGTGATCTAAACCGATGAGGGGCTTCACTTGATGACTCACTTGGCATGGCTGATCCGTCTGGTGTGATTGGTGACAAACCAACCGGTGTGGATGGGGAACTGCTAGTTTGTACAGCTGCATCATCTTCATTGCTATTTCCTACACCGAAACTTCCAGCAGTACCTGCATTCCCAGTGTTTGAATCTTCATGAGCATCAGCTGAAGTTGGCACTAGTTGGTCCAAATTCTGCTCTTCTGTTGTATCACCTCCCTGCTCAATATGGATTGTAAATGAATCACCATGGTTTCTCTGCCTTGTGTCGTCATTTGTGTATTGCTCCCAGGGCCATGATTTTTCCTCATCAAATGCAACATCCCTACTGACATGCACTTTCTTGGTCTCTGGATTATAGAATCTGTAAGCTTTAGAACCAGATTCATAACCAATAAATACCATCCGAGTACTTCGGTCCTGCAGTTTTTGGAGATGAGGAACTGCGGTTCTCACATATGCAATGCATCCAAATGTTCTCAGGTGATGGACTTGAGGCTTTCTTTTGTAGAAAGCTTCATATGGTGTTTTCCCGGTAACACTCTTTGTCAGTGCTCTATTCAGCAAATATACAGCCGTAGTTGCAGCTTCACCCCAGAATTTGCCAGGCATTCTCTTGCTTTTCAACAAGCTTCTAGTCATACCAACAATTGTCTGATTTCTCCTCTCGGCCACTCCGTTTTGCTGGGGTGTATAGGGAGCTGTGAGAAACCTCTTCAGACCCAGATCATCACAGAAATTGTGAAACACCTTTGAGGTGAACTCTCCTCCTCTATCTGTCCTCAAGGCTTTAACCTTCAGACCGGTTTCCAGCTCAGCTTTTGCCTTTACTGACTTGAACGCAGCCAGTGCTTCTCCTTTGGTTTTGATGAGTACAATCCACATAAAACGAGTGCAATCATCAACAATTAACAGGAAATACCTCTTCCCTGATGGCGTAGCTGGTGATATGGGTCCACACATGATGAGGACATCCTTTCCATGCATACAACCATGCCGACTCCATATCAAACTGAAACTAAGATACAAGGACCAATGACTAGAGTGCGAGCACGTCAACTTAACCATCAGGTGAATGCGTTCCTAAGTTTGCATACAAATATTTCAAAGAATGGAATACTACTTAATTCTTGTGATGATTTAATTATCCTTAGGAACCATGGGGAAGAACCACATGAGCTCAAGTATAGAAGTGGAACCGTCAAGCGCAAACCAAGTCCTGTTCACGAGTTTGACTCGGATTCGGCCTTGTTGACAATGCCTACTTCAAACGGCCGTAACTTTTGATCCAGAAGGTTTCTCGGGGCCCGTGAGTACTCGTTGGAAAGCTCTTGAAGTCTACTTTCAAATGGATCCAGCCTCACCTCCAAATTTCATCCGAGTCGACCAGAAACTGCAAAACAATTAATGACGCTTTTCTAGTCCGAGTCAAAGTGGGCCTTGGGCCTTGTAATTCGAGTCCTATTCGGCTTCCTTGTGTTTTGGCCGACCCTCCACCTTCCGTGACCCTTAAATAGGCAGCCGCACCCTCTTCTAGGGTTTGGGTTTTGTTTAGACTAAGTTAGCTTTTGCTGCTTTGCCTTGTACTCGCGCGTGTCGGCTAGACCGCCCGAATACTTGTCTTCGGAACCCCACCGTTTTCTGTTTTTCGATTGAATCTTACATCGTTATTTGCAATTGAGTTGCTGTTCATCTTGTTCTTGCTTGTTCTTCGATTGCTTGCAGGAACAACAACCCTCGTGGTTAGGTTGATCGTGCGCCGACAAGGTCACGAACAATCTCTGGAGTTGGTGTATCGATCGCTAAGGCGCAACGTCCTTGGATGGTTGTAGTCGGGTCGTCAACGTCATCTCCTTCCCCAATCGAATCTACCACTCTCATCGAAAGATCGGGACCCCTAGTCCTATCAGTTGGTATCAGAGCTCAAGGTTGATCGGTGAGAGATCTTATCTAGTCTTTGCATTTTTTTTACCTACAGTCCAGAAAAGCAAAAAAAAATAGTAGATCTATTCCCCAAAATCCGAAACAATTTGAGCCTTTATCTATTGCTGCATAGTCTTTGTTTGTTGAGTCTTCGGTTGCATCGTCGTATCCTTTGCTGGTCTTAGTGTCTAGTTCGTTTAGAGTTTCGAGTTCTGTTCACGTCTTGGTATCACCGTTGCAGTTAGATCCGAACTCGGTTTCTAGAGAGGCTTTGCCCTAGTTGGTCTCGGAGGAGGACACAAATTCGGATTCAACCGCGTCGTGTGTGTAAAAAAAGGAAAGAAAAAAAAGAGAGAAAAGAAGGAACAGGCAGCCGCATTTAGAAAGAGCCGCGGCATAAAAAAAGAGAAAAAAACAGAGGAGAGAGAAACAGCTAACTTTTGCATACGACCTCCGATTGAGGCGATTCTTAATCCGTTGGAAAGGAAATCGGAAGATAGAGTGAAAAAAAGAAGTCTGGAAAAACTGGAGATTTCAGATCCGCGTAAGCCATCAGGCACACACGCGGCAGCTTCGACCCCAAAAAACATCGTTTAGGGCCTCAAAACGGGCCCGCAAACCGAGGAAAAATCAAGTTTCTTAGAATTCGCTCAAAATTGACAGAGCCCTTCTGCACGTGTTTCTAAGGTTCCCTGTGAAGACGGCATACTTTTTCGAGCTCCCGAACTCCGTGTGCAACATCATCTAGTTTATTTCTGCACGGTGTGATTTCGTTTGTGTTCTAGGCTCGCGTCTCTAGTACGGTCTAGCCTAGGACCAGCACGGTGCCGTCGTTGAGCGATTATTCAACTTGCTTTGACTAATGTGGTTCTAGTTATCCTTTGTTCACTCTCAGCCCACCTATAGCTCCACAGATTTGGCTACCACCTCACAGGGACTAGCGACCAAGGCAACGATACACCCAATTTCCAGGAGATATTGTCTTGACTTGTCGGCTGCCATCACCTCCTGCTCGCTGTGGTAAGAACTTGTAAGAGCTTGACAGAACAGGTTGAGAGTGTGCGACTTGATTTAACCACATCCCAGTAGTTGTGAGGGCATAACCTGCAGTTTTATTATTTTTATCTTCTTGGTTTGTTTCTTGTGTTCTTCTAACAATGTCAGGAGAACCGGAGGACCTGCGGGCAGCGCCACATTCCCCTCGGACTAGGGGCATCATACAACACTTTGAGCGCCAAATGAAGCTGCACACTAAAGGACTTGATGAGGATGTACGGGTCACCAACGAACGCCTTGGCCAATTGGAGGCCGCGCAGATCGACACCAACACTACGCTTGCAACATTGGAGGCTTCCGTTCGCACCGTCAACACCTCACTTGCTGAGATTTTGAGACGTCTTGATGAGAGGGGCCGTGCATCTCCCGCTGCACCGACTCAGCGTACTCGTGCCAACATTGGTGTCTTGGGCAGCAGGGTGGACGAAAATGGTGGAGACGAATATGCGGCTGACACTGAGATTGATGATGATGAGGACGCTCACCGTCAACGTCAACCACGCCGGGCTGAGGTACGTGACAATGATGAATCGCTTGGTAAGATTAAGTTCACTATGTCACTTTTTGATGGAAAATATAACCCTGATGCTTATATCACTTGGGAATTGGCTGTTGATCAGAAATTTGCTTGTCATGCATTCCCTGAAAACAAAAGGGTTAGGGCTGCTACTAGTGAGTTTACTGATTTTGCGTCTGTTTGGTGGAGTGAATATTGTAAGAAAAATCATTTCACCATACCACAAACTTGAGATGCATTAAAAAGAATCATGCGAGCTAGATTTGTTCCCTCATATTATGCACGTGATTTGTTACATAAGTTGCAACAATTGAGGCAAGGTAGTAAAAGCGTAGAGGAATATTTTCAAGAATTGCAAACAGGCATGCTGCGTTGTGACTTAGAGGAAACTGAGGAAGCCGCTATGGCTAGGTTTATGGGTGGTTTGAATCGGGAAATTCAGGATATCTTAGCTTACAAGGAATATAATTCTATCACTCGTTTATTTCATCTTGCTTGTAAAGCTGAAAGAGAAGTACAGGGACGACGCGCGAGCACTAGGACTAACGTTTCTGCAGGTCGTGGAAACATTTGGTCTCAACATGCATCTGCCGCACCATCAAGCCAACCCCCTGCACCTTCTTCCTCCAACAGCAAGCCACGGTTTTCATCATCCAATTCGGCATCTCGGGCATCCGAAGCAACAAAGGGGGCAGCCCAAGCACATGCAAAGAGCTCTTCGTCCGTTGCATCTACGGGACGAACGAGGGATATCCAATGTCATCAATGCAAGGGGTATGGCCATGTGAGGAGTGAGTGCCCAACCAAGCGTGTTCTGATTGTGAGAGATGATGGTGAGTATTCTTCTGCTAGTGATTTGGATGAGGATACATATGCTATGCTTGCAGCTGACCATGCAGGTAGTGGGAAGGAGCAAGAAGAAGAGCACATTGGTGCTGAAGATGCAGAGCGCTATGAGAGCCTCATTGTGCAGCATGTGTTGAGTGCACAAATGGAGAGGGCGGAGCAAAATCAGCGGCACATCCTTTTCCAAACAAAGTGCGTCGTGAAGGAACGTTCATGCTGAGTGATAATTGATGGAGGGAGCTGCAACAACTTGGTGAGCTCCGATATGGTGGAGAAGCTTGCGTTGAACACCAAACCTCACCCACACCCTTACTACATTCAATGGTTCAATAACAGCGGCAAGGTGAAGGTAACACAAATGGTTAGAGTAAATTTTGCTATTGGTTCTTATCACGATGTTGTAGAATGC
The DNA here is from genome assembly GCA_017311315.1 of Dendrocalamus latiflorus. Taxonomy (NCBI): domain Eukaryota; kingdom Viridiplantae; phylum Streptophyta; class Magnoliopsida; order Poales; family Poaceae; genus Dendrocalamus; species Dendrocalamus latiflorus. The sequence goes on from CM029672.1 coordinate 11,096,275, forward strand.
GATGTTGTCCCTATGCAAGCATGCTCTATGCTGTTAGGTAGACCGTGGCAATATGATAAAGATTCACTGCATCATGGTAAGACAAACCAATATTCTTTTGTGCATCATGACAAGAAAATTGTGTTACATCCTATGTCTCCTGAAGCTATTTTCAAAGATGAGATTGCTGGAGCTAGTAGAGAGAAAAATCAGGAGCATAATAGGAGTGAAAATCAGATTGTTGCAAGTGAACTTGAGCAACATAAAAAGAAAAAAACTCTAAATCTGTTCATGAGATGAAAAATGAGATTAAATTGAAAAGTGCATGTTTTCTTGCTACTAAGTCTGATGTGAATGAGCTGGATGCTAGTACTTCTATTTGCTATGCCTTACTTTGCAAACAAGCTTTATTTTCATTCGACGAGGTACCTTCTTCTGTGCCTCCTGCTGTCACTAATCTTTTGCAGGAGTACATGGATGTCTTTCCAAAGGACGTGCCACCAGGGCTACCACCAGTACGAGGGATTGAGCACCAGATTGATTTGATTCCCGGGGCATCTTTGCCCAATCGTGCGCCATACAGGACCAATCCGGAAGAAACTAAGGAGATTCAGCGTCAAGTTCAAGAATTGCTTGATAAAGGTTATGTGCGTGAGTCTCTTAGCCCTTGTGCTGTTCCGGTAATTTTAGTGCCTAAGAAAGATGGATCATGGCGTATGTGTGTGGACTGTAGAGCGATCAATAACATTACCATTAGATATCGTCACCCTATTCCTAGGTTAGATGATATGCTTGATGAATTAAGTGGCTCTATTGTCTTCTCTAAAGTTGATTTGCGTAGTGGGTACCACCAAATTCGCATGAAATTGGGAGATGAATGGAAAACAGCATTTAAAACTAAGTTCGGTTTGTATGAGTGGTTAGTGATGCCATTTGGTTTAACTAATGCACCTAGCACATTCATGAGATTAATGAACGAGGTTTTGCGTGCTTTCATTGGTAAATTTGTAGTGGTCTATTTTGATGATATATTGATATATAGCAGATCACTAGAGGAACACCTTTGCCATTTACGTGCTGTTTTTGATGCTTTACGTAATGCACATTTATTTGGTAACGTTGAGAAGTGCACATTTTGCACGGATCGAGTCTCTTTTCTTGGCTATGTTGTTACTCCACAGGGCATAGAAGTTGATCAAGCCAAGGTTGAGGCAATACAGAGTTGGCCGACTCCTAAAACGGTCACGCAGGTGCGAAGTTTTCTAGGACTTGCTGGATTCTATCATCGTTTTGTGAAGGATTTCAGCATCATCGCTGCACCATTGAATGAGCTCACTAAAAAGGGGGTGCCGTTTACTTGGGGGAATGCACAGGAAGACGCCTTCACCACATTGAAAGATAAGTTAACACATGCACCATTACTCCAACTTCCAGATTTTAGTAAGACTTTTGAGCTAGAATGTGATGCTAGTGGAATTGGATTGGGTGGTGTGCTGTTGCAAGAAGGTAAACCTGTGACATACTTTAGTGAAAAATTGAGTGGGCCTATTTTGAACTATTCTACTTATGATAAGGAATTATATGCTCTAGTTCGAACTTTAGAGACATGGCAACATTATTTATGGCCCAAAGAATTTGTCATTCATTCTGATCATGAGTCATTAAAGCATATTAGAAGTCAAGCAAAATTGAACCGTAGGCATGCAAAGTGGGTTGAATTCATAGAGTCTTTTACTTATGTCATAAAACACAAAAAGGGAAAGGAGAATGTTATTGCTGATGCATTGTCTAGGAGATATATCATGCTCTCACAACTTGACTTCAAAATATTTGGATTGGAAACAATTAAGGAGCATTATGTTCATGATGATGATTTTAAAGACGTGTTGCTGAATTGCCAAGAGGGAAAAACGTGGAATAAATTTGTTCTAAATGATGGATTTGTGTTTAGAGCTAACAAACTATGCATTCCAGCTAGCTCCGTTCGTTTGTTGTTGTTACAGGAAGCGCATGGAGGTGGGCTGATGGGGCATTTTGGAGCGAAGAAGACGGAAGACATACTTGCTAGTCATTTCTTTTGGCCAAAGATGAGACGTGATGTGGAATGTTTTGTTGCTCGCTGCACTACGTGTCAAAAGGCTAAGTCACGACTTAATCCTCACGGTTTGTATATGCCTCTACCTGTTCCTAGTGTGCCTTGGGAAGATATTTCTATGGACTTTGTTTTAGGACTGCCTAGGACAAAGAAGGGGAGGGATAGCATATTTGTTGTTGTGGATAGATTTTCTAAGATGGCACACTTCATACCATGTCATAAAAGTGATGATGCTACCAATATTGCTGATTTGTTCTTTCGTGAAGTTGTTCGTTTGCATGGTGTGCCAAATACAATAGTTTCCGATCGTGACACTAAATTCCTTAGCCATTTCTGGAGAACTTTATGGACTAAATTGGGGACTAAGCTGTTATTTTCGACTACGTGTCATCCCCAAACTGATGGGCAAACTGAAGTTGTGAATAGAACTTTATCTACCATGCTTAGGGCTGTTTTGAAAAAGAACATTAAAATGTGGGAAGAATGCTTGCCTCATATTGAATTTGCTTATAATGGTTCGCTGCATTCTACTACAAAGTTGTGCCCTTTTGAGATTGTCTATGGCTTTGTGCCTCGTGCTCCTATTGATTTGCTACCACTTCCATCTTCGGAGAAGTTAAATTTTGATGCTAAACAACGTGCTAACTTGATGTTGAAATTGCATGAGACAACCAAAGAAAATATTGAACGCATGAATGCTAAATATAAACTTGCTGGTAGTAAAGGAAGGAGGCATTTAACTTTTCAACCGGGTGATTTAGTTTGGTTGCATTTGAGAAAAGAAAGATTTCCTGAATTGAGGAGGTCTAAGTTGATGCCTAGAGCTGATGGTCCTTTCAAAGTGTTGGAAAAGATTAATGACAATGCATATAAACTTGAGTTGCCTGCAGATTTTGGGGTTAGTCCCACCTTTAACATTGCAGATTTGAAGTCATACTTGGGAGAAGAAGATGAGCTTGAGTCGCGGACGACTCAAATGCAAGAAGGGGAGGATGATGAGGACATCCTTTCCATGCATACAACCATGCTGACTCCATATCAAACTGAAACTAAGATACAAGGACCAATGACTAGAGCGCGAGCACGTCAACTTAACCATCAGGTGAATGCGTTCCTAAGTTTGCATACAAATGTTTCAAAGAATGGAATACTACTTAATTCTTGTGATGATTTAATTGTCCTTAGGAACCATGGGGAAGAACCACATGAGCTCAAGTATAGAAGTGGAACCGTCAAGCGCAAACTAAGTCCTGTTCACGAGTTTGACTCGGATTCGGCCTTGTTGACAGCGCCTACTTCAAACGGCCGTAACTTTTGATCCAGAAGGTTTCTCGGGGCCCGTGAGTACTCGTTGAAAAGCTCTTGAAGTCTACTTTCAGATGGATCTGGCCTCACCTCCAAATTCCATCCGAGTCGACCAGAAACTGCAAAACAATTAACGACGCTTTTCTAGTCCGAGTCAAAGTGGGCCTTGGGCCTTGTAATTCGAGTCCTATTCGGCTTCCTTGTGTTTTGGCCGACCCTCCACCTTCCGTGACCCTTAAATAGGCAGCCGCACCCTCTTCTAGGGTTTGGGTTTTGTTTAGACTAAGTTAGCTTTTGCTGCTTTGCATTGTACTCGCGCGTGTCGGCTAGACCGCCCGAATACTTGTCTTCGGAACCCCACCGTTTTCTGTTTTTCGATTGAATCTTACATCGTTATTTGCAATTGAGTTGCTGTTCATCTTGTTCTTGCTTGTTCTTCGATTGCTTGCAGGAACAAGAACCCTCGTGGTTAGGTTGATCGTGCGCCGACAAGGTCACGAACAATCTCTAGAGTTGGTGTATCGATCGCTAAGGCGCAACGTCCTTGGATGGTTGTAGTCGGGTCGTCAACGTCATCTCCTTCCCCAATCGAATCTACCACTCTCATCGAAAGATCGGGACCCCTAGTCCTATCAACACAAGTCTCCATGAAGTAACTCCAATGGTGATTGTGCTCGGTATGAGCTAGCTGAAGGGAATGGGAGTCGGTGTTGCTTTCCTGCCAAACAGCCCTCACATATCTGCTCAACATGACTAATCAGTGGCAAACCTTCAACCATCTGTTGCCTTGCCATGTCCTTCAGAGCTCTGAAGTTTAGGTGACCAAATATAGCATGCCATAGCCACTCTTTTTCCTTCAGTGCAGTCAGCAGTCAGCAAATACAACCGATTACTAGACCTTCTGACTTTTACCAGTAGCTGCTTCTCTTGATCATAAATCTTCAGCACCCCATCTTCAATTACTGTTTTGCACCCATTTTCATCTAGTTGCCCAAGACTCAAAATGTTGCTCTTCAATTGTGGGATGTAATAGACTTCAGTCAGTGCTTTGTGCTCCTCGGTATGGCGTTGAAACAAAGCTGTTCCTCGCCCTCGGATCTCTGCAATAGAGCCATCTCCAAAACGCACTGTCCCAGCCACCATGAGGCCGTTGGGGAGCATGCCCTTGTAGACGGCGCCGAACCCCCCAGCGCCAAGCTGGGCCGAGTAGTTGTTGGTGAAGCCGGACAGCTGTCGCGGCGTAAATCGGATGGGCTTCTCGCCGGCGATTTCCTTGAGGAACCTCTCGACGGTGGCGTCCCGTATTTGAGAGTCCGGCACCACCGTGTACAGCGTGGTCTCCGCCGCGACCGGTGCAACGCTCGTGTTGGTGTTGATGTTGATGGAGGGGAGGTCGTGCTTCTTGACGTATCTGTATACGAGGTAGACTATGGCAATGGACCCTCTGATACTCAATACCGAAACAACTGCATCAGTGATCAGGAGTTCAGGACATCATATGAACAACTAAAAAAGATGCAAGTAAACATGCTACAACTATAAATAATCTTGATAAGAGAAAATTGCTATAAATTGTAGCTTTGCGTGATGTAAAATCTTACGACCTCCCAGGATCGTTTGCGACCGGTTCCGGCCACTCAAACTTCCTATCAATCGCTTTGAGTCGTGGTCGTAACCTTACTGTAGCAGTTTACGACCGCTCTTCTTTATTGCTTCGCTGCCCTTCCTTCTGCTACTCGAAATACCGTGATCGAAACCCTTTACGATCACGCAGTGATGTTGGCGATCACTGTTCACCGTGGTCGAACACCCTTTCGACCACGTTCACTTCCTTCAACGTGGTCGGAGTCGCTTCCGACCACGTACTGGTCTTGTTGGCGTAGTCTCAACTTCTTACGACCACCTTCACCGTGGTCGTAGCCTTCTTTGCGTGGTCGAACGCCTCTACGACCACGTCCAAATCTGTTTGCCGTGGTTGTAGCACCTCTCGATCACCTTCGACAATGCTTTGCCGTAGTCGTAAATATACTGTAGCTTTGCCGTGGTCGTAGGACCTCCCAACCACGTTTGCCGTGGTCGTGAGTCCTTCCGACCACGTCTTGCAAGATCACACAATGCAAACAACACTCAGGGATTGTTTTTCCTCTTCTCTATTATTCGCTATTACTTAGTCCTCTCTGGTTACATAACTACCCCTCCTTTTATACCCGGTTATATGACTTTAACACGGGTTCGACTACGATTACAATTTCGACTCCGACTCCGATACGACTTCTACTTCGACTCCGCTTCCGATACGACTTCTACTCTGTTTCGGCTACGACTTCCAATTGCGGCTGTGATTCGACTTCGATTACAACCAAGCTTTTCACATGACTTCTAAACAAGATTATTTTCGTCAGAATATCAGCTTTCTGTTCTTCTGTTCTGATGTAGTCAATTTCGATCTTCCCTTCTTTGACACAGTGATATCTTGTGTCTATATGCTTGCTTCTATCATGTAGAACCGGATTCTTGCTCAGCGATATTGCAGATTTGTTATCAACCCTGAGCATCACTTTTTGAACTGCCCCGTCCGACAACTCTCTTAACAATCGAGCGAGCCAAACCCCTTGGCACGATGCTGTGCTCGCTGCGATGTACTCAGCTTCACAGGATGACAAAGCGACCACTTTTTGCTTTTGTGATTGCCAACTGACCGGACTCTCCCCAAGCACAAACATTACGCCTGTCGTGCTCTTCCGATCATCGACATCTCCCGCCATGTCGCTGTCACTGTAGCCCGTCAGTTGCAAAACCTTTTCGCCTCCTCTTTTGTACTGAATCCCGAAGTTCAAAGTACCTTTGATATACCTTAGAATATGCTTCACAGCGTTCATATGCTCCTGGGTCGGTTTCTCCATAAACCGACTCACATATCCGACCGCGAACGTAATGTCAGGTCGGGTATGTGTCAGGTAACGCAGACTTCCGAAAATGCTTCTGTACTGCGTGGCATCGACTGTCGATCCTGGGCCTATTTTGCTTAACTTCAAGTTATTCTCCATTGGGACTTGGCAAGGATTGCACTCTCACATGCCGTACTTCTCCAGAATCTTTCGGGCGTACGCCGACTGACAAAGTGTTATACCGTTGTCAGTTTGTTTTACCTCAATGCCGAGGTAATAGCTTAGAAGTACCAAGTTGGTCATCTTGAATAGCTTCTTCATCTCCTCTTTAAACTTCATAATCTCAATTGAATTTGACCCAGTGATGATCAAATCGTCCACGTAAACGCCTACAATCAACCTTGCCTGCTCATCCCCTCGGGTGTACACAACATGTTCAAAGGTGCTTCTTTTGAACCCGAGTGCTGTCAAACTTCTGTCGAGTTTCAGATTCCATGCTCGTGGAGCTTGTTTGAGCCCGTAAAGAGCTTTGTTAAGCTTTAAGACTTTCTCAGCTTGTCTGTTGGACTGAAGACCCGGCAGTTGAGAGACATACACATCCTCCTTAATGTCTCCGTTCAAAAACGCCGTTTTCACGTCCATGTGATGAATTTCCCATCCACCGTTTGCTACCAGCGCAAGAAGTACTCGAATTGTCTCCATCCGAGCCACTGGAGCAAAAAATTCTTCGTAGTCTATTCCCTGTTTCTGAACATATCCTTTTGCAACAAGTCGTGTTTTGTGCTTCATGACTTTCCCTGTGAGTTCTTCTTCACTTTGAACACCCACTTCAGACCGATTGCACGATGACCCTTTGGCAGATCAGTGAGTTCCCAAGTGTCATTATCTTCAATCGACTTCAGCTCTTCCTGCATAACAGCTCTCCAGTATGCATCTCCCTTTGCTTCTTCATAATTTTCAGGTTCTTCGGCCGTTGTGTAAAGCAACAGCTCATCCATCTGCACCGGCTCAGTTTGAGCATAGATCTCACTAATGCTCCTCATTTTTGGTACTCGGCCGTTTGACTCTACCTCATCGAGGTCTTCTATTTCAAGTAAGACTTCATGGTCGATAGTGCCAGCTGAACTTGAGCCTTGAGATGTGGTCGTAACTCCTTCTTCCCAGTCTGTGCCGACGGCCTCGTCATCTTCGACATTGAAAGTTACCCACTTCGACATATCTTTCTCAATGTCCTGGTGTTCTTCCCACTCCCAGTGTTTGTCTTCTTGGAAGACCACGTCTCTGCTCACATGAATCTTCTTTTCGACCGGATCAAAACACCTGTACGCCTTGGTGCCCGGCTCAGAGCCAAGATAGATCATTCTTCTACTCCGGTCGTCCAGCTTCTTCAGGTAAGTGGACGGCTTCACATGAGCTAAACAGCCGAAAACTTTTAAATGCTCAACGTTCGGCTTTCTTCCCGACCATTGTTCATCTGGAGTGGTCCCATCGAGCGATCTTGTGGTCGTGCAGTTGAGAAGGTAGACCGCATGTCTTACTGCTTCTCCCCAGAACCGCCCGGGAAGAAATCGGCTTTTCAGGAGGCTTCGGGCTGTAGCCATCACAGTCCGATTTCTCCTTTCTACGACTCCGTTTTGTTGAGGTGAGTACGCAGCCGTGAAGAATCTTGCAATGTCCTTCTCTTCACAGATCAAGTTGAATTCTTTTACGAGGAATTCTCCTCCTCGGTCAGACCTGACCGATTTTACCTTCTTGTCGACTTCGTTTTCGGCAAGCGCTATAAACTTCTAAAAGTTTGACTTTGCCTCATCTTTGCTCTTCTGCATGTACACCCACATGGATCTCAAGTAGTCGTCTACGATCAGCATGAAGTACTGATTTCCGGCATCAGTTCGAGGTGTGATCGGACCGCACAGATCAATGTGAACTAGCTCGAGTGGTTGAGAGGCTCTGTATTGTACCTGCAACGGAAAGCTGTTACGGTTTTGTTTTGCCGTCAGACAACCCTCGCAAACTTGCTCTGGGTGGTCAATTTTCGGTAGTCCGACTACCATCTCCCTCCTTGCCATCGTGTTGAGACTCTGGAAGTTCAAGTGTCCGAATCTTGCGTGCCACAACCAGGCTGCATCATCGGTCGTAGTCTTCAAACACCTTGGTTTGCATCCTTCAATCTGAATCTTCTACAGACGGTTCACCGTCCTCTGTACTTTCATTAGCAGTCGTTCGGTTCGGTCGAACACCCTCAGGTAGTTGTTTCTAAGCTCAATCCGACAACCTTCTTCAGTCAATTGTCCAAGACTTATGATGTTGCTTTGTAGACTCGGTATGTAATACACATCCGAGAGCTTTCTTCGACTTCCATCTTTGCATTGCATCAGGATAGTGCCTCTCCCTTTTATTTGAACAGTCGAGCTGTCTCCGAACTGTACTTTTTCGAGCACACTCTCGTTTAATTCGTGAAACATCGAGTGTGTGCCCGTCATGTGATTGCTTGCTCCGTTGTCGAGGTACCAGTCGGCTTGTGTCTGCTCTCCCTGCTCCAACAGACTTGGAAAGACTTTCTCCTCATTCAACGAAACCATTGTCGGTTCGTTTACAGTGCAGAACGACAACAGCAGTGTCGGCTCTTTGTGCTCTGTAGTTTGTGCCAAGTTTGCTTCCTCCACCTTCTTCTTGCCCCGACAATTTGCAGCATAGTGACCATACTTCTTGCAGTTATGGCACTGGATGTGACTCCGACATTCGGTAGCGTAATGACCGAACTTCTCGCACGTGTAACACTGGACGTCAGACTTGTCCATCTGGTAGGCGCCGCCTCCACGACCAGCACTATCTCCACGACCACCTCTTCCTCCTCTTCCGAATGGGGAGCCTCGGCCTCTTGGCACATAGCCTCGGCCCTACCCTCGACCTTGGAATGTGCCGCGACCACGACCTCCTCTGGAAGAATATTCTCCGCCTCGGTTCGAGTCTTCTTTTATGAGTAGAGCCTGCGCTCCGTTGTCAGTTTGGTAACTCTTCAGGAGTTGCTTGTGGGCCTTAAGTCCTCCAGTCACCTCTTCAATCTTCATCTTCGAGAGGGCTTGCGAGTACGTGAGTGTGGTCACGACTGGGAGAAATCTTTCTGGCAGTACTCTCAAGTACTTCTTCACCGCCACCTCGTCCTTTAAATCGTCGCCGAGAGATTTGATCTCATTCATGACTTCGTTGAATCGACCAAAGAACTCTTCTACTGTCTGATTCTTCCCCATCTTCATGGCTTCAAATTCACTCCTAAATGTTTGGAGTCGAACTTCCTTCACTCGGTCTACTCCTTGATGCATTGTCTGCAGAGTAGTCTAGACATCTCAAGCGGTCTCCTTCCCAATCAATTGTCGCATCATTGAATCGGGAACGGCTTGATAGATCGCCGCCATCGCTATCTTGTCAAGTCGTTCATCAATGACCTTGTCTTTCTCCTTCGGTTCAACAGGTCCCCAAACACCCTGTGCGATCATATTGACCTTCATCTTCATCGCCCAGATCGGGTAATTATCCGAGCTGAGGATCGGATACTTCAGTGACACGCCTTCCTTCACCTTCTCAGCCATGGCTAACCAGGCTCTGATACCAACTGATGTAAAATCTTACGACCTCCCAGGATCGTTTGCGACCGGTTCCGGCCACTCAAACTTCCTATCAATCGCTTTGAGTCGTGGTTGTAACCTTACTGTAGCAGTTTACGACCGCTCTTCTTTATTGCTTCGCTGCCCTTCCTTCTGCTACTCGAAATACCGTGATCGAAACCCTTTACGATCACGCAGTGATGCTGGCGATCACTGTTCACCGTGGTCGAACACCCTTTCGACCACGTTCACTTCCTTCAACGTGGTCGGAGTTGCTTCCGACCACATACTGGTCTTCTTGGTCGTAAATATACTGTAGCTTTGCCGTGGTCGTAGGACCTCCCAACCACGTTTGCCGTGGTCGTGAGTCCTTCCGACCACGTCTTGCAAGATCACACAATGCAAACAACACTCAGGGATTGTTTTTCCTCTTCTCTATTATTCGCTATTACTTAGTCCTCTCTGGTTACATAACTACCCCTCCTTTTATACCCGGTTATATGACTTTAACACGGGTTCGACTACGATTACAATTTCGACTCCGACTCCGATACGACTTCTACTTCGACTCCGCTTCCGATACGACTTCTACTCTGTTTCGGCTACGACTTCCAATTGCGGCTATGATTCGACTTCGATTACAACCAAGCTTTTCACATGACTTCTAAACAAGATTATTTACAACATTGCGCACCAACGGCTATGACTGTGAAAGAATTGAAGGTTTTGGAGGCTTGTTTGTTGAAATCGTCAAATGATGGGTCGGGAACAGTAGACATATTGATCAAGCTCTTTTTTTTGTGAATGGATAGATTGAGGAACAGCAGACAGCTGACTGATCGAAGTCTGAAGCTGATCGGGCAATGATATGTGGGATGTAATCCTGCAGTTTTTGTGTGCACTGTCCTAAAGTTTCATGGGAATTGAATTTATAGCAGCTAATTGGTTAGATAAGAGATCAAGTAGTAGTCATTCAGGGGGGTTCCGGGCGACGCGTTTGCCAAACAAAGTTTCTTCTTGGCAACACGTAAGCGCGTACGCGCGTTGGAAAAAGTCGCATATATGAACTACTACACTTATTCAATGCATTAAAGTACGTTATCACTATGTAATCTTAAATAAGCTCGTAACATGCAAACGCACACACTACTACATAAATGATCATCACAGACAATTTTCTGAACCGTCTGAATTTATGGGTCAGTGATAATCGAAGGTTATCACAGACGGTTTTGACTTACAAACCGTCTGTGATTATCACCTATCACAGACGGTTTTTAGTTAAAAACCGTCTGTGATGTTCCTTCCTACCCCTAAATCTATTTCTATTTATTGGCTAGCCTCAGGAAATGCTAGCCATGCCCTCTGAAACAAACAGATAAAGATGTACATGTATACATACAATTCACATCTCAATTCATTTCAGATACATAAAACATCCAATTCACATCTCAATTCATTTCACAGACATAAAACATCCAATTCACATCGCACTTCATTTCACAAACATAAAGCATCCATTTCGCAAATCAATTAATTGAAATGAAATAAAATATCCATTAACAAATACAGAATTACAAAAGATCTACACTGCATTTGCACTTAGATGGTAACATTGCATTTTTTTATTGTTCTATCACTTCGGAATTGAGGGCTCGCGAAAGGAATAGATACATAATCAACAAACTTGTCAAGCGGCATCATTGTCATTCAAGTATTGCTTGTGCAGCTGACAAGTTCGTTGATTATAACTCTGTTCCTTTCACGAGACCTCGATTCTGGAGTGATAGAGCAATAAAAAAATGCAATGTTACCACTGCGCACAATGTTTTTTTATTGCTTTTATCACTCCGGAATTGAGGTCTCGCGAAAGAAACTGATCCATAATCAACGAACTTGTGAGGCTGCACAAGCTATACTTGGATGATGCATCATTGTCATTCAAGTATTGCTTGTGCAGCTCACAAGTTCGTTGATTATGGATATCTTTAACGAGACATCGACTCCGGAGTGATAAAAGCAATAAAAAATCGTTGTGCGCAGTGGTAAAATTGCATTTTTTTATTGCTCTATCACTCCAGAATCGAGGTCTCGTGAAAGGAACAGAGCTATAATCAATGAACTTATCAGCTGCACAAACAATACTTGAATGACAATGATGCACCATCCAAGTATAGCTTGTGCCGCCTAACAAGTTTGTTGATTATGTATCTATTCCTTTCGCGAGCCCTCGATTCCGGATTGATAAGAGCAATAACAAATCATTCTGCGCAGTGGAACTCTCCATCTGATCTTATGACTTTAGTCCACAAAAACCAAACGAGCTCTCCTCAAATTTTTGCAAAGTCCGGCTGTTTCAATGCAGATGTAGAGATGGGCGCAGCCTGTCGATAGGAATATCAACGCGCGTACATATGAAACCTGACATGTATGAAATAAATGTGGGAAGATTGACAAACCTTAGAATTGGTGATCTTGGTGGAATCGAGGAGTAGTCTCATATGGTGGCACACGCAGTATCCACACGTGTTGCCCGACTGCTGCTGGTGGTACTGCCAAAAATAGACTGTTAAATCAAGAGGCATTACTACTAAGTGTTGTATACGATTAATTAATGTGTAGTTAGCGAATACCCGAAAATTGCGAGCATGTTTCAAGGGCTTGGCCCCTGTCGTCGAGCCACATGTTTGTTGAACGTATGTGACGAATGACCTTCGTTATTCAAAAAAGTTAGATTAGTTATTCGGAAGGAAAGAAAGAGTACAATTTACAATGTACTTACCTATCGAGTATTTGGGCGATAGCTATGTACTTGGATTTGTTCTTACTTAGAGAATCAAGGTATATAGGCTTGTTCCATTTTGGTATAATTACAATTAAAATCCAATGGAAGTGCTCATTGTGTGGCATAAGAACAAATTCCTTATCGCGGTGAGCCAGCAGTGCTTTTGTAATATAGTTCTCGACGAAGGATGCATCCTCGTTGATGGTATCAATGGCGACCAAGCGTGGGTCCAGGAAACCAATTGGTGATTTTGATGATCTAGCTTCGGTCAGCATGAATCTATATATATACACAGAAAAGCAACAAATTGTGACATATATCGGTATTACGTGAACAGAGACTGTGATTGTACAGACTTACAGCGTCCAGCATCGAACGAGTGAGGCGTCGAGAGCGTTGAGCGTGAAATGACCAAATATATCATCAAAGGTCACAGGGAAGACACATTCCTGAGCTTCGTGCACGAAATGTTCTGGCTTGAATTGGAGAGTGATACCTGAGCGTCGTTCTGCCTCTGGCCTATTGGACTGTTCCATATACCAAGCGTGGAATCTTTGGCAACCAAGTCCTAGGGTTAAGAGGTGCTCTTCCGGGAATATCATCAGCTCGCCTAGCACGAATGTGCAGGCCAAAGGCAGGTACAGGATATCGTCATCATCCATCGTCTTTGATTTGCCCTGGCCACTGCCTTGACTGTAGGTCAACTTTATGGTAGTCGACTGTAATGGTACATACGGTGAAAGTTGGTTTGGCGAGAATAACACCCGTGGAGATAGCTCCGGTGCAGGTAGCTCTGCTTCGCACTGCCCTTGTGGAGATAGCACCAGTGCATTTAGCTCTGGTTCGCGCTGCCCTTCTGGTCCGGCCACCGGTGAAGAAGCCTTCAGGGAGATGTCGCATTTGGGCCACTGGATGAATGTTCCAATGGCCTGCCCTAGAGTCACGATCTCGTCGTTGGGGACCTTCGGTAGCGGGACGACCTCAAATTTGGCATGCACACCATCCACATTAACTTTTGCGTAGCCTGGCGCTAAAGGTTGACCGTGCACCATGGCCCCAATAGCAGACTGATATGCCTGGCCCCAAGCAGCGTACAAGGGAACGGAGGCACATCTCACTTGGAGCCTGCACTTCGTAGGCTCCTACATAACGATATAAAATTAGCTACTCCAATAGGCCAATCAATGGAGCAAGTATTCGAGAGATAATAATTATTACCTAGATGTTGTCCACAGGAAATTTGGCCTCGCTTTCCGTCGGATTGGACGCGCAACTACTCGGACGGTTGTGCGGGCTAGCTAGCACAGGAGCGGCGGCCTGCTGACTTTCTGTATGTTTCCGCACCTCATCTCTGACTACATCAGCCAGCTCACCCATTAGCTCTTCTCTAAGAGATGCCTTGATCTCTTCTCGTAGCTACTCCTCACGCTCGGCTTTGCTTCTCTTCCTACGCCGATACATTTCGGAGTCATCTTGGAAACCATGTTCCCAAGGAACGTAAAGCCCAAGGCCTCTCGTACGGCCCGGGTGCTCCTTGTTTCCCAGGGCCACAGAGAGCATATCATTCTCCCTTGTTCCCTGGAATGATCCGAGAGTAGATTCAAAACTCAGCTCTTCCTGCAAGAGCACGACATGTCATTTCAATTCGTACGAAGTTGTGGAGTAATTATAAGCTACGTAGTTCGATCGATATCTTACCAGGCGCTGGGACACTTGCTGGTCTGAAGGGTTTCGAAAGGAGACTTCCCCCGATGTCGTTGTAGATGACCTTGCTCTAATCCAATTTCGAGCGCGGGCATCCGGGATATTGCTAAATGGCGGGGCGATGTCCTGTTGGGCTGCCAGTTCATCCTCCGTCCTCCACTGTGGGATTTTACTCGCATACCCAGCTGTGCCAAGTCTATGGGGGTGTGTGTTTTTTGCCTGGAGGGCCTTGTGCGCCATACTTGTACTTTTGAAATCCTCGGATGTCTTCATCGCCTTGAACTCTTCCCATTGTGGTTCTAGGAATGGGTATTTATGAAAAGGCGTTTCGTCCGTCTCCACGTATTTCTTGATAAGCGTGCTCTTGAAGTTCTTCCATGCTTTGCACGCCGCTAGGTAGGTTTATCGTTGCACGGCGTCTTGGTGTTCTTCTGGGATCTCGAACGATGTCAAAATTTCGGTCCACAGCTCACGTTTTCGAGTCTCAGGCACGTTCTTCCACGAATTGAATGTGATCTCAATTCGTTCTCGTGCAACTATTCCGATCAATGTTCGGAATGCGCTTACTGCTTTCTTAGGTTGTAGAGGGACCCCAGATCCATCGACCGCTGTGATGGTCAATCGGCCCTCAGGCTTCTTCGATAGCCCTCTTCCTTAGCGTCTTGATGTTGGAGCGGACGCCTCCGGCGATGGTGTTGAAGAATGCGCGGACATGCATGTATTCTTTCTACTTCTATTCCCAACGGACAAAGAACCTTCTTGGCTTTATACGTGGTTTTAGGCAACTCATTTCCCTCCGGAAGCATGTCCGCTAAAAGACCTAGCAGCGCCGTGAAACTCTTGTCGGACCAACCGTTGCTTGCCTTCAATTTCAACAGTTCAAGCACGGCCGACAACCTCGTATACTTGCAGCACGTGAACAAAGGTTTCTCCGAGTCCTCCATCAAGCCCCGGAATTTAACATACTCTCTCTCATCATAGTTCTCTTCTACATCGCGAAGCATCTGATCCAGATTATCATCGTGCAACCTTTCCGAATGCGAACCACAAATCGACATCATCCGGCGGCATGTCATTCACTTCACCGGCGATGTCATCCGGCGGCATATCATTCACTTCACCGGCGATGTCATCCGACGGCATTTGATCATTGACTTCGCCATGACTGGTCCAACACGTATAACTCTTTTTGAAACTCCTCCAAATCAAGTGCGCTTCAATTTGCCCTCGGTTCTTAAACATCTTTAAATTCTCGTAGTCAGTGCATGGACAGTACATATATTCCACCCCCTTATTCAACATATCCTCCTCGGCAGCTCTTGTAAAAGCAGACACACCATTAATGTACTCTTCACTCACACGGCTGTGGCATACATCCAGCTTCGGTCCTACATTACGTACATATATAACAACTTAGTATTAAAAATTAAATTAACTAATTATTACTACATATATACCGGCCACATGTATTATATTATATTGAGGCTTAATTTGCTACCTCAATTCATATTATAAACACAACAGCTATTATATAACCAACAATTTTGCAAACCATCTTCAATTAATAACACTGATCACCAATTACTTATAAGATCTAAATTGTAATGCATGCAAAGAAAAAATAAAATTCATTACTAACAATATCTAGAGCAACCAGGAAAGTATAAATCTTCAAAGCTCAATATCTGCCTTCTCCCACCAAATCAACTGGCCTGAAATCGCCAAGCTTGCCTCCTGAGCGAAAGAGTAAAGCACCAGCTAGATCAGGATCGAAATAAAGACAGATGCGGTCTGAGCAGCGCAATAAATGCCTAGTGTGCATTATCACAGACGGTTTTTAATAAAAAAAACCGTCTGTGAATTATCACAGACGGTGTTTTGTTCAAAACCGTCTGTGATAACCAGCTTATCACAGATGGTTTTGTATTAAAAACCGTCTGTGATAATCTGGGATTATCACAGACGGTTTTTAATACGGACCGTATGTGATACTTCGGTATCACAGACGGTTCATCGGTAAGAACCGTCTGTGATACTCGTTTTCTCCGACGCCGCCAACACATACGGTGTCCAAATTAAAACCGTCTGTGTTAGTGTTGGTCACAGACAGTTTGACAAAACCGTCTGTGATTGGCCATCTAGTATTAGGCTTTCTGTAGTAGTGACACCACCGGTTCTTCTGCCGACTCATAACGTGCAACTCTTTCTTCGGTAGACTAATTCTAGCCTACATGTAATACCTGCAGACTATGAACTACTACTCCATCGTGCAAAACAATCTTAATTATTTTTAACAAAGATTACTAACTTTTAGAAACTTCAGTGGCAAAGCAACCGTTCACATAAGAGTGGACAAAACAAGCCTAGATTCTTTTCGGCCGTAGCTTATATTTTTTATCCTAATATGACTGTTTATGCAAACGAAGTAAATGCTGATAAGCCGCTTTGAAAAGACAGCAAAAACTATCATATTTATTTGTTCGAGAAAAATTATAAACTAAAAAGAACCCACCCACATCCACAGGTGATAGATGTCAAAAGCAACAATTGTTATTGAGGGACATCTTAAAAACCTCTAAAATCACTGTTTTTTGTCATTTACCGTTCTATAAGTCATTTTGGTTCATTGACACCCCATAATCGTTTTAACGTCCAAATAAACACCCAAATAAGTCAATTTGCCCTATTTTCTCGGTAATTTCTCTTGAATTTCTCATGAGCTCGTGACACATCAGTGACCATGAGGCAACTTGTCTTAGTGGCTTATGGCTGAAAAGCACTGTAGCTGGCTGAAAAAACACTGTAGCTGACAGAGATTTATTTAGCATAATTAAATTTAAAAATATAAAAAATATGTTAGCACATTACGTATAATACAAACAAATAGGGGAAAAAAGAACCAGCAAAAAAGCTCAACAAAAAGCCAAAAGTTCAGAAAAAGACAAAATTTATGAATAATGAAAAATAAGCCGGAAGCTAAAAGCTGAAACCAAAACGATCACAGCAGTCTCTCTCTCTTCACTGTGGAGTCACCGTCGGTGGTAGTGCGTAGTGGCGAGCTAGCGACGTCCATATTGGACCTCATGTGTCATGTGATTTAGAGATGATTGTGTGGCCGCTGATGTATCACAATTTGATGAAAACTTGCAATGAATTGGCAATAAAATGAGAAAATTGGACTTATAGGGGGTATCTAGATGACAAAATGACTTGTGGGAGTGTAAAGAACCAAAATTACTTATGGGGTGCGTGATAAAGGTTAGTGGCTTTTAGGGGGTGGGGTGTTAGATTTATCCCTTGTTACCATCGATGAATGATGGTTTTTCCCTTTCGCTTTCTGTTTTCAAACATAGAGACTGCTTTCGTTTTTGAAGTTTGAAGGCGAGGAGACCTTTCTTTAAGTCAGCAAGGAGACATGTCTTCTGAGTGATGTAAAAGAGTCGACATGATCTATTGTTTTAAGTCAGTTTTGCTATACATTATTTGATATTTTTGTTTAGAAATCAGCTGATGTTCTCAGCAATGGATCTGCTAAGGGTCCGTTTGGTTCGCTAAATTGAATTGGGTCAACAGAATTGAAGCTCCAATTCAATTTTAAGTTGAAATGGATTTGGTTTGTGATTACATTTCTAGTGTTTGGATGACATGTGAATTTGTAGAGTAGAACTGAAGCAAATCCAACTCCAAATGTTGTTTGTCTGCCACTCTTGGGAATTGTCCAACAGACAAGATGGTGCTAGTGGCAACAGACTGAGCGTGGTCAGATCAGTAGATCACTATGCAAGGATGTCAACTATTGGAGTTGAGGCAGACGGTGGGAGTTGAGGTGGCGGTAGTGGTGAGAGTTGAGGATCTATGGCGGCGGCAGGAGTCAAGTCAGAATAAGCTCGATGGGGGTGTCGTGGAGGTAGCCTCAGCAGCAAAAGTAGGTGGAGGAGGAGAGGGGACGTCGGTGATAGGGGTGCCAGAGCATGAGAAGAAGGCCGCCAGAGCTAGAAGAAAATCCAAAAGCATCCAAACAACTTTGGAATTAGAATTAAAATTGCAATTCCACAACTCCATCAATTCAGATATCCAAACAGGGTGCAAGAGTTTTATGCACTTACTATAATTTCAACGTGCCGATAGCGTCTACTCTAGCTCCAGTGACAAATTATGAGGTGCTAAAAGCAATGAGTCGGCGAAGATAGGGAGGTGGGTGAGACGGTGAAGTGTGGTGGCAACAACACAGGGGGCGAAGTGTGGTGGCAACAACACAGGGTTGACAAGTCCCAACAATGAGGTTGCACAGGTGACTAATTTTTTTTATCTTTCAGTCACCTGAAATTGCACTCTCAATCAACTGAAGTTGTAGCCTCCCTGCAAAAAAATCACCTGCAACTTCAGGTGACTGAAAGATAAAAAAATTTCAGTCACCTGTGCAATAGTCACTCCCAATATAAAAATACCATTTGATTGACACATAGACAACCATATTTTGTTTTTATTCTCTTTTCTAAAGATTTTTTTACAGTACATTTTACTGGTAATAGAAATAAAATCTGACCATTGATTTGTGAGGGTATTATAGACTTTTATCTTTTAGCTTGATTTTTTCGATATGGTATTTTAGAGTATCTCATGTGAATATCTGCATGTAAATCGTAGTTACATCTTTATTCTCTACGTGCTAAGAATTGAATCAATTTAGCTCAACCTATGTGGTTAATGGTTAGAAATTGTTGCAGAGACAGCTCGCAACGAATTCCACCACTCCCATGTGCACTTCCCCTTCCTTTCCGTCCCCCTCGCGATCCAAACCCGAATCCCTGCGCGGAGATGGACGGCGGGGCGCAGCAGCCGGACGTCGGCGCGGGGGCGGGTGGGCAGCAGCCAGCCGCCGTGGCGGCGGCGCCGCCGGCGGGGATGATGGAGAACATCTAGACCACGCTGAGGTACAGCGGGAGGTTAATCCATTACAACATCTTCGGCAACGTGTTGGTGGTCACCGCCAAGTGCAAGCCCCCCATCCTCAGTGTAACTGACTTAACTGTGATCTTACCGTAGTTTACACATTCGGTGCTTGTACATATGGTGCTATCCATTGTCAAAGAAAAGTCCAGATCATTTTACGTGTGGAAATGTGATTCTTCTGGGCACACAAGTGACAAGTCCCTGAAAGGCCATCGGCAAGGACGCCTTCGGTCTGGTCCGTTGCCTCTCCTCGCTGCTCGCCGCTCGCTCCCCCATCTGATTCGTGTGTTTGATTTGTGCAGGGCTTTTTTTTTGGCAGCTCGGCCCTCAACTCGGAGACGGGTGAGCAGGTGGCGATCAAGAAGATCGCCTGGTGCTCGCTAGCCGCTCGCACTGTCGCGCTCCGGTCGTAGGTGATCCCCGACGAGAGTGTTATCGGGTCTCGCCTGATCTCTAGCCAGAATGGATATACAAGTCGCGAAAATTAATCTTATGCCACTTGTTTCGTTTATAATTTTACCCTTTTAAAGATTCTAATGTTAGTAATGTAGATGATGGTATAACTAGCTCCCTTTTTAAACGAGGTAAAAATGTACTAATTTTCATAGACACTAGATTAAAGCACCTCCTAGCAAGGATACGAAGATACAAAAATGGAACATTATTACTAAGATTTCTTAAACATGGACCACAGAAATCCTTGCAGGGAAATGGACCTCGATCTCCTTAGTTTGTTCTCATATACAATCAAAGAAACACACATGCATGCCCTCTCTACGTACACGGTGCGTGCGTCCCTGAGCAATTCGATTCATCGATCGATCGATCGTCAGCAGCTCATGCGACGCTGAAGGAGCTGGCCGTGCTCTCGACGAACTTCCTGGCGCCCTTGAACCACCTCTTGTCGCCGGCCTGCGCCTTGCAGATGTAGAGCTTGCCGTCCGCCACGGTCGCGGTGATCAGCTGGTGCTTGCCGCCCTCGTCGCCGTCCGCCGTCCTCGTCAGCACCGTTATGCTGTAGTACTGCTTCCCGCCGATCACCGGCGCCGAGCTCTCCAGGACATTGGCCGTCGCCACCGCGTCGGTCTCGAACCCGCCCTGTTTATACACACATGCATCAAACCATCCTTACTAGTCAGCACAGCTCACACCACATATAACTGACTCTTTTAATTTCTTTTTTTTTGTTTTGCAAAATCCTTTTTTTTAATGTAAATGCGCAAATTAACAGTGGCATACCTCGGAGTCTGTCTTGCCGGAGTAGGCCTGCTTGCCAAGCAAGTAGTCCACCTGAAGCATTGCACATATACAGATCGATGCATGCATGAGTTCCACTTACATATACTAGCTGGGTCGCGCTTAATTAATCCTATACATGCTCTCCTGAAAACTAAATCGTACAAATCTTGAAAGCAGGCGGGCATAAATGCTCTTCTGAAAATCTAAATTTCGTTAGTAGTGGAGCAGCGGGTGGCAGTATATGTCAGTACCTGTGAGAGGAACTCCTCGGGCGAGCCGTACTCGGTGATGGTCTTCTTGGTGGCTGGGGTGATCATGACGGAGACGTTGCTGTTGGAGTCGAAGTTGTCCTCGTAGCGGAGCACCTGACCGGGGAACTCGCGCTCCTTGCTGGGGTTCCACTTGGCCGGGATCATCAGCTTGAACCCCTCGCCGTTGTACGCGATGTAGTCCGTGTTCGTCTTGGGCTTTCCGAACACGTTCGCTGCACCAACCAACCCGTCAGTCAGTACACTGATTGTTCTTCGCAGCTAATCCCTGCCCCTGATCGATCTCGGTTGCATGCACGGGCATGCATGATTCATTCACTCAAAGGCTCGTTGCTTACCTGCTTCTCCGTAGGCGGCGGCGGCGGGGGAGACTTTGACCCCGACGGCGGCGGCGCCGGCGAGGAGGGTGAGCGCGGCGCGCCGGGTGACCGCGGCGTCGGCGGCCTCGGCGTCCTGCTTCTGCGCCCGGCAGACGAACTGGGTGCGGGCGGCGGCGGGAGCGAGGCGCGGCGAGGCAGCGAGGCGGGCGGTGGACTGGTGGAGGAAGCAGGAGGTGCACGCCATTGCCGCTGGCTAGCTCTGCGGTTCTCGCTCGCTGCTGGAGCTGCTACGTCTGTGCGGGCGAGTGTGTGTGTGTGTGTTAACTAGGGAAGAGGTTGGTCGGTGTGTGTGGAGGCCGTGCGGTGTGGATCGAGTTTGGATCAGGCGCGATGCCATGGGATAAGGCTCCCCGCCGCGCCATTGGCCCACGTCGGATTGCGGTGCTCTCTCCCCGCCGTTTCGTTGCCACTCTTCAATCTGCCACTGTTGGTCCAATTCTTTTTAGCTTCTAAACACTGTTTTTTGATTTTATATAGTAAATAACTTTTAAATAAAGTATCTTTTTAAGATAGAGTCTACTAATTAATTGTAATACATACTGTACCGACTTTATTTATATCGGCAAAAATCATATGTGAGTTTCTGTTACTCCATAATCCCTCGCACGAACAGATCAAAAGCCACAAACCGCAGTCAAAAGCCACAAAGCGTAGCTAAAAAGAACAGGCTCATTGTTTGATTTGGTTACTTCTCTCCCTTTTATTTTCTTCTTCTTCTTTCCTTTCACTACGTGTATATACACTTTGAAAATTCCTTATCTATCCGTCGATTTTGCTCACCGTTGGATCTCCTCGCGATTAGTCGCACGCTCTCTTTAATTCCTTCTTCCTTTTTACCACGTTCTAGCGAGCGCGGCGTATCGTAAGGCAGCATTTCTTGGGAAAGTTGCCCTGTTACTATTTTTCTTCCTGGAACAGATTGGCTAGTTGCATCGGAAGTTACAAGAGCGTATGCTTTCAGAAGGGTCGGGTTGGGTTTTGGATTAGGATGAGCAGTGCCAGTTCAGTAACGTAGGCAAACGTTTAGCCAAGCGCGTGATGCATCGACCTGTGACGCTTCTTTACCGTCCAAATCTGATCATCTCTTGGTGACTGCTTCCATCTGCCTGCCAATGCTTGCATGATTATCTAGTTGATGAGATGGCTATGGGCTACAATCTCTGTTCTTGAAGCTCGTCGGCTCAAACTAAAGTTTTTGAGTCCCCGATACCGTTCTTAAAGCTAAAAATACTTCTAAGTCCCCTAAAATTATAGTGGAAGGCAGTCAAAATATGTAGAAACATCTACTGTCATGGACAACTATAGCCTGACCAGACAAGCCAACAGAATTATCCTAGTTGGATAAGGCGTCTACATATATGTACTTTATCCAAGTTGGATAAAACTTCGCATAATTGCCTCACCACAAAGTTTGGATAACGAGTAAATACCATATATTTCAATACAACAGATTCAAATTCTTACCCAAATCCAAGGTTAGTCTTATTTTAGACGCACACGTAGGTCTTGGTTACTTTGATATTCAGAAAAATTGGACAGGGACAACAAAATCACAATCCCTTGAGGTTGCAGGTAGTTCACAAATGAGCAAGGAGGCGTCATTACGTGATAAAAGTGTAGTCCATCAAATTGCAATTGTTTTGTTTTTTGCAAAATGTAAACCACTTTGGTCAGAGAAAAGAACTACTACAATGGCAACGCATGACAAATTTCAGGCAACCTGCACCATTACATTACAATGTGACGCCATTAATTAGCAAAGAAGCTCGCCTTCCTTCAGCAGTGCCCATTCACCAATAGGGGTGCAATCGGATTTGGATGGATTTGTTTATACCGTATCCTAACCCATAATTTTGTTTTCTTAGATTCGGAGTCATAATTTTTTTTCTTAGATTCAGAGTCAGATTCAGTAAAACCGGATACGAATTTGGAGTATTCGAAGTTTCAAATACGGTATCATCGGGACGGATACATAACGGTTTCAAATTAGTAACAGATAATATAGGCGGGTAGTTCGACAACCGATAGATTCAACATGCAATAAATTCATACACAAGTTCAACAATCGACAAGCCACAAGTTCAACATAATTCATAGTCATAAGAGTAAGTATGCAATGGCGTATTGAAAGCGTATCGCGAATTATCGGAGATCGTATCTAAAACTAGCTAGTGGGTCAAGGATTGTATAGACGGATAGACCAATCTGGTCTAAACTGCTGGGCTCGTGTGGCTGCTTGGAGCAGTGACCAGTGCCAGCTTCCACCGAGATGTGTTGCCAGAAAGCAAGTCTTGAGATGCTGATGCCTTGTTTTGATCATGTACAAGCAAGACCAAAACAACTGATGACACCTCCTCATCGCATGATGACACCTCCTTCTCATCGCACACTTGACAGTAAAAACTGAGATAAATTTATTGGACAATTAGATGGATAAATTTATTGGACAATTAGATGGCCAATGTGTCAACAACATAACTTGTGATGGTATTTGAAACAAACAGCAGAAAGATCTAGTGATCCACTGTACCTGGTGCCACAATAGCTAATGCCAATGCATTGTTCTCTTCAAGTTCTGCAACCAAGGGATTCACCTCTCCATCCAATTTCTACATAGAAGCAAGAACACATAGGAATAAGAGAAACATACACTGGAGTTGAACAGAAATGGACCAGAGAAAATGTTTTGGAGAAGAGTACTAGTAGATCTCCAGTGGTTTTCGTTGGCTGGGGTTCTTGTTCAGGCTCAGGTTGAGGCTCTGGTTCTTGTTCAGGCTCAGGTTGAGGCTCTGGTTCTTGTTCAGGCTCTACACGTTCGTCTTTCTCCTCCGCCGCCGGCTCTTGGAGCTTCTTGGTTATAGGTCAGTAGGTTCCACTCCTCACTCTCCTACTTTTGCAACAGCAAGAGTTAACAAGCAGAATATTACAACAAACTGCTCTGATGTACTCCTCCATTGTTGCAAGGATGGTAGTGATTAATTAACCCTCCCCTCTAGGAGCAAGATGGTAATGATAATAAATTAATGACTAAGGGGCACTCAGATCATAATTCAACAAGCTAGAACACAGTAGAAGTAGTGCCATACTGCCATATGCAATTACCATTGGGCTTAGAAGCTAACACCATGTTCACAAGCATGGAAAACAACTGAGAAATATCAAGGGAATCAAGAGGCTCACCTGGCATACAAATCACAGAGCTCTGCTTTGAAGGCCGCATCTTGTGTACTAACTCCATATCTAAAACAAAATAAAAGGATAAGATAATGGAGGAAGAGAGACGCATTCAACATTTCAATGCAAATTTTAACAGGCACGATTATATAAATCATATTACCAAAATCAAAGTTTCAGCTTTCTTACATGATTAACGATAGTATACAAATTATATGTTTCCTCTTTTACTAAAAAAACCTACACCGAAATTTTGCTAGCACTCCCACAACGAATGGGACCTTCAAAAGTTCAAAAACAACAGCGTGAGCCTAAATTGGAAAAAAAAAAGCACATCACAGCAACAGGTTTAGATAATCGAACAGCTGTTACATACGACTCGAGCATAAACACAATGCAGCAGCTACACACGGGCAATCCGAACTCACTTGCTGGCGATGGCCTCCACCTCGCCGCTCTCCAGCTTGATGGGGTCGTCGCAGCTGGCTACGTAGTTTTGCAGCCCCACGGCGGCAACCTCCAGCACGATGGAGTTCACCGCGGCGGCCCCCGCGACGCTAGCCGCACCGAGCACGGCCGTGCCCATGACTGCCGCCGATGCGGAGCCCGAGGCCGTACCCCACCGCCACGGCCGCCGCAGCGACCGCGAGCTTCGCTGCCGTTCACACCGAGGGCGGCAGCGCCTCCACTAGTGGCTGCACGCCAGTGAGCTCCCTTCGGCAGCCAAACACCTCCCCCCCCCCCCCGGTGAAAGGGCCACCTCGCCCTCGCTCGACGCCGCCGCGCAGCGGAACCGCTGGCCGTGGAGGCGGGTGTCGGCGCTAGGGTTCCGCGGTGGGAAGCAGAGGAGCCGGAAGGGTTTAAGCGGGGAGAAGAGGAGCAGGGAGGCGGGGGTGCGGAGCGAGGGCTTCGCGGATAGGAGGGAGAGCTCCATGCTCGTGCGGCTCAGGGATCCTTGACACGGATGGGCGAGGCGTGGCGTGGCACAGAGGGCTTCTCCTCGGTGTCGGTGGCGAAGACGGCGGGTGGTGGTGGAGGTGGAAGAGGAGGGGGACGACCGACGGGGTGCGGCTCAGGTGCTGGGGGCACAGCACATAGCGCGTGCGGGGTGCCCCCAGCACCCGTCACGTGTCCCACAAAACCGAAAAAATTCCGAAAAATTCAAAAAAAATACTTACAAAATCCGAAAATTTGTAAAAAGTACTTTTTTAAGTATAAAAAGTATTTTTTGTAAGTACTTAAATTTTTTTGATTTATACTTTTTATTAAAAAGTATTTTTTTTAAGTACTTAAAAATATTTTTTAATAAAAGTATTTTTACAAAAGTACTTTTTACAAATTTTCGGATTTTGTAAGTATTTTTTTTGAATTTTTCGGAATTTTTTTCGGTTTTGTGGGACACGTGGCGGGTGCTAGGGGCACCCCGCACGCGCTATGTGCTGTGCCCCCAGCACCTGAGCCGCACCCCGAGCGAGGAGCGTGATAGCGTTGCGGGGATGGTATTGGTGGGGGCGACGCGCTGTCCAGTGGGCCACTGGGCCGGTTAGTGCATTTGGTCGGATAGCATCATCCCAAATTCGCTATTAACAGATACCGTATCGAATTCAGCCGAATACCAGATACGTGCCACCCACGTTTTGGCCAACACTGTCGCCGCCGCCCGAGCTCTGCTACTATGACTACACAGCGCGTGCTCCGCTCATCACGTCGCCCTGCGCACCCTGGCAATCGCCCAGCCCTGTCCTTACTACTGTCGTCGCACAGCGTTGTGCAGCCTATAGATAGCGCCCGACCCTAGCCCACGCGCCCACTCAGTGTGCCATCTCGCGCACTCACGTCTACGCCCCATGCATCGCTTCGCCGTCCAGCCTGGCCCCTTTTCGTCGCCACCGCTCATGCGCTCGGAGCCAGCGCCATCCCTATCGCGTCGTGCGCTGACCGCGTCCCTGCTCAGCACCGCCCCATATGCTCCTCTACTTCCTCCTCGCGCAATTCACCGCTGCCCATGCCCTACTTGGCACTGCTCCTCCACAACGCCACTCCACTGCATTGCCTATAAAACCCACACCAAGAAACTAAACTCGAGCTTGTGTACCCAGCTTCCTCAGCATCGGCCGCCAACTTCCCTCATTGTTCCAACCACTTTGGTGCTTCTCTCTCCAAACCACTTACGTCACGGTGTGTTCCACATCCCCAATTGCATTTCCCATCACCCAATTTGGGATTTCCTCACCTGAGCACACCGGCGCCACCTTCTTCCCTAAATCCGGCTAAAACTGCCGCTCGCACCGCCATTCCTTCTCTGGTGGGTCTCAGTTCAATTCCTTGCCCTTGGACCATCTCCTCACCTCCCTCAAGTTATCCCTGGTGATAATGTTGGCCATCTCCCTCTCTAGCTCGTTGTCACCGCTAAAGACCACCATGCCGCCTCGGGTCATCATTGCCAGCCTTCCTCAGTTCGTCCTCAACCGCATTAACCACTGGTGAGTTTTCCTTGCCCCTAGATACTCAACGTGACCTTCATTTGGCCAAATTAGCCGTTGTTGGCCCAGTTGCCATGTTGGCTAAGCCCTCCCCTCCGCCATGCATAGCCACACCACCGCCCTCGGTCACCTCACACGACACCATCACCTCGCTCACAAAAGGGTAAGAAATAATTTCTGACACAACTTAGGGTTCCTTACTTTGGGTGCAAGGGTGGTGTAATCCACTTGAGGAAGTGTGGAGGGAGAGACTCCACATGGCTGAGGGCACTATTATTCGCCCACCATAGTGAGGAATAATTTTCGACACATCGAGAATGTCTCGTCGAAGTAGGAGGGAAACAATCCTATGATTGGGTAAATGTTAGGGAGATGCATTGGAAAAGCCTTTTGATGATCTTCATGATCTGCATGCCTAAGAAAGCATGTGGAATAATAAGCAAAATATCTCTTGTGGGTAAAGTTGTATAACCTCTGCAGAGTGTGAAATTGTTCGGACAACTGTGCCCACGGTCATGGGTGATGCACGGGAACTTACTCAAGTTAGTGTCTATTTTACAAAAGAATCTTTATGGTCAGGATGGAAAACATGATAGGTGGATAGAACCCTGAGTTTCATTTCCCTTGGGTGGATAGAACCCTAGAAATAAAAATAACATATGGTGGATGGAACCATGCTCTATAACAGGTGGATGGAACCTTCGCCATGATTATTATTGCATTCTCTTAAACTCTTTAAATCCTGGTTTAGTTAAAATGCTAGGTCTCATACTTTCATTTATTGTATTTCAAATGTGGTTTTCTACAAATAAAAGAACCTCAAACCTCCCTTTGTTAGCCTTGTATCTATTGTAATTGCATTATGTGTGGTGACTTGCTGAGTACCTTCATACTCACTGTTGCTCAATTACTATCATTCAGTAAGTAAGAAGGTGGAAGAAAAGACCTGCGGTCGTTTAAAGGCGTTGACAAGACCGAAAGATGAAGAGGCTAGGAAATAGGTTGCAAGCCCTACTTGATTGTCTGTGGCATATCCGGAGGGTCCAACCTGTATGTTATTTCCATTTTCGCTGCTGCTCTTTAAAAGTTTTGGCCTAATCGGCCAGTGTGTCAGTCAAGTGACCGTATGGTCTATTTTCGTGTTGTTTAATATCATCTAATAGTTTTGCTTTTACGATATATGTGTTTGATATACAACGATGTAACTGTGTGCACTAGCTACTGATTCAGGGACTAGTGCTAGTTTACACAAAGGGTTCCAGACGATAAATCCGAGGTCCAACATTTGCTAAGGCGATGCGCGCAAGGTTAAGATAGATAATGAAATCGATCATGAAGGGCTCCTTTGTGATTTTCTTTTAATTTAAGGATTTTGTGTATGACCAGAGACTTGTAATGCTTATTAATTATCATAACGTAAATCAAGGGTGTTTTTTGTTTTTCAAAAAGATGTGTTCCTACTAGAGAGTTCCAAGAAAAATGGACATGGGTTTTTAAGACACATAAATTTAATTAAGTAATAAAAGCTTAGATGAATCTAATTTCACTAGGTTAGCTTGTTTTTTGACCCTTTTTATACAAAGTAATTTTTTGCAAGGGAAATTAGCGTGTTGTTTGATCTAAATAGTATAAGCTATAATTTATTGGGAATTAACAATATTTGTTAACATATATTTTATAACAAATAATCATTTCATAAAAAATATAGTTGCTAAGGGATGGAGACACCCTAATGCTACAAAAAAACATTTTTTTACAAAGCCATTCTCTCATTGCTATTAGAATTTAATTGGCTAGCTCTTGGGTTTTATTTATGGGAAAAAAGTTCGACGATGGACCATATGTAGAATTTTTTTTAGATAGTTAATTTTTTAAAAAATAATTTTATACAATTAATTATGTAACAAAAAGAGAGAAAATGGAAATTCACTGGAACACAAATTTTTAAAGGAATTCCTATGAAACTCCCATCAAAATTCTACTTGTCAAAAGCAAAAAGGAGTAGGTAGAGAACAAAGGGGAGAGCAGAGGACAACTGTTGAATTGCCCTCAACCTGAAGCGCCTTTTGAAAGCAAAGGTTGTGTTGACCAGCGGTGAATCTAGCGGAGGGGCTTCATTAGGCTTGAATCTACCCTCTGCTGATGCTGTAACACCCCCTGACACAACAATCGACCATGGCACCATCATGGATGGAAGCTTAGAGCCCTGATGGAAGAAGAAGATGACTAGAAGAGAAATGGGCCTTTTCTTAGCACTTAGCAGTCAACCCACAAGTCCACAACAACAACCAATTTCCACAAGGCCCGATTGGGGACTAATCCTCACATCTACCCCCACCAGTCACCAGATGTAATGGAATGAGGAGGAGACTGATTACGCACCTTGAGGTGGCTAAGCCCAAGAACAGTGAAACATTAGCAGTGGGCGGTGGCAGGCTTGTAGAATTCGGAAGCCGGGTGGGCGGTCGAAGGCGTGGCCACCAAGGAGCCAAGCTCCAGGCTCCACTGCTCTAGTCCAAGGCGTCGGGTGGCGTGACCTAGCGGCCACACCGGGAAGCTCGAGGCTCAAGCTCGGGGCTGAGGCAGCATGCGATGTGATGAGAACAAGATGAGGAGAGGAGGTCAGTGGCTAGGAAGGGGCTGCAGTCGGTTGGGTATTGCCGCGTCGGCCGTTGGGGCAGGTGGATCTATTGGAGAGGCAAGAAGATGCAAAAGACAAGGAGCAGTTGAGGGGCATGGCCACAGGGGAGTGGGAGGTGACTGTTGGCTTTACTAGTTTGCCCTACTGATGGGAGCCGACTCAGTTAAGGAGAGAGAATTTGACTTCCACCGACAGCTGACTTGGGAAAGTTTTTGTATTTAATATTTTTTAATTGTCTTGTTCTTTACGTCTTTATTGTTTACTTTTGTTGATAACTTGATGTTGTATCATTGTATTGCATAGACAATTAAAAAGTAATCTATCTAGTTTTATTTTGTGTAGTGATAAGTTTAACAGTAATCTAGACTATCTAGTTGTATTTATTAGTATGTTTTGTTTATTGGGAAAATTTGTTCAGTAGCACTGTGTAACATCCCAAAATTTTGAAATTTGAAAATGTGAATTTTTTGAATTATTTTGCAATATTTTTATTTGAATTTGGAGTTTATGATGTTTTTCTGAGAAATTTGGTGAAGGTTCCAAAAGTTAAAAGGATCCAGAAGAAGCAAACATATTTAATTAATAGAAACTTAAAATTTTAAATTCGAATCTGAAAAGATGATCCAGAAAATGAAGGGAGAAACTTGGGATAAATTGTAAAATTCTATTTTAGGTATAGTAGGGTAAATAGCATTATAAAAAGGGCAACAAAAATAAATGAGATAGAACATATAAGTATATGTATATAAGAAAAATAAATAAATATATACATATAAAAAAAAGATGGAAATTCCAAAACCAAGTTTAAACATTTCATTTTCTCCTTCATTTCCCCATATCCTGCCTCTGCCAGTGGGCCCATTCTTTCCTCTCTCTCTCCCCCTATTTCCCCTGTCTGCCGCGTGGCTGCCCTCCCCACTTCTCCCGTTCTCCCTCTGCCACTGGGCCAGCCCCGCGCCTTCCCTCCCTCTCTTCATTTTTCCTTCGCCCGTGTGCGTCTGCGCCCACTCGCCCCGTGGCATCCATGCGTCCGAGCGCCACCCACGTTGCCGCGACCTTCCGACAAGGCTGCAGGAGCCCCTCCCCAGTCGCTCGGGCCATAAAAGTCGAGGCTGGCTCCTCCCTAGTGCTTCCCCCACGCTCGTCCTCTTTCGGCCTGGAGCCGCCGTCACTGCTCCTCGCCGTTTCTGGCTCCCCGGCGCCCTCGCCGCGTAGCGCCCGCACCACTCAGTGCCCCCACTCCCCATATACATCTCCTCCGGCCCAATTGGAAAGGCCCGTGCCGAGCTCGCCGGAATTCCCATTTTCCCCAACACCGGCCGCCGCCGCCATTCCTACCGCCACCTCCTCCTCGAGCTGCCTCTTCTCGATTCCGCGCGGTGGGAGCGACTACTCGGTGCCCTGAGCCTCCTCCAAGCGACGGAGAAGCTCCTCGTCGCCGGAGTTCTTCCCGCCGCGGCGACCTCCCTGCGCCTTCCATGGCCGCCGCCGCCGGCCCACCACGGCGCCCTTCCGGCTCGGCCAACAGCGGGGTAAGGTTTCTCTGCATCCCCTACTGCTCACACGCTCGCCAAATTACTCTCTCTTCCACGCCGGCGCCACCGCCCCGTTCCACCCCCACCGCCGGCCGCCTCGCGCCGCCGCTAGCCCGCCACCGCGCACCCCAGACGGAGCCGCCACCCCAGAGGCATCCCCGCCTCGGGGAGGAATCCATTGTTTCTGGTTCCCAGCGGCTCCCTGGCCACACCTCGCCAGCGACACCATCACCACCGTGCACTGGCCATCTTCTCTGTTCTAGACCCCCGGCAAACGGCTAGCTGTTTTGCATTTGCTGCGCCTCCTCACTCAATCCAGACCGTCGGCCCACTTGGCTACCCGCGCGCATGTAAAACACAGAGCACCCACGTCCCGAGTTCGACTCCCACAAACCGCACTGTTTCCACCTATTTTTTGATTCATTTTTGCAACCCGTTTCAATTAAGTGAAATCATGGAAAATTAAGGAATAATTTAGAGAAGCTAATAAAATTTAATTAGGATGTAAACTAAGGTTACCTAACATTTTAATATGTGATTAATTACTATATGAACAACTAATATAGTTAGATATTTAGATAAGGTCTAGTTATCAAATAAAGGCATTAATAAAATGTGGGTTAGTGTATAGCCCAAGATTAATAAAATTTCTAATTAAAGATACATCCATAGAAGGTACAAAAACTTATTAGGATATAAATGATCTTATTTAATGTTCAATCATGAATTAGTCAATAAATGTTAATGACTAATGTGTCTTCAATCTTTATTTTAAAAAGCTTATCTATTGCTCAAAGGCATAGTGAGGAATTTAGCCATAATCTTGTTTAGGTTATGCTCACATGAAGTGACGACTTAACAAACGAGGATGGTCTAAAGAAATAAATCCTAAACCGTGGCATCCTAGAAAATGTTGTAGGGTTAACCATGGCATGGTTTAAAACATAACCATCATCTCTATGCCCCAAGCAATTAGGAGAACCCTTTTTGGACTCTTGGATGATTTTGATATTAAGCCACTAATAATTGGACTAGTTATCACATATAAATAATTAATGTGATTTGCCTAAATGAAGTGAATGGTTAACTACTAAGTAAGGGCAATAATAAATAAAATCTCTTTTGGTTAAATGTTCGAATTTAATAAAGGCTAACATTAGTTATAATTAAAAATCTATGCTCAATATTCAACATGCCTTCATTAAATAAATTGTAGCCATAGGTTTTGCTAATCCGCAGATATTGAAATATGACCTTATATACCAAGCTGTGCCTAGATAGCTAATTGTAAACTAAAAATGGAAGTAAAGCTAAGCTTAGTAGAAGCTAGAGTATAAGCAAGATAATAATGGTACTATTAACTAAATCTTAATACTAGACTTAATAAACAATAATGATGATCATGAAATAATAAGATGTGGCCCATACAACTGAATACTAATTCAATTTGAGATAAGTTTAGGGAAAACTAAGGATACATAAAATGTCGTATCACAAAATGCTATCGTTAATATACCGCTAGTCATGAAATCCTAAATGGTAACTTTAGTTAATAAGGATAACCAGATGTACTCCTGTATAACAGGCTTGATTTGTAAAAGGATATACTATCAAGTAACAGTAATTTTTAGAGCGAACTTAAACTAAAAGGGCATAATAATATATGCTAAAATATAATAGGCCTAAGTCATCAAGTATCAAAAATAATCTCACAGGCGTGTAAATACTCAAAAATAAACATTTAAACAATAACGCGGATAATTAGGGTCGCATAAAATACTGCATCCCAAGCTCTGCCCCGATAGCCGAGTTTAAACTAGAATTAGAAGTGGAGCTAAGCCTAATAGTAGCTAAAGTATGAGCAAGTTAATAATAGTGCCATTAATTAAATCTTAACACTAGCTCTAGTACATAATAGTATTGAGCATAATTGTATATATAACAAGTTAGGACCCATAGGAGTGGATCCCTAATTCAACTTAAACTTAGCTTAGCTATGAACGAAGATACGTAAAGTATGATAATGGGATTATTAGAGATTTAAATTTTAATCAATTACCATATATGAATAAATATTGAGCCTTTGCTATTTATCTTAATCTAATTAATAAGTAAAAGCCTATATCAGAGATTATTCTAAAAACTTAATAAATATATCCAAGTTAAAGTTAAGGGAGTAAAGTGGGTTGTATTGATTCGTCGGAAATTATGATTTAAAAGACTTAAGTTCTAATAGAAGAAATTCCTAGACCTAGCTTTTTGGACAAGTGTTATAATACTTTTGACTAAAAGATTTATAGAATAAGTACAGATCTCATCCATCAGTCCAGTTTGCCTTTACCATAACCTAAGTTACAAGAAATACATACCCAGTCAGACTCGTACATCGATACATAGGTCTAACCTAGCTCATGAAACTTCCTTGATAAATACGAAAATAATAAAAGAAGTTAGTAATAAAAAGATCACACCTCGCCTTTCTCCAATCGGCTATATTTGGCCATTTCTTTTCCAAAGCAAATAATTCCTGTAGATACGTCCTCACTTTTGATCTCTTATTATCCTAAAATTTTCCCTCACGGTAAAGCTATTCAGATAACTGGTTCTCTCACTCAAATCCAGCTATCACTGTGTTTGCAACACACTAAACCGAATCACCCTTCTATTCTCAAATTGTAATAAATGTATAAATTAAATTAAATCGGCCATTTCAATTATTCGGATTTATTTGGATCTTTTGAGTTATTTGCCTTTATTTGTATTCAGTTATTTAGAACGTAATTAGATATCGGAGTCCTGAAGATCCAGCGGATCAAGCGAGGTCAAGCTCAAAGTGAAGATAGAGACCGAAGCTCAAGAAAGCATTGTGTGAGCTCAAGACCGCGGTAAACCGCGCCAGGCGAGTCAATACTTTGATCATGTTGAACCTACGTTTTCTGCAAATTACTTTTGTTTAAATTATCAAATTGCATGCTGTTATGTTATATGCAAATACATGTTAATTTAAGATTCTAGTTATATCCCATTGTGTACTTGGTTAATATTACCCCTCCTTTGAACTATTTGAACATGTGAACATTGTCGCCCTAGCACAAATTATAATAGTAACCTTTCGAAAATAAGTCCGTAATTGTATGCCATGCGTAGTATTGTTTAGGTACTCATGGGCGCGAGAGCGCCCAAGCATCACGTTTTAATCATGAGAAAAATTTGTTGGGCAGTCATGGGTGGAATGACTGTAGTAGGTGGACACATTATTTTCTACCTCTGAAAAATCCCAAACTGCTTAAATACCTGGATGGAATGGTTGGTGGCTGGAATGTGGTGCGAAGGAATGCACAAAGAAATGTGAAATGTGGTAGAACCATCCAGGTAGCTCTAAGGCCTGAATCTTGTCATGTCAACCCGTGTAAAACAGTACAACCACAAGTCTGTAAAATACAACTTGGCTAAGTAGACTTATCGAAATCCCGGACTCATCTCACTGGTAGTGGATTGATGGGGTTATGCTATGGCAAGGGGGCCTGAAGGGACACCAGTGAGGGGTGAAGTTTCTCAGTCGTGCTAGCGCAGAGGGGAGGGAAGCCCGTACGCTAGTAGTAGTGAGAAACATCCCGTGCAAACAGATGGGGCCCATCGCAAATGGGAGGTTACCCATAAGGTGAGATGGGAGAAAGGACTAGATACTTTGAAAAGTCACTGTGGTGGTCTGCTCGACCACACGTCTAAGGAATCGTGTGGGGCAACGAGTTGATTGTCTCTTGTGGTGAAAGTGTACAAACTCTGCAGAGTCAAAACTATTCGAATAGCCGTGCCCACGGTCATGGGCAGACATGGGAACTTAACTGGATATAGTTCTGTTTCAAAAACATTGGAAACTGGGAATGGAAACTTGAAGGGCGAAGGACTGCCCTGGTTTGGAATTGTCCTGGGAGTCGTCCCAGTGGTAAGTTAAGCGGCTATAACGCTGAAGAAATTGCTATATGGTGCAGATGCCATGTAACGGTGGATGGAATCTGAATCGATATTAATAATGCATTTCCTTGTACATTATGAATTGTTCCAAGATTGCTAAGTCATAGGGCTTTTTAATTAATTGTATTCAAAAGCACTCTACGCAAAATAAAATAGCCCGAGCCTCTCCTTTGTTAAGCCATGCATACTATTTATTTGCATTCTGTGTATTGGCTCGCGGAGCACGGGGTCGGAGTGCTCATGCTCGCTTTGCGACAAAAATTCAGAATCAGGAAATCAAATCACCCCGCCTCAGCAACAAGATTGGACAAGCTGGCCGAGAAGATGAAGATGTCAAGGGCTAGGTCGCGAACCTCCAGTTGGCTGCCTGTGGGCACGTCCTGAAGGTCCCACTTGCGTGCTTCGTTCTTCCGCTGCTGCAATTTCATGATTTCGGCCTAATCGGCCCATGAGTAAGTCTACTATTATATTTACGTTTCCGCATGATATGAACTTTGATATTCAGAACTGTAATCTGTGAGCACTATCTACTGATCCAGGGAATAGTGCGGTGGAATCACAGAGGATTCGGATTGAAAAATCCGGGTCTGACAGCGCTGGTATCAGAGCATATCGACTGCAGGTCGTGACCTAGTTAGCCTGGCCGTTAGTTTCATGACTAGAAATATTTCCTCGAAATATTAGTTCCAAAAATATAAGTTATACTGCTCATTCTCATCTCTCTTAGATGAATCCCTCTCATCTGTATTCTGCCCTAGCCATTTATACTTCTAAAGCTCTCTTATCCCGAATTCAAAATGAAAAAAAAAATTATTTGTCGAAAACCTTTCCCTAAAGATGACCTTCTGTTTCAAAATTAAAAGCCTAAGGGTAAACCTTGAGGTGCTGCTTCTCAAAAGAGTTAATTTGGTAAAAACCTAAATTCCCTATTTGGTTTTATTACCCATGGTTAGAAAAATACTTCTTATCCAAAAAAAAAAAAAGAATATATATTTCAAAGGTTATTATTTCAGAACAACTACAAAAATATATATATGTATCCACTTTTGCCACAAAGTTAAAAAAAATGGTGATAATACAAGAATGAATACTAATATCAACCAAATTACCCCCAAATACTTCCCTCCTCTGTCTATTAAATTCAGAAGGAAAATTTTATTCCTCTTCTCGTACCCTTACTCCAAAAATTTAAGGTTAAGAACGTTGAAGATGTTCATAAGGTGGTCTTGTTTTAAACGGACTATGCAGAAGAACCTTGAGCCCTCTTATGTGTGCTTTCCCGAGTAGACGATGTATTGTTGCAATATTCTATTTGGCCCTGTGCACTGCCTTCTTGCCCTCTGGCGTTACATTTCGCGATCACAGGAAAAGAGTGTTTTAAAAACTAGTGTGATTTATGTGCCACCCCAGCTTCCGGGGTATATCCTTTAAAATTCGAATGGGATTAGATTACCGTATCCCCGCGATTCTATTCTTACCTCCTGCTATTCCCTCTTGCCCCATTTGCTACAAACCCAGTCAGATCTATCGAAGCAAGGTGATAGATAGTTGAAGCCAAGGCAACCAAGGACAAGTGAAGCCTTCGCAATTGTTCAACTAAAAGCCCCAACCAGCACGAGGACCAAGATTCGAGACTCTGTCCTGCTAACATTCTCTCCTTACCTACCTAGAAAGCCCATAGATCAAATTGCCGCCAACCCTAATGACAATCGTCATTTATTTAAGGGGGGTAGCACTATGAGACAGGAATGCCAAAGGACTACTACGATGTACATCCTTGTAACTGCAACAACCTGGACTTAGAACTAATCAGGCCAGTACAAGGAGATTCGCAAGACCAAGATCTTCTGGTGATGAGGACTACGAGATGTACCTTTAGCTAAAATTGCCGTGCTTGGCAAGGCTAACGACTAAGAATGGGATCCTAGTAGAAGTAAAAGACCCCCACCTATAAGTACCTCTGCATTCCCAAGGCCCTCTACCCTTAGGGTACAGACCATTGCTACCCACCTATCAATATGAACTTCTACAACCCTCAGTCCAATAGGCAATGCAACCACTCCATTCTACGATAACGTGAAAGCAACAATGTCAAAGAGCAAGTATTTGGAAGTCTACGACCTATCTAGAAGAACAAGGTTTTCCTCTTTCCTTTGACTCCTCCCAATGCTAACCTCTATTGTGCAGATTCCCATCTCTCTGAGGCTAGAGAACTATACGTCGAGCAACACCCTGAAACCCAATGCTAGCCAATATAACCCACCTGCTTCTTTCTACTCTACCGGAATCTCGGGGTCGAGATTCATTTAAGGGGGGTAGGTTTGTAACATCCCAAAATTTTGAAATTTGAAAATGTGAATTTTTTGAATTATTTTGCAATATTTTTATTTGAATTTGGAGTTTATGATGTTTTTCTGAGAAATTTGGTGAAGGTTCCAAAAGTTAAAAGGATCCAGAAGAAGCAAACATATTTAATTAATAGAAACTTAAAATTTTAAATTCGAATCTGAAAAGATGATCCAGAAAATGAAGGGAGAAACTTGGGATAAATTGTAAAATTCTATTTTAGGTATAGTAGGGTAAATAGCATTATAAAAAGGGCAACAAAAATAAATGAGATAGAACATATAAGTATATGTATATAAGAAAAATAAATAAATATATACATATAAAAAAAAGATGGAAATTCCAAAACCAAGTTTAAACATTTCATTTTCTCCTTCATTTCCCCATATCCTGCCTCTGCCAGTGGGCCCATTCTTTCCTCTCTCTCTCCCCCTATTTCCCCTGTCTGCCGCGTGGCTGCCCTCCCCACTTCTCCCGTTCTCCCTCTGCCACTGGGCCAGCCCCGCGCCTTCCCTCCCTCGCTTCATTTTTCCTTCGCCCGTGTGCGTCTGCGCCCACTCGCCCCGTGGCATCCATGCGTCCGAGCGCCACCCACGTTGCCGCGACCTTCCGACAAGGCTGCAGGAGCCCCTCCCCAGTCGCTCGGGCCATAAAAGTCGAGGCTGGCTCCTCCCTAGTGCTTCCCCCACGCTCGTCCTCTTTCGGCCTGGAGCCGCCGTCACTGCTCCTCGCCGTTTCTGGCTCCCCGGCGCCCTCGCCGCGTAGCGCCCGCACCACTCAGTGCCCCCACTCCCCATATACATCTCCTCCGGCCCAATTGGAAAGGCCCGTGCCGAGCTCGCCGGAATTCCCATTTTCCCCAACACCGGCCGCCGCCGCCATTCCTACCGCCACCTCCTCCTCGAGCTGCCTCTTCTCGATTCCGCGCGGTGGGAGCGACTACTCGGTGCCCTGAGCCTCCTCCAAGCGACGGAGAAGCTCCTCGTCGCCGGAGTTCTTCCCGCCGCGGCGACCTCCCTGCGCCTTCCATGGCCGCCGCCGCCGGCCCACCACGGCGCCCTTCCGGCTCGGCCAACAGCGGGGTAAGGTTTCTCTGCATCCCCTACTGCTCACACGCTCGCCAAATTACTCTCTCTTCCACGCCGGCGCCACCGCCCCGTTCCACCCCCACCGCCGGCCGCCTCGCGCCGCCGCTAGCCCGCCACCGCGCACCCCAGACGGAGCCGCCACCCCAGAGGCATCCCCGCCTCGGGGAGGAATCCATTTTTTCTGGTTCCCAGCGGCTCCCTGGCCACACCTCGCCAGCGACACCATCACCACCGTGCACTGGCCATCTTCTCTGTTCTAGACCCCCGGCAAACGGCTAGCTGTTTTGCATTTGCTGCGCCTCCTCACTCAATCCAGACCGTCGGCCCACTTGGCTACCCGCGCGCATGTAAAACACAGAGCACCCACGTCCCGAGTTCGACTCCCACAAACCGCACTGTTTCCACCTATTTTTTGATTCATTTTTGCAACCCGTTTCAATTAAGTGAAATCATGGAAAATTAAGGAATAATTTAGAGAAGCTAATAAAATTTAATTAGGATGTAAACTAAGGTTACCTAACATTTTAATATGTGATTAATTACTATATGAACAACTAATATAGTTAGATATTTAGATAAGGTCTAGTTATCAAATAAAGGCATTAATAAAATGTGGGTTAGTGTATAGCCCAAGATTAATAAAATTTCTAATTAAAGATACATCCATAGAAGGTACAAAAACTTATTAGGATATAAATGATCTTATTTAATGTTCAATCATGAATTAGTCAATAAATGTTAATGACTAATGTGTCTTCAATCTTTATTTTAAAAAGCTTATCTATTGCTCAAAGGCATAGTGAGGAATTTAGCCATAATCTTGTTTAGGTTATGCTCACATGAAGTGACGACTTAACAAACGAGGATGGTCTAAAGAAATAAATCCTAAACCGTGGCATCCTAGAAAATGTTGTAGGGTTAACCATGGCATGGTTTAAAACATAACCATCATCTCTATGCCCCAAGCAATTAGGAGAACCCTTTTTGGACTCTTGGATGATTTTGATATTAAGCCACTAATAATTGGACTAGTTATCACATATAAATAATTAATGTGATTTGCCTAAATGAAGTGAATGGTTAACTACTAAGTAAGGGCAATAATAAATAAAATCTCTTTTGGTTAAATGTTCGAATTTAATAAAGGCTAACATTAGTTATAATTAAAAATCTATGCTCAATATTCAACATGCCTTCATTAAATAAATTGTAGCCATAGGTTTTGCTAATCCGCAGATATTGAAATATGACCTTATATACCAAGCTGTGCCTAGATAGCTAATTGTAAACTAAAAATGGAAGTAAAGCTAAGCTTAGTAGAAGCTAGAGTATAAGCAAGATAATAATGGTACTATTAACTAAATCTTAATACTAGACTTAATAAACAATAATGATGATCATGAAATAATAAGATGTGGCCCATACAACTGAATACTAATTCAATTTGAGATAAGTTTAGGGAAAACTAAGGATACATAAAATGTCGTATCACAAAATGCTATCGTTAATATACCGCTAGTCATGAAATCCTAAATGGTAACTTTAGTTAATAAGGATAACCAGATGTACTCCTGTATAACAGGCTTGATTTGTAAAAGGATATACTATCAAGTAACAGTAATTTTTAGAGCGAACTTAAACTAAAAGGGCATAATAATATATGCTAAAATATAATAGGCCTAAGTCATCAAGTATCAAAAATAATCTCACAGGCGTGTAAATACTCAAAAATAAACATTTAAACAATAACGCGGATAATTAGGGTCGCATAAAATACTGCATCCCAAGCTCTGCCCCGATAGCCGAGTTTAAACTAGAATTAGAAGTGGAGCTAAGCCTAATAGTAGCTAAAGTATGAGCAAGTTAATAATAGTGCCATTAATTAAATCTTAACACTAGCTCTAGTACATAATAGTATTGAGCATAATTGTATATATAACAAGTTAGGACCCATAGGAGTGGATCCCTAATTCAACTTAAACTTAGCTTAGCTATGAACGAAGATACGTAAAGTATGATAATGGGATTATTAGAGATTTAAATTTTAATCAATTACCATATATGAATAAATATTGAGCCTTTGCTATTTATCTTAATCTAATTAATAAGTAAAAGCCTATATCAGAGATTATTCTAAAAACTTAATAAATATATCCAAGTTAAAGTTAAGGGAGTAAAGTGGGTTGTATTGATTCGTCGGAAATTATGATTTAAAAGACTTAAGTTCTAATAGAAGAAATTCCTAGACCTAGCTTTTTGGACAAGTGTTATAATACTTTTGACTAAAAGATTTATAGAATAAGTACAGATCTCATCCATCAGTCCAGTTTGCCTTTACCATAACCTAAGTTACAAGAAATACATACCCAGTCAGACTCGTACATCGATACATAGGTCTAACCTAGCTCATGAAACTTCCTTGATAAATACGAAAATAATAAAAGAAGTTAGTAATAAAAAGATCACACCTCGCCTTTCTCCAATCGGCTATATTTGGCCATTTCTTTTCCAAAGCAAATAATTCCTGTAGATACGTCCTCACTTTTGATCTCTTATTATCCTAAAATTTTCCCTCACGGTAAAGCTATTCAGATAACTGGTTCTCTCACTCAAATCCAGCTATCACTGTGTTTGCAACACACTAAACCGAATCACCCTTCTATTCTCAAATTGTAATAAATGTATAAATTAAATTAAATCGGCCATTTCAATTATTCGGATTTATTTGGATCTTTTGAGTTATTTGCCTTTATTTGTATTCAGTTATTTAGAACGTAATTAGATATCGGAGTCCTGAAGATCCAGCGGATCAAGCGAGGTCAAGCTCAAAGTGAAGATAGAGACCGAAGCTCAAGAAAGCATTGTGTGAGCTCAAGACCGCGGTAAACCGCGCCAGGCGAGTCAATACTTTGATCATGTTGAACCTACGTTTTCTGCAAATTACTTTTGTTTAAATTATCAAATTGCATGCTGTTATGTTATATGCAAATACATGTTAATTTAAGATTCTAGTTATATCCCATTGTGTACTTGGTTAATATTACCCCTCCTTTGAACTATTTGAACATGTGAACATTGTCGCCCTAGCACAAATTATAATAGTAACCTTTCGAAAATAAGTCCGTAATTGTATGCCATGCGTAGTATTGTTTAGGTACTCATGGGCGCGAGAGCGCCCAAGCATCACGTTTTAATCATGAGAAAAATTTGTTGGGCAGTCATGGGTGGAATGACTGTAGTAGGTGGACACATTATTTTCTACCTCTGAAAAATCCCAAACTGCTTAAATACCTGGATGGAATGGTTGGTGGCTGGAATGTGGTGCGAAGGAATGCACAAAGAAATGTGAAATGTGGTAGAACCATCCAGGTAGCTCTAAGGCCTGAATCTTGTCATGTCAACCCGTGTAAAACAGTACAACCACAAGTCTGTAAAATACAACTTGGCTAAGTAGACTTATCGAAATCCCGGACTCATCTCACTGGTAGTGGATTGATGGGGTTATGCTATGGCAAGGGGGCCTGAAGGGACACCAGTGAGGGGTGAAGTTTCTCAGTCGTGCTAGCGCAGAGGGGAGGGAAGCCCGTACGCTAGTAGTAGTGAGAAACATCCCGTGCAAACAGATGGGGCCCATCGCAAATGGGAGGTTACCCATAAGGTGAGATGGGAGAAAGGACTAGATACTTTGAAAAGTCACTGTGGTGGTCTGCTCGACCACACGTCTAAGGAATCGTGTGGGGCAACGAGTTGATTGTCTCTTGTGGTGAAAGTGTACAAACTCTGCAGAGTCAAAACTATTCGAATAGCCGTGCCCACGGTCATGGGCAGACATGGGAACTTAACTGGATATAGTTCTGTTTCAAAAACATTGGAAACTGGGAATGGAAACTTGAAGGGCGAAGGACTGCCCTGGTTTGGAATTGTCCTGGGAGTCGTCCCAGTGGTAAGTTAAGCGGCTATAACGCTGAAGAAATTGCTATATGGTGCAGATGCCATGTAACGGTGGATGGAATCTGAATCGATATTAATAATGCATTTCCTTGTACATTATGAATTGTTCCAAGATTGCTGAGTCATAGGGCTTTTTAATTAATTGTATTCAAAAGCACTCTACGCAAAATAAAATAGCCCGAGCCTCTCCTTTGTTAAGCCATGCATACTATTTATTTGCATTCTGTGTATTGGCTCGCGGAGCACGGGGTCGGAGTGCTCATGCTCGCTTTGCGACAAAAATTCAGAATCAGGAAATCAAATCACCCCGCCTCAGCAACAAGATTGGACAAGCTGGCCGAGAAGATGAAGATGTCAAGGGCTAGGTCGCGAACCTCCAGTTGGCTGCCTGTGGGCACGTCCTGAAGGTCCCACTTGCGTGCTTCGTTCTTCCGCTGCTGCAATTTCATGATTTCGGCCTAATCGGCCCATGAGTAAGTCTACTATTATATTTACGTTTCCGCATGATATGAACTTTGATATTCAGAACTGTAATCTGTGAGCACTATCTACTGATCCAGGGAATAGTGCGGTGGAATCACAGAGGATTCGGATTGAAAAATCCGGGTCTGACACACTGAAAGCTCACCTCTTTCGGAAAATACCACTAAAAAAACGGGGCACCGGATATTGCCACCGAAAAATTCATTTTTCTTCGGAATTTACCATTCTGGACAAAAATACCCCTCTCCCTCCCCCTCCCTCACCTTCTCTCCTCTGCGCCGCCCGTCCGCCTGCATCTCCCCCACCGCCGGCCTCCCCGCCTCCTCCTCCGCCCGCCGCTCGCCTCCCCGCCTCCTCCTCCGCCCGCCGCTCGCCTCCTCCCTCTCCGCGCGCCCCCTCCCCGCCGCCGTTGGCCTCCTCCTCCGACCGCCGCCTCCCCGCCTCCTCCTCCGTCCCCACCTCCCTGCGCCTCCTCCTCCTCCTTTCCTCGCTCCCCCGCGTTCGGCCGAAGAGGTGGCGCTGGCGGCGGCGGTTTTGCTGCGCGCGGAGAGGGAGGAGGCGGCGAGCGGCGGGCGGAGGAGGAGGCGGGGAGGTGGCGGCGGTCGGAGGAGGGGGCGAGGAGGAGGCCAACGGCGGCGGGGAGGGGGCGCGCGGAGAGGGAGGAGGCGAGCGGCGGGCGGAGGAGGAGGGGAGGCGAGCGGCGGGCGGAGGAGGAGGCGGGGAGGCGAGCGGCGGGCGGAGGAGGAGGCGGGGAGGCCGGCGGTGGGGGAGATGCAGGCGGACGGGGCGGCGCAGAGGAGAGAAGGTGAGGGAGGGGGAGGGAGAGGGGTATTTTTGTCCAGAATGGTAAATCCCGAAGAAAAATGAATTTTTCGGTGGCAATATCCGGTACCCCGTTTTTTAGTGGTATTTTCCGAAAGAGGTGAGCTTTCAGTGCTACTGAAACAAATTTTCCCTTGTTTATTTGAATGTTCATGATCATTTATGATTTACTATTGTATCTGAACTTTGCTAATTTTGATTTAGAGATGATAAACTGCTTCTCATTGAAAGCATATTTACATGTATTGAGATGCACTTTCCATTAGCAAGGTATCATAATTGTATTTCTCTTTTTTTTGCTTTGCTTTTCTTCTATTTATGTATGAATTTGAATCATGTAAGAGTACAAGACTATGTTTATTTTAATTTAGCTTAGTTCTTTTGAGCC
The DNA here is from genome assembly GCA_017311315.1 of Dendrocalamus latiflorus. Classification (NCBI taxonomy): domain Eukaryota; kingdom Viridiplantae; phylum Streptophyta; class Magnoliopsida; order Poales; family Poaceae; genus Dendrocalamus; species Dendrocalamus latiflorus. Next base: position 11,140,363 of record CM029672.1, read on the forward strand.
CACACTTAATTTTCACATTGGTTTTGATCGTTGTACATAATGATCTAGGAGAGAAAACTTGTCCAAATAAAATTCTTGCGCTGATCTAATAATACTCCATTAACTAATCATATGCACATCAAACACCAGGCAAAATAAGCTCACTGACGAGAAGGTGAGCTAACCAAAGAAGAACCATGTAGGATCGATCCACATCGCCACATGCCCACATCACTAAGAGCAAGGCTAATAATACAGTCTTCAGCTGGCTGTATGGATACTTACAACCCATTTATCAACCCATTTATATAGTAGTTTACAGCCAGCTGAAGGCTGTATGACCCACCCCTTTCTCTCACAAAGTTTCTTGGTTCTTGTGCTTCAGCTGACTGTAAACTTACAGCCCACATCTCTTCTCTCTCCTCCTCTCTCTCTCCTCCACCTCAGCATACAGCCTACTAACAGCCTCTTATTATACTTGCTCTAACCAACTTCTTAATTAAACAACTCGATCTCTTGAGATGAGATGGTTCGGAAGGTCAACAGCCAATGTCAAGTGAGGGCCAACCTGTGATCAATAAATTGCCATGCATTATCACGTCTTTGCATCACAGAACAACATTTTTAGCTTCGTTCTCTCAATTGCTAGCTCTCTAGTCTAACATCCGAGCTTCCACTTCGAGCTTCCTTGCAGTGGCTGAGTTATCCAGACAGTATTTTTAAAATAATTTATCAATATATAATTTATCTGTAAAAAAATTTATGTTTAATTTAAAATCCATGGACCACAGTGCAAAAGAATACGACCTAGACCAAATATCAGAACACTGACTGACCCATCACACTGACCGAAGTGACAAGTCCGGGCAAAGCTGTCTGGAGTGATCCTTCTTTTCCCTAGGATGACTTGGACTGTCCACATATTACTCCCAAGGGAGTGATTATTGTATAACCCTTTACATTTAGTAATTTTTTATATTGCAATTTTAAGTAGTTGAGAGTGCAATTTTAGGAGAAGAATTAATATACTGTAATTTTAAGTGATTGAAAGTACAATTTCAAATAACTGAAAAATAAACAAATTTCAGCCGACTATATAATAGTAAAACCGTTTTCGCAAACATTTCGCCGGGATGCTTCGGAGAACCGTACGTTCTTTCAATCCAACGGACAACACAGGATCATAGGATTGTAGCATCTAGGCCCAGCTTACTTGCCGCGTTCCTCACGTGTGCAACTCGAACTCTAGTGCCTCGTGCTCTCTAATAATAACCCCAAAACAAGATGCCTAGACAGCTGCTCGCGAGTCCGACCGAGCCACACACACGAAAAACTATCCAGGCATCTGCCAATCTGTTACGTTAGTTAGATGGCGCCCCCACGCTACCCGCCAAGCCCTCGCCTCGTCCCGTGCGCCCGCGCCCTCCTGGCCAAACGAAACGCCCGTGCCCCAACCAGAATATTAGCGCCTCCTCCCCACCTTGCCAAAAAAAAAAAAACTCCACCTCGAGCTAGAAGATCCACGAGTGGTAGCTCAGTGAGCGAGTGAGTACGGGGCGCAGTGAAGGAAGCGTACACGATGGCCTTGCAGGTCGCCGGCGGCGTGGGCTGCTGCCTTCCTCTCTTAGGCCGGCACCCGCGGCGGCGCGCGGCGTTCCGGCCGCCCCGTGCGGTGGCGTCCGACGCGGCGGCGGTGGAGGAGGAAGGCAAGGTGAGGCTGGGCGGCTCCGGCGTGGCGGTCACCAAGCTCGGCATCGGCGCCTGGTCCTGGGGCGACACCACCTACTGGAACGACTCCGAGTGGGACGGTAAGCCAGTGCGTGCGTGCGCCCGTAACTGCTAACTAATACACCTACACGTCCGTTCGCACACTGCAGGAGATGCACCGCTTGATTTACTTGATACGTTCGGGCGTTCTTGCTCCCACTAATTCAACGGCGAGTAGTCGATTCAGGATCGTTTCCATGGCCTCCGGATGCTTGCTGAATTGGCTGCTCAGGGTGTGCTAATTTAGTTTCTAGTTTGTCTGTACTGATAAGCTGTTGCGGCCCTGTCCTATAGTACTTGCTCAGGGTGTGCTGATAATTTAGTTTCCGTAGTAGCTTCTAAAATATATTTTTTCTATAGTGAATAGTTTTGTCCTATAGTACTTCACTTTTATAAACGGAGTGTCTTTTCAAGATAAGTTCTACTAATCGATTATAGTATACACTGTAACGATTTTATTTATATCGGTCAAAATCGGATGTGAATATATCTTTCTACAAGTTTCTTTACAGGCTGTTATGTATAAGCCAAAGTCAAAAGGCAATAATATACGAACGAGCCTGACATGTACCAAAGTTATTGCGGTTGCTGTGGCCAAATTCGCTGCAGGTAATTGCTTGTGTGTAGTACGTACCTGCTTTAGCTCACAGGACCAGAAAGTGTGACTACGAACGTTCTGAAATTCTGGTCATGCTTCCCATGCGCATGAGGTGCCTGTTGCGTATAACTCACCTGCATGCTTTATAAAGATTATCTGACTATATCCTTTTGAAGCAAAATTATCTGACTATATCCGCAAAATGAAATTTACATAGAGTAAAATATCTAATTATCTGACTGAATCAGCAAGAGTGAAAATTGGCATAGCTTTCCTGTGATCTCCACTATTAAGCAAATGTAATTGCCTTTGCCATTGCGAAAAAAATTGCTGCTACTACAAGCATGCCAGTAATCATACTTTCAGGTGAAAAAAATGCTTTTTTGATTTGTCAGATAGGAAACTAAAGGAGGCTAAAGCAGCATTTGATGCGAGCATCGATAATGGAATGACATTCTTTGATACTGCAGAAGTATATGGTACAGCGGTAAGAAGCCAGCTAGCTCATGCTTCCTCTCCTAGCTCATTCGCTAGTTCATCTGAATTCTGAAGGCACCATTTAACTTTTTTTTTTCTGTTCTTCAGCTAATGGGAGCAGTAAATTCTGAAAGTTTACTGGGAAGGTATGTGCTGTTCTATTGTTCATCAATCCAAAATATACAGTAATTTTGTTCAGAAATCATTACTGATGCCTCTCTTCCCATCAGTTTCGTCAAGGAAAGGCAGCAGAAAGAACAGGTCGAGGTGGCCGTCGCAACAAAGTTTGCTGCTCTTCCATGGAGGTTTGGCCGAGGAAGTGTTCTTTCCGCACTGAAGAAGTCACTAGACCGTCTTGGCCTCTCCTCGGTCGAGCTCTACCAACTTCACTGGTCGGCTCATCTGCTTTTTCTGTGATGCATCTGCCTTTAATTTTTTTTTTCGGTTGTACTCAGCTGTTTTCATCATCTCTTTTTCAGGCCAGGGTTATGGGGGAACGAAGGTATCCATTGTTCTTCAGACTTTGATTAGATAGACCTTCTTCTAGTGTGCAGCAGCTTCATTGTTCTTACATAATTCAGGGTATCTTGATGGCCTTGGAGATGCTTATGAGCAAGGGCTTGTAAAGGCTGTCGGAGTCTCAAACTACAATGGTTGCAACCTAGCTTCAGCTTGCAAATGATCTCTTATGTCCCATCAGTTGCTTCTTTTCAGTAAAGCTCATTGGGATAACAATATCTTTTATGATTTCATATCAGAGAAACGCCTTCGAGATGCCTATGCGCGCTTGAAGAAGAGGGGAGTTCCACTTGCTTCAAACCAAGTGAATTACAGCCTGATATACAGGACCCCTGAGGAAAATGGTGTGAAGGCAGCTTGTGACGAGCTTGGTATCACTTTGATTGCGTATTCCCCTATAGCCCAAGGTAGAATACAGTTTCTTAATTTTATTGGGTATTAATAAACATCATCCGGATGTTTTTTTTCTAACTATCATCCAGATTTGTGACCGTTGGATTAGAGATCCAACGGGTACGAATTCTCCCCGCCCCCTCAAAAAAAGATCTCCCCCCTCCAAAAAAAGATCTCCCCCCTCCAAAAAATGAGGCCGTTGGATCTCTAATCCAACGGTCTGAAATGTGGATGATTGTTAGGAAGAAAACATCCGGGTGATACCTATACACACCTAATTTTATTTATCCCTATTGTTCCGATCATATTGAGCAGTTTCAGTAGGTCCAATGTAGTACTTGGTTTTCCTATCTTAATTCCTATGTTAATATGCCCCTCGAAAGAAAAATCCTATGTTAATATGTTGCTTTTGTTCAGGTGTTCTGACAGGAAAATATACTCCAGAAAATCCCCCCACCGGTCCTCGAGCAAATACATACACTCCCGAGTTCCTCACCAAGGTCATAGTTGTGAACCCAGAAGACCTTAATCTATTAGTTACATGCAGCTTTGGATGCTCCATTCAATCTCTGCAACAATGCTGCAACTTTGCTCACTGAAGATTGTTTTCATGTCATATATACAGCTCCAACCACTCATGAACAGGATTAAAGAGATTGGAGGAAGCTATGGCAAGAACCCAACTCAGGTGTTCCATCTACTAATATGATAAGTCATACAAGTCATTTAGCCCCATTGAATCTCACCATTGTTAGCAAGAAATGCACAACCAGAAATAGGAGTGACTTGCATGTAACACTTGAAAGAAAGACATGAGATTGGTAAGCAAGTTGTTCACCTCTTTTGTTCTTTCAGGTGGCTCTGAACTGGCTGACCTGCCAAGGCAACGTCGTGCCGATCCCCGGAGCCAAGAACGCCAACCAGGCCATGGAGTTCGCCGGCGCACTCGGGTGGAGCCTGACGGGTGACGAGGTCGAAGAACTGCGGTCTCTGGCGCGCGAGATTAAGGGCATCAAGATGCCGATCGAGGAGTCGTAATCTGTAAATAATGCGATCAGTTCTTGTACTTAAGGATCACGTGAGATGTTTCATGCTTTTGTTGTGATCAACTGTAGCTAAATTAAAGAAGTTGGGATTTAGATTTTACAAAAATTGTAATTTTTTTTAGAAATTTCTTCGGACCTAGCAATCTGACTAACCCAAGGAAGCGATCAGATTGGTCGACGCTAGCGGTCTAACCAATAGCCATCAACGATTAGACCGGCTGGAGCTGGCGGTCTGATCGGCCTTGGTATTGGTCTCGGCTGAGACGTGATAATTTGGGAATTTTGGTCTTAGTTTGATTATGTTTGACCTAAGTCAGTGCTCATATGTTGCGTGACTAACGTGGATCAAGTTGTGAAGAACTTGTACCTAAAAATAATTTCTTTATCTTTAGATGTGCAGGAAGACTTTGGAGTCAACCATAGTCAATAACGAGAATCGAAGCTATGCTTATGGAGGATATGATGCCCAGAATGATAAAAAATACCGGACGAGATGACTGAGCTCAAATATGACACAAGGAAAACGAGAAATGTGGAAGGGAAGTTTGAGTGGCAGGTTGCACTATGTAACTTGGTCAGTCTAAATGAGGTATGGTCTAATGAAACTAGAACAGGAGAGGATTGTTAACGCGTAGCAAGTCAGTGATGCACTTATACATAGCAAGTGTGGTGATTACTTGCAAGGAAGATGAAGACCAGGTCCAAAAGGGTATTTTGATAAGATGGCAAAATACCGAAAACTAATTTGGATTGAAACCGTTGCATTTGAGTGGTGCTTAGGAAAGTGGTTTAGGTCAAAGAAAAACTAAGATGATCAAGTGGATCAAAGGATAAGGATTTAGCAGATTCAGACTTATATGTTTTGAAAAACGTGTATGAGTAAGTGTGTGAGTAAAACCCATGTTATGTGGGATGAAATTCTCTTATATATGCTACTAGATAGTATCCATTAGAGTCAGATAAAGGATAGTTGTATTATCTATTTAATGAGTTGAGATTGAGACTTAAACTTGTTCATTTAACCATCCATCATTTTAACCAAGTGTTCTGACATTAGGGTTTGAGAAGTGTGAGTGTTGTAATACGCTCTTTTGTCTTCTAGGTGGAATTGCTGTAAAATCTTCATCCTCAAGCAGTAATAGATCAACTTTGTTCTTTATCAATAGAGTCTCCTTGATTTGGTTGATTCACATTTGTTCTTATTGATTTTAATCTCTTCTATCCCCTTCTTGATCTTGATGTGTGTCAAGCACGTGTAAGTGATAGAGATAACTCATGGAGATCAATCCTTATCTATCTAGGCATCAGGTCTTGTAACTTCTTGAAGTTGCCCGATTTTGCTTAGATTTGATCTCAATGTGAGATTTCTTGATCTAAGTGTTTTTGCCTCAAATACTTGAGAGTCTTATTTTCTGTGATATATGAAAATATATCTATAACCATCTTGACCATTCTCCATCTATGAGCAAGTCGTATTCTGTATTTTTGGTTTTTGCTCGATCTTGGTGTAATCTTACTTGTTTGTTGAGAAATGTTTGAATTTTGATAAGGAATTCATGCGATCTTTGGATGTAATAGGTTCTTGAGACTTCAAGTAAGGTGTGTGTAAAATCTCGTCTTATTTAGTTATAATTTTTGGAGTTGCACCAAAAGTTATTCGGATTCCGACTAATTTTCTGTTCTGGAATAGGGGTGGTCAAACCGTGTGTACCTAGCGATTAGACCTCTTAGGGGCCAGTCAGACTGGCTTGTAGCCAATGGTCAAACTGCCCAGGCGCCGGTCAGACCGCTGCCTAGTAGCAGATTAGACCACCAAGGTTTTGGTTCTTCGGTTCTCAGTTTTTTTATTTGATTGCTTTGGTTTTAATTTTCTATCCTGATCTTTATAGCTTAGTAGCTATTAGAGTGAATGATTAGTGGATACTTCGTTTCTTTATACTGGTCCTACAGCTCTTCGTGTCACCTTGTAATGCATGACATAGGGTGATAGGAGAGTGTACAATGTAGTAAAAGAGAAGATGTAGAGAATGAACCAGACAAAAGATTCAGCCAGTGTAGGGCGCATCAAATTGTAAGAACTGAAGTCACCAGGTGTCAAAATCTGCCTAGTTGAAGTCAGACTTGATCCGAACTCAGTAGTAGGGTGCAAGTGGTCTGGAGCGGTCCAACCCGTGCCCAGGACCATGTGGCCCGCGTGGCAAATAGTGGGTCATTGTGGCCCAAAGGTTCTCACGGTCTGATCCTTACCTGTTCGAAGAAGATGAGCTTACTGAATGGCTAGTCTTTTTTACTTTCGGTTTTATTTGAGAGTTGAAATAAATTAGACAATTTTTTAATCAAATTCTTCGAATAGTTTTCTAAGTCTAAGACACATGAGGTAGGCGTGATAGCCAAGAAGTCCAAAAGTCCATAGATGATGGCTTTTGTGATTGATCCTATCAAGAATGACGCTTCTTATGAGAATGCTTCTTTGAGAATTTCCTTGTCTTGTTTTTAAGCTATGAGCGATGAGCGACCTGAGAGCCTTTCTATAGACGTTCATGATTTTATCATAAACCTATTCACCCGTGCCTACAACAAAGCAAGAAAGTGTAGGAGAGGTGACCCCGTTGTTTGCTTTGAGTGTGGTGAGATGGGCCATGTTCATGTTTGATGTCCTAACTTTGTGAACAAAGATGGAGATGATTGTGGGAAAAAGGATCACAACAAGAAGTTTCATCGACTTTTCAAGAACAAGATGCAATCAGGAAGACGACCACACCGTTACTCACAGCTCCCAATAGTCGAGACATGAGTGATGTTAATCCTACAACTTCAAGTGATGAAGAGCAAAGGAAGGAGAAGAGGAAGTATTTTGGCTTCACCGAGCTATGCCTCATGGTTGCTAGCAATGTTGATTACTACAGCACGCATGATAAGGATGATCCCTACATTGAGAATGACGATGAGGCTGGTTACTTTGACTCTCTCATGCTCAAATATGATAATTTAGTGGCTAATCATATTAAGCAAATCAAACACTTGGAATGATTAGTCAAAAGAATGATACGTTTAAAGTTGAGAATGAGCTTCTAGTCTTGCAAATGGATAAGCTTAGAACTATTATTCCTGATCTTAATAACTGTGATACTTATCTTAATTTGCATGCCACAATTGATAAATTGATATCTTTTGAATCATCTTTGCTAGGACAACTAGAAAAATGCTAGAGCTAAAATTGTTGGCATCAAGGCTAGTTCATATTCTAGTTGCTTAGATGTCGGACGCCGGGTTAGCAAATCCAGATCCTCTGTGATTCCACCGCACTATTCCCTGGATTAGTAGATAGTGCTCACAGATACATTACTGTATATCAAAAATATATCATGCGGAAGCATAAATAATACAGTAGTACTTACTCATGGGCCGATTAGGCCGAAAACGATAAAATGCAACAGCGGAAACCTCACATAGATGGGACCGCAGGACTTGCCCACAGGCAACAAACTGGGGTTCGCGACCTAGTCCATGGCCTCTTCATCAAAAACTCAGTCGACCCCTTTTTAGCACTGCAGGGCTTGACTTTATTTCCTTTCTGACTGAATGATGGTAATCAAGCAAGAATGAGTACGACGGTACTCAGCAAGCCACCACACAGGGTGCAATAATAATAGATGCAAGGCTGTCAAATGAGGCTTGAGGTTTTTTATTTGCTTAATGCAACATTTGCAATAATCATAATTAAAATTCCTATGACTTGGCATTTTATAAACATGCTTTAAAGAATTTAAAATTGTGCAATATTTATAGCAGTGTAGGTTACATCCACCGATTACATGGTTCCATCCACCTATGCTAGCTTTTGATCATTATGCCACTTCCGTATTATCAACCACGCTGGAGTGCGTCCCTCTAGGAAAATTCAAAGTCAGAGTACATCCCTTTGATAGGTTTTTGTCCTACCCACAAAGGTTTTTGAAATAGAACTAACTCGAGGAGGATCCCATGTCCGCCCTTGACCGTGGGCTTGGCTATTCAAATAGTTTATTTTCTGCAGAGATTGTACACTTTACCCACAAGAGACAATCCGCTCATTGTTCCACACGATTCCTTAGTCATGCGGTTGAGTAGACCATCACAGTGACTTTTCAAAATATCTGGCCCCTTTTGTCATCTCACCCATATGGGCTTCTTCCACTTGCGGTGGGTTTCATACGTTGCTTGGGATGTAACCACGAAAACTAACGCATTTAGACTGCACTCTCCACAACGCTAGCACGGCTGGAAACTTCACCCTACACTTGGTGTCCCTTTAGGCCTTCCCTTGCCCTTATAGCATCCACTTCTTTCCCCTACCGGTGAGATGAGTTCCGGGGGTTCGATAGATTTACTTAGCCAAGTTGCAATTTGCAGACTTGTGGTTGTACTGTTTTACACGGAGAAGTCATCATTACACGGAGAAGTCATCATAGGATTAAGTCCTTAATGCGTCTGGGCGGTTCAGTCCACAAACCACATATTCTCGTGCTACTTCCGCACCAACCACTCTCACCACCCGCCCAGACAGGTATAGCAGGTTTTGAGGGTTTTAAGAAACATAAAATAAGTAGTCACAAAGTATTCAGCCACGCACATCCCATGACTGTCCCAAAATAAGTTCTTATATTTTTAAAGATTGATGATCAGGGCAACTAGCGCCCTGGACTTTGACAAGACTAGTACAACATTTAATATGACTTATAGCTAGTAAATATTATCATTAATTTCTATGGTGACAAGGATCATGTGATTCAAGTGTCAAGAAATGGCATATTAGATTTAGTACAACAACAAGTAGGCATGTAGCTACCTTAAGCTTTGACATATATTTGTATAGTAAATTAGGCATGCAAGTTGATAATTTAAAGGAACATAATTTTGCATAAAATGTAGGATCAATATGATCAAAGTGATGGCTTTCCTTACTTGGTTTACCACGGCCTTGATCCAACTCAAAGCCTGCTCAATCAGTGATCTTAGATTACTGGTCCTTGCTTTTACCCAAATCTCGATCCTGTTAGAATATGTCGCCTCGTCGAGTCTTCAGATTCTAATACGCGGCAAAGAAAAGAAAGATCAAATAAATCCAAACACTTTAAATGCCCAATTAAATTTAAATTATAATTTTATTACGATTTGAGAAAGTTGATTCGGATTAGTGTGCTGTAAACACAGCGGTAGATGAATTGGGCAGGAGAATGAATTATCTAAGTAGTTTTACCGTGAGGAAAAATTAGGATAAAGAGGGATCGAAGGTGAAGAAGTATCTACAGGAATTATCCACTTTGGGAAAAGAAGGTGGCCAAACATAGCCATTTGGGGAAGGCTGAGGCTCGATCTTTTAATTGATGACTTTTTGTTTATTGATTTATATTTATCAGGAAAGTTCTATGAGTCAGGTAAGACTTATGGACAAATAAGGGAGGTTGTCGAAGAGAGTAAAGAGGAACAGAACTTTGTGATTTTAGGATGCGGGAGCTTTACAGGATATGAGTATAATTTTAAACACTCGGTGTAACTTTGATATTTCATTTGACAATACTTATCTGAGATTGCAATTGCCAATTTTAATGAACCAATCTTTTTGATAACTTGATTAAAGTATGACGTTAATCATTTAACCAGTTTTTATTATGAATAGGGTTGATTATTTTATTGATTAACCAATCTATTATTAACGATTTGCCTTCTAATGGATGACCGATTCATGGATTAATACGGGTCTTCTTGATAACGCTATTTCTTTCGTTATTACTTACTCTCGGCCATTAGATTTAAATCCTGGGATAATGATTGGAGGTTGGGATGTGAGGCAAGGACTAACGATTTCTCATTCATTTTTAAGGTTTATTAATTATTGACAAGGAAACCACTAATTTAAATCTTTAGCATCTTACAGATGATTATCGAGGACTTTACCAATGGTTAATTTAAACGCTAATAAGAGAGATAACCTAATTTTAGAGATGAGCAATTTATGGTCGATATTTTATGTGGCGAATTAAAATATTGTTAAATAGATTTACTTAATTTGCATAAATAAATTTAGATCGGCGGATGAAAGATAGCATCTCAACCACTCGAGATAGGATTAAAGTTATTATTCGAGTTTCTAGAGTATAGTTTGAAAGCATCAAAATATTCTTTATAAAGTTTCAAACATACGTCTTTACTCATTTAGGATCAACTTATAATACATTTGATTTGTAAAAGAGAATCTTTTAATTAGTTTCACACATTTGATTCCTTTAACATCAATATCCATTAGATCCACATCGATTTCTTGTCATCTGAAAATAGATCATGTCGGCGACGATTTTCGAATCAACGGCGATGGGAGGCAGTGGGTGTCAGGGGGTGCGCCGCGACGCGGTGGGCTTATGGAGGGGATGGCCGAGGCGGCGGAATCGGCGCGAAGTGGTGGCGGCCGGCACAGGCTCAGACAGCTCGAGCGAGCTCAAATGGGGGGAGGAGGAGGCGAGCCCAGGGCTTCTTTTATAGCCAGCGGAGACGGCGCAGGCGGAGCAGTGTCGGGTAAGGGTGAGGAGTACCACCGACATGGGCGAGGTACGTCGGGTATGGGCGGCGCGTCCGGCGGCATGGGGCGGCGCGCGAAACCGGGGGCGGAGCGAGGAAAAACCGGGGGGCAGCGCAAGCGCGGGCTGGGCGGCCTGGTTCGGCGGAGGCGACATGCCGGGGTGCCGGTGCGACCAACGAGCCGGAAGAACAGGGGAGGGAGGAAGAAGGAGTAGCGAGCGAGCGGCTGGGCCGAAGGCCGGGAGAAAGAAGAAGGTGCGGGCCGGGCGGAAGAAAAGAAATGGGCCGGGCAGGTTGAAAAGAAAACAGGCCGGGGGAAGGAACTGAGCCGAAAAGAAATGGGCCGGGCCCAAAATAAGTTTTTGGGAATTTTGTGAATTTCCGAATTTTGGGATTTTAGATTTGGTTTTGAGAGTATCTTTTGAATTTGCAAACTTGGTTCAGATTTTTGGGTTCAACAATTTAATTTTTCAAGATTGTCGAGTTTTGAGAAATAACTCTTAATTTTTCAAATTTGAATTTCCGGATATGCATATTAGATGGAAAAGATTTTATATTAATTTAAAACTTCCATTCTTGGCTTTGAATGCCCATATTTCAATTTTAAATTTGAAATTAATACTTCTAAGGGGATTTGGATTTTTTTAATTTTAAACTTTAAATTTTGGTTCCTGATTCCAAGGTTTTGATTTTTATTAATTGGGCTTTTTGGCGAGAAACCAAACTAGGAAATTTTACTATCGCCAAATTTTTTTTTGAGAACACGGAAAGAACAACAAAAATATTTTAGAATTTTCCTAATTACACTAGTTCCCTTTTTGGTATGTTACATTAGAAGCTGGAGATATTTCTAGATCTAGTGCTTTGCCAAGCTTGAGTTGTGATGAATTAGAAAAGAAACTTGTCATGCAAACTAAAAATTTTCTTTAATACAGTCCTAAATATTCTTGTGCTCATTATGAGTTTAAAGAGAAAAAATTAAAAGAATTAACTGACAAGTTTAATCTGGCTAGATTTGAACCTTGTGATACTTGCTCTAAGCTTAGTGCAAAACTTGGTTCTCGCTAAGATGTTGCAAGACAAACATGATAAAGAATCTATTGCTCCTGTGCATACTTCAAATGTTGATTCTATTACTCCAGTAGCTTATGCATTTTGTGCTAAAATTGAAAATAATTTGGATGATTGCATGAAACATTTAGAGTTAAATTTGATGAGCAGTTGCATAGAATTAAGAAAGCGTCTTGTGTTTCTTGTGAGACTTTGAAGCTAGAGTTAGTTGTACATAAAAAGAGATACGTTAAAGCTGTTACGAGCCAAACTTGTGAGTCTTGTGTCACCCTAGCCAAGGAGAATGATTATTTGTAGAAAATCTTTGAGAAGTTCTCTAGTGGAAAAAGATCTTAAACCTAATTCCAGATCAGTTTAAGGTTAGTAAAGACAATATATATTTAGATTTTAACCCGTAAGAGCATTCAAGAGTCATCCTCCAAAGGTAGTGAGCGTAGTTGAGAGTGAGAAATTTGAGGTTGCCCCTCCTAAGCCTACCAAGATTATGTTTAAGTCTACAGAATTTGCCCAGTCCCCTTTTATCAATGTAGTTGCCTCTACTTCATCAGGTATGACCCCTTAAAAGATCAAATATCATTAAACTTTTTGGAGTAAGGATGGCTACATCATAGAGTTCTACTTTAGGTGGGTCAAGAAATTGCATCGTGTTCGTGCTAGAGCCTTAAGAAGCTTTCAGGATTAGTTCCGTCTAGCTAGTGTTCCTAGAGTTGTCTCTAAACCTCATTTTGTCAATGAGTTCGTTGATTCTTTTGGTGGCTTTAGAGGGGGATGTGGTTTTAGGTTCCAGGAGAGTGGGTTTATGTCTAGAGCTATCCCTAGACAGGATTTCCGTCGTTTGGTCCACGGCGAGGATTCGAGAAGGGTTTTGGAAGATCTAGGTTGCATCCTATTGCATATCATGCTAACCCATATTTTAGAGCTTTTCCTATTGGTCATGTGTCTTAGTACTGGATACCTTGTTCTTATACCACTAACCCTAGTACTAAGGCACATGATTCTTCCATCTCTTTAATGTAAGTTTTTCAGATGAGGAGGAGATTATGTGGATCATGTTAGCTTCTTTGGGTCTCCTACCTTATTTTGGACATCCGGTGATGGCTTTCATTTTTCAGAATGCAGCTTGCTCAACTTCGACTACATCACACTGCCAAGCGGTGTGACGTAGGTTCTTACTTGATCTTTATCAATTTCATGCTTCCATATTTAGCATTGCATAGCATTTGGGAGTGTTAGGGTTTTTAGATCTTCAAGGTGTTGCGTCGTACTTTTCTGTCTTGTGTCTCTTTTAGGCACTTCTCTTCTCTACTAGGTTCTCTAGGATCTCTTACTCTATGTAGATTAAGCTTACTTCTTCTTTCACTAGCTTCTAGTAGTGTGGTGACTAGTGTGGTTCCTTAGCAGTGTCAGTTCCTTGGATTAGAAATCATGTGGTGGAGAGTTTTTCTTCTTCTTACTTTTAGCTCATGTTTTTCTTTTGCAATAGCTCTTGTAGATATGGGGAGTTTTAGTTATTACTTCCTTTTTTTTTGCATCATGCATACATGATATTGCAATATAATGTATGCATTTTAAATATGAGTTTTGACTATTACATAATTATGATGTAATTCTAATTTGATATTGCTCATTGCCATATTATGCCTACATAGCTAGTACTGTCATGGTTGTGTATGTATGATTAAATCTTTATCATGCCAGCTTAACTTGCTAACTGGAACATAATTTCACAAGTGGTATCAATTTCTGCAATTGGTATCTTTTAAGTTTGCAAGAATGGATCTTTCGACTAGTTTGCAATTGGCATTATCTTTAAAGATATAACAGTGTTTTTTTAATTTTTTAATTGAATGACTCAGAAAAATCTAACCACCGTTTCAGTATAATTTTAGCAAAAAAAAACTAATAGACAAAAATCAAAAATTGCTAAGAAAAGTTAGAAACCGCTAAAAAAAAGCCAGATTGAACTGGCCTAAGCCTGCACGAGTTTTGACTCTTATGCTGATGAATGCGAGCGGTTGGCCCTACTGCATAAGGGAGTGTGGATTTGGTGAGCACATGGCGATGCCTATATTTGTCAAGTTTGTGTGCACTTTCAGGTCGGTGGCGAAAATTTTTCTCTAGTTTCGTAGAAATTAAACTGATTTATATGAAATTCATACAAAATTCGTACGTTTCAAACAAACTTTAATCTTACACTGTTTCGATTTGAAGAACACACGTAGCCTAATCGTATGCACTAGTAAAAATTGAGCATGTGCTACAGTAGCGGTAGTCCAAATATCTGATTCCATGTCTAATTGGATGCGCACTGAATTCGAAGTACAAGTGCCAAGTTGTTAAAGACTTGACAACTGCTGTTTGTAAAGTTTCTCTGAAACATCATAAAAAGAAAACTCCTGTATTCTACTGTATTACAGCAATCAGCGATTGGCGGTGTCCCTGTGCTGGTGGTAATCTTTTCTCTCTTTTTTTTTTCTCCGAGCTGCCAATTCCGAGGGCTGACATTGATACATCCCGGGCACAAGATATCCGACAACGATGTCAACCGATCCTCCCCTGCATCCAAATGCATGCCAGACAACTCTCTCTCTCTCTCTCTCTCTCTCTCTCTCTCTCTCTCTCCTCCTCATTTCCAGAGAAAATCCAACCGGAGTAATACTAGTAGCCCACAGGTTCTTGTTCTCTGAAACGGAAACAGAGAACCCAGTTTGTGACGTTGGTTTGAGCTGCAAGTGCAGAGCAGAGCTCTACAAGGAGAGGTGGTCAGCTCAGCTCTCTGTTCATTAGTCGATGCCATGATCACTTGTTCTCTGCTCTCCTTTCTGAATCCTGTATGAACATTAGCAGGTATCTTCGATTACAGGACTGGCCAAGAACCGTGTGGCTGCCATGGACGAGAGCGCAAGATCGGCGCCGAATCAGAAGAGGCCCCTCGCGTAAAAATTCATCACAGCTTCCTCTGATCGGTTGATTTCTTGTGTTGTTGTGTTTTGTTCTGGTCCTTGATCCATGTAAGCGAGCTTGTTCCATTCGCATGGCGCAGCCCGGACAACGAGCTCGTGGAGCTACTGTGGCAGAACGGGGGCGTCGTGCTGCAGGCGCAGGGGCACCAGCGATCCTTCGACCGCGGCCAGAGCGGCGGCAACCCGCACACGAGCGGCGTCACCGGGGAGGAGACGGCCGTGTGGTTTCCGGACGGCGACGCGCTGGACAGGGACCTGTACTCGCAGCTCTGGCACAGCATCGCCAATGCCGACAGACACGGGGGCAGGGACGTGGGCGCGTTCGCGGGGCCGCCGGCGAGGAGCGGCGTCGAGTCCAGCCGGACCGGCAAGGTCGGGTCGAGCTTCTGCGGGAGCAACATGGTGACGGCGCCGGCGCTGCGCACGGACGACGACTTCGACGACGCGGCGCTGCCGCCGCCGGAAGACGAGCTGGGCGCGCGCGCGGGCGCGTCCTCGTCGGGCGGGTCGGGGAGCAACGCGCTGTTCAAGAGGGGCAGGGACGAGTTGGACAGCCGCAGCGAGGTTGTGTTCTTGTTTCCTTTGTCGGTGGCAATGGGATAACTTTGTATCAATTCACTGAACTGGTGATGGAAAAGAATTTGCAGGACGCCGACTGCGAGGCCGTCGACGGGACCCGGCAGTCGAGGCGGCCGGCGGGGAAGCGCGGGACTCGCGCCGCCGAGGTCCATAACCTGTCGGAGCGGGTAAGGCCTGAAGAATCAACCAGTGCTATTTGCAGCAAATGAGTGTGTTCTTGATTTGTTGTGATGTTTCTTGATGCAGAGAAGAAGGGATCGGATCAACGAAAAGATGAGAGCATTGCAAGAACTCGTGCCTCATTGCAACAAGGTGAAGAAACATTTCACAGTATGTTCTTGTCCAATTTGACTTTTGATGCACTAGTACTCTAGTAGTGACTCGAGCCATTTTTTCAGACCGACAAAGCATCGATACTAGACGAAGCAATCGAGTACTTGAAGTCCCTGCAATTGCAAGTTCAGGTTTGAAAACACATTTCTCCATTTCTCCCCATGTATGTAACATGATAGTCCTTTGGATCAATCAATCTTGGTACTCGATTGAGTCTTGTATCTGGTTCAGATCATGTGGATGACTACCGGGATGGCGCCAATGATGTTCCCCGGTGCTCACCAGCTCATGTCGCCGATGGCCATGGGCTTGAATTCAGCGTGCATGCCTGCGGCGCAAAGCCTAAATCAGCTGCAAAGAGTACCACCGTACATGAACAATCCTCTCCCAAATCAAGTGCCTCAGATCCCATCTCCAGCTATCAATGCGCCCAATGTAGCAAACCAGATGCAAAACAAGGGCATCTGCGAGCCAAGAAATCCCTTCCTTCATCCTAACGACACACTAACAGCAGCACCTCAGGTTATTGTCAGACATTTAATCTCTCCTTATCTTTCAGATTTTCACCACTGTTAGCTTACGGTATCAATTCTTCGCAGGTGCCGGGTTTGTTTCCCTATGGATCTCAAATGGCACAACAAAATGAGATACATGAGTTACTGGCTAGCACTGTCATTCCAGCTTCAGGAGCCCTGCCACCGTCTTTCCTCTGACGGAACCGGAACATAAGACCACCAGGTTCAAGTAAGATGCTTTACTGCTGGTCAGTACAGAGTTTTGTTATTTGCAAACTGAAATGCAAATAAGCATGTAAATGGATCTTCCTATTAATGCACAAGCACACCACTTTGTTGAATGATCAATCAGGTGTACATGGTGTCGTTCTTTTTCGCGCTTAAGCTTAACTAATTAGCGCATGGGACCTAGCGAGTTGTCGTCATTTGATCTAATACCATCATCGGATGGATCAGTTTTTGACATTTGGTTCCCCTTTGGCACCTTCCAGTCCTATCCTATCAAACTCTGGCTGCGGTTGTACATCCATTTCATTCTTTCGCTGTTACATTCAATGGACTGTTTTGCTAGATTTGCAAAACAAGTGGACTAGTTCACGAACAATTGGGTTGAGCATCGCTTTCTTGATACGGACAGGATAAGGAATGCAACAAGGACTTGCATGAGGGTAACAACTAGTGAAAATGCTACCAGTAGCATGATGAGCAAGTTGCTGCATCCTTGATGCTGTCCTGCATATCTCAACAACCAATGCCTCCATAACATTTTATCTGAAAGTATTCGTAAAGTAAACCTCAGTACTGTCTGATATAGAGGCTAATGAATTTCAAACAAGCTTTGACCATAGGATCTCTTGGACCTCATACCAATTTGGGCTCCATGGTTACTTTAGATTGACCATCTAAACCATAACTTAAGATATCAGGGAAAGACGGACATGTCGAATGCATTATAGCAATCCATTTCTGTAGGACTAGTATGGCAATAGATGGGTGAATGATGTATTTACATTTTTTCCCTAAGTATTCGTTAATCTCCACTCCAACAGCTATGGAAACCTATGGAGATCAAAGATCAATTACTACACGAAAAAGTCCAAATAAAAACTGAGCAAAATGACCTCCGACATCCCCAGCCACTCAGACCGGATGAACAGTACCGGTCAAACCGGTAAACAGTAGCGGTCATATAGTAAAATTAGCATAGGAATAGTAAAAACATTACTATTCCAACCAACGATCAATGATATTTTTCCATTTAAAGGAAGGTTATATTAAAACCGGGCAAAACCAAAAACGGTGAATATGACTTGCTCATGAGTGTATGATGGCTCTAGATGTATTCTCACATGTCATAACAAACAAGAACATCAAAGGAATCGAGTCAAAATCAACTGGATCAAGAAATTATTCGAGAGGATCAAATCTAAGAAAAAATGGGCAACTTTTAAAACTTGCTAAATTTGATATCTAGATGGATGAGTATTGATTTCCATGGAACATATCTATCACTAACTCATCCTTGGCATCTAGTAACATCAAAAAAGAAAGAAAGAAGATCAAAATTAATTACATTAAGAGCAAATCAACAAACATAAGAGAAATACATAAGAAATGAATGAAATTGATATATTGTTACTTGAGAATAAAGGTTTTACAGCCACTCCACTTGGAGGATAAGAGAGCACACCACAACACTCACATTTCTCAAATCGTAACCCTAAAATACTTGGCTTTAGTAAATAAGGCTAGATGGTTGGATGGATAACTAGCATGTCTCCATCCTAACTAGTTAAGTAGATAGAGCAATCAGAACCTATCTAACCCTAATAGAGACTATCCACTTAGCACATATAGAAGAAAACCCGTTAACCCTACATAATATGGATTTTACTCATACACTACACTTATATACATTTTTTAAAGCACATAAGTCCGAATCCGCTAAGTCTTTAGTCTTTGATCTAACTTGATCTTCTCATCTTTTCTTTGACCTAAACCGCTTTTCCAAATGCCATGGTTTTGATCTAAAGTAGTTTCTGATATTTTGATCGATTTACTAAAATATCTTTTCCTGACTCAGCTTTCATCTTCCATTGGAAGAAATCATCATGCTTACCATATGTAGATGCACTACTGGCTTACCACATGTCGGCAAGTCCCTCCTTTTCCGGTTCTACCGGATTACGTCTCACTTAGACTAACCAACCTACATGGTGCAACCAGTCGCTTGAACTTCCCTTTAATATTTTCTATCTTTTTCATGTCATGCTTACTCAGTCATTTCACCTAGCATCTTTGATTGTTCTAGGCCTCAGCTTCTTCATTAGCGTAGCTCTGATCCTTACCATTGGCCATGATTGATTCCAAGCGATCATGCACATCAAAAGACAAGAGAAATTATTTTCGGGCACAAATTCTTCACAATTTAACTCACGTTAACTGTAACATGCATTATGCAACACATATGCACTGACATAAGTCAAGTAAAACCTCACCAAAACTCAAAATCCCAAAATACCAAAAACCAGTTGAGAGGAGCACCTTGCCGGTCTGACAGTATGCCCAGGGTAGTCAGGCCGGTAGTACCTAGCAGTTTGATAGCTGGAGGGGCTGATTAGAACCCCCCGCGCCAGTCAGATCGCCTGGTCTACAGGCAATCTAGAAAATAGCAATTTACAAATTTCAAATTCACACTCCTCTAAAATAGTAATGGTTCATCATATTATAACTCTGGACTTTCTCATATGGTCTTTCAGTCCTTCAGTTTAAAAAAAATGCATTAATGCTCAGCCAGAACATATCAGCAAATAAAATTCACAAGGCATTCCCTAGAAGCAATAAAATACCAGTGACAAAACTATGTCTTGCTCTTTTCTTTTTCTTATCGTCTTTGGCATGTCTGTTGCGTTGTTGTGCAGTGATCAACCAGAGCAAGCAACTGGGGGGATGAACAGAACAAGTCAGAACAACTGGTCCTAGAAGAATAGATTTCATACCAAGATGCAGTGTGCTGTAAGACCAGGGGCAAGATCATGCAAGCTTAAAGCTTTGTGGCACCACTGAGCAACAAAAACATATGTGTCGGGATCGTGCCGATGCTATTCCTATCTGAAGAATAATCTTCAACACTAGCTTTCTGTTTCGAGAAGGATTTGGTCTATGGGAGGTGAACTTGGGTCGGCAAGGACATCGGAAGGTGCTTCTGCTTATGCTACAGGTGTAGAGATGACAT
Source organism: Dendrocalamus latiflorus (assembly GCA_017311315.1). Taxonomy (NCBI): domain Eukaryota; kingdom Viridiplantae; phylum Streptophyta; class Magnoliopsida; order Poales; family Poaceae; genus Dendrocalamus; species Dendrocalamus latiflorus. The sequence continues at coordinate 11,160,393 of CM029672.1, forward strand.
GCTCGGCGACATCCTGGTTCTTGTGGCTCTCAGTGGTCGTGTGCGTCCTGTTTGGAGCCAGCATCTCGGGCCCTCGGCAGCCGCACAAGGATACAACCGTGGCAGTTTCACACCTCTTTTTGCTGATGTTACACCACTGTGTTACTCGCATCTTGGTGAGTTCTTATGGGACTAGTCCACTCGCGAGAGATCAAATATCAATTTTGCTCGCTTCATTTCAGCGATTGATTCTTCGATTGGACGGAGTGAATATCAATTAACACCATTAAGGCTATGTTTATGTTAGTTTCTATTTCTGACTTTTATTTAGAAAAGTTAAAAACTGATACAAACATCTAGTTTCTCAAAGCGGCTGCTCCACTCCTCTCGCTATTATCTTGTTTCGGAGATAAGACAGGAGATGACGGGTGCATCACGCACCTTACTTCTCTCGCTCTCATCGCACGCACGCATTTCTTCTTTATCTTTTCCATTACTCATATTTTTCTTCTAAAAATCATTTCTTTTAATGTTACTACGCTGTCGGCGGGACACATGGCACATCAAGATTGCTCATGCCCTGGAGCAGGGAAAACTTAAGGGTCAACAGAACCTCGTGCAATTCAGACATGTGGCACCTCATGATTATTGGAAATGCGCAAATATCGCCAGGGATTCTGCACCTGAACCAACGGCTGCCACATCCGGAACCCCTGGTGCTCATTGCCCCATCACCGTTGCTTTCGCCTTTCCCTTAATCTTCGGGGCTGTACCGCGTGTAATGATGTACCGTGGCTTCGTCCTAAGTTAATTACGACAGCGACGACCATCATTAACTTCCCGGGAGTAACTAATTAAGCACTGCATGCACCTGCGTCTATGTGCTCATTGTGAGCCAATCTCAGTCGCCGTCAGTGGAGATTTGGAATTTCGCTTCACATTCGTAGGTTGGGATTTTGTTCTCATGCTCAAGTTGGTTGCATGTTGTGGCTGAGATAAGGTTTGTTTGTGTTGCTACATGATTCGAAGCAAGGGAACAAATAGCCTTTTCCCCTCCTCCTTGAGAGAGGTGTTTTTGTTTACTTTATGCGTATCACCATGATTGATGTAGATGTTTGGGCAATTTAGAGGATATATTCTCTATGTTTTTCTCTAGTTTGCAAAGTTGAATATATTCTTTGTTTCACTGAAAGATGTCCACTTCAGAAATGGTCAATCCAGTGAAGTTACAATAATCGGGTTGCTTTTCTCCCGCTAATTTGTTCACATGTACCACATATATGGTACATGTAAAACAATCAAACTAGTAATTTTTAGTTCCATCCAGAGCATGCTGAAATGTTGCCTGTGTACATAACAAATAGTTGCGGTACCTTGGTGCTTATTTTGGCAAAGACATTAGTTAAACAAATGTTTTCCTCTTCCTTGTTTTTTTTTTAAAAAGCTTTCTTATTGAGGGTCGGGATTTCGCCTCTTCACTTTGTGCTAATGATCAACTCAAGTTTACGCAAATCGCATCGTCATGTTTCCTTTTATTATTATTATTTTGTTGCCGAGAAACGTCTCGGAGTACAGATGCGTGAATTTTGGACACTGTTGGACCCATTGCCCTCCAGAATTCCAATTTTGGCCCCCCGAGGCAAAAAATTCCAAAAGTGGACCCCTTTTGAGCGCACGATTACGGGAGAATGCCACGTGCCCCGGTCGTGCGGTCTGATACCGCACGACTGCACTGTTCATCGGGTCGTGCGGTACCAGACCGCACGACCCGCCTGCCGTCGCGCCGACCGCGCGTTCGGTCGCCCCCAGCGCGCGTCTGCCCGCCGAGCGCACGAACGATCCGCTGAGCACGCGACCCAGCGCCCGAGCGCGCGACTGTTGGCCCGAGCGCGCGTCTTGTGCCCCGACCGCACGAATCTTTCGCCAGCGCGCGCGGTCTCAATCGCGTCCCGTCCGTTCGGCCGAAAGGAAAAAAAAGCAGCAACCGCTGGCTTTCTTGTACCCGGCCGCACACGCGTCAGGAGCCCAAAAATGGCCCCCTCTCCATGGTGAATGAAATGCAGACTTAAAAGCGCAAGGAGGGAGCAGAAGTGCTTGGCCAGCCGGGAAGCTTAAGCACAGCTGAAACGAAGACAGAGGGAGAGAGTGAGGAAGTGAAGGAAAGTGACGAGTGAAAACCCGTAGATTTGAGTTGTGTTCGTTCGGAATCTGCGGATTTTGCAAATACAAAAGTTGTAGATCGTCTCGTGCGCTTCAAGAAGAGGTAAGTCTTGTGCCCATGCAACTATAAATTTATGTTTGTATAATTAAGTAAACCATGTTTTGGTAATGTTATTTTATGTGAATGTTTGGTACGGTATGTGTTTGTAGCAAATCTTGTATATTTTAGGCATGATGTATTGTAGTGTATGTAATATTGTACTGTGAACATACGTATTGTAGTGTAGTTTAATGTTGTGCGAAAATATGAACTTGCAGATGTGTAGACATTGAGAAAGTACATATTTATCTTATAGCATTTGTAGATGATTCACAATATTAGCAGGATTAGGGGAACCGTGTTTCGTTAATGTTCTTATAAGCCAATACGGTGTGTATGTTGTAGGTAAACATGATGCATGATATATTGTAGTGTAGAAAATACCGTATTTATTTGTTGAAGTTACGTAGTGTAATGTAGTTATTTTTTTATGAACATACGTGCTTACATGTGTAGGTGTTGAAAAAGTAAATATTTATGTTAGATAGATTACAGACAATTTGTATAATTGGTAGGATTATACAATTTTTGGTGAAGAAAAGTGAGGAGCGAAAGCCGGAAGAGTTGAGTTGTTTTCGTTTGGAATCAGCGGATTTTGCAAGTACAAAAGTTGTAGATCGTCTCGTGAGCATCAACAAGAGGTAAGTTTTGTGCCCGTGCAACTATCATTTTATGTATGTCATTAGGCTTTAATTAAGGAAAACATCTTTTGTTACTGTTATTTTATGTCAATCTTTTATACGCTATGTATGTATAGCAAATCTTGCATATGTTAGGCATGATGTATTGTAGTGTATATAGTGTTTTCCTTTTTTTGTGAACATACGTACTGTACAGTAGTTTAAGTTAGGTGGAAAATATGAAGTTGTAGTGTGTAGACGTTGAGAAAATACATATTTATGTAAGAGCAATTGTAGGTGATAACAATAGTACCAGGATTAGAAGCATATGATTAGTACGCTTAGGGAAGAACTACATACAGTGCGGTAGGTGGTAAAAATAAATTAGAAATAAATTTGGTAGATTAGAATTAAAATATAATAGCAGTCATAGAAAGTTATAGTAGAGCTACATAAAGACTATATTAAGTTAAAGTTAGAAAAGATTGTAGTGTAAATAATGTTTAGGTGTTGAAAAAGTAAATATTTATGTTGGAGCATTTGTAGGTGGTAAATTTGTAGTAGTTAGATTAGAGACAATTTGTATAATTAGTATGCTTAGTGAATGACTGTAGTATGAAGGTCATTTCATGGAAATAAAAATGATACGAATATTTCATTTGATGTATGGTACAATTTGAAAGTAAAATAGTTACAAATAAATCGTAGATTTAGGAATACAAACCATATATTAATCGAAACTGTTAATTAGATGGTACGATTGTTACGTGCTGTGTACTAAAATGGTTGATTATACACTTATGTTAGGTACGCAATGGCTGGCATTGAACAATTGTTCGTGTTTTATGGGAGTGGTCTCGTACGTGATGGGCCGTGTGGGGCGGACCTATCAAATTGCGAGCGGACCGTGATCCGGGCACCCGGTCTGAGCGCCATGAGCTTGTCTGAGCTACGGAGGTGTGTCCGTTCAGCGTTCAATCGACAGACCGCAATGAATAAGTTACGGATCGAGGCAGTCTATGCCTCAATGGTGGATGATGGAAGGGAGAGAATATGGCAACTTCTGAAGGTGACCAATGATGCCTCATGGGCGAACTACATGGAGGTCGTGTGCAACCCTGATGCTGTGATATATGGGAGGCCAATGGTGTATGTCGAGTTCGTGGAGAGGGCAGAATCATCAGCCATGGTTGGTTCAGTTGCCGCTGGTGGAGATGTAGTGGCCGGCGGTCATGAAGACGCTTCTGCGGGAGAACATGTGGGCGAGGAAGTGGGTGATGAAGACGACAGGAGGCGTGCGGAGAATTTCCAGCCCAACGAAGGTGTGGACGAGAGGTGGTGGGCCGCCCGTATTGACTGTCATGAGTATCTGGGGGACCAGGTGGAAGAAGAGGGCAGCGAGGAGGAGGAGGAGGAGGTGGAAATAGGCAGCTCTGGTGTCAGACCCAGATTTTATAATCCGGAATCTACTGTGTTTAGTTGCACTATTCCCTGGATCAGTAGATAGTGCACACAGTTACAGTGATGGACATCAAATTACATATCATGCGGAAGCATAATTAAAATAATAAACTTACTCATGGGCCGATTAGGCCGAATTCAAAAAGTTGCAGCAGCGGAAGAACGAAGCACACAGGTGGGACCTTCAGGACATGCCCACAGGCAGCCAACTGGAGGATCGCGGCCTAGTTCTCGACATCTTCATCTTCTTTGCCATCATGATTCAAGAGTATTGTTGAAGCGCAGTGATCTGATTCCTGCTCCTGAATTTGTCGCAAAAGCGAGCATGAGCACTCCGACCCCGTGCTCAGCGAGCCAACACACAGAATGCAAGATATAACATGTATGGCTAATCAAAGGATGGCTCAGGTTTATTTTATTTTTGCGAAGAGTGCTTTTGAATACAATTATATAAGAATTCCTAAGACCTAGCATTTTGAACAAAAGCATAATGTTCAAGGAGTATTAATATGAATTTCCATACATATGGCATCACACCATATGCTTAATATCACCATAACTTCTCCCTACATACGGCATCACACCGTATGACATTTTTCAGCGTTATAGCCGCTTAACTTACCACTGGGACGACACCCAGGAACCACTGGAACGACCTCCAGGACACACTGGGACGACACCCAGGACACACTGGGACGACACCCAGGAACTACTGGAACGACATCCAGAACACACTGGGACGACACCCAGGCACTACTGGAACGACATCCAGGAACAACTGGGACGACACCCAGGACAACTCAAATCTGGGCTTTTCTCTGCCCTTCCACTTTTCCATTCCCATTTTTCAAATACTTTGGTAAACAGAACTATATCTAGTTAAGTTCCCATGTCTGCCCCTGACCGTGGGCACGGCTATTCGAATAGTTTTGACTCTGCAGAGTTTTGCACACTTTACCCACAAGAGATAAATCCACCCGTTGCCCCACATGATTCCTTAGCCATGCGGTTGAGTAGACTATCACAGGATTGTTACAATGCATAGTCCTATTGTGGTTACGCCCGCTAAGGTCTATCTTCCGTAGGATCCGACCATCCCTCGGGAAGGGTCCCTCGTGAGCCATCACGGGCAAAGGCGGGGATGCGACCATCCATCCCTTTGCTCGTGGTCATACCTTCACGTAACCACCTAGAGCCACACAAATTAGTAAACCCTGCCTACACTTTGCCAGCTTGTGGTTGTACTGTTTTACACGGGTGACATGACAAGATTCAGTCCTTGGGGGTATCTGGGCGGTCTACCACTAACCCACTTATGCAATCACTGCACCACACACAAACACACCATCAAACCAATCCGCCCAGATAATTAAGCAAGTTGGGGATCTTGGGAGCGTAAAATAATCGTATTCAACATATACCAGTTATTATCACAATGACTGCCCAAACCAATTTCTCATGAATAAAAGTGATGCTCGGGACAATTTCTTGCCCCGATTTCCTAATCAATGCTAAGCATGGCATACGGTTACGGACTTATTTTCGAAATGTTACTACTATATATTTTTGCTAGGGCGACAAGGTTCACACATTCAAATACTCCAAGGAGGGGTAATACTATTCAAGACAAACAATGGCATATAACTAGAATATCAAATTTAACATGTATTTGCATAAAAATAACAGCATGCATTTTGTTAATTTAAAACCAAATAATTTGCATAAATGTAGGTTCAACATGATCAAAGTATTGACTCGCCTTGGTCACGGTGGTCGGGTGTTTGATTATCCGGGGCTTCTAGTGCTGCGGCCTCGATCTCTTCTTCTTGCGCTTCGTAGGCTATTGTAATCGTGCGCGAAAATTTGGATAAAAAGAAAACATCAAATCAACAAAATATCACCAGAAATTCAAATGAACTTTAAAAATTATAATTTCAGTTCCATTGGATAGATATTGAATTTAGATGAATTTAGAAATTTGTCTCATCCAATTTGGAGTTAAAATGAAAAAGTTATGATCATTCAAAGTTCTCAGTTCAGTTAATTCCAAATATTGTCAAATTTTTGACAGTGGGTCCCACATGTCAGTTTCTTTTTATTTTAATTCTTTTATTGCTGTGTCGCTGACAAGTGGGTCCAGGTACTGTTCATTGGGGTCCATATGTCAGTACGGGCTCCGTGCGGATGCGCCACTGACCAGTGGGGCCCAGCGGTCAGCGGGCTGCTCCGGCTGCACTGGCCGACAAGCGGGGCCCACCTGTCAGTAAGGAAAATAAAAGAAATCACTCAACCGCGCGCGCGGAGTCGGACTCGAACGCGCGACGCGGGAGCAGGGGGAAAGGGGAGGATAGCGCTGAAAGCCACTCGGACGACCGAGCGTTGCTTACCATATAAGGGTAAGTATACCTCTTGAGTCAGCTCGCCGAGGGGTCGGGCTGAGGAAGAAGAAGGCGACGGCGCCGGCGGCGAGTGGTGGCCGGAGAGGGCTGGGAGCTGCGTGATATGTAATCCTTGCGCGATGGGGAAGCTCCTGGTGTAGGCGTCTGGGGTGGAGGAGCACGGTGGCGGGCCGGCGGCGTGCGACGGCGGAGGCTCGGGAGGGGCTCCGGTGACGGCGAGCCACGAGCTTCGGGAGGTGCGGGGGAGGCCGGGGTTAGCTTCACCGCTCTCCCGCGAAGCTCCAGGAGCTTGGGCTGGCTTCGGGGCGGCCGGAATCGGCGGCGGCTCGGTCGCCGGTCGTGGGGAAGAAGGCGTCGCCGGTGGGGATTGAGAGAGCTACCATTCAATTACTTGCGGGGGAGGGGAGAGGGGAGTGCTGCGACGCTATTTCGGCTCCCAGGCAGGGCTTTTATAGCCGGGAGAGGGAGACGCGCGGCAAGACCTCGCCGGCTTCCGCTCTGTTCAAGCTGGCAGGGGGGGTGGATGCAAATCTCGCCGAGATTTTGTAGGAGAGAGGCGGTGGGAGAGATGAGTCCCCCCTCCTGTAGCTGGTTTTTAAATTGCCCGCGGGGAAGAGAGAGAGCGGAGGAAGATCAGCTGCGGCAAGCTCGAGCGCGAGAGAGAGGAGCGGCGCTGGCGCGTGGAGGAAGAAGAGGAAGGAAGAAGACGCGCGCGGGCGAGGGTCCACCGGCAGAGGGAGAACGCGCGAGGGGACGGGCCCAGGTGGCAGCGAGCCTGCTGCACGCAAGGGTGCGGCCCACCGCGCAGCGAGCGCGGGGTGCGGAGAGCGGGTCCGCTCGTCAGCGGGAGCGAGCGCACGCGGGAAATGGGCCGCGAAGCGCTGGCCCACGCGGGCGTGCTGGCCGCACGCGGAGAGAGAGAGGCTGGGCCGGGGGTGATGGCCGGCCCGGCTGGCTTATTTTCATTTTCCTTTTTCTTTTTCTTTTATTTTATTTTGCTTTTGCATTTGAATGTATATATACATTTGCACATAGGTTTTGAGATATATGCCTAAATACATACTTTTACTTTTTCTCTGATTTTTGTGTATGTACCCATATATTAACTTATTTATTCTTTCACATAGTATACCTGTACATATATATATATATATTCATATGTTTTTTTTATATGTATAAATGCTAACCTCTTATTTGTTTACCAAAATTTTTAGAGATGGCATTTCATGCTTTGCTAGTTTATGGATCATCTTTTCAGATTCTTTATTTGATGTGTATGTTTTATCATTTTATGTGTGGATTTCTTCCTTCTCTTTACTTTTGAAATTCCTTATATTTATAAAAAGTCGATAAACTCCAAATCCAATAGGAACAAATAATAAAAAAAATCCCAAAAACTCCACAATATATTATTTATATTTTTCAGGCTGTTACAAATCTACCCCCCTTAAAAAGAATCTCGACCCCGAGATTCGGCCTAGCTAGTGAATAGGTCGGGGTAATCTTGACGCAGTTTATCTTCTCGTTCCCAGGTAGCTTCCTTCTTGGAATGGTGACTCCATTGCACTCTACACATACGAATGATTTGGGTCCTTGTCTTTTTCTCCACGGTATCCAATATTTTGACTGGACGCTCTTTATAGGTTAAATCTTCTTCTAGCTCAATGGTTTCAAGTGGAGTTTGATCTTCTGGTACTCGTAAACATTTCTTGAGTTGGGATACGTGGAAAACGTTGTGTATATCAGATAGATTTTGTGGTAACTCTAACTGATATGCAACTTCTCCTTTCTTGGCCATAATTGGAAATGGTCCCACGTAACGAGGGGTAAGTTTGCCTTTGACTTTAAACCTCTTGACTCCCCGTAGAGGTGACACCTTCAAGTAGACATAATCCCCAACTTCAAATGTCAGGGGTCTTCTTCTCTTGTCTGCATAACTCTTTTGCCTAGACTGGGCTGCCTGTAATCGATCTCTGATTAAACGAATCTTCTCTTCAGCTTGTTTGAGAATATCGGGTCCAAATATGGTGTTTTCCCCCACTTCTGACCAATATAATGGGGTTCTGCATTTCCTTCCATATAAGGCTTCAAATGGTGCCATCTGAAGGCTGGTCTGATAGCTATTGTTGTATGCAAATTCAGCATATGGCAAACATTTATCCCAGTCTTTGGAGAAATCCAATGCACAAGCTCTGAGCATATCTTCTAGTATCTGGTTCACTCTTTCTGTTTGTCCATCCGTCTGAGGGTGATAGGCGGTGCTGAAATCCAGGTGAGTGCCAAGAGCTTCATGTAGGCTATCCCAGAAATGCGAGGTAAATTGAGAACCTCGATCTGAGACTATCCTTTTTGGCACACCGTGCAAGCACACGATGCGGGACATATACAGTTCTGCTAACTTGTCTCCCTTGTAGGTTGTCTTGACTGGAATAAAGTGGGCAACCTTGGTCAACCTATCAATTATCACCCATACAGAGTCATATCCTGACTTGGTTCGTGGAAATCCAGTGATGAAATCCATTCCGACTTCTTCCCACTTCCATTGGGGTATCTGCAATGGCTGTAATAGTCCTGCAGGTCTCTGATGCTCTGCCTTCACTCTCTGACACACATCACAGCATGCTACATGCTCTGCAATGTCTCTTTTCATACGGGGCCACCAACAAAAGTGTTTCATACCTTGATACATCTTAGTGCTCCCGGGGTGGAGGGAATACGGAGAGCTATGTGCTTCCCTCAATATCAGATTCTTAAGATCCTTGTGATGTGGGACTACGATACGTGTTCCATATCGTAGAGTACCCTCATAGTCAATTTTCATGTTAGGTGCCTTCCCTTCTTCCATTAATTTCTTCCATTTCAAAATGGCTGGATCATCTTGTTGTGCTGCCATAATCATTTCTTCTATACTTGACTGAAGTTCCAGGGCAGCTAGAGTGCTTGGCTCCACTATTTCCAAATTCAAAGCTTTTAATTCCTTGTAGAGCTCGGGTTGATGTTCCTGTACCATGAGATTATTGCAATAAGCCTTACGGCTCAATGCATCTGCTACCACATTGGCCTTTCCAGGGTGGTAGTGTACACTCAAATCATAATCCTTGATTAATTCTAGCCATCTTCTCTGCCTTAAATTAAGGTGAGCTTGTGTGAAGAAATACTTGAGGCTCTTGTGATCTGTATACACATCACAATGGTTACCAATCAAGTAATGCCGCCAGATCTTCAATGCATGAATCACTGAGGCTAACTCTAGATCATGAGTGGGGTAGTTAGCTTCATGGGGACGAAGTTGTCTGGATGCATATGACACAACCCTGCCTTCTTGCATTAGTACGCATCCGAGTCCTTGATGTGAGGCATCACAATATACCTCGAAATCTTTGCGTACATCTGGTAGAACTAATACAGGGGTGGTGGTCAATCTCTTCTTTAATTCTTGGAAACTTTCTTCACATGTCTTGGTCCATTCAAACTTCTTCTCTTTCTTGAGTAATTGGGTCATTGGCCTGGCAATCCGGGAAAATCCTTCTATGAACCTTCTGTAGTACCCAGCCAAACCGAGAAAACTCCTCACTTCAGTGACAGACGTAGGCTGTTTCCATTCTGTGACCGCTGCAATCTTGGCGGGGTCAACAGATATTCCTCCTGCTGACACTATGTGTCCTAAGAAACTGATATCCCTCAGCCAAAATTCACACTTGCTGAATTTGGCAAACAGCTGATGCTCTTTTAGCTTCTCCAACACTAGGCGCAGATGTTCTGCATGCTCTTCCGAATTCTTGGAGTATATAAGGATGTCGTCGATGAAAACCACGACAAACTTGTCTAAATACTCCATGAATACCTTGTTCATCAGATTCATAAAATAGGCTGGAGCATTGGTTAATCCAAAAGACATGACCAGAAATTCATATAGTCCATATCTCGTGGTAAAGGCTGTTTTGGGTATATCTTCAGCTCTTATCTTCAACTGGTGGTATCCTGACCTCAGATCTATTTTGGAGAATACAGTAGCTCCTCCAAGTTGATCGAACAAGTCATCAATCCTGGGGAGAGGATACTTGTTCTTGATAGTCATCTCATTCAAATCACGGTAGTCCACACACATCCTGGCGGTGCCATCCTTTTTCTTCACAAACAGCACTGGAGATCCCCATGGCGATGAGCTGGGTCTAATGAATCCCTTCTCTTGTAACTCTTGGAGTTGTTTCTTCAATTCCTCCAATTCTTCTACAGTCATCCTATAGGGTCTTTTGGAGATTGGAGCGGCACTTGGCTTCAAATTGATAACAAATTCCAAGTCTCTATCTGGGGGCATGCCTGGCAGTTCTTCGGGAAATACTTCGGGATAGTCTTGCACTACTATCATTCCTTCTAGGGGTACGTCCTCACAATGATAGATTGCACGCCCCCAATGGTATGGTCTGTCCACTTTTATATTTATGGTCATTCCAGGACACTTGACCACTTTCACTGTTCTGGTGGCACACTCTAGGACACCTTGATTCTTAGCTAACCAATCCATTCCTAGTATGATGTCTAGGGTCTGGGAGTTTAATACTATAAGGTCTGCTAGGAAATCACACCTTTCCATGGTAAGGGGCACCCCTGGGCATACTAAGGTAGCAGTAATTGGTCCAGCTGGTGAGCTAAGCACCAATGGCTTCTTAAGGGTATAAATAGGTAATCCCAACTTATCAGCATACCCCTTAGATATAAATGAATGTGAAGCTCCTGAATCAAATAATACTTGTGCGGGTATAGTCTTGACAGAGAACGTACCCATTAGAACTCCAGCGGCTTCTTGAGCTTCTTCAACGGTAATATGGTTGACTCTTCCTCGGTTTGGTGCTGAAGTGTTCTTGCTAGCTTGAGAGCTTTGCTGTCCTTTGCCAGGAGCTGTAGCTTGACTGCGGGCAGGGACATTCTGCTTATGTGGACATCTGTAGGCAAAGTGTCCCTTCTCCCCGCAGTTATAGCAATTAAAATTTGCTGCGGGGTTTATACCGCCAACCTGTCCTCCTGGGCTTGATGTTTGAGACATACTCCCACCAGGTCTAAAGGCTGGGGCTGACCCACTGGATTGATTGGACCTTGAGAATGAGGGTTTGAAGAATTTCTGGATAAATCTTCCTTGTGGCCGTTGAGTTGTCATCTTGCGTTTACGGCTGGCCTCAAGAATCTTCTTCTCATTTTCCAAGGCCAGTGCCTTGTTTACCAACTGATGAAAGCTGGTGAAGTCCTGGGTGATTAGCTGCACTCTCAGTTCATCTTTCAACCCTTCAAAGAATCTGTCAACCTTTTCTTCTTCTTCTTCTATATCCTTCTGAGCATACCGAGCCAACTGCGTGAATTTTGTAAGGTATTCATTGACAGATAGGTTCCCTTGCTTGAGATTGCGGAACTCATTTTTCTTTATCCGCATTATCCCAGCTGGAATGAAGTTGTCCTTGAAAGCTTTCTTGAACTCTGCCCATGGGATAGCTTCAGTGTCACTACTGGTGGTAGCATCTTCTGGGCCTCTAGCAGCTACATAATTCTCCCACCATGCTGCGGCGGCTCCCTGAAACATGTGGGTGGCAAATATGACTTTATCCTCTTCTGCGCATTTGATTAAGCGCAACCTCCTTTCGGTATCCCGAAGCCAATCTTCTGCTTCCAGTGGTTCTTCTGCTGATGTGAATGCAATTGGTCTGGTCCTCTGGAAATCCCCTAAGTCAGCTTGGTGTCCACCAGAGCTTCCTTGCTGTCCAGCATAAATGGCTTGCAGAATCTGGGTTTGTTGTGCCATTACTTGGGCCATTGTGGGATTAACTGGAGGGTTTGGGAGGTCAGCATCTGGGTTCTGATTTTCCTCGGGGTTTTCGCCATGGTTTGAGTCTACCTCAGCATGCTGAGGGTTAGCATGGGTCCGAGATCGGGTAACTCTTGGATTGGACATCTGCAGTTATAGTTTCACAACTTAGTACTAAGACTACCCTTGAGAAAAATGGAGGATATCAACCCTTGCTGTGAAAAGAACACAAGATAAACGGCAAAAGAACATTCAACATAAGGCCTTATGCCTGGCCATTCATTATCATACAATTCCCATTGTGTATTCTCAATTTCATTAATCCAGCTATGGGTGTCTAATCTTCACATAAATCCTGGCCTCCACCATAATTTATGATTCAATTCTCATATTTCACTATGTCCATATAATCCCAATTTCAGATCTTTTATCTGCCAACTTGATCAGTTTCCCACGCCAATGGATGCCTATTATTCTTTATCTTAGATCCATCGATGATGTTTGCATCGAGATTCCCTAGTAATCCAATATGACGTTATTAACTCAATCCCATAAGTTGCTCTTCTAGAGATCAACCTAAATATTCACTATCTCCATCTTGTTTCGTTATTGCATACATCCTCTGAGAGTTATGTTTTTTTTAATCAGGCCTCTACTCCGATAGTTGTGATCATATCCCCAATTTCTAAAACTTTTAGTTAATCCCTCAATTATCGATTATCCCCTATTATTCCATTATTATAAACATTTTCCAGGAATTTTACAGTTTATCAGTGTTGCTATTTCTCCAAGAGCCACTTAATTCAGCTACCTAGGCCTTTTATTCATTTACGCTCCATGAATACATTCATCCATATTCACATTATTGTTTCCACCAGGAATAGGATAATCGCTGAAATTAAGCCGCAAGGTTCAGCATCATGATTCTTGGATTAAAGTGGGTTTTCTTAGAAAATTACAAGAGGAGTACGGGATTGTTATTGCTTTGAACTTCGGGGTAAGAGAGCTTCAGAAGTAAAATAGCTATTGCGGTAGATAGACAAGGGGAAAATCATCTAAGAGAGATGAGAATGAGCAATATAGCTTACATTTGTGAAAATATATATTGTGGAAATAAGTCTAGTCATGGACTAACGGCCAAGCTAACTAGGTCACGACCTGCAGTCGATATGCTCTGATACCAAACCTGTGAGACCCAGATTTTATAATCCGGAATCTACTGTGTTTAGTTGCACTATTCCCTGGATCAGTAGATAGTGCACACAGTTACAGTGATGGACATCAAATTACATATCATGCGGAAGCATAATTAAAATAATAAACTTACTCATGGGCCGATTAGGCCGAATTCAAAAAGTTGCAGCAGCGGAAGAACGAAGCACACAGGTGGGACCTTCAGGACATGCCCACAGGCAGCCAACTGGAGGATCGCGGCCTAGTTCTCGACATCTTCATCTTCTTTGCCATCATGATTCAAGAGTATTGTTGAAGCGCAGTGATCTGATTCCTGCTCCTGAATTTGTCGCAAAAGCGAGCATGAGCACTCCGACCCCGTGCTCAGCGAGCCAACACACAGAATGCAAGATATAACATGTATGGCTAATCAAAGGATGGCTCAGGTTTATTTTATTTTTGCGAAGAGTGCTTTTGAATACAATTATATAAGAATTCCTAAGACCTAGCATTTTGAACAAAAGCATAATGTTCAAGGAGTATTAATATGAATTTCCATACATATGGCATCACACCATATGCTTAATATCACCATAACTTCTCCCTACATACGGCATCACACCGTATGACATTTTTCAGCGTTATAGCCGCTTAACTTACCACTGGGACGACACCCAGGAACCACTGGAACGACCTCCAGGACACACTGGGACGACACCCAGGACACACTGGGACGACACCCAGGAACTACTGGAACGACATCCAGAACACACTGGGACGACACCCAGGCACTACTGGAACGACATCCAGGAACAACTGGGACGACACCCAGGACAACTCAAATCTGGGCTTTTCTCTGCCCTTCCACTTTTCCATTCCCATTTTTCAAATACTTTGGTAAACAGAACTATATCTAGTTAAGTTCCCATGTCTGCCCCTGACCGTGGGCACGGCTATTCGAATAGTTTTGACTCTGCAGAGTTTTGCACACTTTACCCACAAGAGATAAATCCACCCGTTGCCCCACATGATTCCTTAGCCATGCGGTTGAGTAGACTATCACAGGATTGTTACAATGCATAGTCCTATTGTGGTTACGCCCGCTAAGGTCTATCTTCCGTAGGATCCGACCATCCCTCGGGAAGGGTCCCTCGTGAGCCATCACGGGCAAAGGCGGGGATGCGACCATCCATCCCTTTGCTCGTGGTCATACCTTCACGTAACCACCTAGAGCCACACAAATTAGTAAACCCTGCCTACACTTTGCCAGCTTGTGGTTGTACTGTTTTACACGGGTGACATGACAAGATTCAGTCCTTGGGGGTATCTGGGCGGTCTACCACTAACCCACTTATGCAATCACTGCACCACACACAAACACACCATCAAACCAATCCGCCCAGATAATTAAGCAAGTTGGGGATCTTGGGAGCGTAAAATAATCGTATTCAACATATACCAGTTATTATCACAATGACTGCCCAAACCAATTTCTCATGAATAAAAGTGATGCTCGGGACAATTTCTTGCCCCGATTTCCTAATCAATGCTAAGCATGGCATACGGTTACGGACTTATTTTCGAAATGTTACTACTATATATTTTTGCTAGGGCGACAAGGTTCACACATTCAAATACTCCAAGGAGGGGTAATACTATTCAAGACAAACAATGGCATATAACTAGAATATCAAATTTAACATGTATTTGCATAAAAATAACAGCATGCATTTTGTTAATTTAAAACCAAATAATTTGCATAAATGTAGGTTCAACATGATCAAAGTATTGACTCGCCTTGGTCACGGTGGTCGGGTGTTTGATTATCCGGGGCTTCTAGTGCTGCGGCCTCGATCTCTTCTTCTTGCGCTTCGTAGGCTATTGTAATCGTGCGCGAAAATTTGGATAAAAAGAAAACATCAAATCAACAAAATATCACCAGAAATTCAAATGAACTTTAAAAATTATAATTTCAGTTCCATTGGATAGATATTGAATTTAGATGAATTTAGAAATTTGTCTCATCCAATTTGGAGTTAAAATGAAAAAGTTATGATCATTCAAAGTTCTCAGTTCAGTTAATTCCAAATATTGTCAAATTTCTGACAGTGGGTCCCACATGTCAGTTTCTTTTTATTTTAATTCTTTTATTGCTGTGTCGCTGACAAGTGGGTCCAGGTACTGTTCATTGGGGTCCATATGTCAGTACGGGCTCCGTGCGGATGCGCCACTGACCAGTGGGGCCCAGCGGTCAACGGGCTGCTCCGGCTGCACTGGCCGACAAGCGGGGCCCACCTGTCAGTAAGGAAAATAAAAGAAATCACTCAACCGCGCGCGCGGAGTCGGACTCGAACGCGCGACGCGGGAGCAGGGGGAAAGGGGAGGATAGCGCTGAAAGCCACTCGGACGACCGAGCGTTGCTTACCATATAAGGGTAAGTCTACCTCTTGAGTCAGCTCGCCGAGGGGTCGGGCTGAGGAAGAAGAAGGCGACGGCGCCGACGGCGAGTGGTGGCCGGAGAGGGCTGGGAGCTGCGTGATATGTAATCCTTGCGCGATGGGGAAGCTCCTGGTGTAGGCGTCTGGGGTGGAGGAGCACGGTGGCGGGCCGGCGGCGTGCGACGGCGGAGGCTCGGGAGGGGCTCCGGTGACGGCGAGCCACGAGCTTCGGGAGGTGCGGGGGAGGCCGGGGTTAGCTTCACCGCTCTCCCGCGAAGCTCCAGGAGCTTGGGCTGGCTTCGGGGCGGCCGGAATCGGCGGCGGCTCGGTCGCCGGTCGTGGGGAAGAAGGCGTCGCTGGTGGGGATTGAGAGAGCTACCATTCAATTACTTGCGGGGGAGGGGAGAGGGGAGTGCTGCGACGCTATTTCGGCTCCCAGGCAGGGCTTTTATAGCCGGGAGAGGGAGACGCGCGGCAAGACCTCGCCGGCTTCCGCTCTGTTCAAGCTGGCAGGGGGGTGGATGCAAATCTCGCCGAGATTTTGTAGGAGAGAGGCGGCGGGAGAGATGAGTCCCCCCTCCTGTAGCTGGTTTTTAAATTGCCCGCGGGGAAGAGAGAGAGCGGAGGAAGATCAGCTGCGGCAAGCTCGAGCGCGAGAGAGAGGAGCGGCGCTGGCGCGTGGAGGAAAAAGAGGAAGGAAGAAGACGCGCGCGGGCGAGGGTCCACCGGCAGAGGGAGAACGCGCGAGGGGACGGGCCCAGGTGGCAGCGAGCCTGCTGCACGCGAGGGTGCGGCCCACCGCGCAGCGAGCGCGGGGTGCGGAGAGCGGGTCCGCTCGTCAGCGGGAGCGAGCGCACGCGGGAAATGGGCCGCGAAGCGCTGGCCCACGCGGGCGTGCTGGCCGCGCGCGGAGAGAGAGAGGCTGGGCCGGGGGTGATGGCCGGCCCGGCTGGCTTATTTTCATTTTCCTTTTTCTTTTTCTTTTATTTTATTTTGCTTTTGCATTTGAATGTATATATACATTTGCACATAGGTTTTGAGATATATGCCTAAATACATACTTTTACGTTTTCTCTGATTTTTGTGTATGTACCCATATATTAACTTATTTATTCTTTCACATAGTATACCTGTACATATATATATATTCATATGTTTTTTTTATATGTATAAATGCTAACCTCTTATTTGTTTACCAAAATTTTTAGAGATGGCATTTCATGCTTTGCTAGTTTATGGATCATCTTTTCAGATTCTTTATTTGATGTGTATGTTTTATCATTTTATGTGTGGATTTCTTCCTTCTCTTTACTTTTGAAATTCCTTATATTTATAAAAAGTCGATAAACTCCAAATCCAATAGGAACAAATAATAAAAAAAATCCCAAAAACTCCACAATATATTATTTATATTTTTCTGGCTGTTACATCTGGAGAGGACGAGGATGGCGAAGGTGCAACTGGAGGGGTGGTAGGTCGTGTTGTGACGACGGAAGGTGCGTACGTGTTGTCCAGACTGGACGACATCGCAGCGGCAGCCCTAGTTCTGCCACAGGGGGAGGAGGGAGAATGGGGGTTCAGCGAGGGTGCACTCTTTTTGGGACAGTGCTTCCGTAATAAGAGTGCTGTCCAGCAGGCTATTGCTAGACATGCCGTCAACATAAGCCGGACGTATCGGGTCCACAAGTCAAAGCCGGACACGTACGTCGTGAAGTGTGTCAACGGGTCCTGTGGTGGCAAAGTCCGTGCACAACGGTACAAGGGCGTTGGCACGGAGTTCCGGATAACGGTGCTCGAAGATCACAGTTGCGAGCTTGCGGGCCCAATACATAGACACCGCAACATGACATCATCGTATGTTGCGGAGCTGGTCGCGCACCTTGTCCAGGCGGATGTGTCAATTACCCCGAAGGTTCTAATGGCAGCAGTAGCGAACACGGCGGGCTACGAAGTGAGCTACAAGAAGGTTTGGCGGGCGAAGCGAAAGGTGCTGCATCAAATGTATGGGACGTACGAGGAGGCGTACGACCTGGTCCCAAGAATGCTGCATCAAATTTCACAATCAAACCCAGGCACGTACATAAACAGGCAGCAGAGGGCTCATCCTACGGAGGGCCCGAACTGTTTCATTCTTGACAGGGTGTTCTGGGCCTTCCATCAGGCGATACAAGGGTTCAGGTGGTGCCGTCCAGTGCTAACCGTAGATGGGACGTTCCTATCCGGTAAGTACAAGGGTACTATTTTGACCGCAGTTGCAGCCGATGCAAATGACCAGTTACTCCCAGTGGCATTTGCAATTGTGGAGAACGAGAATACAGATAGCTGGCTGTGGTTCCTTTGCAATTTGAAGCATGCCGCAGTGCAAGAACGCCCTGAAGTGTGCCTTATCTCCGACCGCAATGCAGGCTTGCTGTCTGCGTTGCGGACGTTGCAGAATGGGACGCAGCCCCCCTTCCAGTGGACTGATGTGAAGAACCGCTGGTGCATGAGGCATATTGCAGCGAACTTCCATAGAAGGTTCCGTAGCAAGGACCTAATGAAGATGTTCAAGAAGCTATGCATGCAGAACAAAAAGCGGAAGTTCGACACCTTGCGGAGGCAGCTCGATCAGGAGGCTACGAAGCATGTGCATACAGAAGCAGGGGCCGTGGAGGGGGGATCCACAAGAGTCGGAGCATTCTCACAATGGGTTCAGGCCAATGCACCTGACTTGGAAATGTGGTCTTTGTTGCACGACACCGGTGGGGCAAGGTATGGGATCATGACAACCAACATGTCCGAGGTTTACAATGGTGTCTTGAAGGGCGTCAGATCCCTGCCGATCACGGCAATCGTGGCTGAGACTTGGAACCGTACCGTTGGGTACTTTGTGAATAGAGCCATGATGGCGCAGAAGCACCTTGAGGAAAACAAGCAATACTCTGAGGTCATGCAGGCCTTCATGGACAGGAAGATGGAGAAGGCTCGATGCCACATTGCTCAGCCCATTGATGGCTTAAGGAGGAAGTTTGAGGTCCGCCTAAGGCAGAAGTATGTCATGGGTCACATTAGAGGGGAGCGCAAGCAGGTATGCACTATTGGTGATGAAGCATCTTGCACCTGCAACAAGCCCCAGCTTCTGCACAAGCCATGCTCTCATGTGTACGCGGCCTGCGCTGTATGGAACCAAGCGTCGACACAGTACATCTCCAAGTACTACGACATGCAGCATTTGTATGCAACCTGGAGTGCAGAGTTCCATTTCTACGGGGTAGACATGCACTACAGGGAATTATGGTCGGGGGAGATAAAGTGGGTGCCCAACGATGCACTGAAGCATGTCGGTCGTGGAAGACGACAAAGCCGTCGCATCCGCAACGACATGGATGAGAGCTAGCGAGGGGATCGTGTTCGGCGCCCGAAGTGTAGGCTATGCAAGACGATTGGCCACTCCCTCAGTCAGTGCCCAAACAGGCCGTCATCAAGCAACGCTCCGTAGTACCAACCACAATCCATATGTAATGTATTATTCAGGAGGTGTACGCTGAATTGTTGGCTCGATGTAGCTATGTGTTGCACATTACCATGTTATGTATGTGTTCGCACATTCTATATGTTTCCTTGTCGTGTTGGTCATATTCGTGTGCACATTTTATGTATGTTTTGGTACATTCCGTACGTTTCCCTGTCATTACATTTGTTGTTAATTATGTTGTTATTTGTTGCACATTTTGTTATAATGTACACTAACTTGTTATCCTTATTTGGCAGAACATGGCGTTCGAGCTGCTAGACCCCCGTTGGGACAAGCACCACCGATGCCATGTGTGGTTGTCTGGAGACGCACACGGGCCTCCTTGCTTCGTCCTTAGGGGCCCCCGAGAGAACTGGCGCCTCGACCAGCGGTATATCCCACTAATGCGGGACACCGGTCTGCTGCCCATTGCCCGCATGTTGGATCTACCGCATGGGTTCCAGTATGATGCGCCACTGCTGTCCGCTCTCGTTGATCGATGGAGGCCGGAGACTCACACCTTCCACTTCCGGTGGGGGGAGATGACGGTTACTCTGCAGGACGTCACGATGATTACAGGTCTACCCGTCCGTGGTGCTGCTGTGGTGCCACCCCCAAAGGCAGCAGATTGGATGGTCCGTCTGGGTCACCGGTTCGGTCATCAGATCCGAGACAACGCAGCTGGGGTGCCACATGGATGGCTTCGTCGCTACATGACCTGTCCTGCAGACGCAGATGAGGACGCGGTGCGGACGCACTTCGTTGCATACCTGCTATATCTGTTCGGGTACGTCTTGTTCGGCCCCGATCATGGCGACGATCTCGTTGATGTGCCCACAATGGTTACACGTTGGACGCATGGTCAGTTGAGGTGGGCCAGGGAGAGACCGAGACGTGCGTACACGGATTTCCACCAGAGGTTCGAACTTCTGCCATTTGGCGACGTAGTCTGGTGGCCATGGTCTCCACGGTTAATTGCGAACACGGCCCCCCACGGGTTGTCATCTCAGTGCGAGCAGGATCATAGGTACTGGATGACGACCTGCCACTTGGTGTTCGCAAACTGCGTCGAGCCATACAGCCCACACCGAGTCATGAGACAGTTTGGGCTGTACCAGCATGTCCCTCCCATGGCAGGACGCCCTCTTGCGGATATCACCCACTGGTATGTCACTACACCCCAAATTTAATTACTGCATTAGTCTCAATGTCACTACCCTACTAATTGTTGTAATGTCTCAATGAACTTGCAGGCAATCGAGGAGAGGGCGAGCGACAGAAGACTGGAGAGCCACACAGCAGGTGTGGATAGACATGTGGTCTGAGCATGCAGATACGATGGTTGTGGATGAGACACGGCCGGACGACCCCTCGACGTATAGGGCATACCTTGACTGGTACACTCCACGGACCCGCATTAGGCTTACTATAGGGGAGGTGCCACATCCTACACTTCAGGCTGTTCACGAGGCCGCTATACAGGAAGGTCCAGACCGTCATCTAGCGGCACGGGTCGACCAGGCGGTACGAGATTACTATGTCGTTACGCAGTGCAGGATTACGTTTGAACTGACTGTTTGTTTCACTGCAGGTGGACCGACTACATCATATCGACGACGAGGCTAATGAGGCTATACGACGTAGGAAGTCAAATACTGAATCTCGGTGGGTAGGTTACATGCGCAGCATCAGCAAAACTGCAAGGGGTGCGATACGGGGCTTGAGTTGTGGTCGCCACCGAGATGACGTTGTTGCTACACGCGGTGGCGGACGTGGCCTGGGACCACCACCTCCCTCCGCGCCGCCGTCAGCACCACCATCAGCACGGCCATCGACGTCGCGTCCATCCCAGTCTGATATTCAGCCCAGTCGCTCGGCCTCCATGCGCTTCGGACCGGTGGTAAGATAATTGCCATCTATGTTTTATCGACTTATTTACCATTTATGTCTAACGACATGTTCGTCTTGCAGCAATTGCGACAGGATAGCACGCTGCTACGGAGGGCGACGTCATCACGGAGGGCGACGGAGGAACGACCGCGCTCTCCAGGACGAGGGGGGCCCACTCCAGACGCTCGCTCGGCCTTCACGCGCTACGGCCCCGCGGTTTGACAATTGCCAACTATTGTTCATGCACTCGTTTACCAATTATGTCTAACCACATGCTCGTCTTGCAGCAATTGCGACGGGATAGCACGTCGCAACGGGCATCGGCATCACGGAGGGCGACGGACGAGCGACCGCGCTCTCCAGGCCGACGTGGGCCCACTCCAGAGGGCGATCCTGACTCTGCGGACGAACCAGAGGGGCCGATGCCCTCGTATGTCCCTACCGTGTAGACCAACCTAGATGATCGGGACAGGTGGTTTGGGCAGACCTATGAAGGCATGTCATCGCAGGACTACATGCATGACTACCCGTTGACATCGTCATTTCACCAGCCACATACCCCGGTATGCACTAACGTTCTAAGCTATACATATGAACAATTTTTGTACTTTCCATTGCCTAATTCAGTTGTACCATCTAAGCAGGACGTAGACACCTCCTCCGAATGGCTGAGCTCTATGATTTTTGGCCAGCCGTCGCAACTCTCCACAGAGTTGTACCCACCACCGCCTCGGCCACAGCCCTCGCGCTACGATCTTCGTGATGCACCACGCTCCCCTAGTAGGTTCACCTTCTCAGAGGATCATATGCGCCGTACGAGGCGGCGAGAAGGAGATGATGAATGAATTTTTTTAATTGTGCTTTTGTAATTTTTGTGATGTTTTTCAAGTGCTTGATGGTTTGATGTTCAAAGATGGTTTCCAGTATAAAAGGGTTGCTCTAAGTTCTTTGATTTACTAGGGCATACATCCAACAGAGAGATGACAACACGGGACAACCCACATAATAAGAAGGCATCAGGCAATGACAACACAAAACAACACATACATTGCACGTACCTGAAATGTAGCAAGTAGTACAACCACCAACACACCAACGAACACAACAACTAAAATACAACACAACCGTACATAAAATATTACCAAAAGAGCTTGACGACAACATAGCATAAAACATTGCCAACATACACGAGGAGAACCTCCAGCACTACAACTTTAGGATAACAATAAACACAAGAAACAAAATAGCACACAACATTAAATTTATCTTCCACTCTAGTCTGTCGAAACGATGCCGCATCCCGACGGGGTCGCAACCCCCCACGACAACTCTCTCACGGCGAACAGTGTCTGTCCTATTTCCCATTTCATCCTCCCACACCCAGAATCGGCAACCACCAGCAGCTTCTTGCGATTCCATGACAAGACGATTATTAAACATACCACCACGATTTGAATGAACCCGAAACAATCAGACTAACCGAGTGATGGGGGCACTTGTAGTAGTGTCGCCCAGGATTCGCGGCCGTCTGTGATGTCCTACGTCTAACCACCGTGTTGCAATTTGGGCACATCACCGTGGGTGCCCATGAAGACGTGCTGAGCTGACTCATTGCCTAGTCCGGGGGAGTGAGCACGAAAGAAAACTACAAAGATTGCGAACAACTAACTCAGGAGGTGACTGATAACATGGCAAGGGAGTATGTGAGGGATGGCTCCGTTTTATAAGCTGTGTGATAACAAGGCACGGGAGTAGGTGAGGAATGGCCCCCTTTATAGCCTGTGGGGGGCAGCGTCACGCACAAAGACCACAGAATAAGAAGGCATCAGGCAATGACAGCATGCTCAATGCGCACACAAAACATGCCAGCTTTGCGCAGTGACCACAGAAAAAGGGGCAGCTTTGCTCAGTGACATGACAAAACGGGGCAGCTTTGCCCAGTGACTTGACAAAACGGGCCAGCTTTCCGCAGTGACATGACAAAAGAGGCCAGCTTTCCGCAGTGACATGACAAAAGAGGCCAGCTTTGCTGGGTTACACGACAAAACGGGCCAGCTTTGCCCAGTGACATGACAAAACGGGGCAGCTTTGCCCAGTGACTTGACAAAACGGGCCAGCTTTCCGCAGTGACATGACAAAAGAGGCCAGCTTTCCGCAGTGACATGACAAAAGAGGCCAGCTTTGCCCAGTGGGATGACAAAACGGGGCATCTTTGCTCAGTATTGCATTTTTTTGGCCTGTGATAACAACTCCACGAAGATAACAACCAATCCATCACATGCTTAACAACGTTGCACATTACATCGTTACGGAAAGAGACCACAGAACATGAAGGTCCCAGAAAATGAAGGCGTCACGCACTTACAACACGAAACAACACATACATTCCACATACAGAATTTATGGAAAGTAGTACACCCAACATTTTAATTCAACGCATACATGAACTAAAATACGACACAACCATAACCCTCGTTACCTACATGCCAAACGAGCCTCGTGGCACCCACATGGAGAATTGCTGAGGGGGCCACCTCGGACGTGGCTGGCCGTCGTGGTAGTGGCATGCACATATGCAGCTCGGGTTCGCGCAGCAACATGTGGGATCATAAGAGCTTCCTATATTCACGACCTCCTCGTTGCCCCTCTCGCGTTGCATCTGTTTGCGGAGGTCGTTGTTCTCCTCAGTGAGACTCTCCATTCGGTACTCCAAGTCCCATATTCGAGCCCATAATGTATCCACATAACGATCAACATACCGTTCATGAGGAGGGTCGATCCAGCGGGAGAAGTCGCATTTTGCCATCTGCAAAAAAAAGGACGGTAAACTTCGCGGGTCCATAAGCAATACAAAAAAATAATACTACTAAATTGTACCCCGGAGCGTGAGCATCGGAAGAAACGTCGCCCGCCATCGTTCGGGGAATCCAAGATCTGGACGACCGCGTACTCATTGTGCCTGCATTTCGGCCACGCTGGTTGAGCACGCCGACTTGGTATCAATCGGTACTGTGGACCGAACATATTCCTTCTTTCTAAGGGAATGTCGTCCTTCGGTGACCCAAATCCCACTGGCCCCTCGGCTTCCGACATGGTTTGTTCAAGCACGAAAGACAGGGTACTTCTTTGTTCGACTGAACAATGTGCTGGGACCCCAACCGTGCTACTTATACCAAACGAGACAACTTGCTGCATTCACCTCAAACGAATAAAAGGACAGTTCTTCGCACAGACGTGACATAACGGGGCATCTTTGCTCTGAGAGATGACAGAACAGGTCTGCTTTCGCAGTGAAATGACAAAAGATGCCGGCTTTGCTCAGTGAGATGACAAAAGATGCCAACTTTTCGCAGTGACATGACAAATCGGACCAGCTTTGCTATAAGAGATGACAGAGGACAGCTTTTCGCGGTGAAATGATAAAAGATGCCGGCTTTGCTCAGTGAGATGACAAAAGATGCCGGCTTTGCGCAGTGACATGATAAAACAGTGCAGCTTTGCTCAGTGACATGCCAAAACGGGGCAGCTTTGCTCAGTGAGATGATAAAAGATGCCAGCTTTGGGCAGTGACATGACAAAATGGGGCAGCTTTGCTCAGTGGGATGCCAAAAGATGCCAGCTTTCGGCAGTGATATTACTAAAGAGAGCAGCTTTCCTCAGTCAAATGACAAAAAGAGGTCAGCTTTGCTCAGTGAGATGACAACACATGGCAGCTGTGCTCAGAGACATGACAAAACGGGGCAGCTTTTCTTAGTGAGATGACAAAAGATGCCAGCTTTGCGCAGCGACATGATAAAACGGGGCAGCTTTGCTCAGAGACATGACAAAATGGGGCAGCTTTTCTCAGTGAGATGACAAAAGATGCCAGCTTTGCGCAGTGACATGATAAAACGGGGCACTTTGCTTAGAGACATGACAAAACGGGGCAGCTTTGCTCAGTGAGATGACAAAACATGCCAGCTTTGCGCAGTGACATGACGAAACGGCGCAGCTTTGCTCAGTGGGATGACAAAAGATGCCAGCTTTGGGCAGTGACACTACTAAAGAGGGCAGCTGTGCTCAGTGACATGACAACAAGAAGTCAGCTTTGGTCAGTGAGATGACAAAATAGGACAGCTTTGCTCAGAGACATTACAAAACGGGGCCTTTTTTCAGTGATATCGCAGCACTCCCATCTTTACTCACTGCTACGACCACGCGGACCAGCTTTACACGTACGAGTAGAGACAAAACGGCCCCTATAAATTGGTATGCATTCCATTTCCCAGCGAACATTGCACATCCAAACCCCATACTACATCGCGCTTCCCTTACCCAACCGGGATGGACAAAGGCAAGAAGAAGCAATGGGACAAGATGGTGAAGGATTGGGAGGAGACCCGTGACATAGCACGGTCAGCTGCGACCCGCGATGCCGCCCGCGATGAGAAAATAAGGGCTATACAGGCCCGGGTAGAACAAGCCCATCGTGCTACGATGAAAGGTCTCCCCAGAGCGCCCGCGTAGCAACAACCCCATCCCGGACGTCCCCACCGAGCGTTCGCCACAACTACCACCTGAGGGGGAGACACCTCCCCTTTGTTGGTGCGGGGACGTGTGCAAGTTCTTCAAGTGTAAGGACCGCATCAGCCTAGGTATGCATTACTGGGGTTGCGCAAACTACTCCAGTGACTACCCCAATCGCCGTTTTGACACCGCAACCTATCGGCAGCCGGTAACGACCACATGCACCATTTTCCCCTACCTTTTCTCCTTCACAGCACGCCCTAACAATATCTCCCATGTATTTACAGTCTCCAGAGCCCCTGTGTGGCTACCGCAAATGGATCGATCTTGAGATCCACCCTGAGGACCAATGGACCCTCGACTTCGAGGAGTGGAATGTCACAAAGGAGAAGGAGTTGCTGGAGGAGGAGCGCCGCAAGCACGAGCACACCCTGCGTATACAGCGCGAGACGCAAGCTCATCTTGAAGCGTGCACGCGTAGGGAGCGGGAGGCTCGCGAGAGGGAGCGCGAGAGAAAGAGGGAAATTGCGGCTAAGGCAAAAGAGGCCGCGGAGGAGTTCAACGCCGAGCGGGCAAGGAAGGGAAAGTGGCCCCGGTCCACACAGTAGGTCGTACGAGCAGTTGGGTGGGTTAGTCGCATATCATGCTATATGTTATGCATGTAATAAAAATCTACGCGGCATGTTACTCCCAACTGTATTATGAAGTTTAATATCTCGTATTTTCGCATTCCATGATTCACGTAGCACCTCATTTCACAATATTAACATAGCGGTCCTCACCGTACACGAATTCTCACTAACCTTCGAAATATCACTTACCACTTTATGTATCGACCGTTCTACGGTCAATCTTTCCTAAAAAAAATTTACCAAATTTTTTTATGCATCTACAACTTACAATGAACATAATCTTTTATTACAACTTTATCTGATTTTTACCCAGTTTATAACTACAAAATTGCCAAAACTTAAAATGTGAAGCATATAACATGTGAAGCATATAACATAAAATACATGTGAAGCTCGGAGGGAGTGGCGTCGGGAGGGACCGGCGGCGTCGATCGGGAGGAAGCGGCGTCGGGAGGGACCGGCGGCATCGGGAGGGAGCGGCGGTGGGAGGGACCAAAACCTAGCTAGCAGGGGCGCTGCAGAGTGGAGACAAGAGACTGCGCGAGAGCAGACTGCGCAGACCTAGCTGCGGGTATTTAAAGATAAGCTATCACAAACGGTTCCTTAAACGAACCGTCTGTGATAGTGGTATCACAGACGGTTCTATCGATATAACCGTCTATGATATGCATATTATCACAGACGGTTCTATAGATATAACCGTTTGTGATATCCATATTATCACAGACGGTTATATCGATAGAACCATCTGTGATGTGTTATCACAGACGGTTTCTTTTGATAAACCGTCTGTGATAGTTCACTATAAATACCCGCAGCTAGCTAGGTTCCTATGTCATTTTACAATTACAATATGGAACATAGATACATTTATGAAAAATGCAAGCATAACCATAAATATAACTATTTCTTAGTTCCTTAGTCATTTTACAATTACAATGGAACATACATATATTTATGAAAAACACAAGCATAACCAATATCATTTATTACACTTTGGCTATATCATTTTAAATAAAGCCCTTCACGATGATCGACACGCATATAGCTTGCTTTATCGCCTTGTTCTTCCTCGAGCCTGATGCCGTCTCCGAATGGAGGCAAATCATCAAATTGATTGTACTCTTCCTCATCCACAACATTCTCAACCCCGACAATCCTTCTTTTTCCCTGAAGAACTACATGGCGCTTCTTATTTGCCGGGTCGGTTACATAAAATACTTGAACAACTTGCCTCGCGAGTACGAATGGTTCGTCTTTGTATCCTACACATTCGAGGTCCACGGTAGTGACGCTGTACTTGTCAATCTTTACACCCCGTGGGAGTTGGACCCAACGGCACCGAAATAAAGGAATTTTGAATATTACGTAGTCAAGCTCCCAAATCTCCTCTACAAGCCCGTAGTACGAGCTTGGGCCAGCGGTACTGCCGTGCGCATCATAGGCATCTATGCGGACACCTGAGTTCTGCACTGTGCTCTTTCTATCTTGATCTGTTGTATAAAATATGTAGCCATTAATGTCGTATCCTTACCATGTCACAATTGTAAATTTTGGCCCTTTTGTCAACCATTGTAGTGTTTCACTTGACGACCTCCTAGTCAATTGCACCTTCAACCATTCGTTGAACTGACGGTTGTGTTGTCTCGTGATCCAAACTTCTGACTGGCCTGCATTCTCCTGACGTAGCATGTCCTTGTGCTCTTCAATATATGGGGTCACTTCAGTCATGTGTTGTAAAACCATGAAATGGGCTTGAGCATACGTATTTTGATCCGGAGTTATTGCTTTCCTTTCGATAGTCCCGATACCCTCTAACCTCCCCTCGTGACGAGATAGAGGTACACCTATCGGCTCTACCTGAGCCATGTAGCCGATGCAGAATTCAACGACCTCTTCTGTTGTATAACCTTCGATGATGCTACCCTCCGGTCGAGATCGATTGCGTACATAGGACTTCAGAATTCCCATGTACCTCTCGAAAGGGTACATATGACGTAGAAATACGGGGCCACATATTTTTATCTCTTTCACAAGGTGGACAATGAGATGGACCATGATATAAAAAAATGATGGAGGGAAATACATCTCTAGATGACATAGAGTTGTCACCACCTCGGTTTGCAGAGCATCTAGTCCATCCGGATCAATGACCTTCTGAGCAATTGCGTTGAAGAAATAACATAGCCTTATGATTGTCACTCGAACCTTGTTCGGCAAAATACTTCTAATTGCAACAGGTAGCATTTGAGTCATTAGCACATGACAGTCGTGAGACTTCATGCCAATTAATTTCAAATGTTCCATGGAAATAAATTTCTTCATGCTTGTGGAGTGACCGGATGGAACTTTCACACCATTTAAGGACTGGCATAATTCAGTTCTCTCGGACTTAGACAGAGTGTAACATGCTGGGGGAAGGTACGTCCGGCCTTTATCGGTCTCTATCGGTGCTAACTCGGTCCTGATGTTCATAGCGACCAAGTCACGCCTTGCGTTAACACCATCCTTTGTTTTATCAGGAATGTTCATTAAGAGACCAATCAAATTGTCACATACATTCTTCTCTACGTGCATGACATCGATGCAATTGCGAACTTCTAAGTGCTCCCAATAAGGCAAGTCCCAAAATATTGACCTCTTTTTCCACATGTTCTTCCTCAATTTACGTCCCTTTCCAAACACAACATTTATATCCTTGACCATATCATACACCTCTTTCCCGCTAAAAGGTCTTGGTACTGAGTCATCCTCTTTTTTCCGTCAAATTGTTTCTTCATCTTGCGGTATGGGTGATACTTTGGAAGGAACCTACGGTGACGCATGTACACAGTTTTTCGCGAGTTGTTCAACCACACACTCTCGGTATAATCTAAGCAGTGCGGACACGCTTTGGCTCCTTTTATACTCAACCCTGACAGGTTACCAAGGGCAGAAAAATTATTAATGGTGCAGAACAACATGGCGCGTAGAGTTAAGTTCTCTCGTTTGTCCGCATCCCATACATGTACCCCTTCATTCCACAATATTGCAAGATCTTCCACCAATGGGGCTAGAACACATCAATATCGTTGCCAGGTTGCTTCGGCCCTTGGATAAGTAGTGACATCAAAATATATTTCCGCTTCATACACAGCCAAGGAGGAAGGTTGTACATGCACAGAGTCACGGGCCAGGTGCTATGTCGGCTGCTCATGTTACCAAAAGGATTCATTCCATCTGTACTCAACCCAAACCTTATATTTCTCGGTTCCACACCGAAATCTACAAACATCCTATCGATGTTCCTCCACTGGGCAGAATCAGCAACATATCTTATCATTCCGTCTTTCTTACGCTGCTCGCAGTGCCAACGCATCAATCTTGCATCCTTGCGGTTTGCAAATAAACGTTTCAAACGGGGGATTACAGGAAGATACCACATCACCTTAGCAGGAGGTCCTTGCTTCACCTCGATGCCCTTCCCATCATCAGAGTCATTTTTACGCTTGTATCGGGATGCTTTGCACACCAGACAAACATGTAAGCTAGCATACTCTTTACGGTACAGGATACAATCATTCCGACATGCATGTATTCTTTCTACTTCCATTCCTAATGGACAAAGAATCTTCTTGGCTTGGTGGGTGGTTCTCGGCAACACATTTTCCGTTGGAAGCATGTCCACTAGAAGACGTAATAATGCCGTGAAACTCTTGTCGGACCAACCATTGCTTGCCTTCAATTTTAGCAGTTCTAGAACTGATGACAACCTCGTGTATTGCGGCTTGCAGCCTGGGAACAAAGATTTTTCCGAGTCCTCTATCAAGCCCTCGAATTTACCAAACTCTCTCTCACTATAGTTCCCTTCTGCATCACGTAACATCTGATCCAGATTGTCATCTTGCGACCTATCCTCATGATCGAAAGAACAGTCCACAACTGGCATATCGTTGTCTCCCTCGACTATGTCATAACTACCTTCTTGTGTACTCTTCTCTTCACCGTGACTGGTCCAACATTTGTACCCTTTTCTGAAACCCCTTCGAATCAAGTGAGCTTCAATCTGCGCTGAGTTGTTAAACATCTTGAGATTATCACAATCAATACATGGGTAATACATATATTTTATCCCCTTCTTCAACATATCCAGCTCGGTCGCCCTTCTAAAAGCAGACACGCCAGTAATGTACTCTTCACTCACACGGTTCTCAATATACATTCAGCTTCGGTCCATCTACGCTACACAAGTGACAAATGGGTGTCAAAAATGATTATTACCCCTACTACTAACCTCTGATCAGATCACTAAGAATGTTAAGTAATTGAGTACTAATCTCTGATCAGATCACTAAGAATGTTAAGTAATTGAGTATACTAACCTCTGATCAGATCACTAAGAAGACGGTGATATTTTTTCACCCCCCAACTCCCTAAAGCCGGCCGCCTTGCTCCACCGATGCAGCGCAATGAAGACAGATCGGTGTCGACATCCTTCAAGCAAGTACGCCAAGTAATTAATACTACGCAGAATATCACAGACGGTTCCAACCACAAACGGTCTGTGAAAATGATATATCACAGACGGTTCGTATTAATAACCGTCTGTGAATTATCACCGACGGTTATTAATATTAACCATCTGTGATACAAACAATATTACAGACGGTTCAAATTAATAACCGTCTGTGATACTAAACAATCACAGACGGTTCATAACAATGCCCGTCTGTGATATACACAATATCACAGACGGTTAATAACAACGGCCGTTTGTGATATATCACAGACGGCTCAGTATTTGAAACCATCTGTGATATATATATCACAGATGGCTTGTAACAATGAACCGTCTGTGATAGAAATTGCAGCAGCCATTTCATTTGCTGTTTTTTTGGCTAGATACATGGACCATTTGGGTGGAAAGATGAACTGTTTCGTCAGGCGCATGACTGCCAATTCGAAACATAGCATAGCATCTGAGGCACATTCGAGGCCTGCTGCTGTGTCTTGAGGAATGCCAAGAATTGGTCTTCAGATGTGGCATTCCTCAAGACACAACAGCAGGCCTCGGATTTGCCTCGGATGCTATGCTATGCTTCGAATTGGCAGTCATGCGCTTGACGAAACAGTTCATCTTTCCACCCAAATGGTCCATGTATCTTTTGCAACAATCGCAAGATTTCTTTATCTGGGAACCCCTTCCAGCCATGTGAGCTGAAATTTGCGGCTTATGTCAGTTGCAAAGTCAATAAATAAATAAATTTCCTTTTTTCTGTTTAGTCTAAGGGATTAAATAATGTTACCCATGACCTTTGAAAATAAGCAAATACAGACGCAAGCACAGCAACACATTCAGATCATCAAATTGATTGTCCTCATCCACAACATTCTCCACTCCGACAATCCTTCTTTTTCCTGCAAAATTCAAGGCAATTTTATTACAAAAGTTCAAAAAAAAAGATATTCCCAGATTCTTCGGTGAGCAGCCGACATAGCCGACTTCTTCGCTGAGCGACTATCCATCTGCTTCTTCCCACTTCTTTTCTTCATCTCTGGTCTCTGGATCACGTACGCCAGTAGCGATGATTCGCTCAACGAAGAAGTCGGCTATGTCGGTTGCTCACCGAAGAATCTGGGAATCACGGGCGGACCCATAATGGGACATGGGGGTACAGTTGTACCCCCAAAATTTTTTGTAAAAAATCAACTATATATAATATATATTTCATATATATAGGAAAAAAACTAAAAATGAAGGTAATATAGCAAATTCAGCCCACTAGCCAATGGCCCAATTGGCATTTCCTGATTTCCTAACCTAACTCCTGCTGCCTGGCTGCTTCTCACGAGTCACGCCGCCTCCTCTCCATTTCTCTTGCACAGCCGCCGTGCCACAGCTCACAGCGCGCCGCCGCGCCCGGCGCCCCTCCTCGTCTCCGGCGACGTGGCGACCGGCGAACGGCTATCGGCAGCGGCGCGGCGCCCGCTCCTGCCTTGCTCTCACGCCGCCTCCTCTCCATCTCTCTTGCACAGCCGCCGCGCCCCAGCTCACAGCGCGCAGCCGCGCCCGGCTCCCCTCCTCATCTCCGGCGACGCGGCGACCGGCGGCGGCGCGGCGCCGAGCGCCCACACTGGCATACCCAATGGCCAGCTTCAACGGCGGCAGCTCCTCCCCTATTCCATCTTCAACGGCCGGCGGCGCTCGGCGCTCCCGACGGCCGGCGGCGCTCCCGACGGCCATGCCGCCCCTGGACACAAGGTCGGCCATTGGGTGAGGGCGAAGAAGTCCCCACGGCCAGGCGGCTCATTGGCGGCGGCGCTCCCGACGGCCATGCTGCCCCTGCACACAAGGTTGGTATTCTACATTTCTACAATGTCAATTTATACTTAATACTTTTGGACTCTCCTTTTCAGCTGTTCTTCAATGGTGAATTGAACAAATGTTCAATATTTTTAGGTTGTAGAGAATTCAAAGAAGAAGAAGGAATTTGTCGATTTGAAATCTATGTGGAGGAGGGCTGAAAAAAAACTATATGAGATATACATATTATGTGTATCAAAATTCTCTATCTTATATATGTACTCTGTAGATTCTTAACTTCGTACCCCCATCCCAAAAATCCTGGGTCCGCCACTGCTGGGAATGTCTTTTTTTGAACTTTTGTAATAAAATTGCCTTGAATTTTGCAGGAAAAAAAGGATTATCGGAGTGGACATCACATCTCAGCAGTAGTCGGCATCGTCGAGGAATATGCAAATACAAAGGCAAGCATGACAACACATTTAGATCTATTACAGGATAACAAGCTAGTGAACTCTTCATGGAACGACGGTGCGGGTGAACAAGACACACTTACCACACTTACAGCTATATATGCTCACAGTGGATGAACTCACGCGTGACTAGTACCGGTGGAAAGGTAGATGGGGCGTTATTTATAAGGGCCGAGCAGAGGGAGGAACTGCTGCCTGCCATTCATGTGGAGAGAATGGACGGGTGAGATCGAAATCCTAGGTATTCACCAATTATTGGTGACACGTGATTATCACACGCCAATTATTGGTGATATGTGATTATCATAGACGGTTATTAACGTGAACCGTGTGTGATAATAAATATCACAGACGGTTCTTAATACAAGCCGTCTGTGATGTTTCAGTTATCACAGACGGTTCGTATTACTAACCGTCTGTGAAAGATCACATACGGTTATTAACACGAACTGTCTATGATCTCTAAAATTATCACAGACCGTTCGTGTTAATAACCGTCTATGAAAATATCACTGACGGTTGCCAGTATAAACCGTCTGTGATAGTTTAATCACAGACGGTTCCGTATGAACCGTCTGTGATGTAGCTGTCCAGTCAGTGATGGCATAATATCACAGACGGTTTGTAATACCAACCGTCTGTGATAGATAGTACGAACCGTCTTTGGTATTAATATCAGAGACGGTTTGGAATACGAAGCGTCTGTGATATTAATATCAGAGACGGTTTGGAATACGAACTGTCTGTGTTAATGCTTAAATATGCGCACCCTAATCCTGCTCTTCTACACACTGTACGTCCTCTCCTCATTTTCTTCATCACCACATTTCTAAATAATGACATCTAAAATTCTTTTGATCTACTTCCTCTCATCTATCCATCGTGAGTTGTTCGGACGCAACCTTACACAGGCGGCCAACAATTTACGTCTAGAGCAGCTCCTCCGCTCACGCCCTGCTCTCCTTCCTCGACTCACTTCCATCCGTCAGCTGGACTTCATTATCCGCCGCCGACGGAGGTGTCTCGTTGCCGCTCAGGATAAGGAAACCGCCCTCAGCCTCGTTCTTCTCTACAATGTGCGTAAAATGGAGGAAGATCTTGCGGCAGTGCAGATACACATGGATAACCTTGCCGATCAAGCAGAATCGGCCGATTCTGAGGAAGCTTATCATGGCATCCTGTTTGAGATTATGGAACATGCTAATGATTTGTCCAGGCTTGAGGAGGAAGTGGAGAGGGCAAGGACAATCCTGACGGCATTCGAGAACACAGCGGCTGATCCTCCAACTCCAGAAGTCGACGAAGAAGCATATGAAGCCCAGAAGATTCAAATCTGGGAATCCCTTTTTTTTTGCACTTTTGTAATAAAAATTGCCTTAAATTTGACTCTCGTCTCAGTTTAACTTCTGTAGTTCATACGACAACGGTCTGTCAGGTTTACCACAGACGGTTCGTATTAAGAACTGTTTGTGAAAGTTTCACAGACGGTTATTAACATGAACCGTCTGTGTTGTCCAGATTATCACAGACGGTTCTTAAATACGAATCGTCTGTGATGTCTCAATTATCACAGACGGTTCGTGTTAATAACCGTCTGTGAAAATATCACAGACGGTTGCCAGTATAAACCGTCTGTGACAGTTTAATCACAGACGGTTCATACGGAACCGTCTGTGATGTAGCCGTCCAGTATAACCTCTTTTGTAGTAGTGATTTTATATTGCTCATACTTCCGCAGCTTTTCTGAGGACTCTATTTAAGCATCAATAGAGTACAGAACATGGCCAACTTAGCCCTCTAAGTGTACACCACGACTTACACGATCCGTGCCATCTCACGACCAACTATGACTCACGACTATTAACTAAAACCGATAAAGAAGCAACCGTTCCCTCGTGAACACAGCACATGTCAAACGTCTAATATGCACAACTAGAGATCATGTTCAACTACTAAACTCACTACCGGTAATTCAATCAAACATCCTAACCGGAACTATCAGGGAGCAGCAGCGAGGCACTCGGGTGTGTTTGCTGTACACGATCAAGCCACACCGGCACTATATAAAGTGTAGGCATTTCAGGGCCGTCTGATTCCAAAAGCAACGGCTGTAGGTTCAGTGGCTCTTTTTAAGCACTCCCTATGGCGCTTAGGCAGAACGTATTTGGAATGCGCGAATTTTTACAGGGAGTAAAAATAGGATGTTGGACATCTCTAGCTAGACGATGCAGACCCATTGAAGATTACATATGTGGAAGGAAAGACGGGACATGGGTGCTGGTCAAAATAAACACTAAATTTATGCCTTATAACTTATGGTTTATGTATAGTAACTAGTTTTTAAACGGTGTGTTTTTAAGGTAATATCAACAAGAAAATTGTAGTAAAAAGTGTACTTTGTTCAGCTATACCGGTTAAAATCACATACAATTATTTTACTTTATGTACTGCATATCATGAATAGCCAGAATTCAAAAATTAAACCATAAGTCATAGCCAAAGAACCCACCCCAGTTGTGAAGTTTGGACACTATTGACACTGTTGCCGCCGATATTACCAGAAATGGCCCCCAACGGATTCCAATTCTCGTTCTAGCCCTCGGCCGATCGCATGATTTCTGCAGAGCAGACACATGGCAATCGTGCGATCGAGGAGCGCACGACACCGAACTGGCGACGTGCGGCGGGCGACCGCACGATCAGGAGGCTTGTCTTTGCATGGCGGTGCCCGTGTGGCATGTACCGGGGAATATGTTGGAACAGTAGATAAACCTGGCTTATGGACTGAGGCTCTTGCGAGGGAAACATGTGAGGGAGGGAGATGATGGGTGTATGGATGGATGGATGAGATTGTAGACCTGGTTTACAAACAGTTTGATCAGAGGTAATAAAGGTGATTGCACTTTGGAGTTTGCATACGTATTCCTGATATTCTTTGCCGTACAGAAGAGATGCCGAAATGAGGCGCAGATGTGCAGTAACAGCCTCGGTTAGAGACAGAATTGGATCCGCCATATGATTTGCCGTGGCTGATCGTGCGGTCGCCCGCCGCACGACTCGGCTGCACAGTGGTCGTGCGGTCGAGGATCGCATGATATGCTACGTGTCGTCTCCAGAGAAAATGTGCGGTCGAAAGGAGGCTATAAATAGAAATAAATCGCTCCGGTGGCTAAATCTGAAATTTGAATGGTGCACAGTGCCAATTCGGTCCAAAATTCCCCAGTTATCTCTTCGGCTCTACAGACATTACAGTGTTCGACACCTCTATTTTCGAGGTTCATCCCAGATAGCACGCAATCCGTCAGAATGAACCACACGAAGTGTTTTATCTTATGGGGCAGCCAACCTTTCCAGACATTTCAGTGGTATAGACAGTGCTCTACTGTGCGTTTGAGCAGCTGGTATAAAGATCTGGATGTATGTACACGGACCTGCTTTATTCAATGCTCACCTGATCTCGTCTCTTCCATCAGAAGCTGGAAATGTTCAGCGCTCTGTCAAGAGTTCTACAAAATGCAGTTTGGAGCTGACCCTCTGCCAGCACACGAGCTAGGGGTGTTATCAGAAGATTCAGAACACGATGTGACCATGATGTCCATCATCTTCTAGAGTGCCACAGAGTTACACAAATCTTGTTAGCTAGGCACCAGTTTTCTGGAAAAACTAGTTCTTTTTTGTTGCTAGGGTGTATGCCCTTTGCAAGTTTCCATGTGAATATCCTGATCTTACAAGACATTTCAGCCCCCTGCCAAAATGACAAGGAACTTAAGGCCAGGTTACAGAAAACAGAAGCTAGCAAGTAGCAATTCAATTAGGCAGCCACATGGAGTATTACAGTCTGATGTACACAAGTTGCAGCCAAAAATACTTGCACTGATGAAATGTAAGCAAGTCTCAAGAGAACAGGTACACAAAAGCACACACACCACAATCTAGTTATGCACGTCTGTTGCCTCAAAGACCTACCACGCTGCGTAACAAGATCTACAGCATTGGTGGAGAGGCGGTTTACAAAACTACGATGGTGATTTATGTCACGTTTTAGAGTATAGAGTATTTTAGGTTTGTTCTTTTTGTTTTGGCTTATGGCTATGTTTTATGGCTTTTAGGCTATTTGTGTGAGA
This sequence comes from Dendrocalamus latiflorus, assembly GCA_017311315.1. Taxonomy (NCBI): domain Eukaryota; kingdom Viridiplantae; phylum Streptophyta; class Magnoliopsida; order Poales; family Poaceae; genus Dendrocalamus; species Dendrocalamus latiflorus. Next base: position 11,197,918 of record CM029672.1, read on the forward strand.
GAGTATGAAATAACAGAAACTCTTATACAGTTTTTGTCCGATATAAATGAAGTGCTACAGTTGTACTATAATCAACTTATAGACCCGTCTTGAAATGACACTTCATTTAAAAGCTAGTTACTGTAGAAAAACTGAAAAATAGGTTTAGAAACTAAGAAAACAGACCCTTTATCAGGCTATTGGAATCACGTGGAAGTCATATTTTGAAAAGCGTGTATGTGTATATAAGTTTAAAACTCGTTTGCATACGGATTATTGGATTTCCCAATTTATAAGTGGTTGTATCCACTAAATGTAAGCTGGTTGTTAGGGTTTAGTGGAAAGAGAGGAGGCTCTATTATATAAGCTCTTGTATGTATTAAAAGAGTAGATATCTTTTGGTGCGCTTGGAGTGAGAGGTTAGGGTTTTCTTGTATTGGTAGTTTTGTGTGTGGGCGCTCTAGGCTTAAGGCCCCGCTCCAAACGGTTTTAGCTTCTGGGTATTTTTTTGGCTTTTGACTTATTTAAGGTAGAAGTCATTTAAAATACGTCGGTTTGTAATTTTGTCCTTTTTTGGTTTTTTGCATTTTCTTTTTTTCCTTATTCCTTTGCATTGTTCGTGATGATATAACTGGTTTTTTTATTTTCTTTTAATTGAATAACTCAGAAAAAAGCTAACAGCCGCTATAGTGCAATTTCAGCCAAAAACCAATAGCCAAAACCATAAGCCAGAAGTTTAAGCTCTTTGGAGCGACCCCAGACCTCTATGAAGGAGTGGCTGTAAACCATTCTCTCAAATGAAATGAACATCTAAATTTCATTCGAGTGAGTTGTGCTATGAATTTCTCCTTATGCTTGTGATTTACTTTGTTTTCTTGCTTAGATTTTCTCTCTTCTTGATTTTTCTTGGTGCCAAGGATGTGTAAGATGTGGAGATATCTTTTAAAGACCAGATTCTATCTATCTAGACACTTTATATGGAAATTATTGTGATTGCCCGGTTTTGTTCAAAAAAAAGGTGTGATTTTG